>CM076583.1:183023621-183708221 GCA_034641835.2 Pinus albicaulis | reverse complement strand
TTGAAATCAACTTTCCTAAATTGCTACGTGTATCATTCTGAACCCTTGAATGTAATGTTAGATGATTCAAATCATATTGACTGAACGATTAAAAACAGTTACAATTTTTAATCAGTTATAGAAAAAGAACATCAAAATAAGTTGCAGGCCGAGAGGAGCACCTCGTGGTAGTTTCTTAAGAATTACAGAAATATTCATACTCATTCGATTTTCAGTTTGCCATTGGGAACGGCGTCTCCTCTGGATGGGTCAGGTCTCCGCTGTTGTTATCTTCTCGCTGACGGTTGTGGCATTGGGGAAGAAAAGATTTCTGCATGCGGTGACAAGAAAAGGTTTCTGCATACGGTGACGAGTCTCTCGACTCTGATCTGCTCTGTTATCCTTCTAACTGTTCAACATATTTTGGGTTAGATGAGTTATAAAGTGTCCCCCTACAAAGAGCACTGAGTTTGAAGATATGCAATCGAGAACCCCTGGTCTGTGTCTGCACTGTACTTTGCACAACCTGTTTTTTTATTCTGGGGATGGGCTCGAGATAGTTTAAATTTCCCTCCTGCAGCTCGTCCTTCTCCCCAATCGCCAAGTTATCTCCTCTCCATTCTCGCACAACTCGCCCTTCATCACACTTCTTCACAATTGCCCCACATTCCCCTACTGCTCGCCATTCTCCCCAATGCCCCATTTCCCCACAAGTCACCCAATTCCCGCACAGAAATGCCCCCAGCTTGCCCTTCTTCCCAATTGACCCATTTCCCCACAACTCGTCCAGTTCCCGCACAAAAATGCCAAATTCACACATAGTTGCCGCCAGAGCCAGAGGAAGCCATTCGGAATTATCGGAATTATGAAAGCAGTGCCCCATTATTCCCATAGCTCGCTCAGTTTACATACAAAAATACCCAGCTCACACAGAGTTTTTGGCTCTGCCATTACCCTCACAGCTCGCCCAGTTTTCCCACAAATATAGCAGCTCCCACAGAGTTTCTGCCAGAGCCAAAGGAACCCATCCATAATTATGAAAGTTCTCTCTGATTTGAAATTTTTTCCTAATTTGGCAGGGGGGTCGAACCAACAAAACCAAGCTATAAAGGTTGTCAAAATTGCAGTCCATCGTTTCCTTTCGTTTATGGCAACTGAATATACAATATCGTCTTAGTTGTGGGTTTTTTTGTATTTTTCCTCATTCTTGTGAGCTTGAGTTTGTTAGTATTTTTTTCTCATTATATAATTTCCTCACTAGGTAATCTCTTTGATAATGATTTACAATGTTGTATAAATTATTGAGCTTGTATGCATTTTCCTCATTCTGTAATTTCTTTGATAATGATTTACAATGTTATATAAATCAGTGTTTCAGGATTAGTTTTGTTCACGTTGTTAGTGTATGTTTCAATTCTGAGGCCATATGATCAATGTGAATCTGGAATAATGCAGTAATTAGTTTTCTTTAGAAACATTTGTGCTGACTAGTTCGATGAGGAAGATAAATCTGAAATACTTAAAAAGTAATATAAGTTGGTTTTATAAATTCTTTTTTTGGTATTTCGGTGTCTCATCGGGCCTTATTCTAGCGGAAACGGTTGTTTCATATATCGAGGAGAATATAAGTTGGAGATTAGCATTCGGATCCTCATAGTGGCCAAGGGTATAGCCACTGGTTTCTTTTACTGTGGGATGGAGATTAGCATTCAGATCCTCACAGTGGCCAAGGGTATAGCCACTGTTGTCTTTTTCTATGGGATTCCCTTTTACAGGCACAAACTTCTTTAGGCAGATCTGGACTCTCTTGGTGGCATGGAAGGTACACATTTTATCTCCTTCTGATCACTTTCCTTCACAGTATGGACATTTTCGTCTCTAAGATATTTCTATTCCTCCACTTTCTACTTTTTCAATGTGCTGGAAAGGTGCAGGGTACCTCAGTCTTCTTGAGCATCTTGCTCCAGAATGGATAAACTATCTCAAGCCTTTCAACTCTCTGGGATTGTTCTTTCTCTCGAGGCGGATAGATTGATCTAGTTTGGAGGATCCCATCAAGGTCAGGTCATTGCGCGTGAGGCATATCACATTATCACTCTACTTGGTGGACCTGCCCCTCACTTCCTTTGGCTATCGCGGCTCTAGAAATAGAACATGCCTCTTAAACTCAAGTGTTTTTCTTGGTTGGTAACTCACAACCGTATATTGACCTGGGATAATCTCATTAAGCGTGGCTTGTAGGGCCTGAGAAGATGTGTTGTCTGTCAAAGATGTGCTCTCTGTCTGTCAAATGGCAAAGACATAAACCATCTTTTCTTACCCTGCCCGTTGCATCCCCAGTCTGGTTTTGGATGCTTAATATACTGAACATTCAAGCAGATCTGGAAAGGTCTGATACTGTATCTTGCCTTGGTCGTGTGGATCACAAGTTGCACAGTACATTGCCTTTCTTTAGTCTTTGGGGTATCTGGCAGGCTAGATATGCTCTTATTTTTTAACAGGTGAGATGCTTTTATTTTTTAACAAGTACAGGTAGACATTGGGCAGAATTACTGTAAGATCTCGGCCTTTTACATGGAATTCTCTCCACCTTTTTCCGGTATTAAAAGTATCTCTCCTCCACTTCTTCGGATTGCCTTCCCTGTGGGTTTTTTTCGACGGTGCTTCATCTTTTGGTATTTTTGGCAGGGATATGACCATTCACAAGGTTATAACACTAGGGTGAAAATTATAGGACTGTGGGGTGTCTTGTTTTGTGCAAATTAGCTTAGAAATTCTAGCACTCTGGGGTGTCTATTTTTGTGCAAATTAACTTGGTCTTAGGGACATCGTCATTTATGGTGATTCCGTGGTCTTAGAGACATAGTCATTTATGATGATTCCAAATCTATCATTTGAGTGAGCCAATGGTAAATGCAATCTTGAGTCTCTAGCTCTTTCCACCCAGAAACAGAGAATCAGGGCCCTGTTTTGTGTTTTCTGGAATATCTCCATTTCTCATAGCTACAGGAAAACGGTGAGGCTGGAAAACTTCAAAGTCAGGTTGCAGGTCGATGTTGGACAGGATACACTCATTCCTTCGCCCATGGAAATCTGCTGGAGTCTGATCACATCAAGCTATGAGAGACAAGGTTAATTTTGTTGTCGATCTTTAGGCCACAAGTTTATACTTTTGGTCACGGTGCCTATTGACTTTTGCTTATTCTTTATCTCTGAATGTAAATTATGATCAATCCTATTGTTGAATTGATATGTAACAAAAGTATTATGAGAATTTAGATCCAGAAATGCAATCCTTGTACTTTCTTTATTTATCATAATGAAAGCGTTTTTTCTGCTAGAAAAAAATACTAATACACAGTGAATCTAAATCCATGAAAAGTCTGTTACTCAAGTGGAGGAAATGAAGCTTATATTAAGCATGGTGCCCATCTGGTTCTTTTGCTTAATCCTCGAAATGGTTGCAACACATCTTTGTTCATAAAGCAAGGTAGCACTATGGATAGAAACCTTGGTTCACATTTCCAGGTCACCTACTCTTCCCTTGTGGCCCTTTCCCCGCTTTGTGGGCTTGATCTCATAACTATATGTGATCGTTGCCTTGTACCTAGAGTGAAAGGAGTGAGCAATAAATGTTATCCAAAGGATTGGGATTGGCTTTCTCGTTTCTGTTCTGAGCATGGTAACTGCAGCTTTAACTTTAACTAAAAATAAAAGGATACATGTAGCAAAAACAACGGCTTATTTGATAACCCCATAATTACAATCCATTTCAGTGGTTTTCTGGTTAACTCCACAATTTACTATCTTTAAAATAACAAAGGTATTTACTCTAAAAGTATTGCAGGAATATTTCTATGATCAAGTCCTTAATAGCATGACAAGCTTGGGTACTGCCTTCTCTCTGAATATCCTACAAGCTTGGGTATTGCCTTCTCTCTGAATATCCTAGGAGTGGCCATTCTGGGATTGGCCAGTTTTCTGGCTAGTGTCATCATCTCCATAGTTAGAAAAAGTAAACAAGGTATCAAGGATGGTTGGCGAACAATTTAAATATGAGTAAATTGGATTATTTTTATGGATTTTTAGCCCATGTACAGTGCCATCAATCTATGCTTTTATGTTTGTATTTCACAGATATATACATATAAGAAAATTAAGGCGATGGATGGGAAACAATTTAAATATGAGTATATTGGATTGTTTTTATGGACTTTTAACCATGTACAGTGCCATCAATCTATGCTTTTATGTTTGTATTTCACAGATATATATAACAAAATTAAACAAATTGGGTTTGATAAAACAAATTATACATAAGTTTATGCATGTTTCATCTCAAAAACGTAAATAAATTGGTCTTTAGTCCCCTCGAATGTGCATGTTTCATCTTAAAGGATGTTATGCATGATTCATCTTAGTTGGCAAATAAAAGTGAAAATTTTCTTTCTTCATTTTTAATATTATTTTTATAATACAATTAGGAGTTAATATAAGTTGTTTTGGATTATTGAACCATTCATAATTGTGGTAGTTTATAATTACTATTTTTTAGGTCATTAAAAAAATAAAAAATAAATAAAAAATCATAATTTTTTCTCACTTTATGGATTTTCTCCATAATCAAGCTTATTTAGTTTCCTATCTCATTTGGAAAATCTTATCAATTCATTTGCAAAATCTTAGCAATTCTTCGGACTAAAGCACTATTAATTATGGATTTTCTCCATCATCAAGTCCATTTAATTTCCTACTTCATTTACAAAACCTTAGCAAGATCTTAGCAAATATTATACCACACAATCTACTCATATCAATTCAATTTACAATTTTTTATTAAACTAAATAAAAGTTATATCTCAATATTTAACGATAAATATAAACAATATCCCAATTTATAAATATTATAAAACTATAATTTTAATTAAAAAAATATTATGAATACAAACAATATCCCAATTCATAAATATCATAAAATGATAGTTTCAATAAAAAAATTATCAATTTCAATTTCAATTGATTATGAAGGTAAAACATATCCTAATTCATAAATATTATAAAATAATAATTTTAGTTTGTAATACATCTATATTATAGTATATTTGAAAATACATTTATATTTAATTTTAGATTAATTTGAAAATAATTTATTTTATATTTAATTTTGGAATATTAGTGAGTTCAATTTATATTTATTTTTGAATTGAATTGATAAGTTGAAAATAATTAATATTATTTTATATTAATGGAGAAATAGTTACATAAGTTGTAACGTATCTCCTTAGTTTAGGATTAGTTCCTACAATTTAGGAGTTTGTTTGCAACTTCCTAATTCCTAGTGATGTACTTAATGATGTAATGTCTCATTCATGAATGTAGAGTAAACTCAGAGTGTTCTCTCTGTTTGAGTGCAGTCTCCAGGTGCAGTACTCACCTGTGAGCTGCAACTCCTTCTTTTTCAATTCAGTGTCATTTTTATCTTGGTATCAGAGCACAAAGTAGGGACAGCCTTAATTTTTTTTTTTAGGATGCATCATTGATTACAGAACTGTAGTGGCGGAGGAGCTTACAAAAGTTTTCGTAGATTCAGGTGGACTGCAGTAACACCTGAAACACAGGTCTCAGATGACTGATCATCTCTGAGTGGGAGAAAGGATTGGTGCTGTTTTTTTGCGAACAATCGTGCCATTGGCGCGGGTTTGAGGGAGATAAGCACCCCAATGCGCCAAAATACGCTATTGGCGCGGAAGTACATGCAAAAGTCGCGCCAGGGTTGGGATTCGCACGCATTTTGATTTAGGCGCGGATTTTTCGCATCAAAGAAGCGTCAGCCTCTTTCTCTTTGAGAAGGTCTGCAATTTTTTGCAGATCGGCCCTGCCCGGTGGTGGCACATTGAAGTTCTGAATTCACCCGGTGGTGGCAGATCGGACTTGCCCGGTGGTGGCACATTGAAGTTCCTGATTTGCTCGGCAGTAGCAGATCGGACTTGCCCGGTGGTGGCACATTGAAGTTCCTAATTTGCTCAGTGGTAGCAAATCGGACTTGCCCGGTGGTGGCACATTGAAGTTCCTGATTTTTCCTGATGGTGGCGCATTGAAGTTCCTGATTTGCTCGGAGGCAGCAGATCGGACTTGCCCGGTGGTGGCGCATTGAAGTTCCTGATTCGCTCGGTGGCAGCAGATCGGACTTGCCCGGTGGTGGGCATATTGAAGGTACAATGGGAAAACAGATGATCGGGATCTGGTATGTGGTGATTTGTTTTTAGTGTGTCCTGCAATTATTCGGTTGGGTAGAATTATTCATCGGAGGATCGAGAATTTTATCGATCCAATATGAATAACGAGTATAGAATCGTATCTCCACGAGTCGTGCAAACTCGATGGATCGAATTTCTCCAATCGGAAATTCAAGATACAAACTTTACTTGAAAAGCGCAAATGCATGGTCGATCGTTACGAGAAGTGAGTCGAGACCGGGATCGGTTGCACAAGAACAAGACTGGGATAAAAAGGGAGACAAAAGCAAAGGTCATATTGAAGATGTCCAGTCGAGGACATTATTATCTCGCATATTAGAGACTGTAAATCGGCCACTGACATTTGGACGATGATTAAAAACCTATACCGGACACAAAATACAAACCGTGTCTTGTCACTCAAAGGCAAGCTTTTTTTGCGATGAAGATGGAGGAGAATGAGTCCGTCGCTGGATTCATTGCGAGAGTCAAAGACCCGAAGGATAGATTGGGAGATATCGGAGAGAAAGTTTCCGATTCGGATGCGAGTCACGATCACGTTGAACGGAATGACAAATGAATACCGAGATGTTTATCACGGGTCGGCGAGCAGGGGAGAAAGCCCCTACGTTTGAAGAGGCGATAGGGGATTACGCTACGGGGAAGAAGAGCGACGACAAAATTTGAAATCGCGAGCAATGACCTTGCTACGATGGCGAAAAGGAGACGAGTATAGAGGGAAGCGGCCACGGCGAGCGGCGAGAGAGGAGCCAACACATTTCGAAGAGACCGTTTAAAGGTATGTCGCTAATAATTTTCCCAACAAGAAATGTTTTTTACTTGTGGAAAACCTGGTCATCGAATTAAAGAGTGTAATAAGAGGCGAGCGGACGAAGCAAGAAATAAACAGAGAAAGCACAGAGATACTTCGTTGAGGAAGATGAGGATCATAGCCACGAACTTCGACTATTTACAGTCGATTGTGCTCTTTCGGCTTCAAAGGGAGATGAGGACAACATATGGTATGTCGATTACGGTGCATCCTCACATATGACGGGTAAGAAGGAATGGTTTGAATGTCTTGAAGAAACTTCATGTGGGTCGAAAATTTATTTAGGAGATGATAGTGGATATGAGATCAAAGGATATGGTGACATTCGGTAAAATTACCTAGCGGTAACATTAGACACCTTAAAAAATGTATTGTATGTGCCCGGAATTAAGAAAAAATTTGATCTCTGTCTCAATGATTACCGATCGGGACATGCAAGTTCAATTCTTTAAGACTAAATGTGTCATAAAGGATAGCCGGATGGAAACGATTGCAACAGGGAGTGCGCGTGGGGAGCTTGTACAGATTAGACGTGAAAAGTATGACAAAGCAAGAAATGGTTGCAAGCTGGATCGACAGTCGAAGATCTCCGGCATCGGAGATTTGGCCATCTTAATCTGCAAGACCTCATCTTACTTCGGAGAAAAGGTATGGTTGATGGACTCCCTGTTTTCCATAATGTTAAGTTGATTGTGATGGATGTGCATTAGGGAAAATGCATAGAGAAGAGTTCCCTTTGCATGTTAATGGAAAAGAAAGAGATATCTTAGAGCTGGTGCATACAGATATATGCGGACCTATGCGAGACTAGGTCATTAGGAGGTGCATATTATTTTCTCTTATTTACTGAGATGATTGCACTAGGTTCTCATGGATATACTTTACGAGTAAAAAGAGTCAAGCCTTTCGAGTATTTTTAAAGAGTTTAAATCTATGGTAGAAAACCGGACGGGGAAAAAGGATAAAAATTCTCCGCTCGGATCAAGGGGGAGAATACGAGGTTGGGAGAATTCATGAATTTACTGCAAGCGGCATGGGATTATTCAACGAGTTCACGAGTGCCCCCACACTCCTCGGCGAGAATGGAGTGGCGAACGAAAGAATAGAACTCTTGTGGAGTGCGCAAGGAGCATGCTTCAAGGTAAGGGTCTATCAAATGGTTTTTGAGCGAAGCTATTAACACTGCTGTCTACTTAAAGAATAGGAGTCCTACTAAATGTCTAGGCTTCAAAACCCCTTTTGAGGCATTTTTTGGATTCAAACCGAGCGGTGAGTCATTTAAGAATATTTGGGTCAAAATCTTATGCTCATATACCTAAGGGCGAGATAGGAAGAAGTTAGATCCAAAAGCCTTGAAATATATCTTTGTTGGATATGGCACCGAGTTCAAGGCATATAAGTTATTTAATCCCGTGACTCATAAGGTTTTTGCAAGCGGATATGTCATATTTCATGAACAGGGTTGAAGAAGGAAAGGATGACTCTAACGATGATTGGCACATTCCATTGCTAATGGAATAAAACAGTGAGGATGATGAAGTGCGGGGAGCGAGAAACAAGAAGAAGAAGTAGCAGGTAATGTATTCAATGATGCAAGCCGGAGAAGGCTGAAATAGACAGATTTGAGGTAAGTCCCCTACCAAGGAGATCAAGTAGGAAGACTCAATTACCATCTAAATTGAAAGACTATGCATTAATGTCAAAGATTTTAAACATTGTAGAACACTGCAAATTATGAGGAAGCAAGTAAATCGATGAATGGAGGGTTGCAATGCATGAGGAAATAGAATCAATAAACGAAACCATACTTGGGATTTGGTTGAATTGCCCTGAAGGTAAAACCCCCATAGGATGCAAATGGGTCATGTACAAACCTAAAATAAATGCGGATGGGAGTATAGAAAAAACTTAAAGCTAGGCTGGTAGCAAAGGGTTACTCACGACAAGAGGGAATAGATTTCGATGACATCTTTGCTCCTGTAGCCAAATTAAACACCATTAGAATGCTAATTTCCTTAGCAACAAAACATAAATGGCAGCCACACCAGCTAGATGTTAAGTCCGCATTTACGAATGGTGATTTGAAAGAAGAAATTTATTTAGTTCGGCTCGAAGGTTTTGTGAAAAAGGGCGAGAACATCTTGTTTGTAAATTGAAAAAGGCACTTTATGGTTTAAAACAAGCACCCGAGTCGTGGTATGAGAAGATTGACTCATTTTTTGTCTGACATGGCTTTCATAGGAGCTTGAATGATCCAAATCATGTATACCAAGTTCAATAAACGAGAGGCAAATTATTTTGATTTCTTTGTATGTAGATGATATGATCATAACAGGGGGATGCTAACAATCGATCAAAGAAATCAAACAGCGGATGTCACAAGTGTTTGAGATGAAAGATCTCGGAAATCTACATTACTTGCTTGGGATTGGAGGTATGGAAAGATTACGGGACGGACTTTTTCTTACACAAGGGAAGTATGCCGGAAGCTTGCTGGAAAGGTTCGGAATGGAGCAGTGCGGATCAGCGACAACACCATTGCAACAGAACTTAAAGTTGAGCGGTGACGATGGCACTAAAGAGGTGGATGCCACTATGTATAGACAACTAGTTGGCGAGTTTGATATATCTCACTACAACTAAACCCAGATTTGGCATACTCTATTAGTATGTTGAGCCGAGTTCATGTCGAAACCACTCGAAAGTCACTTTGGGTCGCAACAAAAAGTGTGTTGAGGTATCTTAGTGGTACTAGTAATTATGGTATTTTGTACACCGACACTTACGATGTTACTCTAGCGGGTTTTTGATTCGGATTGGGCGGGGTAACTTGGATGATCGAAGGTCTATCACGGGTTACGCTTTCGACATTGGATCCGGGGTCATAGCATGGAGCGAGAAAAAGCAAAGCATTGTAGCCTTATCTTCATGTGAAGTGAGTACCAAGCATTGTGTGCGGCCACATGTGAAGCTATCTGGTTGAGAAGACTTCTCAACGATGCGGGAGAAGAACGAGAAAGAATCAACTATCATCAAAGCCGACAAACGCAGTACCATCAAGCTTGCATACAATCCGGTCTTTCATAAAAAATACCAAGCACAGCGATACTCAGTTCCATTTTGTTAGAGAGAAACTACGATCAAAAAGAGATATTTGTTGAATATTGTAAAACTTGTGATAATATGGCTGATATTTTTACTAAGCCTCTTGGGCGTGTAAAGTTTGAATTGTTTAGAAGGATGCTAGGAGTTTAGGATAATCCTTTCTCCATTAAGGGGGTTAAAAATGATAATATTATTTTACATATTAATGGAGAAAAGGTTACATAAGTTGTAACGTATCTCCTTAGTTTAGGATTAGTTCCTAGAGATTAGGGGTTTGGTTGCAACTTCCTAACTTCTAGTATTGTATTTAATGATGTAATCTTTCATTCATGAATATAGAGTGTACGAGAGTTCTCTCTCTGTTCTGAGTGTAGTCTCCAGGTGCAGGCCACACCTGAGAGCTACAACTCCTTCTTTCAATTGATGTCATTTTGTCTAATTATAGAAGAGTTTTAATTATGATATAAATTTTATTATTTAACTTTAAGAGAAATATATATATATTTTTTAATTTACTGTATTTTTATTTGTGATAAGTGGAAGGGGTTTTAATTTATTGGGTCTTGGTTTTCTTTTTTTTTTTTTTTGAAGGGGTTTTGACTATTGATTAACTATAATATGCCTTGCATTTCAATTTTCTGAAATCTTTTATTTTATATTTCTTTTTCCTCTTTCACTGCTCTCTGGAAACTTCATGGCATATTTTATTCAAGTATTATTCTCTCATGTAAATTATCATTAGGGCTACTAGTATAGCTGACATTCCCTTTTTATTTAGAGAATATTTTATTTTTGTGTTAAAAGATATGTACTTATGCATATCCTTCACACTGGGATGTAGCCCTTTTTATTTAGAGAATATTTTATTTTTATTTTAAGAGATATGTACTTACTTACCCATAGCCTTCACACTGGGATGTAGGAGAATGAGACTCTCAGCGCAATAAACGATGCATATGTTAAATATTTTTTAGAAGGCTTTTTGTGAATATCATATAAAGCAATTGAAAAAAAAAGTTGTTATGGTTAAAACATTTCAAGTCGTCTTACAATTTTAAATTTAGTTTTTTTTTTTTTTTGTTGTCATTTTCCCCTAAAATTCAACCAATATTTTATAGACTTACAAGTTTAAGTCATGTATTCTATATGGCATTTATAAATACAATTTAAACAATGAAAAATTATTAGAGAGAGAGAGATTTTTAAAATTTTGCACTTTAAAAGAATTTTGCACCTGAAGAGATTTGATCGTGCCTTCTATAAAAACCACAAATTCTCTAAAAAAGTTAATTGAAATTCAACTTTTTTTTTGCGAACAAATTTATAACCTCTATAAATTACTCTAGTTTGATCCTCTTAAACTATATTACATTTGTACTTTAAAAATGAATCTATACTAATAAATAACAACTAACCTTAACTAGCCTCAAGTAATAGCTCAATTAATCATGAAATCAAATCTCCTCAAAACTCATGACCTTAACTGTAATCAAATACATCAAATACATACTCCTATTATAATATTAATTCTTGAAACTAAAACAAACAAATTCAAGGTTCATTTGCTAATTTTATATAACATCGTTAAAATTTTATTATACATTAATCAATTAACATAATATAAAAAAAAAAAATTTTATCACTCAAAATATTGAAATGTATTACGAATAAAAGAGAAAAGTTATATTAGTAAATTTGAAGTACATCAGTAAAATATTCCTATTATATTAACTAAAACAAACAAATAAATTCAAAATTCATTTGCTTATTTTATATAACTATATATATAACATCGTTAAAATTTTATTATACATTAATTAATATAATATACCATCAATATTATATCACTCAAAATATTGAAATGTATTACGAATAAAAGTGAAAAGAAATATTGAAATGTATTACGAATAAAAGAGAAAAGTTATACTAGTAAAATTGAAGTACATTAGTAAACTATTAAATACAAAAAAATGTACCCTACTAAACACTGTGTGGGGAAATTTTAAGAAATAACGCTTATGCTTTTTTTTCTCTTTCTTTTTTAATTTTAAAATGAAAATTTCAAATTACTGTTTAAGGCATATTTATTTATAATAAATATGGTGATATGTGGTACGTTGTTATTCTATGATCATTTATTTTTACAAATCTACTATGATATCCCACGCTTTTCACTTACTCAGCTTTGAAACCAGACCAAAACCTCTCTTTCCATATAATAAGAACAAAACCTTTCTCTTTACTTATGCCGACATGTTTTGATAGATATCAAAGGTCCTTATGTTGACATGTTTTGATAGATATTAAAGGTTAGCGTTATCTATCTCAATTTTCTTAGAGTTAGAATTAGGGTTATAGATTTCAATATTCCATTAGAGCTAGAATTAGAGTTAGGGTTTTGGATTTTTTTAGATTTTTTTTTAAATAGTACGTGTAAAATAATAAGAGATGATGTGGTGGCCTTTTAATATTGTGGTCATTCTTTTTAGGTCGATAGTGTCCTCGTTGTGGCTCACATGACATTGTGGTCAATTTGCTAAAGGTATATATTTTCTATATAAACTTTGATTGAGGTTATTTTTGGATTATTGGAAATTTTTGATAAGTAGAACAAAGAAAAGAGGTGGTTAATTCTTTTTCACTTGAAAAAAATACTATATATATTGATTCATTCTAAAATAATAGAATATTCTTTATTAAATTGTGATTTAGTGGTAGGTTAGTGAGAATTTATTACAATGATTACATTAAATAATTTTTTTTTTTTTTTTTTTTTTTTTTTTTTTTTTTTTTTTTTTTTTTAGTGAATTTATGAACATATTTTATATAAAATATATATATTTTTTTCCCGCGAGAAAAAAAGCGAACTTCTATTATAATAGATAGTTCTCTCGAACATATGCCAAGCATTTCTAAGAGCAAACATTGCCAATCCCTTTGTGGGGGAGTGGAATCATAGCTACTTAACACCCGAAACAAGATGTTAGCGACCCTAGGAAACCAAAATAATCAAGCAAAAGCATCGATGCATCTCTTTTAACTCATCATCAATCGGAAGAAGCGATGAGAGCGAGAAAGAGAGGAGGCACAACCGTGACACACCATCACCAATAAGAGTCGGGCGGTAGAAACTATCCCGGCCCCTACAAGTATCATAACATGAAACAAAAAGAGAGCCCCGAGAACCTCCTTACATAAGGAAAACAATTTTGGACTCAATATAGTAGCAGTATTCAAAAGTTTTTTAAAAAGTCCACTATACAATGCTGAAAATAAACTAAATAATTACACAAAAAAGAGGTTGTTCAAGGATTTGAACAGTCCCATTCACCACTTCGACTACGCCCGAGACCCCCGGAGCGAGTTGAGCACCTTCTTTAGATAAGAGATCCTTCGTTTGGTTCCTTTCCCCTGTAAATATGAACAACGAAATCTCGAGAGAAAAAAGATTTAAGACGACGAATCTCCTTAAGCAAAGGAAGAAGAATATAATTTACGCATCGTTGAGTCCCATTGAACCAGATTGACTACGTTCCTAGAGTCACCAAAAAATCGAATCCGATTCATCTTTGTTTAGAAATAAGCTAGCAGAGAAGCAAATGAAGAGCTTTGAGTTCAGCGAAATTATTAGACCCTTGCCCAAGGCCAACGGAGGCTCGAAGAGAGTTTTCGACAGAGAGATGAATGACCAACCCCTGCACCACAAGTATCATTGTCATCCGAAGCACCATCAAAATAAGCCCGAGAACCCGATTCATTAATTGTCTCGGGGTCTGGATATTGCGAGAGGAGCTCGATAACGCAGGGCGAAGGAATGCTATCAAAAATTGCGACTCCCTCTCGCTGCCCGGCTCCCGGCTAAGGGAAAGGTGGACTCATTGAAAATAATCTTGTTGCGAGCGATCCGGAGTTCCCAAGCTATTAAAAGAGGAAAGGCCACGATTTTATCATCCGAAGCCTCCCGCCACCAAGATTTCCAAGCCTCGTTGAAGGGTTTCTCCATGCCATCTCAAGGGAATATTTGTCGGACGCGAGTTTACGCCCAAAGGCTAGCATTAAAGGGGCAAAAGAGAAATAGGTGTTGTAGCGTTTCTTCTTCGGACTTACGGAGTGAGCACCCGGCTCGATCCTCGCTTGCCTCTCTTTTGAAGAAAGTCCCAAGTTGGGACCTTATTACGAAGAATGCACCCGAGAAAAAAAGTCTGGTCTTTGCTTGGGCTTTTAAGTTTCCAGGAGAGATTTGGACCACCAATCGGGATTCCCCCCAACCTTCTTGCGTCATAAGCCATTTATAACCAAACTTAGGTGTGTAGATACCCTGTTTGAGCGTGCACCCAACACGGGACTATCATCACAATCCAGAAATTCTAACGAAGAGAGTGAAAGATCGACAATATACCGGTTCCATTCTTCCATCCACCTATCATCCAGGTGCGAGTCCGTGCCAGCACGTGCCCAGCCCTTGCTTAAGTAGGGGAAGTAGATTTGGGATCCGCCACTGATTTAGATAAAAGAAACCTTCGAATTTAAATGAGCCACCGGATCTCGGGACAAAGAGAAATTAGGCGAACGACCTACCCGGGGGTCACTTCCCACCCGCACTTGGCTTCCATTGCCAACCCGCTAAGCCAAACCTCTCTCAATTAGGCGAACCGAAGCCACTACTACTTTCCAAACTCGTAGATGCATTAGTAGAGGATTTGATTGGGGGACCGAACCCGATCCGGAACGCAGCCTTGGGCTGATGTATTTACGCTTGATGACCGAGACCCGGAGGGATTCCGTAGAAATCAAACACCATGCTAACTTGGCCGCCAAGGATTTTTGCAAAGGAAACCAAGTTTTTAATTCCCCAAACCCTCCCCACTCCTTTGGTTTTGAAATTTTATCCCAAGCCACCCAAGGACTCGACCGTGTCTCGTTTTGATCCGGACCCAAAGAAAGGTTCTCGCATAATTTGTCTATAGAGGCCAAAATGCCTTTGGGGACCCAAGCAAGACGGCCCCGATGAGCGGGATAGCCATCGAAACGGGACTTAATTAAAACCAGTAGACACTGCCCGTGATAGCCACACGAAGCTCCAATGTGTTAACCTTTTTTCAATCTTGGCAAGAAGCCATTTCCAATCCCGAATTCTATAGGAGTCCGGTTTTAGCAAGAAACCAAGGTATTTGAAATGGTCTCGCAAGGAGCGGACTTCAAAGTTCGACAATCTTTGAATTCTGCTTTGAGCTCATCACCGAGAAAGACCTGAAGGAGTGATGGTTGATTTTTGAGAGTTAATTAGAAGCCCGAGTTTCTTTGAGAAAAAGCTCCAACGTAATTTTTAAGGCACGACGAGTCATCAATAGACCCATTCAGAAAAATCAAAATATCATCTACAAAAAAGAAGATGCGTGATCCAAAAGTTAGTTGCCACTTCAATCCCT
The DNA here is from genome assembly GCA_034641835.2 of Pinus albicaulis. Taxonomy (NCBI): domain Eukaryota; kingdom Viridiplantae; phylum Streptophyta; class Pinopsida; order Pinales; family Pinaceae; genus Pinus; species Pinus albicaulis. The sequence continues at coordinate 183,692,640 of CM076583.1, read as the reverse complement.
TTTAAATTGCCCGATCTTTTATCCCTATGAATCGGGAGGCTTAATCCTTCGGCTGCCAGCAAGAACAAGCGAGTGGCGAAAGAGGACAACCCATACGAGGCCTCGTTCGGGGAGTAAAAAAGGAAGTGGCGATGCCATTAATCAAGAGAGCAATATCACGTAGAGGAAACACAACTCATAATCCATCAGAACAAAGTCAAATGCGAAACCAAGATGAGTAAGAAGAAGCCTCAAATAAAGCCAAGCTCGAATCTATCATAAGCTTTAGATAAATCCAATTTAACAATAAGCCCTTTCCCGCCACTCCTTTTTAGGCTATGCAAAGATTCTTGAGCAACACCTACGGCTTCATGGATTGGACGACCACTAAGAAAACCAAAGCTGCTCCTGGGGATAGATGAGAGGAAAGAAAAGGTTTGAGCCTAGCAGGCAATAACTTTCGCAATAACTTTATAGACACAAGTGCGAGAGGGAGATTGGGCGAAAATCAGACAAAAGAAGAGGGGTGGTCGGACTTAGGAATCAAAGCAAGAAAGGTGGAATTGAAAGGGCCAAAGACTTGACCCGAAACTCTGGATTCTTCAACGACAAAGCAACCGGATCATCTCCGAGGGTTTCAAAAAAATGCGGAAAGAATTCTACGATCCAGCCATCCCGCCACTGGACTTTTGTCCTTTGCATACCTTTAAGGATATCCTCAACTTCCCTGTTTGGAGACAGGTGTCATTGTTGCCTCATTTTCTTCCTCATCCACGAACCTAGGGAACAACTGAGCCACTCGATCACTTACTGCAATGGTCACTTCGAAGAGGCTTTAAAGAGATCTTTGAAGTAAGCAATTCCCAAAGAAGATAAGTCCTCAAAAGAGGAGGCCACTTCTCCATTCCCCTTCGGTATTTCCCGGATAGTATTTGCCATCTTCTCGCCTTAAGCATAGTTTTGGAAGAACTTAGTGTTTTCATCCCCTTGCAAGCCAAAGAGCCACGCTTTTCAATCTCCGAGTTTCCTCTCTTAGTCGAAGAATTCTCCTTCTTGTGGCCTCCAACTCTTTAATTACGTTCCTCGCTTCAATGGAATCATAACCTCCTCCTTCTGGATCTTCTAAAAGAGCCAATTCAGAATTGACCATTTTTAGTTCCTCCTCCTCCTTCTTATTTTATATAAAATATTAGAAACAACAATTTTAGAAATTGAGGAGATAGATTAATTGGATTAATTCTAAGTAAATTACATATGATATGGTGTAGTTTTGTCATCTAATGGAGCTAACTTGTTTTCTCAAACCATGGTCTTATAATTTCAACTTAATTACATTTTTTTATCATAACGACTATGATGTGGGTGACATTCATTAATCTCTCCATATTCATGTGATTTATGAAAAATTCTAGTATAGATTTGTTAACTTCTACCCAATAAAAGCTAAAAATGAATTACTATTTATACTTGAATTTGTGCAAAAATTTACCTACATCTAGGTGTACTAGACTCAATATTTATAAAGAGGGATTATTCCTGATGGTAAAGTCTAAATTATAAAGATGTAGCTCTCAAGTGTATAGTTTGTATAAAAAGACATGCAATTTGAAGTAAGCATGTCCAAAAGCTAAAATCTCTCAAAAAAAAACAAATAATAAAACAATAAATTTAAAGACTAAAGTCATTATTAAATAATTTTTCCTCTCTAAAACTTCTAAAAACAATGAAGAATCAAAATAAATTAACTAACTCAAATTAAAAAAAAAGACTTATTAAGATCCTCACCTAAAAAACCATTTAAATAAAATATGTATCTTTAAATTATTTCAAATCAATTAAATCTAAAAAAGATAAACTTCACTAAAAAATAAGCCTCTTTATGTGAAAACCAAATGCAAAACAAATCAACTAATTTAAATTTGAAAAAAAAACACTTATAAATAAAATGCACATTTTTAAATATTATAAATTAATTAAGTGGCTTTAACTAAAAATCATATAAGTAATCCAAATTTACATATAAAAACATATTATTGATCAAATAAATAAACTAAAAAGGGAAATATTGTAAATAAAAAAGTATTATCTCGTCAAACAAATCAACTAAAAAAATAATATTATAAAATAATTAAGCAAATTTAATTAAAAAAATCATGTAAGTAATCCATATTCACATATAAAAACCTATTATCTCTAAAACCTTAAAAATGATTAAGGCCAAACAAATCAACTAACTCAAACTTTAAAAAAAACAAATCAACTAAAAAAGGAAAACACTGTAAATTAATTAAATAGATTTAACTAAAAACCAGGTAAGTAATCCATATTCACATATAAAAACTTGTTATCTCTAAAACCTTAAAAATTATTACGACCCCAAACAAATCAACTAACTCAAACTTTAAAAAAGGAAAATATTAAGATTATCAACACAAAACCTTACAAGTCTAAAAAAAACTCCTTTATTATCATGATTTTTAATAATAATTATTAAAAATGATTTATTGAATGAGGGAAAATAAAGAATTTCAAATTAGGGAATTAGTGAAATAAAGCAGTGTGATTCTTTCCATTAAAGTTTACGTCTTCAATGATTTAAAAACGAATAAAAAATCACAATCCTTTATTATCATAGTTTTTAATAATAATTATTAAAAATGATTTATTGAATGAGGGGAAATAAAAGAATTTCAAATTAGTGAATTAAAGCAGTGGTGATTCTTTCCATTAAAGTTACGTCTTCAATGATTTAAAAACGAATAAAAAAACACAAAATTTTAAGGATTTTGGTAAATAGATAATTTATTTGTGGTATTTCAACTTATGTAGAAATTATATAGAAAATATATACCAATGGATTCAATCTAATTATGTAATGCACTAAAACAAGATATTGAATTTTTCTACAATAATTGTGGAATATAAAACACGATCGCTCAATCACATGCAAGAAAAAGAAAGAAATTATTAATCACACAACACAAGATATATGCGGGAAAAAAACTACTCAAAACCACTCTATCATACATTGTACAAAGTCAAAGAATCATGAAACAATACAATGCTTTCTCACACCGAGAAATTCACGCACTTTACTCGATCGTCTCACCACGATCTCGCTCTAAACTTACTAGCAATTCTTGGACAAATTTGACCAACACTTAGCCAATTCTCGACTACAGCTTTAGCCCGACCTTGCTCACGCAATCCCTAGGAAATTAATCCCTATTAAATAGGATCATCAACATTCCTTGAATGTGCAATCCTTCACGACCTTCATGTGACTTTATAATTGTGCTTGGACAATTTGCTAATAATACAACTAATAGTTATCTCTCCTTTAACCTCGAGTCTCAGCTGGGTCTTCATCAAAATTGACATGCATGCAATTATTAATAGTGAACCATCGATTATATGATTGATCACTACTTGTGAATTAATCTAATTTAATTCACTAGACCTCTCACTAGCTCATCACTCGGTTAGAACTAGTCAAAGCTGATTTTAACTCAATTAATTTAAGTTAGCACGATTAAACTCACACCACACTAGTGCTACAAGCGCAACTTGACCCCCAAAATAATAGAATCACTCTACATGTCTCGTCTTAGACCCTCAACTCGAAATTATTGAGCTCGATCGAGTCTTTCTAACTTAGTTAATTGTTACAAGTTGTTATGAGATGAAATTACAATTTACTTTCCAATTTATTTAAGGGATAAATAAATTAGATGCCCACATTTAACACTAATGTGTAATTGAATTCCTCACCAATGTGTGACTATAATCCCACACTAGTATGTGGTCATTTTTTGTCCTTTCAGGTTGCCAATTTCATTGTTTCTTGTTGTAAATTTCAACACTCCCTCTCAAAAAGAAAGGAATTATATCCCCGATCCGTACCTTTGGAATGTTACGCATGCAACACTTCTCTAGTGTTGTTTGCACATGCAACTCCCGAGACCCGAATAGTCTACGAACAACTAAATCAATATAATGTATCTGTCATTAGAGTCTTTTGACTTTGTTGGATCCATCGCATTTGTCTCTACGGACTCTCTTACTTTCATTTGTTGACATCCGCATATGTGCCCTCTGCATCGCTGCTAACTTTGATATGCGCTCTAGTATACGACATTTGTCACTCGATTTACGTCTTCCTAAAATCTGATCGCATCAATCTAAGCGATCCTTCTGCTACCATTGTCACTGTGGGCTCCTCATAGCCGGAGTTCGATCCATGATACACACCATCTCAATGGACCTTGCCCAAATTTCTTCTTGGGATTATATCCGCACATCGCCCCACCTTACACCTAGAGGAAGCCGCATGCACTCCCTCTTCCCACCCGGCTCGAAATTTCCCCCTCTGGAGGTCTCTCGCTTGAGTGGACTCTTCCACTTGGTCTCCTCTCTACTTCTCCAATTGTAGTTTCTCCACAACCTTCGAGATCTGCATATTGAGAGGCTCCTCTCAACCACCAAGTCATTAACCATTACTTTTCTCCTCAAATATTTGCATGCATCCTCAACCTCGAGAGCATACGGGTTCTTGACTCTTACAACGATATGTTTCATCTGTCCCATGGCTATGTGTTTAAGGAAAACCTTTAATTTTCTAAACATCACATCATAACCACGAGTCTTCCAATACCACTATGGAGATAAGATTATTCCTTGGGCACGGAACATACAAAACATCTGCTAGTCCGAGAGGGGGAGCCGAATCCCTCTTAAAGGTAATTGTACCTATGTTGGTCACGTTATACCTCCCAGATCATCTTCAAAATCTATGTTCTGCTAGAAGTTCCTTCTCCACCAAGTCACCGAAGATATCTTTATTCCCCCGTCATATGGAACGAGACACCACTGTCTAGATACCACATGAATCCCATTACATGGCCGACCATGCATGCAATGAGTGTAAAATCAAGCTCCAGCGTGAAGCAATGCTTCACCCGCTGCAATTGCGGATGCTCCTTCTTGCTTGCCTTCTTCGTGGACAATTCGAAGCATAGTGCCCATGCTTGTGACAGGTGAAAACACCGATCTTGGACAAGTACCTTTGGCCCTCTTCGTCTTGGGACTTCTTTCCCTTGGCTTTCTTTCCTTTTCCGACCAATGCACAATCTTCCTCTTTGTTGGTGTTGAAGGTCCCGTCTCTAGTGCTTTGTCTTATCTCTTCTATTACCAAGTCCGACCACAAATGCTCCCGATCTAGTAACTTCTCCCTCCCATTCACGAGTCTTGGTAACTATGTCGATATTGGGAAGGCCTAGAAGTGCTAGGCTCACCAAGTCATCATTGGCTATGGTCGCACCAACACTTCCAAGTTCATCTCGACATTGAGTGAACTCACGCGAAAGTATGTTGGGATCGTCTCACCCTCCTCCATATTGATATTTTTGATCTTGTCCTTCGGCGCCAACTTATTGTGGTCACATTGTTATTACGAAATAGATCCGTCGAGGCCTTCCACATAGCATATGGAGTCACCTTCCCATGGAGACTCGAGACAATATGATCTCGAACTCCCTCTAACAAGATCCTTCTCGCCTTTCCTACCTTCTTATGCCATGCATCAGAAGTCGAGAATCTATTGTTGTGGGCTTGGGAATATCAAAATCTATGAATTCCTTCAACCGTTGTCCTCCAACACTGCACTCCATCTCGTCCTTCCATGAAATATAGTTCGAATTTCCCTTGAGTGAAAATTAGAGTCTCAAACCATTGAAAGACATCTTGATCTGCTACTAGATCCTCAAGAATAAATACGCAAATTTGAACACGTTCAAGAGAAACTCAATTTCTTCTCTTCTATTTTGATTCATGGTGCTCGATACCATGTAGAAATTATATAAAAAACTCAATACCAATGGATTCAATTTGATCATGTAATGCACTAAAACAAGATATTGAATCCTTCTACAATATTTGTGGAATATAAAACATGATCGCTCAATCACGTGCAAGTAAGAGAAATAAATTATCAATCACACAACACGAGAAGTATCCGAGGAAAGGAGCGCTCCAAAACCCCTCTATCATATATTGTACAAAGTCAAAGAATCATGAAACAATACAATGCTTTCTACATCGAGAAAATATTGCACATTACCGATCGTCTCACCCTCGATCCCTGCTCAAAACTAACTAGCAATTCTCGGGCAAAATTGATCAACACTTAACCAATTCTCGACCCATCTGCTAACCCAACCTTGCTCATGCAATCCTTAGGCAATTAATCCCTATTAAATAGGATAATCAACCTTCCTTGATCGCACAATCCTTCATGACCTTCCTGTGAGTTTATAATTACGCCCGAGAAATTTGCTAATAATACAAGCGATATTTATCTTCCCTTTAACCTCTGTCTCAATTGGGTATTCAGGTAGAATTGACATGAATGCAGCTATTAATAGTGAATCATCGGTTATACGATTGATCACTACTTGTGAATCAATCTAATTTAATTCACTAGACCTCTCACTAGATCATCACTCGAGTTAGAACTAGTTAAAGCGCGAGTTTGACTCAATTAATTTGAGTTAAGCGATTACACTCACACCACACTAGTGCTACAACTACTGACTGGACCCCCAAAATAATAGAATCACTCTACATGCCTCATCTTAGACCTTCAACTCGAAATTCTTGTGCTAACTTAGTCTTTTTGACTTAGTTAACTGATACAAGTTGCTATGAGACGAAATTACAATTTATTTTCCAATTTATTTAAGAGATAAATAAATTAGATGCCCACATTTAGCACTAATGTGTAACTGAATTCCCTCACTAATGTGTGATCTGGAATCCCACACTAGTATGTGGTCAATTTTTTGTCCTTTCTAGTTGCCAATTTCATCGTTTATTGTTGCAAATTTCAACAACTTAAAAGTGTGGAAGGATATTTATATTAAAAAAAACAATTATTATCTATGTGTCGATCACAAACACTATATATATATATATATTAGCCTTGCTCCCACGTAATCCGGATCTTGGTTGAAATTGACCTCTTCTTTGCCAAATTTCTTTGATAAATTCTGCTATAGGTGATGAAATCAAATTACGTCAAAGACCCATTTGAGGTATTGAATAGATCTTTCCACCGATATAAGACACTTGAAATTTGATGACATGTGGGGTGAAAAAAATGATTCCACAAGTTCATAGGATGCGCGACGACGTCGTGTTCCGGACATGTGTAACTTCAATTGCTCATATCTCTCAAAGCCCGAGAAACAAAATCAAATTCCGTAAAAACCCCATTTGAGATAATAAAAAAATACTTTCAAATGAGATATTTTTGACTCTTTAATATGATATATGGAGACTGTGGAACTTGCATGAATTTCTATGAAGATTATTGCAAAACATTGAAAGCGAAATATGTTTCAAACCCTCAGAGTCATAACTTTCGAATCTCGATTTATGCGAGAACGAGATAAAATACAGTTCAATAAACATAAACACAGAGATATAGTAGAAATAAAACTTCATTTCATTAATTTAAAATTATTGAAATATGCTTACGGAACAGAATGGACATAAACTAGCTAGGGCGATGGTAGCTTATCTCGAGAAGAGATGTGGTGGCTACATGCCTACGAAATCGTGTTACAATGAGGCTCAAGGGTATTTTTATTATTGAACAATAAAAGAAAACCATAAACAACCAAAACCCTAACCCGAGGAGATGTAACACCAAGAGTTTTTGGGCCCCGTTGGGGTTAGTTAGGCAACCAACTTCCCGGGGTTGTAACTTGGTTATAGTATCTCCATTTGGTGCGTATGATACCTCGTTGGAAATATCTCTCCGAGATCTATGTCGTTTAGGGCCTCAAAATGGCTCCGAAGTTCGGGACCCCGAAAAAGCTGCTAAAAATAGTAAAGAAAAAAAAGTGATGAAAGCCCGGCTAGGTGGAATAGGCGAGTGGCCACCAATATCCCCCCTAGATCATTCCTCCCCCTTAGAAAGCAATGGTCCTCATTGTGTGTAGAGCCTCCATGAGGTAGGGAAATTTACGGTGAACATGGTCCCCGGTGAACCACTTTCCCTAGTGAAGGAATTAACCTACTTTGAAGTGGGTGTAGCTTGTGGTGGGGTCAAGAGAGGCGCTCCTTTTACCGCAAATGTAACCAAAATGTGTCACCCACTTGGAACTTGTGTGGCACTCAATTTTGATCCCGACATTGCTTGTACTTGGCATTGGATTTCTCCAAGATGTCGTGGACTCGTTGGTGGACGTCAGCAATACACGTGTGGTTTCGATATGTGTGGTCACATGAGGTATGGCAACATCAAGCAACGACACACTTGGGGTCAAATCAATGGAGTGCTTGACCCACGACTATGGAACCTTTGTGGGTGAGGAGAAAATGTCCTTGTATTCCTCCACAACTTTGTCCATTTGTTGTTGCCGTGTAGGGAAGCCCCTGTTTGGAGGTTGTGGCCATAATATTCTTCTTTCCCCTGTGGGGCGAATTGTAATGAAAACAAATTTCCTAGTTTGAGAAATAATCTTATTGCATTGCTTTTCGATAATCAAAGAAATGGCGGGAAGGCGGTACTACCTCTCGGTATCCTATAGAACTTATTTCCCAAGTAATAATAACGAGAATGAGGTCTAGACTCATACAAATCATGTCGCTTCCACAAGTATGGTTGGCCCTAATAATACATTAGACACGTCAAGAGGAGCAACATCACACAATACCTCATTCGTGAAGGGCTTGATGATGTACGAAAGGCGGCACTTCTTGTCGACGCAAATATCTCTTCCTTGGTGAATCCACTCGATGGTATACAAGCTTTGTGAGTGTGTTGTGGTCGGTAGGGTCGAGCCGCTTCACGACCTCTATTGAAATGATGTTCATTTGTCTTCCATTATCGACAAGGAATTGTAGTGGAGAACCCTTCACCCACATCTACGAATGGAAGAGGCACTCCCCCTCTCCTATGGATCCTCCCTCTGGAGCTTGGTGGTGGCAACGGTGGTACATCGGGATCTGCTTCCCTTTTTCAATCCACTTGTTCGGTTTCGACTCATAATCGAACATGCATCCGATTCGGATGCCTTCGGTTCGACCACTGGTGACTATTTGGTCCAACACTCGCTTGTGTTGCGAGTGGGAGTTGTTATGAAATTCACACCACTTCCTTGTGTCCTTCTTTGGCTTTGTGGTGTTCTTCGAGTCGTCCCCTGCTTTGGCTTTGCCCCTTGTTCTATGGTTCGAGGGTGTCTTTCATTAGCTTTAGATTCACAAATCCAAATTCTCACTTCTTCTACTTTAATTTACGCTCGATCTTGGCGACATATCGATATTCCACGCCAAATGAGTTAATGTCGAGGAACTCCATTTCCTCCTGAATGTATCTACGTGCAAGCAAGCTGCGGTACTTGAGCACCAAATGTCTCTTTGAATATTTAATACCCAACTTTGCGCGTAGGATATGAAATAAATTCGTCGGCTCGTGCACATCTTGATCCCTTTGCTTTTGCAACATGGTCCATTAGATGTACTTGTCCTCATAGCTCTCTACGGGGTAATATTATCCCTTAATGTCGTCTTAGAACAAATTCCAAGCGGTGTCAGCGAGAACAAAGAGGGTTTTGTCTCGTCCTTTTGCTCACGATAGGTTTCCACGAGTCTTTGACATGGGGGGGCGGCTTTGAGGAGTGCAAAAGTAATATTTTTTTGGTCGGGAGAAATCATGGATTGAAAAATATCCCTTCCAGACAAATTCAACCATCTATCTACGACGTACGCATCTATACGGCCTTCAAATATAAGAATGTAAAAGTTGACTTGTACCTTGAAAGGAGTGGCACCTCCAAAGTGGTTGTGGATGCGGATGCACCGCCGGTGGGCGATCGTTAAAGGATTTGGGCAAATTTATCCATCATCACGTTCCTTTGTTTCTAGAGAGCCTCCTCGAGCAATATTTTTGATAGGATCTCCTTCTCTCTTGTCTTTCTTTTCTTCCACAATGGAAGGCCGTCGAGGTTTGCGAGGCCGATCTTGCAAAGGTTCAACCAGATCGAGCCCTAACTCCTTATACACCCGACCTCGTTGGGGACATGCAAAGAAAGATCAAGAAAGAGCGAGATCGCTCCGATACCATTGATCTAGATCTTGGTTTAAATGGACCTCTTGCTGCAACTTTGTTAATAACCTGCTATAGACGATGAAATAAAATTACGTTAGAGACCCATTTGAGGTATTGAATAGATCTTTCCGAGTGATATAAGACACTTGAAATTTTATGACCTGTGGGGTGAGAAAATTATTCCACAAACTCATAGGACGCGCAGCGGCACGATGTTCCGGACATGTGTAATTTCAATTACTCATATCTCTCAAATCGAGAAACGAAATCAAATTCCGTAAAAAACCCATCCGAGATAATAAACAATACTTTCAAATGAGATATTTTTGACTCTATAATATGATCTTTAGAGACCGTGGTACTTGCATGAATTTTCATGAATATTGCTACAAAACATTGAACCTGAAATATGTTTCAAACCCTCATGGAGCAGTAACATGAATTTGGATTTATGCGAGGACGAAATAAAATATAGAAATAAACATAAACACAGAGATGTAGCAGAAATAAAACTTCATTTCATTAATATAAAAATGAGCGAAATATGCTTACAAACGAGAATGGACATAAACTAGCTAGGACGATGGTAGCTTATCTCGCGAGAAGAGATGTGGCGGCTACATGCCTCGAACTATGTTACAATGAGGCTCAAGGGGATTTTTGTTATTGAACAATAAGAGAAAACCCTAAACAACCAAAACCCTAACCGAGAGGAGATGTAACACCAAGAATTTATGGGCCTCGTTGGGGTTAGTTAGGCAACCAACTTCACGGGGTCATAATTTGGTCATAATATCTCCGTTTGGCATGTATGATACCTCTTTGGAAATATTTCTTCGAGGGGACGACATCGTTTAGGGCCTCAAAACGACTTTAGAAGTTAAGAACCCGAAAAAGCTGCTAAAAAATAGTAAAGAAAAAATTTGATGAATTTGACTAGGTGGAATGATGGCATGCCTTCTAGCTTTTACCCACGTTCTTCATGTGCATATAAAAGTCGTACTTCCGAGTTGCCCCAAATAATTTTAAATGCGGGCAAACTCTAGCACTAGCGGAAGCTTACCTCTTTCGAGTGGTTCAACCATATCCCCCGATTCAAATGCTGTATCAATTTGACTCATTCGAAACCTTATATCTCAAATCTCAGGCTTCTTTTTCATTCATCAAATTAGGAAAATTTGATTAATGAAATTTCAATAGTCCAATGTTATATAACCACGTCGAGCAATATGATCCTTCTAAATAAAGTGTTCTAACTATATCTCAATCTTTTAAAACACTTTATTCTATTCCTTGAAACTCTTTTGGAATATTCTATCAAATGTATTTGAATTGATATTATAATCACTAGGAACAAAGATTCAAATATTAACTCGAGATATTTAATCTTTGTAGCGCGTATGTCAACTTTAGGAATAAGATCCTTTAATAGACCTTAACAAATTGCCTTACTCTTCCTCTTACGGGTCCACGCATTCAAACATTCAACAAGTGCTTACTAAAGAAATAAACGCTTTTCATACCTTGCATTAACTTCCATGCATCTTTGAAGGCGATTGCCTTTGGATCTATTGCTTACAAGATCGGACGAAAATCACGCTATTTTCACCACGAGCCTTAACACAAAAATATTGCGCGATATAGGCGGTATCCAAGAGATGACATGTGGCAAAGCTTGTTGGATCGCGTGAATTTTTGTAAAACCGCTCCTTGGAAAAATAGGAACACGATACTAGTGGTTTATTCACACAAAAACCGCTTCTCAAAAACTTCAATATCGATTGCTTTGAAGCCGGGTTTCATCGGGATTTTAATTCGATTCAACCCGTGAGTCAAATCGTTCCTCTCTAGCACATCTTCCTCTGCGTTAAGCTTGGGATCGATCTCAATTTGTGTTGAAGTCGAATTACTTCACCGCATTAATTCGGACAACAACGTTTCCCTTTTACCGATATCACTCTAACAAATAGAGTTCTCCACCGATTCGAATATATTCAATAACAAAGCTATAATATTGTTTGCGTCCATCAATAACTCGTTGATTCCTATTGAAAACCTTACCCAGGGTTAAAACACATTCAATTTATGAACAAGGAATCGTGGAACAAATGCGTTCAACCTAATGATAAGTGCCCATATCATAATTGCTTCTCTGTTGTATATAATTCAATGAAAATGAATCGATTCTATTGATTTCCACAATGGAACGAGAGTTCGATCCTTATATACCTTCAAGCATAATTTAAAATGTTTTAAACAAAACGAGAGACTATGTTTTAATTAACGGAATAAAAATCTTCGGTCTCTCTTGATTTTCTATACACAACCATTCCAATTGATCTTTCCACAACATATAAAAACCCAATAAATTCACGAAGGCGGAATCCTTCGGGGGATTGCCAACATAACAGAAATTTATGAAACACTTGCTAATTTTATTAAAACAGAGGTAAAACCTCTCAATCCCGATCTTCTCCGGTCCACTCACCTCGGAGTTCTATTACTGAGTTTCTCATATAATCATTCATAGAAACTCAAGCATCCCTCACACGGAAATTAGGTCGAATAATACTCATGAAATGCTTTGAAACAAATTCTTTCATAATATATACATGAATTTACTTACGAGAACTTCTAGTTTGGTCGGATCTTCAATTCGATGGCCCTTCTCCCTCGCTACTCTGTCTCTGAACCACTCACTCTGTCTCTTAACTGACATTCTATCTCACCCATAGGCTTACATTTATACAAATTAATAATGAATCAGTTTAGCTTCACTTATAGACTCAACAAAGACTCTTGGAATTCTCCAAAGTCCTAAAGTTAGACTCAATTCCTAAAATTATTGAAAGCCGATCCTAATTTTACTCTTAACCCTCAATTGTCTCTCATATTCCTAACTAATCACCTTCCTCTCATGTTCTCTAATGGTTAGAGAACATTTACAATTCCTCACTATTTTATTCAAAATACTAATAATTATATGCGAATTTAGAAACATTAATTACGTCGAGAGACCCATTTGAGGCATTGAATAGATCTTTCCGTTGATATAAGACACTTGAAATTTTATGACCTGTGCGGTGAGAAAATGATTCCACAAACTCATAGGACGACTACGGCGGCACAATGTTCCGGACATGTGTAACTTCAATTGCTCATATCTCTCAAATCGGGAAACAAAATCAAATTCCGTAAAAAACCCATTTGAGATAATAAACAATAATTTCAAATGAGATATTTTTGACTCTCTAATATGATCTTTAGAGACCGCGGTACTTGCCTTAAGTTTACTAAATATTGCTGCAAAACATTGAACCTGAAATATGTTTCAAACCCTCATGGAGCCATAACATGAATCTGGATTTATGCAGGAACGAAATAAAATATAGAAATAAACATAAACACAGAGATGTAGTAGAAATAAAACTTAATTTCATTAATATAAAATAACTGAAATATGCTTACAAACGAGAATGGACATAAACTAGCTAGGACGATTGTAGCTTATCTGCGAGAAGAGATGTGGCGAGCTACGTGCCTACGAACTATGTTACAATAAGGCTCGAGGGGCTTTTTATTATTGAACAATAGAGAAAAACCTTAAACAATCAAAAACCTAACTTTGAGGAGATGTAACACCAAGAATTTATGGGCCTCGTTGGGGTTAGTTAGGCAACCAACTTATTGGGGGTCGTAATTTGGTCATAATATCTTCGTTTGGCGTGTATGATACCTCTTTGGAAATATTTCTCCGAGGACGACATCGTTTAGGGCCTCAAAACGACTTCGAAGTTAAGAACTCGAAAAAATGCTAAAAATAGTAAAGAAAAAAATTTAATGAAATTGACTAGGTGGAATAGAGCGGGTGGCCACCAATATCCACCTAGATCACCACCACAATTGGATAGCTTTTGTGTAAAGAAATATTGAAAGCTTGCTAGTGTTTATTAGTGTTAAGTCTCCAATGATTTAAAAGCAAGTAAAATCATAAAACATTTTTTTAACGACTTTGATAAATAAATAACTTATTTGTGGTCTCTCAACATAAAAGTGTGAAGGCTTTTTATATTAAAAAAACAATTATTTTGATATAAATAATTGAAATAAATAGATGATGATGGTGGTGGGTAACGTCTATTAAGATCAATATAACCTATATCATTAAAAAGAAGAGAAACTTTTTTAAGATCACAATAATTCCTTTGGTTAAACAAGTCAAGAAAGTTGACAATATGATAAATATTTCAAAAAAAATTGTAAAAAAAATTGTATATGCATAAGAATATAAAAAAAAGGTGCTTTTTATCTTAAAAAAATTATATCAAAAAAATAATTAAATTATTTGATGTTTTTAAAATAATATCGAAAAAATAGACAAAAATTCTTTTATTTTTTTAGAATATATATATATATATATATATATATAACGATAGATGAGCTTTGCTCCCACCAAAGCTGGATAGATTTTGTGATAAAGAAATATTGAAATCACTAGTGTTTATTCGGGTTGATGAGAAGCACTAAATTTAATTACACGAAAGGCGTTTCCTTTTCTTTGGCTTTGGGCGAGTGTCACTTTATTCACTCCGGCCAATGAAAAAGGCTTTCTCATCGCCCTTCCGGCCGAGTGAGAAATCGGACATTTAGCGACCCCTGCACTGCTATCTGCATTCGACATTTGTCACATTTCTCTATTCGGTCGTCGATTTGGGCGAGAATTCACAGTAAGCCCCACCAACCCTAGGTTTATCAGACCATATCTCTGTGCGGGGAAATCTATCCTTCGTTTCCGGTTTGGGTTATTGCGGAGGCGGTGTCTCTAGTTTTTGGGCTGCGCCATTTGCGATATACGTGGGCGCGGGCGGTGCTTGTGGGTGTGGGAACTTGTGCAGATCAGGGGATATGGAGTTCAATGCGACGACATTGAGCGCTCTTTGCTGTTCAGCAAATGAGCTAGTTTGTGGAGCACTTTTGAGATCAAATGTGTGAATGACCCGGAATGGTGTCATTCGAGTAACCCTTCGGTCTCGGTCACGGCGACTAATTTTTGCCCTCTAACTATGCTACAGCATAATGACAATGGTGGTCGGGTGCAATCCTCCTCGTCCCCATTTCGATCTCTCCATGCCAATTTTCCTCAAGATGGCGAAGTACGCTGTAGGGAATTGTGCCCGTTCTCTTCGGAAGGTAAGCCATTCTTGATAAAGGGGGCTTTAAGTGTTTTTCTAGTTTGAGTTTTTCGGATATGGAGCTGTGTAGAAGTTTGGGATGATCCAACTTTGTGTAGTAGTTTCCCTTGCGAGGCGAGTAGAGGAGTATCCCAACATGGAAAACAAACTTATGCTGGTAGCTATGGAAATCTCCACTCTCAAATTTGATAACTAATAATTGTATTTTTTTTGATATTTACAAAGTTCCACTGTGTCAAAAAAAGGGGGAGTGAGATTCACCATCAGTGGCTTGAAATACTTCAACTTGGTTCTCATCACAAATGTGGCGGAGGCGGGGGATTTGGTGAGAGTGAGCGTGAAGGGTAACGGGGCCATGGGTGGATTCTATTGTCCGAGACGGGGCCAAAATTGGCGATGCGACCGATCACAGTCGGGCGAGACCTCTCCTTCGGAATAGCTGGCGATGGCACGAGGGAGCCTCTATCCTGGAACATTGTGCCTCCAAATTGGGAGTTTGGCAGGACCTTTTACGGAAAGCGAGTTCGAGTACGATTACAACAAATCCTTGAACAATCTGTTGGTTCTCTTTATCTATATATCTATATTTGTATTTGTTAATGGAGCAAAGGGATCCTGCGCGGTTTCTTTCACTCAATGAGCTTGTTGACACAATGATAAGTCGTTGTTGCTTTTGTTCTCTCTTTTTTCCCCTTATAATTTGAGCTTAACCTTCTTCCCCGGTGCGGGCGCGGCGGGATTGCGAAAGAAAAGCAACCCGCATTATGTATACGGTCCTAATTCCTACTAATAAGTCTGTCCGAGTCAGTCGAGTCATGTCCCACTTATGATATACCCATCTTATCATTACGAGTGTTTAATTGTGCGGTTCTAGCAAAACAAGAAATCGAGCCAAGCTTAGGGCTGTGTAATGTGTAGCTATTTTTGGGGAAGAAAAATTTTGTTGGTAATGGTATTGGTAGTGGTTTAAGCGGGAGTAGTATGGTAGTGTGACAACTACGACCCATTTTTCATGTCTGCTAGTTGTGTTTATGAAGATTAAGAAAAAAAGTTTTACATAACTATTTTATGTTGAAATTTTTGTTTTGTCTGTCTTGTGTACTTTCGGTCGGTCGGAGTTTTCGGTTCGGAAGCCGCATCCAAGACCGAGTTCACCCAGATTCAAATCTAGCTAAAGTGGGCTTCATAGAAAATGCGCATCCAAGACCCGGGTGAAAATCCGATGACCTTATTGACTCACGGATCTTTGCAACGTAAACTATAAAGTGTCTCTGTTTTGCAGGGTGCTATTGCTCGAGATGTTTACCCGCTGAAGAAAAAGGCTTGTATTTTTACTTATCCTCTAGGAAGTTAGGTTATGGATCGGGATGACCCATGTTTCGTGTTATCCACAAGTAAAAGAATAGGTGGCGGATCGACCGAGTCCGGGTTAGTAGTTTGTTCACCTATTGTGCTCTTCAGGTTCTTTTTAGGACTTGTAAAGATGTGCTTTCATCGCACGCCCGATATATACTTTAGAGCATAGCCTCGGGAACAAATATCTTACATCAGCTTTCACATTAGAGCATAGCCTCGGGAACAAATATCTTACATTCGGCAACTTTCACATTGTACAAAGCTGAGACTTGTCGAGAAAAAGGGATGCTTTAGCTACAAGACAACAAAAAATATGCTTGGCGATCATTGATGAAGCTGTGCAATAGGCTTTGTTTTCAGAGAGTACGATGAGTTGAGGGTGGCCCAACTCAATTCCATGATGTAAGTTTCCTTAATAAATACACTTGGTAACACGATTGACAATGTATAATGGACTACACGAAATTTATTTAAACATAGGACAATTAAGAAAAGGTAAATACGAGAAAGATTATTTTATGTAATTGATTCGACGGAACTCCATTGTTTGTTCTTGTGTAAAAACCTCTCACACGTTGTCATTTTCAAAGAGTATTGCTAATACTTACGAGACGATAACGTATGCTTGTCACGGTGTATTTTATGTTCTTTGGGGTTGCCTATGGAGAATTCGGGGATCCACATTTCATTGGATTGGATGCAGATTCCTACTTTGGAAAGTGTTTCCGGTTTGAAATGCAGAGGACACGATTTCGATGCGTTTCGGCGTGCCAAAAACATCAAGGCGGCGGAACGTTACATTAAAAAATAACGAGAAGAAAAACTTAAACAAGAAGATAAAAGAAGGCGAAGTGTGGAATCACAGGAAACCCTAACTTTTGCCTATAAAATAGGCACCCAATACGCCAGATTCCATAACACACAAATACGAGCTTTTCACGGCTGCATTTGCAGGGTTGTCGGTGTTTTGGAGATTTGAATTCTCTCTCTCTCTATATGTAAAGTCATTTTCACGAGTTTGTGAAAGCTATTTGGAGTGAAATGCATTTGGAAACTTAAATTTTACGTTTTCTGGTTCATGTTTTTTCTTTTCATTATTTTTTAACACGCATATATTCAAGTAGCAACTAAGCACCCCACCAACAACAAGGCTTGAAAGCCATTATACTCATATGAATTCAACATGTTAGCTGGCGAAATTGAACACAGGTGGGGAGGATAACAATCGTTCTTCCCAACTCGAGATAAACCCAATTAATCTCTCTCTCTCTATATATATCTTTGCACATATATTGTTTCCCTAAATATGGATATCGACTTTCCCAAAATCAATTTGGATATGGATGTGGAGGCCTGGACACATGTATATTTCCATTCAACTATAAGTTATCTTGTCTTGGATTATGCTTGAATAGCAAACAAATATGATTTTGTTCATTGATTCCAAAAAAATGATGATTCTCACATTAGGATGAATCATAGCAGCAAGCTAGCATTGTAGATTCATATACTAGGAGGACAATAGGAAGGAAGAAATTGTGGTATGAATTATAATAAAGCCCTTTGAAATCACACAAGATAACAATGTCGAGTGAAGTTGGGTAGTCTATATTCTGGATATCGCTAAAATTCTTGCTAAAATTAAAAACACAACAAAACAATTTCTTTTGATGCCCCAAGCCTTTCTAAATGCTGCGGTTGGGTGATAACTTTTTACTAGTTTTTGGCATTTATGCTTCTCATGGAGTTGAGGAAGGCTCTTGTAGGCACAATGTACATAGCATCAAACACTTATTTAATTTCCTGTTTATGACCCTTTTCCAAAGAAAAGATACCCTTCTTGTTCGGTTATTATTCGTGTAAGGTGTGCTCCATCATGCATCAACACCGGGAACTTTCGCCTTGTGCTCGGTGCCTGATGGGTGTATTCGATTCCGAGGGTTGGTGGATTCAAAGGTTGCACAACATTTGGTTTGTGTGGGCGTGATATAGGCTATGCATTTGCATGGTAGTTATCTACTAGGGCCTTCCATCCAAAGTTTGAATGGTGAGAAATGGTCTCTTTGAAGTTCTTTCCCCTATCTGCAATGGTTCTGAAATGATGAAGCATATCTTGTGGGATTGCTAGTTGGCAAGGAGCTGTTGGGATCATGTTTAGATATAGCATTCGGCTCTTTTTTAGGGGAGAGTGCATTGGCGTGTAGTTTTGTTTGGTGACTCTAGGTATTTGGTTTGCTCTTCTATCGATGGCATTTAGGATCTCTTGCTTTGGTTGTCCTTTCATTTGTTCCAAGTGTGTTTTGAGAATAAAGTCGGCACTTGTCATATGTGAAGGGATGACGTATGCATGCAATTGTTGGCTAAAGATTTCTTCCTTATCAAAGATACCAATTTGTTAAAGCTTGATGCATATTCGAGACTTTATTTACTGCTTTAGTAGCATCGAGGAAGAGGATATAAGTGCCATTATATATACCCTACCATCCTTTGTTTCTTTTTAACTTTCTTGATGTAAATATATTTATTTAAATATAAGAGTATTATTTCAAAAAAGAAAAATTGACTCCACATTATTGACCAGACCATCTACATTCCATGTTAGGTCACTAACAACTAATTTTACTTCTAACACTAACATTTATATTATTGTTGTCATTACTCCAACATTATATGATGAAGTCTAGATGGGAACCTTTGATTTGGTGGAATTCTCTGGGTAGAAATTAGATAGAAAACCTTACATGTGATAAATCTGAAAAATTATTCTTAGATAGGTGGCTAAGAGAAAAAAATAAAGACACTATAAGAAAATTAGAACAATGAGTGGAATTTCCCTCTCTTTTTGTGGGTTGACTAGTTTGGGGGTCGCTTCCACCCACATGGTTTTGAACTAGTGATCTTTTCACAATGAGTGCCTCAACGGTACACCGTAGTGCGAGCTATTCTACACCTTGTGGGCAAGTTAGTTGAATCTCTTTGAATAGATTTACAAGGGACCGAATGAAAATACTCAAAGGAAATAGAGAAGGATCTTTGGAATATCTAGCGTCGAATCTCAATAAAGTCCTTATGAGGAAGTTAAGAGCATAAGAGAAAAAAACACGAGACAAATTAAAGAAGAATAAGGGTGAGCCAGAAAGGGAAAACTTTCGAGGAGAGATGATAAGATAAACAAGTTGTAGAAATATAATCAAACCCTTCTTATTGCTTAATGAAGTTAAGAGTGTAAGAAGACCTCTACACGAGAAATTTCGAGTTCTTTCGAGTATTCACCCCTCTTGTTGATTGACCTTCTAGTCCTCGGAAAGTTAGGAAATTGATAGGATATTTGTTGGAATCATGATTACCGTTAGACCCTAAGCCGTAGGCATTAGTCTCTGCTACAATTGCCGAGTTAGGAGGGCTGCAGGGCGATTAGTCCGTGTTGCGAAACACACGGGGAGTGTTGAACCAATGTCCACAAAATCTCCCCCACCAACGCGAGTCGAGTGAGTTTCGAACTCGAGACTTGTGGCTTTGATACCACTTGTTGGAATCATGATTGTTGTTAGACCAAAATCCGTAGGCATTAATCTCCCCTACAATCACTAGAGTTAGGATCCACGAGAGGCGATTAGTCCATGTCCTAAAAACAAACGGGGAGCGTTGAACCCAATATTTAACAATAGTCTCCTTCAATTTTCTTTAATGAGTTTCTATATGAATTCGATGAAATCCTTTGATTCGTAAAGCTACATCTATTCCACTCCTTCCAAACATTCCAAAGTACAAAACCAACCACTAAGAGTCCATACTCCGTGACCAGCACACCGCGTGCGGTACAATGCGAGGGCATGGTTCATTGACGAGTTGTATATAACTAGAAGCACGTCAGCGGTAATATTTGGTTATAATACAGAGTATGATATTTCGGTGAGTGAATGGGCTGAATGATTCCTCTGCGTCTAAAGTGGTCACAATGACTTCTCTTACTTTTGTTTTCTTACTATGGGAGGCGTACTGTGCTACCCCTGCGGGAGATATGAATAGTGTTAAATTATGTTTTTTATGTTAAACTTACGAGTTGGAAAGGTAGCCCATAGCACGTATTGTCTTGTTCTCGTGTTTTGAACAAGGGTTTGAGGCTTCGAGGCCCTCCCTAGTGTATTCTTGCTCCTCTTTACTTAATGCGGGAGCATTTATGATGCGATACTTTTTAGCCCTTCGGGGGCATTGGCTATAAGTACATCTTAAGTTAGAAACTTAGATGTACTAAATGGCTCATTGCAGGTCCATTACCTTTTTCCCTCTGTAATGTTCTCGGCTCTTTGATGAGGAATTTTTGGTTCTTTAATTCCTATAGGATTGGCATATTTGGTTGTTGACATGCTTGTCATTACAGACTATGTATTATGTGATATAAATTTCCCTGTGAATAGTTAGTGTTATCACGTTATCATCGACTACCCTACTTCTAGTGAATTCAAAGTATAACTTGGATTTAGAATACCACATTATTCCAATTCCAATCTTTTTATTAGTACGGATATGTCTCATTACCCATCGATTTAATTCTAACACTCTTCGGAAGTTTTTATTTGCATGTCTCCTTGCTTCCTCATGTATAGAAGTGGGTTTTCCGCGAAAATTGGTTGATAACCGATTGAATTACGCCCTCAACGAAACATGGCGCTTATCACCATCTTTGATAGCGAGTGGAGATGAAAAAAAATATGGCCATTCACTCCTACCTAGCAGACAAAGCCTCCCATGACGAACTTGTCATCTTGCCGCAAAACCTCCTTTGCATCTTGGCAGCCATGTTTCTTTGAGAATACTTTCCAAATCTTCTCCACGTCTGCCAAGACCTATAGGAGTCTTGTAAGTTTCTAAATACGCTTCCAAAATCTATAGCCTTAACTAACAACTCCTAGACCACGCACCCTACTTTAATCTTCTAGTCATTATGAATGCATTGTCACGCCTCCTATGCACGCGAAGCTTCGGTGAACTTCCTTGATAAGGTTCAAACTAAACCCATCATGCACTACTAGTACCATAGAATACATATGCTCTAAAGCTAAAACCCTCTAACTCTTATCTACCACAAAATCATTACACATATGTGTATTGTCGGTCATTCAATATGCGAAGACATGCGCTCGCCATCCATAAACTTGATGTCGGCCATTTCCCTCTTTATCGTTGGCATGGTAGGAATGCGTGCCACCATCACTATTGGTTTGTCGAGGCTTGAAGGATGGCGCGAAAGTGCGCATCCCACGAGGGCTATTTGAATTTGTGGTTTGTACGCATTACCTTTCGAGATTATTGATTCGTTGCGCTTGCGTAGTCATCTCCCGGACACTCTTGGTTTACGCACGGCTATTACGAGTGTCTGTATGCTCTGGTGGGCCAAAGCTTATCAACCAAAGCATGGTATGTGAAAAAGTTTGAGGGTTTCCCCTCAATAAAAGAGCTTTAATTCCTTTCCTATTATGAGAGCCATAATTATTGGAGCTTCTCCATCTGTTTCTATTTCGGGGCATTGTCGTTGGATTATGACTCACGGAGGCATAATTATTGGAGCTTCTCCATCGTTTCTATTTCGGGACATTGTCGTTGGATTATGACTCACTCTTTCTTTCAATGGAACCTTTACAAATTTTCTTTCCTGTTATGAAAGCATTAATTATTTCATCTATGTATGCTCCATCTGTTTCCATTTCTTGACATTTTTTATTGGATTATGACTCAATTATTACTATTATTATTTTCTAATAATTTCGAATATAAATTGTACCAGTACAACTATTTCATCATAAATCTCACAAACGAGGCTACTATGCTATTTTTGTGCGGCTTATAACATAACATGCCTCCCGGAGATGACACCAATGGTTCACTAATTTATCTTAATTTGAAACATATCTCTATCTGAGATTTATATTCTTGCGATGTGCTACTATCATAGCTAGATCTAAAATTAGCATGCCTATTATCTATCGCATCGATTGGGCTTTGCTTTGCTTAATTTACGAATGAAAACATTTCCAAATATTCTCCCATCAACTCTATTTGGGCCATGTAGCTGACCTAGGTAGAGGGTCGGTGCGGACTTGATGCAAAAACATCTTTGAAAATTCCAAGTAAGAACGCAAGTGCATGTCGAGAGATGGAGAAGGAAGGCATGGAGGGATTAGTGCAAACACGACAAGGCGTTTATTCACAAAGACGAGAATGATGCGACGCACAATTATTGCACGAGAGGAGAAAGCGCACAATAGCTAATGTAGAAGCATGCGAATAGTGACACCAACGAAGCATGACAGATGACTTAGAACAAAAATCATGCTAAGAAGGAAGATATAGGACATAGCTCTAGGTGAATTTGAATAGTTAGATAATAAATTAAAGAGTTGAAGGAAGTTGAATAGTCGACGAAAAGAACGAGATAAGAGTATAGGCATTATACGTATGGTTTGTTAGTAGAGTCACAAAATAACGAGTTGAGTAGAGTATATCATTTTTAATATTTCATTTCAATTATTCATTTGCTTTTATTATTATAGAATAAATTAAACGTTAAATAATTGAATAATACTTCGGATTGAATTTATATATTTATTTTATTTTTAACAATTAAATGCTATCATACAAAAAATATTAGAAAAAATATAAAAACAAACAAATAAATTAAAAATAAATAAATAAATGAATAAAGCAAAAATATGAATAAATAAATAAAAATAAAAAACAAAATAAAATAAAAAGATAGGAGTACAAATAAAAATATAATATATAAACAAAACAAAACAAATTATACATAAAAATAATAATAAATAAATAAATAAATAAATCAAAAAAATAAATAAACAAATAAATAACTTAAAATTAGATAAATTACATTTTACTAATATTAAATTAATAATTATTGTTTTGTTAAAATAAATATTGACATTCAAAATTAAGTTTATCAACTTTGATCATTTGGTTTACTCTTTTTTAAATAAAATAGAATGATTTTTATTATTTGAGTCAAACTAGCCATTGTTTTACAAACGTCTAGTAGGAATTATACTTTCTATTTAAAGAGGTTATTTGATCGGGTTTTCCATCTTATTCGATGATGGCTCACCTTTGGATGGTTCAAACCGCATCAACCTAGTCTATTCTAATGTGATTTTTCGCAGAGAGATTTAGTACATTTGGTTTACTCTTTCTAAAATAAAATAAATTACTTTCTAATTGTTTGAGTCAAACTAGCCATTTCAATCTTAACTCTCTACTATTTAGTATTTACTTAGTACTATTTACAGCACAATCAATGTTTTCTATTCCTTTATACACTTACGTTTCAAATTGTGATGTGCATATATCATTTCAAATATGATTAACAATAATTTCAAAAAAACAATGCTTGAATATTAAAGATATGCATTTGCAAGTCACTTTTTACTAATCTTAGGCAATTTTAAATTACTGTTTCAGGCTTCAGTATCAGCTATTTAGTGTTTACTTAGTACCATTTACAATTTCAATCAATGTATTCCATGTCCTTATGCGCTTACGTTTTCAAATTGTCATGTGCATGTGTCATGTGAAACATGATTAACAATGACTTAACTTGGAATATTCAAGATATACAGTTGCAAGTAGCATACTTCAAAAGCTAATTTACAAATATAGTTCTGAAAGAAGATGTGTTTTGGGTTTGAGAATAGGTTAAGCATATTATTCGATAGAAAGCGGTGGAATTTGGGCCCATTACCTTCTTGTGATAGAATTTGATTCCCTCATGAAAACTTTGGGAGCCGTGCTGCCCAAGCTAAGGTCTATGGTCTCCATTAAATAAAATCTGAAATGCGATAAACCCGGACTTTGGAAATTAGCCCCTCCTAAAAAAGGTACCCGGTACCTTGAAATAATTAACTGATAAATAAAAAAATGTTATAAGGTCGTTGGCGCGCGTAGCAGGTGGCCCCCGTCCGGATAAGGGCTGCCATGGCAATGTCGGGACTCATCCGGAAACAGCAGGTAATCATCTTATCCGGGATTCACTGACAAATCCGCCCACGTCTACATGCCCTTTTTTGCCTTCCGAAGCTCTTATTGTTTTATTTTACCTCTTTACCCCTGGAGTTTACCCGTTTGGTAAATGCAATCAATTCTGTGGGCTAATGAGAGTATTTGTTGCCTTTATTATTGCGGGTGTGCAGGCCATCAGTAGTTCGGTCGATGCTCTGGTGGGATTTATCTCACGGGTCTCAGCGGATTGTCATTCAAGCATTATTGGGAAAAATTAGGCTATGATGATGGTTGGTATTGGAGATTCTGAGTGCAGCAGCAAAAGAGAGGTTGGAATGGTTTATTAAGAGGATTTTGATGGGCTGTCAGGGGTTTTTGTTGTGGCTGCCATGGAAAGGTTAGGTTGAAGATCGGTCGGTATTGACGGGATTGGGGAGGGTATTAATTCTGTTTACATAAGCTTTCGAGGTTAGGCCAAAGAGATGTATTTGGTGGCAATGGGTCAAGCGCAGGGAAATCTTTCAAGGATTCTTTGAAGGGGCTTGAAGCAGACATTCAGCATGCAAATACCTTGTAAGTCTCCTGTTTTTTTGGTCGGGGTTTGTCTCTGTGTGCAGATGTCTTCTTAAAATATTATTTGTTGTTCATGTGGCCAGACAGTTTGGTTTTAAATTTGTCTGAAGGGGCAAAGATTCTATATTTATTACAGGAGAGGAGCTTCTCTGCGATTTTTTCTGGATTACAAGGGTTGTAAGGATTCTCCGAGAGAGACACTCGGAGATAGTTGCGGTTCGATAGAAATGTGTTAGTTTAGACTAAATTCTTATGTATAGAGAGGAGATATATCTGTGCGGGAAGTTTCTATAGCATAGAGTAATTTTCCTTAAGCTTGAGTTGTCAGGTCTCGGGTATCTATTGTACTAAAGTCGCTCAGGGCTTGCACCCGGCCCCGTCACTTTCAATTTCATACCGTCTGGGATAGGCATTATTTGGGGGACGGCTTACTCCATGGACCTCAGCGGTGAACCAATGCCTCATTGGCCATTAATTGTGATTTTGCTTCTGTGAAGAATTTGAATATAGGGTTTGGATTTGTATTTGTTTCTTTGATAAGTAGGTGAAAGCAGTGGCTGCGCGACTGCGTGCTTTTTGTGACAAAGCTTCTGGGTGTCATTACCTAGAGGAGGACTCTTGCAAATTTATTATTTTTGTCTTTAAACTAAGAGTGTCAGCATATCTGAAAATATAGCCTGAGCCTTCCAAATACTACCCAGTCAAGCTCTGCCTAGCCATGTGTCTGAGTTAACTTGGTCACGAGTCCGGTTATCTGCCTGGGATTTAGAGTTTCTAGAAGCGAGCGCCAAAAGCTTGAAGAATGATTTACGCTGCGGACTTTTTGCCGATTTTTTGTCGGTCTTTGCGGAGTATGAGTAGCACTCTTGCACTACAGTCGCGCCGATTAATTTGCTGAGTGGAGTATGTCAACAGAGGTTGTCTATCAGCACCCTAATAAGCTAGTTACTTACTCTAGTGAACCATCTGGTCTGGTCTTGAACTTGCAATAACTGTAAGGTAACAGTTATTGCTAGCAATATTATATTAGATGGACACTGTTAAGGCATGACTGGTAATATTCGCAATTTTAGGCTCTATTCCAGGCTATTTTTCGTAAGTCGGCTGAGAGTGACGAGTGCATTATATAACCTAGGTGGGTATCTCCATCAACAATTACTGTTGTGTCATGGTGCATTGAATATAGACATTACATTAAATGCTTTGAGTATTGACATTACCAAAGCGTGAGGTTGCAAAGATCAGGGATATGCATATCCTGGGGTCACACAATGGTGGATATATCAATATTTGGAATTTGAGATATGAAATCTTGATCATTGTAATCTGAAGGTGGGTGTCAGACTTGGGTATCCGTGGGTCTGCACTAGAAGATAAATTTTCAAGTCTCATGTGACTGGATATTTTGCTGTTTTATGTTGCATTTTGTCTGCCACTCTTTTCCCTTCTCCTGCCACATTTCTGTCTAGCACTGTTGTTTTTGCAGCTTCTTAATGTATTCAAACTGGCATTTAAATCATAAGGTATTCCTTTGTTTGAGTACACGTCAAGTATATCATTTAGATTGTGTAAACATCATGAAATATGGCCAGTCTGGAGTGTGGCTTGTGCAATGCTATTCTTTTGCATATTCCACTAACTTTGTGATAAGCAAGAATGATTAAAATTGAAAGCTTAGGGCTGGCATTGGCGTTATTATAGTCTTATATATCGAACTGGCATAAGGGAAAAAAATTGAACATTTTGCTAGTATATTGTGTGCTTATTTTGCAAGAGTTGCTTGTGTCGCAGAAAATGTTAAAAAAGTGTCACAATGATAAGCCGTTAAGTTTGAGTACCAAAACGAGGAAAATGACGTTCAATTCTATGAATGCAGGAGATATGCACTCATACTATAAACAGATTTATTTAGTATTATATTTGATGTTTCATGAGGGCACTTTCAAAAACTTGTGCAGGGCATCTGAGTTTCCAAGGGAATATGACGGTGCTTGTCTTCAAATGAGATTATCTTACAGCCCAGCTGCACACTTGTTCCTTTTCCTTGTGCAGTGGACTGATTGCAGCCTGGCAGGTGCTTTGGGTTTGCTACGCATATTGATATATAAGGTTGGTCTATCCTGCATATTTTCCACTACACAGAGTCTGTATGTATACACGTATGGAAAAAAAATTGCCATGGGAGGGTGGACAATATTTTAAGGATTATTTTTTCACCTGTGGTTTTCTTCCAAAATTTAGCTTCATGTTAAGTTATGATAATTATGCATTTTGCAGGTGTATGTAGATGGTACCACAACAATGTCTACTCATGAGAGAAAAGCTAGCCTTAGAGAATTTTATGGTAGATTATCATTCTGAACTTGTCTTCATATGGATTGTGTCATTCCTCCCCATTTACATACATTTATAAACATATCTTTCATGGAAGTCTCTTTCGGGCTATGAATTTGTTCCTGGAAGATGCCTTACTAAGTTACTATAAATTTTTTCTTCACAGCGGTGATATTTCCTTCTTTACTGCAACTTCATGGAGGGATAACTGAGATGGAAGATCAGGAAACAGAAAGCAGTATGCATGGACAGATATAAGAGAAAAAGTTGATGAAGAGAGGGGGCAACTATCTGACATTGATTTGGAGCGGGAAGAAGAATGTGGAATTTGTATGGAGACCAACAGTAAGATTGTCTTGCCAAATTGCAGTCATGCCATGTGCATGAAATGCTACCGTGAATGGTAAGAGACTCTTGGTTTTCTATTTGTCTGACTTTATTTGCCATGTGTTTAGGTGGTTAGAAAGACAGAATTGGGATTCAAATAAAAATTTAAGTTTCATTGATTTGCAGGCATGCACGATCACAATCATGTCCTTTTTTGTCGTGATAGCTTGAAGAGAGTAAATTCAAGGGATTTATGGATATTCACTGATAATGGAGAGGTCATTGACATGGCAACGTTGGCGAGGGAAAACTTAAGAAGACTGTTTCTTTATGTTGAGAAATTACCCCTCTTGGTTCCAGAGAGTGTGTTTGATGTTTATGATGCTCATTATGATTCTCACATCAAGTGAATATTTTGAAAGGCTTGTTGTCGAACAGTTCATGACTGACATTTTCTCTTCCCTTACACCTGTATCTGTTATATGATATCACATTGGTTGCCTCTCATCAAAAGATGAATCATCTCTGCCTTTTTGCCTTACATGGTCCCTACTCCCTCGTTGATTGCAAGAGGCAAACAGGGTATGAAAGAGGGTAAACATTTTGTGAATCCTGCTGGATTTGTATCTTGTACCTAATAGTAATGTTTATGTCAACTTGTACAGCATAGGGCACTTGTTCATAGAATGCAATTTGGATCACTTAGCCAGTATGATCTGGTTGGCTTTCTGTAAATACATGTAGTCATCGGTTAATGGCAAAGTTCGAATGTGTTTGCCATTAGCTTCTCTTAACAGTATATGGATTCAGCCAAAATGGGAGGGCATTGGGAGCTTCTGCTCTAATCTCTGAAGTAGTTGGTGGGCAGAGGTGCATTATTACCTTTATACCTGGCCTCAAGCATTTGAGAACGGCTTCAATTAACTGTTTAAACATTGGTGTACTGATGTTCGCAGGTTTGGAACATTCTCATTCTAATAAGTAAAGAATTTGATTCAATTAAGTTTCAGTTTCTCTGTCTGTGCCCTGTTTTTGGCTTTTCTTGTTAACATTGGTGGCTATCTCCTGTCATTGCACTTATATTTTTGTTTTATTTAATATCCTGTTTTACCTAGAGTCCCACAATATTGTATTGAGATAACAGAAGGATATGATGGAACGTTCAATGCAAAAAATCCAAATGTTTTTAAATGTTCAATCAGCATTTTGCTATGTGATCCTCTTTTTGATTATAGCCATTGATTGCATATCTTTTTTATTTGCTTTACTAGTATAAGTTGCATATCTGGGATTTGCTGATATACTTTGGTCTATCTGCGATTTACTAGTATACTTCTGGTCTATCTGGGTTTTGAGCCACTTGAAAGAGAACTTGGGTTCCTGAAGTTACGTTTCATGTATGTGATGTTTTAACCTGCCAGTATCATTTTGCCAAAATCTAAGTTGTGTACGAGTACAATGGCATAAATATCAGATCTATGCATCTTGCAATGGAGGCTGCTAATGTTCTTCTAATCCATTATGGTACTGCTTTTTGTACATACAAATGTTAAAATTAGGTTAATAAGGATAAAGGGAGTATACCTAAGGCATGGTTCCTCGATCGCTGTCACTCTAAAAGAGTGACAGGAGCAACGCCCATGAAAAATTATGTTCTGGTTGTGAAGGATGAGCGTGATAAGAGCAAAGCCCATGAAAAATTCTGTTTTGGTTGTGAAGGATGTTCATTGGCTCTTGCCAACAAAATATAATTCAAAGCTAATTTTCTCACATTAGGATCATATGGATTTAGTTACAACCAGCTCTTGCTAGTTGCTGCATTTCAAATGACTTGGTCAAAGGTTGTGACCTGGTAAAATCTCCTGAATATTGGAAATTTTCAGAAAATGCTATTGGAAATAGTGAAATCAATTTGGTGGTGGTTGTGACCTGGTAAAATCCCCTGAAACTTGGAAACTTTCAGAAAATGCTATCTAAAATATAGTTAGTGAAATTGTTTAATGTTGGCTTGAATCTATTTTGAAATGAACGCGTAGAAAATTCTCAAATTCATCAAAGTTGGGAGGGATCCTTAGATAATCATTGCTGTTACAGTTTCAGTTAAATGCCCAAAGATTAACTGAGGCAACAATATATCAAGACATTCCCGTAATTCTAAAGTCAGTAAAATAATTGCAGCATTGATCCATTTTGTTAACGAGGTATAATTACTCTGGACAAGGAAATGGCTGTATCGGGAAACCAGTCTCCGAAAAAAGCGTCAACTGAATATTCAGAACAGCGTTAACTGAATATTTAGAGCAAGACACAACAATTAACATATCTAGTGCATGTCTTATGTCTTGTGAATAAACTCGGTATAAATCGTTATGTATTATTGGCTGTTTTATGGTGTTGAAAATTTCATGTTATTCTCTCTAACCATTGATGGAATAATACATAACGATGAGAAAAACACAATATTCCATCTACATTTTATACACAACAGATCCATAATTGGAGAAAATCCCCGACGGAAGTTCATATTATATAACTCATCACAGAGAATTATAATTATATTGCACCCTCCAGGAGCATATTAATGAGAGTTGTTACATGATCTATAATCATCTTGCACCTTTTCTATGGAAAAATCTCATTAGCTTACTCTGAATCAGAGTACATACGAGATTTTGTGTTAAAATATTGACAAGAGGAAAATATCCACAGATAAGATATTTTCTTTAAAATTAGTAATTACAATCATGATTACAACCACTAGTAATCTTTGGGGATGCTTTGGTCAAATCAACCACCAAATATTTACTTAAAAAAATATTTGTGATTTTGCATATTGTTTTTAATTAATTGTTGTCACTCATCTCAACAATTTACTTGACACTTCACCCAAGTCTATTTATGGTCTTTTTTTCTGTAATCCTAGAAACGCCAAACATCATTGTAGCTCAACAATTTACTTGACACTTCAGCCAAGTCTATTTATGGTATTTTTCTGTATTCCTAGAAACGCCCAGCATCATTGTAGCTCATCTGTTTATGGTTTTTTTGATCGTGGACTTTTTTAAAATTTCCATCAATGACTTCTTACCAAATGGTATTTAATATAAATATGTTTAGTCTTGCTATGATATGCGGACTTGGCACCGGGTTTTGGGTTTTGTACCCAAATGTAAAGCACTTTGATTATCACATAGAACAAGTACACTTGCTTGCATTCTTCCAAGTTCACCTAGAAGGCCCTGCAATCAAATTGCATTCCAAGTTCACCTAGAAGGCCCTGCAATCAAATTGCAATCAAATTGCTTGTAGCCATGTGATATATTTTTTCTCTTCAAGAATGGATGAAGCTTGTTTTTGAAATTTTGACATCCAACTAATAGGTCTGTCGGCAGAATAAAGACAACTTGAAGTTGACTTCTTTTTGTTCAAATCATATCATCTGCATCTGCGAAATATTAGACAACTTGAAGTTGACTTCTTTTTGTTCAAATCATATCATCTGACATCTGTGAAATATTAATCTACAGAACTGTATATAGAATCCATACAGCATTAAATGTGATGTAATAATTAGTTGTGTGTTTTTAAGATAGCAGAATTACCTATTTCACTCTGTTTCCAAATGCCTCTTTTTTTCTACTTTTTTATTTGTTGAAAATGGTAACAAGAAATTTTGAAAATGTAGGTAGCAAAAAATATTTTCAATTTAATTTCCCCTTTAATTAAATTAAATTAAAAGTAAATTGTAATTCTACATCACATGACAATTTGTACGAGGTAACAAGTCAAGACTTACAGTTTATTGAGTTGTAATTAATTAACTTAATTATTTGAGTTAAATCTAGTTCCGGTGAATCAATAAGATTTTTCTAATATTTTGCTAAAAATAACTCATGCTTGTCATTTTGAGGAAGTCAAGTTGAAAATTGGAGTTAAAAGAAAGTGTATTATTAGTTGTATAATCAGAGATGTTGTACGAGGTGGTGCATGGAGTCCGAGGAAAGAAGACCTTGATGTATTGCACAATTATTATTGGGGAAATTTTCTTGTTAAGAGGGGCTTTATTAACCAAGAAACTGCGCAAGGAAATAGAGAATCACAAGGCCAAGAAATTGGTTAAGTATTGAATCAAGTTTGCCTAGGTGCTAGTGGAGACGGAGACAAAGATAGTGCGAGAAAGCTCTCAGAGCTCTGAGAGAAGCATTATATTGTTCTCATATTCTTTGATTTATGCAATATACAAATAACAAATTTTTTAGTTGAGACTTTTCTCACATAAATCTTTGTGTTGTGCAATTGCAATTCTTTCTCTTTCTTATTCATGTGATTGTAATTGGTTATAGCAATTTTGTAAAGTAGATTAAAAGTATTTTGTTTTTAGCATATTACAAATATCAGTTTGAATCTATGTGGATTTTCTACATGGTATTGGAGTAGGAATCACAATAGAGGAGAATAATACGAGTTTGTTTTGAGCTTGTGTCGAATTTGCATATCTACTTTTCAAGACCAACAACATGATCATGATGTCTTTCTACTGGATTGAAACTTGAATATGCCCGGGTAGTTCAAATTACATAGCTTGGAGGGACAGGGATAGGCCACGTGTTGGAAGACAACAGAGATTGAAGGAATTCATAGACAATGATATTCCTAACCGCAGCCAGCAACGGAGCTGCTCAAGATTTAGTGGCATGGAAGAAGAAAGTAGCAAATGTAAGAAGGATTCTATTGGAAGGTGTTCGAGATCATGTTGTTTTGAATTTCCATGGAAAGACAACTCCATACGCTATGTGGAAAACCTTAACCGATTTGTTTCGAGCTCGACAACGACCACCAAGAATGCAGCCTTTGAAGGACAAGCTCGGAAAAATCAAGATGGAGGAGGGCGACACAATACCAAAGTACTTAACCAAGTTCGGCGAAGATGTCGGAATGAGCTTGGAAGTGTTGGTGTTACGAGTTGTTGAGGGATGATGCTGGTGAGCCTAGCATTTTTAGGTCTTCGCGGGAGGGCGAGGCACAACTGCTAAGATTTGGTAAATGGGAGGGAGAAGCTACTAAAGTGTGAGCGATTGTGGTCGACTTGGTGCGGGAGAGATTAGGAAAAGAACTAGAGATAGGACCTCTTTCAAAGAAGAAGACTTTGCATTAGTTAGTAAATGAAAGGAAATCCAAGGGAAATTAAGTCCTAAGGTGAAGAGAGGAAAAAAGAAAACGACTATGTCAGCACCAAGTGTTTTCCGCGTCATGGGTTCGGGCACTATGCCACGAAATGTCCAGCTTGAAAGAGATAAAGCAAGGAGCACTGTAGTAGCCTGCTGTGATGGGTGAAGCTATAACTTCACGGATTCAAACTTGATTTCACTCTCATTGCATGCATGGTAAACAACGTAATTGGATGCATGCTGGTGTCTACGATATCGGTGCCTCGTTCCATATGACGGGGAATAAGATATCTCTTTAGTGACTTGGAGGAGAAAGACCTCAAGCGTAACATAGAGTTTTGCGGATGATAGGAGGTATATCGCGGCGGACATCGATATTGTTACTTTTTAGAGGAGTTTGGCTCCCTCACGAGACTCACATGTGTTGTTTGTTCCAAGACTAAAGAAATATCTTGTTTTCGTAACGATATTGGAAGAGCAGTGGCTACGATGTGATATTTAGAAAATGAAAGGTTTTTCTTAGACACATTGCCGTGGGACGGATGAAATAGATCGGTGTGCGAGTCAAAACGTATGCTCTTGAGATTCGAAGATACATGCAAAATGTTAAAGAGAAAGAGAGAAAGGTTAAGAGACTTGGTCGTTGAGAGGGAGCATGAATTACCTCTCAACATGTAATCTCGAGAAGAAGCCTCGAAAGTTGTGGAACATCCACAATTAGAGAAAGCGAGAGAGCGGAGTGGAGGCATCACTCAGCGAAGATCTCTAGTGAAAGCCCCAAGACAGAGGTGAGCGGAGAGACACATGCGGCCATATCTCTAGGTGAGAGGTGGGGGCGATGTGAATTAATAGTCCCAAGAGTGTAGAAATTTGGGTAAGATCTATTGAGATGAATTGTCTCATGGATCATTACCTTGCTACGTGAGCCCACAATACACGGTGAAATGAATCGATAGTCGTTTGATGCGATCGAATGTCGGAGAGACGGTCTGAGGAAATTAGCACCAGTGAGACCATTTGGGAAAGCGCGAAACAAAGTTGGCAACAATGCGAGAGTCAATAGAACATAGAGTTTTTCGATGGGCGTATGCATCATATTGATCGGTTGGATGCTTTTCGGTTTCGGGAAGTTGTAGTCGCAACAACACTAGAGAGAAGTGTTGCATACAGAACATTCCAAAGGTATTAGATTGAGATAGATTTGAATTCCTTTATTGTTGAGAGAGTGTTGAAAACGATGACAAGCAATCTTGAAAAATGGCATCAAGAAAGAGCTTTCAATTTATCTTTTGCTTAAAAAAGTAAATTGTAATTCCACATCACATGACAACTTATGCGAGTTAAACTAAGTCAGAAAGCCTTACTTAGTTTGGTTAATTCGAGTTGAGGGTCAAACTAGAGACATGTAGAGTGTTCCCTAGAAGTTTTAGGGGCCCTAGTTACAATTTATTTTGAGTTGTACTTAATTAACTTAATTATTTGAGTTAAAATTGGTTTAACTAGTTCTAGCGATGGAGGAACTAGTGATAGGTCTAGTGAATTAAATCTAATTTAATTAGCATGCGATCAATTAGATCAGCGATAATTTGCTAAAAATAGTTCATGCATGTCGGTTTACGAGGAAGACTTAGTTGAGATTGGAGTTAAAGGGAAAGTGTACTATTAGTTGTATAATAAAAAAATTGTACAAGTGGTACATGGAGTCGGAAGGAAGTGCCTTGATGTTTCTGTGCAATAATTATTGGAGAGTTCTTGTTAATAGGGGCTTAATTGCCAAAGAAATTGAGCAAGGAAATAGGGAATCAGACGAGAAATTGGTTAAGTATTGAACCAAGCTTGGCTAGGAATTAGTGAGTCGAGACGGAGATAGTGTGAAGACTCTCAATCAGGAAGAACATTGTATTGTTCTCATATTCTTTGAATCATGCAATATACGGATCGTTGGGTTTTTAGTGAGACTTTCTCTAGATAAATCTTTGTGTTGTGTGATTGAAATTTTTCTCTCTCTTGTTCATGTGATTGTGCGATTGTAGTGGTTTTCACAATTTGTAGGAAGTGAATTCAAGTATTTTGTTTTAGAATATTACAAATATCGGTTTTGACTTTGTGGATTTTCTACATTTTTCCTAGATTTTCCATGTATTTATTGACAATGGCCACTACATATGAAATATTTGGTCTCTTACATACCATTGCATACATCAAACTTTTTCAAAGCATTAGTGTATGGTACATGAGACATAATCATTTTGTTTCTCACTACTTGAGGGCAATCATAAGAGCAAGCTTAAAATCGAATAAAAAAGGTATTTATAAGTTTCAATTTGAAAATTTCACAATTATTTTTCAACATTCTCTTTGTACGTGAAAACCTATATCTACCATTTTTCCTATCTCCATATATTTCGATGCCCTAGATTTGTTTTGTTGCCCCTGGATCCTTCATAGAAAAGGTCTTATCTGTTGTGTTGAGAAATCAAGAGACTTGCAAATTAAATTAGACCTCTTTCTTTGATAAATGCTTCATTTGTGAATTTTTTTGGTTTCTTATTAATTTAATTATGTTCTTCATCGATGCAATTATTAAATGTACAAAACATGAAGATCCGCAAGAAAAACGATGAACACAAGGTATAGGTTCCAAGATCAAGGCAAAGCCCCTCCGAGGGGAAAAACCCAAAAAATTTCTCTTCGTATAGATCAAATAAAAAGTGAGATGTCCAAGACCCATGAACACTGAAAAAATTTGAACCCCTTAGATGCCCAGTCAAACTTTTTGCATAGCAAATCCTTAAGCAAGATACCAACAACAAATCTTCAACAACAAATGTGATAAGAGAAAAAACTTCCACAAATCAAACTTCAAGAGAAAACCTTCTTCAATTTTAGACTTCGTTCTTCCTCTTCTTGCTATTATATATTTATACGGTTTAGAGGGTTTTAATAGATGTGATTCGGGGCGGGGCCAACTTGACAATGCAGGTTTTACTTGACATTTTATTGGTATTTTGACCAAAATACATTTTAAAAAAGTATTTTATCATTGTATTTACAATAGGTCAAATAGGACTTTGACTATCGAAACCCTAAAAAACATGAAGAACATGCTTGACCTAATTAATAAATTGACACTAAGCATAAAACCCATCATTGATCCTTTCTTTTTGCTTTTACATAAAATATAATATAATTACATAAGTACAATGAGAATTAAGAGAAGGCCGATACCTTGTCACAATTTTCAATACTCCCTCTTAACTAGGGAGGTGATCCGGATTTATGCGAGAAAGTAATAAAATCACAGAGAAATACACATAGAAACACGGAGAGATGTAGCAAACTTAAAACTTCATTTTATTAATATCAAATAAAGCTTTGGAATATGCTTACGAATAAACTAGCTAGGGCGTTGGTAGCTTATCCTACGAGAAGAGAGATGTGGTGGTTATAGAGCTACGAGCTAGTATTCTGCAATGAGGCTTAAGGGCCTTTTGTATTAAAACAACGGGGAAAATCCTAAACAACCCAAAACCCTAACCCTAGGAGATGAAACACGAAGTTTGTGGGCCTCGTTGGGGTCAGTTGGGCATCCAACTTCTCGGGGTCGTAGCTTGGTCGCATTATCCTGCGTTCGGCGCGTACGATGTATCATCGAAATATCTCTGTGAAGTAGTATAGGTTTCTCTGCGGGACCGTGGTAGATCTACACGGTGAGGGGTCAAAAATTGCTCCAAAAGTTCGGGGCTCGAAAAATTGCTAAAAATAGTAAATCTTTGCTATAAAAAGGAAAGCGGTGAAACAGGCCCAGGAGGTCTAGGTGGAATAGGTGGGTGGCTACGATATCCACCTGGACCACTCCTCTTAGGAAGCAATGGTCCACGTTGCGTCTGCACACGAGCCTCCATAGAGGGTGAGGAAATTTACGGTGAACCTGGTCCACAGATTGAATCAATTGCCGGTGAAGGAGTTGACTTGCTTTGACGACTCGATATAGCTAGATCCTTTGTTTGCGGGTGTTCTTGATACGTGTGTGTCGATGATCGAGATCAATTGTGGATTGTTCCATGTCTGGAGTCTTGGTTTCTAACTCTATTGGTGTGAGTTGTTACTGCCATGTTAGATTTGTCTAGTAGAGGTGGAAAGTAGGGTTGGAGACGGTCCACATTGAATCACTGCAGGTGCGAGACGAGGAATGGTGGAATGCTCGGCCCAACGAAGACATTGTCCCCTACAACCTTGGTGATTGTGTATGGCCCTTATCATAGCGGGTGAAGCTTGCGGTGGGGGTCTAGCGAGGCCGCTCATACCACGAAATGTAGCCACACTTTTTTGCCTACCTAGAAGTTGTGGCGGAACTTGATGCTTGATCATGTCGGCTGCTTGTACTTAGCATTGGCTGCGTGCTCAATATGCCGAGGTCCCTGATCAGGCGGATGTCTTGAATGCAATCAATGACGTTGTTCGCCTTGTGCGCTTTATCTTGGACATGAGAGCCAAAGTCTGCACGGAAGTGAGACACTGAAATGGCATGGCTATGTCAATGTGACATAATGGTTGGAATCCCAAGGCCACACGAAAGGGGTTGTGAGTACGTTGATGCTATGGAGAGCTCGATTATAGTTGGCTCTTGTGCATGAGGGAGGCTCTCATCCCATGTGCTTGGATGCTTTGAGTTGTACATGTGCATAATGTGTACAATCGTCTGTTCGTCTTGACCTACTGTACGGCCATTAGTTTGGGGATAGAACGAGCGCTGGACTTGGTGAGCTTGATGTCCGGCATCGACCAAAGGCTAGACCAAAATGTGATGCAGAGAACTGCGCCCGATCGTTCAGAAGAAAGAGTTTAACGTGCCTTGTTGCGATATTCTTCTTGTGGCCGTCATAATGGCCATCTTCGAGTACTTGTCGAGCAACCACAGAAACACGGTCGTTGCCATGCTTAGTAGAAGGAAGGCTCGACATGTAATCCATGGGGATGGATTCCCAAGGTCGACTAGGGGTAGGAAGTGGAGTATAGAGGTTGTAGCACTTTTTGATAGATGCCGGTTTTGCAATGGCACGGACAATGCATGATTTGATGTACTTCTCGACATCATGTGAGAGTTTCGACCAATGAGAAATACTTTTGCGGTGCTTCCCTTGTTTTCTTGACAAAATTCCTAGCGACCCGAAATCCTTGGTGCACTTCCCAAATCATCTTGGCACACTCTCTTAAAGGAACACAAAAGGTGTCCCGGGTGACATAGAAGTGCATCACGGAGGTGGAAAATTTGGAAAGTGCTTACCCTCGAAAAGAGCATCTCATATGTGTGGTGGGATTAGGTTCGCTTTTATAGAGAAGTGGCCAATCGGAAGTCTCATGCCAACGAAGTTGAGCACGATGGTTAGTGCCACGATTGGTGGATCATTGAGGCGAAATGATCTGCAACACTATTAGTCTTGCCCTTCGTATACACGATATTCAAATGAAACTATTGCGGTATGTGGACCACTTGACGATTGTTTTGCAACTTTCCTTGTGTTTGTATGAACTACGGGGTCAGGTGGTCTATGTGGATAGTACCGTTTCCTTCCCAAAAATGTAATGCTTTCATTTTCGACAAGCACACGATGGAATACATCTCGTTGTCATAAGTGGGATACTTCGACTCGTGTCGGAAAAGTGTCGGTCCGATATGCGCAAGATTCGCACATTGAGTAAAGAGCTGCTCGATAGCATATTCGGAGGCATCTATCTCGATCTCAAATGGTTGTTTCCGGTGTGGTAATGTGAGGCAACGGGTGCGGAGAGGAAGAGAACAAATGTTTCAACTCTACAGAATGCCTTTTGTTGAGATTGAGGAACAAAATAATTTTGTTTTCGCTCCTCCCGGTGGGTGACTTGACTCAAGGGCCGAGTGATATGAGAGAATCCCAACACGAACACGTGGTAGAATTTGGCAAGACCCGAGCACTACGGAGCTGCGGTAGAGTGGTTGGAGCTAGCGATCTCGGATGACTTGGATCTTGGATGGATCCACAAGCACCCCGATCATCTGATAATGTATCCCAGTCTGCGAACTGCAGGTCATGCAAAAAATACACTTCTCCAAATTGGCACACAACTTGTGTTTACTGCCGGTGTTGGAAGACTGTTGGATGTGGTGGAGGTGCTGCTTCCCATGTACGCTGTGAATATCAAAGGGATGTCATTTGAAGTACACAACTACAAATGAGTC
The DNA here is from genome assembly GCA_034641835.2 of Pinus albicaulis. Classification (NCBI taxonomy): domain Eukaryota; kingdom Viridiplantae; phylum Streptophyta; class Pinopsida; order Pinales; family Pinaceae; genus Pinus; species Pinus albicaulis. Next base: position 183,653,370 of record CM076583.1, on the reverse strand, counting down.
GGTGAATGGCTGCACCCAGATGTCGTAGCCTCATGAAGGTTGCGGGTGCATTCGTCGACCCAAAAGTCCCATGCTTATTCTATACCAACACGATTGGAGTTCCCACGCGATGGGCTTGGCCGGATGTGACCTTTTTGCAGAAGTTCTGAATGCCGCCTTTTGATTTTGTCGTTCTCGAACATAACGTCGATAGATTGGTCGCGTGAGTCGTGCTTACGCACGGGGGTCGAGATCGATGGAGTGCTTTCCCCGGCGGTGTAGAAGGCACCCCTACGGGTGAGGTGAAGATGTCCCTTGTACTCCTCCACGACCTTGTCCCTCTGTTGTTGTCATGCGGAGGAGCCTTTTCTTGATTGTGGCCACGATCTTCCCCCTTGCCTTGAGGGCGGATCATCAAGATATTTTTTTCCACGGTTCTGGAAATGATATTAGTGCATTGTTTTGCGGTAACCAAAGAGATGGTGGTAGGTTTGTCGGTTGTTAATTTTTGGAGACTAGGTCCAAACTCCATGTTGCCCAGCGATCATATGAAAATGATAATATTTTTGTTGGATTCCTCTTTGGGGAGAGGTGCAAAGATTGATCTAAAAATCATCTTGATCGGATGAGATGCGAACATTTATTTTGAATTTATTTTCCACATGTGCAAGGTTGGCCCGGTTGTATTGTAGGCTCACATGTCTAATAGATGTGTCACATACACTCATTTATGGATATAAATTGGAGAGACTTGGAGATCATTTCGTCATCAGATAATCCTGCACATTCTCTCATTGTCATATGATTGGTTCGATAGCCTTTGGAGGCCCTTTTTTCCCCTCACATGTGTGGAGCAGTCTTGTTGTTTTCTACGGATCTGTCTAGGGCCTTTTGCTACGGCGTTGACCAATGTTGACCATGGTCAACCCTTGGTTGTTTTACCTCCATTTTCCAAATCCAATTTTAGGAGGCGAGTACCATTGGGCATTAAAATCAAGGAATTTACATTCATTTGGCCGAAACCCTAATGCTGTTTCGTTGAATTTACTACTGTTGTTGCATGTGTCGACTTTTTGCGTTGAATTTGGATTGACTAGTGTTGACTTGTGATGAGCTATCTTTGAGGGATGTGGGTGTGTCACATGGAAGATTGATTGGCCAGAAGAGACTTTCTCTTGGTTGAAGCATCTTGTTGAATGTTTGTAATGCAAAAATATCTCATATCTTTGTTGGACAAAGAAAAGAATTGTAAAATACTGATCTATATTTGGCTTGTCTTCTATTGATCTATTATTTGTTCTATCAACATTTTATTTTCATGTTTATGTGATTTCTATTTTGTATCGGGCCTAAGAAATATTGAAGTAAAGTTCATCAAAGCATAAACACCATGGTTATCTAAATTTAACATGGAATCGGAGAGCGGAGAGTAAAGACAAATTCATAGTCCACTCTCTGAAGGAAGGAAATCCTATAAAGAACAAATGGCCTCCTCAGCCTACAAAGGGTTTCAAGGCTAATGATAAATTGACGGGCGATAAGTCTGATTATCATGCATGGAAGATGTCCCTTGGATTTGGTGCTAGAAGATGAAGATGTCATGGACTATGTGCTGAGGGAAAGATTCAAAAGCCTCCATCAAATGCAAGCGCTACCATGAAGACAAAGTATATAAAAGAAATCAAAGAAAATATGATTATCGGGGATTATGTTCTTAAGCTTACTTGGTTTCTTACATTTATGGAAGTTGAAGACATCTAAGGAGATGTATGATAAGTGCAGATGAAAGAACATGTTCGGGGCTAGCAATGCTGCTAATCGGAAATCCTCTTCTTCAAAGAATCAATTAAAGAATATCAAGAAGGGTAAGGATATGAATCTATTCGATTCTATTTGACGAGGCTCACAAAAATCAAGAATAGCCACCTAGCTATTGGGGAAGCAATATCTGATCGAGAGATGGTTCTTGTGTGCACTTGGAGGTCTCCCCCCATAATTGGCATGTATTCAATACCACTATTCTTAATAATAATGCCGATTCTTGATTTTGATGAAATATTGACAAGATGCACTCAAGAGGAAAGCAGAGAATGATGAAGTATGCCTCTAATAGTAATGGAGGTGACCCTGCGCCTCCGTCGCTCATTCGAAAAAGAAGAACCATGGTGGCTTGAGAAATCAAAACTATGAGTAGAGCGAGGGCCCAAAGGAAGGAAGGTAAGATGTTACCCTTGTAACAAAGTGCTGGTCTCTATGCGAGAGAGTGCCCTAATGAAAGGGACTCTACCGATAATGATGACAACACCAACTCGAAGGAGATCAGCTTGAGGGAACAACGGAGTTCCAGGGAAAAGGAAAGGCACTTTATGATCATAGTGGAAATGGGAAACCTTTCCAAAAGGTCAAGAGATTTCTAGTACTGATGAGGTCTAATGTTGTTGATAATAAGAGAAATGAATTTATTCTTGTATCTGCCCTCTACTGCTGCATCTCCATGTCAGAGCACCTTGGATGTACGGATTTGATTGATATTGGTGTTTCAAGGCACCTCACTTAGCAAAGTTCAGAAAGAAGACCTTTATGAAGTGGTTGATAATGATACTAATCCCGGAAATTATCACTTGGAGATAATGCTATCCTATCGTAGAAAGGGACGGGGACTATGACCCTCCTGCTCTATCTCAAGGTCAAGTCCTTCGATTACAAGATGTGTTGTACGTTCTTTCGATTTGAAGAAGAACATTGTGTCCATTTTGACAATGGAAGAAAAAGGGTTCAAGGTGACATTTGTTAATGGAAAGGTACTTATATGTTGTATGCTTCTGTGACATCCTCGGGAGGATGTTCATGGTACATGAATTTCTACGAGATGAATTCTATACGCAAGACACTGGATATATATTTTTTGAAGAAGGACGAAGCATTCAAATGGTTAAACGTACCTTCAAGGCCTTGGAGGAAAATCAAGGTTTTGAGGGCCAGGCAATGGGACCGAGTATGAGTCAAATGGGTTTATTTACTTTTTGTAGAGAAGTTGGCATTAAAGAGGGAGACCACAATTGCGTACGCACTCTTGAGAAAAATGGTGTTGCTGAAATAAAGAACAAGAACATTGTGGAAGGCACCGTGCCATGCGCTATGTGAACGAGGTCTTCCAAAGTTTCTATAGGGAGAGAGTCTGCAGTGCATCGTTGTGTACATTCAAAATAGATGCCCGCATTAAGCTGCTCTAGACTCCAAAACTGCTTGAAAGAATTCTTCTCACGGTAAGAAGCACATTTGTTTTTCATTTTAGAGTTTTTGGTTGTCACATGTTTACTTTCATGTGTCGAAAAGGAAAGAGAAGCAAAATTTGGATGCTTACGGAAAGAAGAGAATGTTTATGGGACTACTGATGAAACTTCGAAGGCATATAGAATCTATGTGCACGGTGAAAGATAAGTGGAGATATGCCGCGATGTCACCTTTGATGAAGACTGACGCCCTCGAAAGTGAGAAATCTTCCCTGGCTCGAGGAGGACAAAGAAGATGAAGAAGCGAGGAAGCGGGGAAAGAATCGAAGGATGACTTGATGCACGTGTTGAAGGACCTATGGATCCCATTGATCCGCCTCCTTAGCGAATAAGAGGAGACCCATATGGCTCAGGTGTTGGAGAGATGGAAATCGCTTACGCGCGAGGCGATCCCTACTAGCCTAGATTGGGTTTAGCAACGATCGGTCACGCGATGACGCGGGTCTCTAGTTACAAACGACAAAAACATAACAAATTTCCTACCTTATACCAGGTCCTACGCGATGGTCATTGAAGAAATGATGAGCGCTTCCGATCCTTCGCTTTGGCAAATCACGATCTTTACGCACGACGGCGATCCGAACACTGCACATATGCTGAAAGAATACTGATGATACACGAGCGTAAAATATAAATCTTGTAACCATACATCGGTCGGAGAGGATGTAATTCATTGCATCAAAGAAATAGACACATGAATGAAACCATAATCAAAGTCGCTTATCATTAAAATAACAAAGGAAAGATACCACCCAAAGCTCACAACGGCTAGATCTTCCTTCGGCGGGGCTGGCAGCGGAGCACGTCTCGATGAAACTTGTCGGAAATGGGAGCTAAAGCTCTCTCTCTGCAGCTTGGCTCTCAAAGCGCTTTGTACTGCGATGGTCTCCTCACTATAAGTTCGGCTCTTATTTTGTTCTCTAGTGCTACTCGGACTAGCTTGCTAAAGGGAAAAAGGCAAGCTTATATAGATGGTGGAAAGGGAGTTGGGATCCTTACGATTGTGGGATTGGCCCTATCATTAAGGAAGCTTCCATGATCGAGTGAAAACCACCTCCCATACATGGAGATTCGGAGCCAAACCTCCCAACTCATTTTAGAGGTCGTTCGGGGGTTTGTTGGAATCAAACTTCTCGCCATTTATTTTTAAAAAACAATCCTTATTAAGCTTGGCGTGGAAGTAAGACAACGGGACGGGGAGCGCCGAGTTGGCGCGCCCTCTATAGGTGGATTTTCCCCATTAGCGCGTTTCTGAGAGCGGCTGAGTCGCGCCAAGGCAAAAGATCGATTTTTTGCGTTTTCCAGGGAAAATTTCGCCGGAGAAATGATTGTCCTTGTATCGAGGAGATGCCATGAAAATGGTTTCGGGTTATGTCACTACTCACGGGTCACGGGAAAAGGCCCTCCAATGTGTGGGACGGGGGATTGCAAGGATGGTGACAAATTGCGTATGACCGATGCACTAAAGCATGAGGCTAGAGAGAGAGAGGGGTGAAATGATTTATGAGAACATGCCGGCGAAAAGCAATGCTGGTTGGAGAGAGCACTGCGTAGACAAATACAGGCTGATATCTCAAATACGAGGGATATGTGGTATGGAGTGCGGCCATCCATAATAGAGTATATGATAATCATGATCCAGAGGTATGGACGCGACCATCCATAATAGAGTATATAATAATCGGGATCCAAGGTATATCAACAATGCGAAGGACTCGGGTATGGTCGCCGGCCATCCAATCGATGAGTCATGTAACCGATCATGATAATCCACAAAATCCGCCGGCCTCCCGGATTCTATCGGATCAAATGCGAGGTGCTTGCGCCTCTCCCATCTCGACTCGAACCGAAGTACGAGTTCTAGCATGTGTGAATAAGTGAGGGCGAAGTCGGGCAATGCGAGAACATCGTGCGATTCGACGATGATGAAAGATTTCGTCAACAAACACAAGAGGAACCACCAATAATGACGATGGCCCTCGAGGTACTATGGGTACAATCCACGGAATGTGAATAGTGGTGGCGTCGAGCGTCGCGAGAGATCATTCGATCGAAGGCCAATGATGAAAACCTCGCGTCGAATGCGAAGAACCTACCATTGAGGCATGCAAGCTCTAAGGTTTCTCGAAGGGAGTCTCTAGATCAACTTCTTGGATAATTAGTTGAAGTCGACGGGGAAGTGATCTTGATGGAGGTGGGCCATAGTGTTTCCCACATCATCGATGCGGGAACGAGAGGAACATAATGTTTGTGAATCGGGATGGGGATGAGAATCGAGAGGGAGGTTGACAGTCTGCGAGAGGCCAACTTCTCTTGAACATATCGATGGCACGAGGATGGATTTGGCGGTGTTTTTGACATCCAAAAGATGCTGAGGTCATGATGATGAGGCGAAAGAAGCCTGAGATGAGCGGTCGAAAATGGATTACCCAAACCCATGGAGGCAAAGCGAAAGCGAGATGAAGATGTCCCCAACCCAGCGACACAAATCTCTTTGGACATTTCATGTTCAGAGCGACATACTGTCTTGACACAGCGGTAATCTTGGTTTCATTTTTCCTACCATTTGACAGTTACCCAATTATGAGCTCAAGCTTGAAGGAGGATAGCACATGCTTGCGATATAAGAATTTGTCCTTTGGACAAATCCAGCCTAGTACATTTAATGAGCCCTAGGAAGGAGGAGGAACTCGAGTATCGTCATTACGATGGAATCCGATGTCATTAGAGTTTTAACAAAGTCGACAAAGGAAGAAATCAGCATATTTTCATGTTTAGAGAGTTTGAAAAGACGGCGGAAAAGTAAAGCTCCTAACGAGTCCCTTTTTAAAGTAGACATAGTTCCTTAGATACGAAAAGGTAGAAAAGCTGTGATGCGAGAAAACCTCATAGTCGCGATAGGTGCAGGGTATTCCCTTTTTCATAAATAATCTATCCCGCCTAAAAGGGAGTAAAGCGTATAACTAGGTAGATGTGTTTTGTATGCCATTTAACGAGTTCAAAATGACGAGAGTCTCGACGATATTTTCCAATTTTTAAAGAGTCGGAGAGAGAGTAGAAGAGTTGACTCTTCCTGGAGGAACGGGTGCTATTAAGAGGTAGCAAGCGGGTTCCGGTAATGGTGGAACTAATCGGGAAACAAGACAAAGGTCGAAGAGGTTGGGATCTAACGGAGACCACTCTATCGCAGCGGTTCCTTAGAGGATTGGGTAAAATAATCAAGTGAAAGGCATGTCGAGTCGGCCCCGAGCGGATGGGGACGATGGAATGAGAAAACCAAGGTTCATCGACAAAACGCAGTGATAAAATGGCAATCACGAGAGGTAAAATGGGAATGGTTTCATTTCTACACAAGCTTGAAATCAAGAAACCCTTCTTGAAGTTGGTTTTCAGGTTTTACACAAGCTTGAAACAAAGATCAAACTATGCTTGGAACCGGGTTCATTTTCGCAGAAGCTTGAGAAGTAAAACAAATCTATGCTTGAAAAGGTTTGCATGCAACATGGTGACTCAATTCGAGTACATGCAAACTTAGATCCCATATGAAAGGAAAATGGAGTGAAGGTTCAAATTACGAAGATCGAGAAAAGAGGCCTCGACTTTGGTATTTTACAAAGAACTTATCAAAGACTCGAATTGAACGGGGAACGTGTTTCACATTGTTTTAACAAAGGTTGACACATTAAAGAAGCATCCTCATGACCTTGCTTCATTTGTTAGGAGGAGCTTGGAAACAAAGCGGATGAACCATGCTCCAATGACCTTGTTTCATTTTTTAAGGAGCTTGACACGAGACAACGAACACATTTTGCTACGACAAAGCCTCATCATAATGAATAAAAAGTCAAGAAAGCTTCCAAGAGTTCCACGTCGATGGAAGGGAAAACATGCTTGGAGAGTGCAGGACCCAATGCGGCCACATGATGTACAACGACACTATCACTCGAAAATACGGGCACGGGACGGTAGCCACATAATTGACATGCGGCGGAGATGACACTGACCGACGGACAAAGATTTGACGAGGATGATGGTGGACTAGGCGCCGCCTATGAGGGACGAAAGAACGCAAAGGCGATTGATGGTCACACGATCGGAGCCCGGGTGCGGAAAACACATCACACGAAAGAGGGAGGAGACTAGTGCTCCACATGGCATAAGTATAATCGCGGCGAAGATTAAATTAAAGTCGAGCCCGGGAACAACCATCACGTCCATATGGATAGTTTTCCCTCCCAAAGTAACGCGAAACTTCGGAAGGATCCTAACGGTTGACTAGTTCCTCTATTAAACGCCAACGGGTTCATGCGTAGTACAAGCACAAGCGGCGGCGGACCGCAAAGCTTGCCAGTAGTTGAGGATAAAAATACCTCTAGATGGTGAGGAACGACAACTGCTAGGTTTTAAGGCGCGGAACACGTCTACTAGCACTAGACACCGCTCAAAATGTGAGCGTTAAGTTTCAATGCTTCCTTAGGTTGATTGAATAAATTTTGGAGTTGATCTTCAATTATGTTTCAATTTCGAGGCCCACATCTCGAATGTTATGTCTCAAAAAATCCTCTAAATGCACACTTTACATGCCATAATATATCACTTTGTTCGGTGAGAAGAGTTAACTACGGGAAGGTTGAGAGCTTTTCAAACAATAACAAAATGATCGAGAGAAAACATCCCTCTTTCTGTCTCTAATGCACGCTAATGAAACTAAAAAACTTTTCCTTTAGAGTTATATAACGATTAATAATGCGAGAAAAAGCCTTCAATTTTCACTTAACTAATCGAAAAAGCAAAGAGATTTGTTTTTTGTATTTTTGATGTTTTTAGAGGCAAAATGCTTACGCAGACGAAATGAAAAACTAATAAATAGACCAATTTGAGAAATGATAGCGAAAGAGTAGAAACAAGCAAGTTCCACTTTCGAGTGCAAAACCCACAATCGGAGAGCTCAAGCGATGGAGAAATCCCTCCAAATCAAGAGGAATCCCAAAAGATTCATATACGCCAGGTGTGATCTGAGGCTCGAAATGAGACATGAGCGAAACTTGAATGAAGAAGAGAGAGAAATCACTCGCATCTCGCTTAAATAATACAATGGAATCTAACGAAACGAATGCAAGGAAGCAGTTGATTGGGAAAATGAAAACCAAAAACTCCCACGGGAGGCTCAACACACAATAGCACCTAGATGCCACAGGGCTAGAATGCTTAAAAGGCGATGGTAGGGGGCAAACAGGCATTTGGAGGATAGAGGTCGAGCACGGTCAACAAAAGGACTTCCAGAGGCACTCGAGAGAGTCGAAAAAATAACACCAAAACCCAAAAATCGGACTCGGAGAGGAGCTCGAAAAAGCAAGTAAACCCTAACACCAAACAAGGTTGGCGCGGCGCTTTGCGTATGCAGGCGCGAAAATAGGGTTGGCGCGGGGGCCACACCCGGCGACGAGCGCGGTGGGCGCGGCTTGTTACGCTATAAAGCACGCTAATCGAGTTTACTAAGGATAGGAATGAAAAAAGAGCAGAGTAGATCGAGGTATGGTGGGGGCTGAACGTGAGAGGTTTTACACCGAGAAGGAGACAAACTGAGAAGAGAAAATCAGCGAGTCACAAGCCAAAAACAGCGGAGAAGAGACAAAACAAACTCAGTAATTTCCACGGTGGAGTCGCCGGTTTGTTGGAGAGGTAAAATCCCTACGACGGACATAGGCGATCCCTACTAGCCCGGATTGGGATTCACCACCGCAGCAATCATTCACGTAGTGACGCGGGTCTCTAGTTACAAAATGACATAACAAATTGCCTACCTCGGGTCGTGCGAAGTGGTCGTTGAAGAAAGGATGACGCTTCTGCGTCCTTGGCTTAAAGGCCGAGATCACGATCCTTCCACTGACGCGCACGGTGACCACCGCACGCATGCGAAATACAACGCGATACACAACATAAAATCTAAATCCTGTAACCATACATCGGCCCGGAAGAGGATGTAATTCATTGCATCAAAGAAATAGACACATGAATGAAACCATAATCAAAATCAGCTTATCATTAAAATAACAAAGGAAAGATACCACCCAAAGCTCTAACGCTGACTAGATCTTCCTTCGAGCGCGGCGAACACGTCTCGGTGAAAACTTGTCGGAAATGGGACAAAGCTCTCTCTCTTGAGCTTGGCTCTCAAAGCGGCATGCAGCGATAGTCTCCTTGCTACATATGTTCGACTCTTCGATCTCTAGTGCTTACTCGGGCTAGCTTTCTAAGGGAAAATACAAGCTTATATAGATGGTGGAAGGAGTTGGGATCCCTAAAATTGTGGGATTGGCCCTATCCTTAAGGAAGCTTCCACATGATAGTTAGAAAACCACCTCCCATGCAGCGGAGATCAGGAGCCAAACCTCCGACTCATATTAGAGACTCGTTCGAGTTTGTTGGATTCAAATTTCCGCCATTTATTTTTAAAAAAACAATCCTTATTAAGCTTGGCGTGAAGTAAAGACAACGCGCGAGTGCCGATTAGCGCGCCCTCTATGGTGGATTTTCCCCATTGGTGCGAGGTTAGGCGGCTAGTCGCGCCAAGGCCAGGAGATCATTTTTTAGGGTTTTTCCAAAGGGAAATTTTTTTCGGAGAATGATTTTCCTTGTCGAGGGGATGCCATGAAAATGGTTTTCGGGTTATGTCCTTCGCTCAGCAGGTCGTGGGGAAAGGCCCTCCAATGTGCGGGACGGAAGATTGCCGGGGACAATACGACGATTACTATGTAACACTTTCGGGATACTCTCGCTGGAATGCGGGAGACATATTGCAAGGAAATTCCGCGATAGGAAACATTAGGGTAATTTTGAAGTCTAAAATGAGTCTTTTAAGGAAATAATAAAATAATAGCTACATCAGTAAAATAATATTTATGAATTTGAAATTCATTTTTTTCACCACGATTCATATAACCATGGTTAAATTCAATTCCAAAAGTTGTGCAAAATAAAATTATTAAAAAAATTGTATTGATGTGACTATAAATAAGAATGAGTGTTTCAAGAAAAAGTCATTATCATTGAACAAATAATGCATTTTTCCTTTGTACTTAAATAACTTAAAATAAAATATAAATACAAATTCATGAATTTTTTAATTATATAATATGTTATTAATTAAAATTTATATTATTTAAATTTTATAATAACGTGCATAATTATTAGCTACTATGTAAAAATAATATAATATTTTATGTATGAATTTTATTCAAAAAGTGTGAAATGACATTTATTATGAGTACTTTACTTTGATTTTAAAAAGTACTTAGAGCACTAACATGGTTAACCATGAGTTCTTATCCATCGTTGAGAGATGTGACGAGTAAGTACTTTTAACTCAAGAAATGCCATCTCAAACATTATGGATGATGTCATCCCCTAAAATGTGATTGGTTTCTCATAAAGTGAATTTTGATTGTACCTCGAAAATTCCTCTAATGAAAGCAGAAGAGATTACCAAGGGTATCTAACGGCCATGAAAGTGCGATGAAAAGTTCGATCTAAAGTGCTGGATCATTTGACGAAATAGCCATAAAGCATCAAGTTTGGAAGGATGCTATGTGCGAAGAATACCGAGTCCATTATGAAAAATGATGTTTGGGAAGTGGTCCCAGGCGGGAGGAAAAATCCTGACTGCCACCTCGAAATGGCTCTATAAGTCAAGCATGGATACTTTGTGGAAGTGCTAAAAAGTATAAAGGCAATATTTGTTGCCCAAGGCTTTTCTCAAAGAAGGCACATGGAGATTATGATGATATATTTGCACTTGCTTGTGGCCTACTACACCACCATGCGATCCTATTATTTCCCTTCGTTTGCACACGCGGGACATAGTGTCTGCATTAGATGGATGTGAAGGCCGTTTTTTGCATGGTTCTATAAAGGAAAGAGGTGCATGTGGAGCAATCTTTGGGGTTCAAATTCAGGATATAGAGAACATACCTATGTATGCGGAGGTTGAAGAAGCCCTCTATGGGTTGAAGCGAGCGGGGGCTTGGTAGAGAGGATAGATAACTACTTGATGAAGATGGGCTTCACCTTTCGATAATTAGGAGTTCATAAATTTTTGCTCTCTGTTGGCTTGAGGGAGCTGACCCGAGGTTCGGAGGTTAAGGTTCAGCCAACAGAAACCCCTATACTGCGGCCCTTTCGGAAATGACCCGCTTGCGCTTGAGGCAAGGTCTCACCGAAGTAGTATGGGAGAAGGTCTTCGCAACTAGGTTTTCAGCACCTAAGAGAGAGAAGGTAGTGAGGCGGTCTGTAGGTTGCGGCTTGTTTGGTTTGTACTGAAGTAAATCTGTTACGCAACTCTTTTAGCGAGTGTAATTAGAACATAACCATAACAAAGCTATTATCATCGATAGATTTAATCGATACATTCGCATCCACGATGCGCATTACCATACACTATCACGAAAGCACTATAATCGCGGCTAATATTAGATCACAAATGTATTCCGCACTAATTCCGGATCACATATGCATTCGCGGCTTAAAGGAAATATCACGGATGCGCTTGATTAAACACAATCTGTCGGATAACACACGGAATACTTGACTATACTTCGCATTCATTAATATCAAAGATCACTTGCAACCCAAACACAACGCACTGCTGACTCAAGCGTCCGCACACAGCGGGGCTTGAAGATCTCAGCGCACACAACCGGCGAGAGTCCTGCCACCCAAAACAAACGCCAAACTAATCCTAGCCGGTTGCACGTAAGCATCAACCTATCGACTTTCTTACCTACTAGACCCAACTATCTATTTATTTATAATATCATAGCCTTCGCTATCCTATGGTCGCATAAGCCGTGGTTTGCGGAAAGCTCTAGAAACTACCCTTTGACCCATTACAAAACATAAGGGGCTTTGACTCACCCCAAAACCCCTACGCGGGACCACGACTCTTTACAAAATTATACAACGCGGAGGTTAGGGAACCCCGTTCCAACGGGCCAACACAATCTTGTGATTCGTCCCTAGTCACTACGGCGAGTAGAGGTTTGCATCTTTACTGATTTGTCCGATCACATCGGCCCGGTGCAAACACTCCTTACGCTACTGTACCAGCAATATTACCGAGCAATTTCCACCAAAGTCTGCGATGTTGGACCTTACTGTGGCGGCGATTGACGCTCTCGCAAAGTACGTTTAGTTGCTTAAGCTGCCGATATCGACATCCTAAGAGAGGCGAAAGGGCTTCATCGGCCCGAGGCTTAAGGTGGTCACGAGAACCTTCTTTTTGTGGTGGAGACTCTTTAATGTCATCTCTAAGTTGGTGGGCGGTGCGCTTGATTGTGCCAAACGGCGAAGCGGGGATCAAAGACGACATAGTAGCTTCAAGTTGTTCAAACTCTTCCTCCTCGTCACGGTTCTTGAGTAAAATCTCACGGGAGAGGGTCGTGCTTGCACCTTAGAACACACACTGCATAGCTGTCTCCAATAGTTCTACACCACGAGCAATCTCGGATGTAATAGTATTGGTGGCATACGCACCAATGCGACTCGTGGTCTCATGCCTCTCGGGGTGTTTTCGCGCTGCAATTTGGCTGTAAGGTAGACAATCGTCGTTGTTCCATTTTTGTCTTGGTAATGCGAATTTCGAGTCCTCGAAGCCCTTGGCGCTGAAACAAAGCTCAATCTTGGCTTTCGGGAGGTGGCGAAAGCGAGATATCCTTAGTGACATGCGCGAGCCCTGCGGTCAGGCGTTCCAATTTTGTCCTCTTGCTGTTGTGACGAGGGTGCCTCTGCGACCTTTGCATCCTCGGGACCACTTGGGTGGTTTTCTCCATAATCGTCTTCTCGGCTATGCGGAGTTCTTTGGTGCACCCGAGTAGTCTACGTGTTGAATTTCTTAGAAAAAGGATGCATGGAGGACTTGCAATGGTTCACACGGTAGTCGGGCTAAATCCAATTGTAATTACGCACGGGCTTGTGTTGCACTCCTAAAGTCGGGTGGGCTCGGAGACGAATGTTGCGCTTGGCGCAAACGGCGGCTTTCCTTTGTGATGATCAATTCGGTGCTTAACGCGAGAGTGACCTTGTGCTGAATCATACTCGTACTGCAGGGTTTTGGTTTTGGAGATGCGAGTGTTGAGCCCTAAAAATGTCTTTTCTTTTCACCAAACTCCACTTCATTCCATTTTATCCTTTAGCATTTATAGGCCTAAAATATCAATAAGAATGATTAAAATCACTTTTAAGAATACATGCAATGGCTAGGCTTATTATACTTTTGTGGTTTTGTTGTTGTAGTGATTTCTAAAGCGAAATTAGCTACGGAATGCGGTCATTATGTAGCTATTACGCATGTGTATTCGTAGCCATCTTTGTGCTTTAACGGAGTTACGAGGTGTCATGGGAAAGACGTATATGGTTAGACTCGAAAAACTCTCCTAAATCATTCCTTGTCCTCCACGAGGGAAGCGAGCAAAAAATGCGGGAGGTGGTTATGCCCGTGGACAAAGCCAAAACCCAAGAAACGGAGACTTCTATAAGGATAAGGACTCTTGAGGTGTCTTGACAAAATACGAGTCCTCAACGAAGTTTTAGTTCGATTTTGATTATAAAAGACACCTATGCCCTATTTCTACTCAATGTATCGGTTATGTAGTTGCTTATAAAAATAACTTGTGGTAGACAAGCTTGAGTGAGTTGATGTTTTGTTTTTTAGTTTTCCAAAGGACTTGTGATACTTTGTTTACGAGCGTTTTCTTCTAATGAGAGAAGTATAACTTTGATGCATGATACTGAAGCAACTTTAAGGAGTTAAGGATTCGTGTGCTGATACGATGAGTAGGAGGGCCCCTACTTATGCGAAAAGGCGCTGCATATTTTCTAGATAAATAACCTTTAACTTTCTGTATTTTGTTCTTAACTTAGGCGGTTTTTCGAGTTTATCCTCTTGCATCATGTTTTATGTCATTTACTTACATCGAAATATTACGGTTAATCTTGTTCTCATAAGCTATTCCATTACATCACTAACACGTGAATGAGATCCTAGCTGCTAGTACTTTGAGTTAATTGAATTTTAGTTGTTAGTGCATTTCGGTCTGTTAGTTAGATTTAAGAAGACCCTCGTTATTTTATAAGCTACTCTTGTTCTCGAAACTCTTCTAACACATCACTTTGTATATGAACGAGGAAATTTGTTATAATATTTTGAGTTATTAGTATGCATTACGATGATGTAAGATATTCTCATGATTTTACAAACGAGTCTTTTTTTAGAAGTTGTTCCAAGAAATCTCTAATCCTTGAACGAGACTTAATAGTAACATTGTGAGTTGCGGGAGAATGAGTTAATTCTAGTGTCATAAGTTATTTTAGCATAGGATTATTTACTATGTTACAAATGATATTTTTCTCAAAATTTTCCAACGGATTTCTAACAAACGAATAAAATTTCACTACCGTGATGTTTTAAGTTGTTGTTTACTAAAGAACCTCATTACATCAAAACTAATCATTTTCTCGGTTGTTCCAACATATCTCTAATGAAATGAATTGGACTAAGTTTAATGTTATGAGTTACTTTTCTTCTTGACTTTACAATCTGTGGATTAGCATTCTACGATTCTTGATACCATTCATAGTTTAGAGTAAGATTTTATTATTTTGTTTTGAGTGTGATCGGTAACTTCTCTTTGTTAGTAATTTAGTTTTCCCCTTAGCGCAAAAACACAAAACCAAAAACACTAGAAAAACACTAAGCACAATGAATTAGGAAGAAGATACCTAGGCACATATAGTGCACTTCACTTCAGCGAGTTTACACTAGCCCTGGTTGACAATTTATGATATCAATTTAGGAACACTAAGTTGGCTGAGACACGAGCTCGAAGCTCATGCTGGAGAGTAGCAACCACGGCCTTACGCTACTCTTCCAAAGCTAGTGATTTATCCTCTAAGAGCCGAGGTGACTTCATGCGTGATCCGCTCCGAGATCCTCCTGCACAGCCGAGGTAGTCCTAGTGTCTCGATGCGGTCTTGTAGCTGCGTTGTTTCTTCCTTTTGTGGCCTTTAATAGGGTCAACTAGTCGCGTTTCGTACCCGAGGAGTCGGCCACCTCCCCGCATCTAGACCCTGCTGTGCCTTGGAGCATCTTGCTTTGTGAATCCTTCTATGATTTCGGCTCCGCTCCCTTCTCGGAAATTCTTGCCCTGTCCTTGGGTCTCTTTGGTGGTGTTGGGCGGGGGTGACTTTTCGTGGTGCTCATACCCACAGAGTGTCCTTCGTACCTTATTTGAAGCCAAGTTTCCGAGTGTGGAGGCCAAAGCTAACGATAAGGTGGTCAATCTCCTCATCGAAAAACCATATATGGGAGTGATATCCATGCTGGATCCTTGCGGCCCCAGATCTACACATTGTGCATTTTGACTTGGCTTATTTGCGATGCTCTTTTGCTTGTCATAGATCGGCGGTGACAAAGTGTGGCCGAGTGATGCTTACTGCGAAATATGACGCGAGAATACCTTATTATCTTCAATGCGCTTTTCGGCGATTTGAACCCCACGGTCGCATACGAGTGCCCCTTCACACATATCCGGCTCTGGAGATCGGGAGTGGATCAGATCTTCCGGGGCTTCCCATGCGACCAACGTGATGATAAGTAATAACCGAGTAGCAGAATGCCCTTCCATGATCTACGAGCTTCATGCATGTTCTCCGAGAAATTCATATGCACGGGGCGGGACTTAGTTGAAGTAGACCCCCTTCCCGCGATTGTGCTGACCAATTGGATGAAATATGCGATCGTGGCAACTCTGGAATTTGCGCATCATCTTGCACGCTAAAAACAAGGTTCCCATGCGCGCACGAGATTCGGCGATAGTGTTGATCATGAACCTCCTAGTGTTCCGTTCAATGTGATAATCATCACACACCTTATCGACGTCTGTTGTTCATATTTCTTCTAGACACGCTCCCGCAGGATTCCGGCCCTTTCATGGGCGGACCCGTGTGCCTATGGTGAATGAGCGGCGCATCATGGGGATGCGGTCCTGAATCCATAAGCGGCCGATTATGGACCGGAAAGCGAAAAAGGCATGTTGGATAATCCTGTCGGTGATATTGTAGTGGCAGAAGTGAGGCATACGCAACAATTTTAATAGCCTGGACCCGGCCAATCCGCACTTGCCCACAACATAGGGACTACCTTCGGTACATCATCCTCGATACCCTCTCCGGATGCAATTCGAGCGCCCGGTTCGAAACGGAAGGCCTCTAAGGTTGGCCAGGATCATGATCATCAGGTGGCTAGGTATGGAGCTTGCCAAAGGAGTCTCCAATGATGGGGACCTCGCCTGGAATCATAGGAATTTGCGGATAGGCGCACATACCATCGAGATTCTTGGGCATGCACAGCGCAGCGACGGTTGCACATGGGGTGGCGACCAACTTATTGGTTTTAGCGATCGAGGGCCTCTTCTGACGAGCAAACATATGTCTCTTTAATGGGTTGGGAGAACGTGCACAGGGCTTGCCGTTCGCGATTTAAAATTTCGAGAGGACGCATGGCACGCTAGCCCCTTACGCGAGGTTTCCCTAGGCCCTTGATCTGGCACTTTTCCCTTCCCCTTGCTTTCGCTTTCACTCGGTGTGGACATAAACTCCTCAAATTTTAGGGGTGACTTCCGGTGCTTCCTCGAGATTCTTGCTTGTCAAGGCCACAATATAGGAAGATTCGAGCGGGATTAGTCGCCGGTCATTCTTGCGCGGAAAATGAACTCAAGGTTGTTACTATCGAGAGGGGTAGCACGCCTAGACATTGGCAAAAGCACGATAGTCCACGAGAAGTTCACGAAAGCTTCCAAAATGTTCAGAGATACACGGAACTCCCTTACTGATCTACCCTTCATATTTTATAGCCTTGGAGATCAACCAACGGTTGAGTAGAGGCTTATGAAACGTACCATCGAGTAAACGGTAAAAAATCTTCGAGAAAGTGCCTCATCGAAATTCCGACCACCCGCTCCTTTCCAACGATAAATTTGCTTTTTACCCGGAGTTCTTGTTCCACGATGGCCTGAGTTTTCGCGGTGTGTATGTACCCCTACGCGCCTCCCGGGAGCTTCCGGACCCATGAATGAGCCACTGGGCATACCCACGGTCTGCTGTGTTTTCGCCACACTGGCGTGCCTTCCCTGTATACAACCACTGCGACCATATAGTCATTTGATCTAGTATGGTTTGAGCAGAGCTGCCATTGACATATCACTGGCGCCCATATCCTCGCGCAACATGGCTAATTGGAAAAATCCTCTATCGGTAGTTCTTTTACCATATAGCAACCTAGCTAGCGTTGGCGGAAATTCCTGCGGGTGCTTCACATTTGGCTGTCATATGAGCGAGGACCCAGTTCTCCCTCCGCAAATATATTTTTGCTTGAATATGTCGATCATGCCATGATTTTCCGGAGCCTTCTGAACTTGCGTGGAAGTTAGCAATGAAATGGCCTTCCTCAGGAAAGTCCATGAGATGCGCTGATCAGCTCCTCCATGATATCGGGCCTACGCCATGTTGGTAGAGGTTTTGCCGATGCGCGAGGTAGGAGCAATATACTCCATGGGCATAATGGCATCCTTTCCATAAACCATCCGCTTCGGTGTTTTCCCCGGTCGGCTTCTTGCCGGGTGGTTCGATAGGCCCATAGGATTGACGGGATGCGCACGTCGGTCACAATGATCGACATGTCGGACCTTGGTCGAGTGCACACTCCGGGTTCTATTAAAAGCTTCCACATCTCCAATTTCCTATGGATGATACGGGGTGCTTTTCGCGTGGTGGATCTGAAATTCTTCGATTAAAGGCACTTTGTATTGTCTCATTAAAAAAATGCATACCTATATTACTCATAAAGATCTTAGGAGTAGCCAAACTTGGATTTAGAGATAACATGTTCAAAGATGAAGTGTACGGCGGTATGCAGCTGGTGCGATCCCTCACTGGCTTGCGCTTCGGCTCATTTGTTAGCATAATTGAGTTGCGATGATGTTTGTAAGCGTGTGCATCGTCTTCTTCCACTGGTGAGTTGATGGGCCCAACGAAGTCGATGGCCCATTTGTCAAATGCTTGCGGGGGCCATCTGCGGTTGCGGGGGAATTTCATCTCTACGCGATGACCTCCCTATCCTTTGGTACGTATCACGGAGCTTTTGCGATACTCTTGAGAGTCGCTATGCGGTGTTGGCCACCATAGCCCAGTGCTAATCGAAATTACCCTGCTGCTGACAGCTGCTTTCCACATAGTGACCTCCTGCTACACCCCCATGGGCTTACGACTGAGATGGCGTGCCTTTTCGTGCTCCATAACATACCTTTGAAGCACCTCATTAGCTCCCAACTTATACATATGGCCGCTATGATGGTAAAATCTGGCATGCGGTTGCAATTCTTTCATTCGTTGTCTTGTGAATACTGCATGAGGCGCCACCTTTGTAGTCAAGAAGTGAATGATGTCGGCTAAATGTGCATCAGCGTCGCACTTAATAGAAAATAGGCGCGCATCGAGGGCATTCCTTCTTCTAGTTTGGTTGGCTCTTCGCCACTTTCGGTCGGGATGAGGTCGGTGCAGTCGACATGTAGTTTTCCCACAGCTTCACAACCAATCTCAAAGTCATATTCTTGAAATAGCGAGTAGCCATCGGCAAATCTTCGACAACATAGGCTTATTCACTAGGTACTTCAAAGTCTGAGTGATACGCTTAAAGCATCTTGAAGTGCCCTCCTAACAAATCGAATTCCGGTATTTTTGCGGGGCGTATGCCATAGCCAACCCCTTGCACTCGGTGGTGGAGTGGTTGCACTGCTCGCTGAGAGTTTTCTACTAGCATATGCAATTTGGATGGTTGATCGTCTCCATCCCTAGGCTACGGAAAGGAAAAATCCTAGAGGCGATCACTGACGCATCTACGTGAACATGGAAAAACTTTTCCCGGTCGCGGAAATATGAGGATCGGCACAAAGACCATCTTCTCCTTGAGTACTTCAAATATCTTCCGGCACTCCTCGTCCAGAAAAAATGAAACTTCCTTCTTTAGCAAATTTTCCATAGGTCTTGTGATCCACGCGCATATCCTTGAATGAACTTCATTTTGCAGTAGCTTGTATGTTCGAGAATAAAGCACAGCTATTTCTTAGTTGTAGGGGCTGCCGAGGTTGATGATAATTGCAACCTTGGCGTCGACCATCGATCCTTGTCGAAAAACTATGTGGCCCTGACGAGTTCACTAAAGAGGTGCGCAAAATATGCACTTCTAATATTCATGGAAATATGGTGCTTTCGACGGAGCATCCAACATCATGTGCAAGTTTGAGATGTGCTTCTTTACCCAAACCCGGATACGGATTCAGTCATCAAAATATATACCTCCAAAAACTTGTGGATGAACTCCTTGATCTTGCATACCACCACCGCGAAAATATGGCGGGGGAATTCTCGAGGCCCAAACGTGACATGATAGTGTACTAGAAATATCCCCATTTGGCTGGCAAACGTGGACTTTTTGCTGCGATCTTCGAGTGCAATCCTAATCTGATGGTAGCTGAGAACTCATCTATCGGCGAGTACGCTTCCTACCCCCCACACTATCAAGGATTTCATGCGAGAGCTGGCGTAGGGAAAGGGATCATGTATGCGAGGAATAATTCAATTTGTGTTGGTCGAAACCACGGATCCGTGTTATCCTTTAGTATTTTCTCTGACGAGACCACCATAGGGATTACCCAATCTGATTGTTCGATTGGTTCGTACAGTCACACTGCGCTAGCATTTTATCGATTTATTCCTTAAATTTTTCTTGTACTTGGTTTCAATCGGTAGGACGCTCTGCTTAGCAGTGCACATCTAGTTTTTGAGTGATGTGCATGACCCCTAGGTCCCTCGTAATTCCCTTGAGTTCCGAGATTTTTGTAGAAAACGAGGTCACTGGTACTTCGTGAGGAGTTATGCGACTTTTCCCACGGTATCATCATCCCGGTAGTCGATTTTAGCTAGCTTAGGTTGCTCCTTCGTCCCACGATGTTGAATTCTCATAGCTTGAGGAGGCTTAGTCACATCGACGGTGCAGGTGGGGTCCAACAACTACGCGTTCTCCCTCCGCTCTCCGGGATAGAGAGATTTGGCGGGTCTTCATCCCGCATTCCTCCAGCTGATAGATTGCGGCGGTTGACAATATCCACGTACACGTTTCCCACGTTGGTGTCCCATGTCTTTGCACGACGGTGTGATTCATCTAATACTAAGGCATATATATCTCGCGAGGCTTCATCGGGATCCCTCTGATGTTCCTGCCTACTCGACCCAAACGTCCCTACAAATTCATCCTTCGTTCCCATTGACGTGTGCGTGCGATGTAGCTACAGCGTCGAAATACCATGCGGTGGGGATTGGCCCCAAAGGGCATGAATGAACATGTGGACCCACATTCTTGAGTAGTTTTTTCATACCATTCCTCCATCCATGGGGACAAGTTCACGCGCGAGTCTCTTGGGCCAAGGAAATCCTTTGTGCGTAGGTGAGCGCGGGGGTTCGAGCCGCGAGGACCATCATCTTGCGACACATTCCTCCACTCTGGACGGAATGTTACCTTATGAGTTTCCCACCACCTTGCGGGGGGTTGCGCATCGGCTAAGTTAAGTTCCCACATCCTTCTCTCCCTTGAAATTCAACTTCAAATGCCCGCAAAAACCCTAATGCTACTGGAGACGCACAGTAGGAGCTGACTCTCTGCACCTCGAGGAGATACATCGAAGCTTTTCGTGATCCGAGACTTGTCGCAACGCGAATACATCATGTAGCGAAATTCTACCAATTTTACTATCTCCCCATCAGAGCTAGAGAGGCATTCATTGTCCTTCTCCCGACGAAAGCACACCATCCGACAGTTTGTAAGGTATATCCAATCCTTGTTCCAAGAGGTTAATTTATAAATGTGATCCACATCCTCTTCTTCGCGGAAACCCGGTTCTGTATACCACTCTCCCTCTACGGTCTAGTGGGACTATCACCCTCGTACCCTCATTATCAAAGATCATGCTCATTTTTTTAGGTTGATGATGCCTCCCATGTATATTTCCCAATCCGGAGTCCTAGGAGCGTAGGATAAGGTTACTGCATCTTCCACAATGCGAATGACTTCAAATGCGCGTACCTTAACTCTGACGATGTCTACCATAATCCTTCGACGTACCTCCCTAGTGGTATGATTTTTCTCTTGGTTAGCCATGCGCATGGCGTATGGTGGAAAATTCCGGCTTAGGTTCTCGCCAAGTGCCGGAGGTTTTCTTAGGAAGTACGTTTGCATACGATCTCGGATCCAGATGACTTGATCCATTTCATAGTCGCCAATTTGCGGCGGTGGCCACATTTCCGCGACCGGTGCGTTTCTTATGCTTGTAAAGTTTGTGCACATCCTTAACTTCCATGGGAGGGTTATTTCTCTCCGCGCAACTATCTATTAGTGCTTGAAGATCTCTTTTCGCTTACACGGATTTGCATGGCAACTTCATGCAATGCTGTAGAAATGGTTTAACTTCATTGTGCTGTTCTTAAGTTTCTTTGAGCCTTGGAGAGTAAGACATGCCTCATCCTTAGTAAAGTCTTTATGAGTTGCGACAAAGGTTTACTTATCCTTACGTAGGTCCAGACTTTCTCGCTTGACATCTCCTTTTTAGATAAGAGGTTCGAGCGCTAACTTTCTCCTCGGCTCCTCCGGTGGCCATCTTTGTTGCGTGTTATGACATTAATACTTGGTCCTTCCCTCACGCGGTTCCTCCTTAACCCTGCGCGTGCAACGCGTAGGTGTACTGCTGTTTTTCTCTGCATTTTTTGCTATCGCGAACAATATTTAATCACATGGTTCCAAATTGTCGACAATATCGGCAAGATTTTCTTGTAGGGTTCGAACCGAGTCCCTTGCGAAAAGTGCCCTATTTCTCCACGGTGTAGCGAGGATCGGTTTCCCTCTTCCTCGACTTTGCGCCTCCACCCTTCCCCTCCCCTACCTCTTGGCAGGGAGAGCGTCCTCTACTTGAGGGAGTTAGTGGTGAAGAAGGGTCGAGGCTATGCCACTTTGTATAGGTTTCCTCGATCTATTATTAAGTCATGGGTCCCACGGTTATGTTCGTCATGTCCCACGGATGAGTAGAATTGTCACCATTGTTGCTTCAGTGCTGGAACATACGCCACCCGAAGACGAAGAGGATAGTGGTTGGTATTATGTAGTCCCGAGAAAAGTGACGGTCGAGCGCACCATAATGTCGGACCACTCGGCCGCGTCGCTTATTTGGGAGTGCGGTGGGCTGGGTCCCCCGGTCTGCATGTGGTACGCCGGCGGGGGACGCGATCCTTGGATGTGGCCAAAACCCTGGATCGTATGCACCACACGTATGGGCTAGCTTCCTTTTCCTCGCTCCTTTCATAAATTATGGATTTCAGGGTGTCTTCCTCCAGTACATGCCACTGAATCTGCTGCACCCCAAAACTGGGCATCATCTCTTGGCACAGCTTCTAGTTTCTTAGAAATCTCCAGGGCTTCCTCTTGCATCTCCAATCGCTTTCTGGCCGGCCGTGGAGTCAAACGTGCGGTGAGGTAGCATCATAGTGATATATGATTCCTTGTCTTGCCTATCATCATATTGAAATTATCCATCTGCGATAACCTATATTTAACCACTCCTCGGCTTCCCATATAGACTTAGTGGGACCACACGTCTGGAGTCTTTTAGATCGAGTTACTAGCGTGGTAGGACTTGAGGATGCGGGATTTATCGTGTTTAAAGCTTTTTCTTAATTTATTCGATAGACGGTCTGCCTGTTGGCCTACGTACCCCATATGCACCGGTCCAACGCCCTTCCTTCAAAGAAGGTGATGGATAAGTTGCGTTCTCTTTACAACATTGATAGCCACATTACTATGCGATCTCCATCACGAGTAACGCTGCAAACCAAAATTGGTCCATATCTTCATCTCCTACACCCTTGAAGGTGGGTAGCTTCATGTGTGTGGCCATATCTTCTTACGAGTGGCGAGTGTGGGTGAAAGTTTTGCCCTTATCCTCACTTGAGAGGTGGTGTAGCTAGAGGACTATTTTCTTCGTGCGTAGGCGTCTCTTATTGGATTGTAGATGGATCTATCTCCTCGATTGGTCCGGTGGTACTTACCACTTCGTGTTGTACTCTCGCTACGATCGAGAGGTCATTCATTTGGTGTGGCTGCACGAACGCCCCCTTTTCTCACGGTGATATTTTGATTAACGATGGCAATGTTTTCAAGAAATTACCTAGGAAACCCTTGAAGAACCTCCGCTCGGCCCTCGAATAAGCTATGAGCGATCGACTATGTCTTTCATGAATCCTCCCGGCCAGCGTTATCCACCCGGTGATGTGTCGTACGGGGTGATTTTATTGTTAGTCCTCTCCGGCTATTGAATTGATTTTGGTGTCACCTGTGCGTAGCGTGATCGCCCTTACAACACGTGCGGAATTGTACGAAGGAGCCTTTTCTCAGCCACTCCACAGGCGCTTGTGCGCAAAAGGTTAAATAGAAAATTTCATAGACTTTAGTGAAGATGTACTTTTTATTCCACTTCTCGGTAAAGTCGACTTTTGTCTTTGCGATTCTCTTTTACAACAAATTCCTACGAATGCTTTGTATTTCCAAACTGGTCTTCGATTTAAAACCTCTCGGGTCTCCAATGACCTCATGGCATTACCTAATCTCTCTCCCAAAAATGCTTTGCCGGTCTCGATGCTTCGTATCTCTTGAGGTCTGACCTGAGGTTTTGAGGTTGGGTTCTCAAAAGCTATACTACTTTGCCCTTTCGTGCAATGACCTGCGCGCGCAGGGCGTCTCACCAGAAGTAGTATGGGAGGGCTGCGGAACTAGGTTTTCGCACCACGAGAGAGAGAAGGTAGTTTGAGGCGGATCTAGGTTGTGGAGTTGTTGGGCTTGTACGGAAGTAAATATATTTGCATCTCTTTTAGTAGTGTACTCAAAACATAGCCATAGCAAAACTATTATCATCAACGTGATTTAATCGATACATTCGCATCCACGTGCGCATTGCAAATACTATCCCGAGCACGCATAATCACGGCTAATATCGAGATCACATATGTATTCACTGCAATTCCGGATCACGGATACATTCCACGGCTTAAAGAGATATCATAGATGCACTTCGCGGTAAACACAATCCTATTCGAGATAACACACTGGATACTTCAACTATACTTCGCATTCATTAATATCAAAGATCGTCTTACGATCCAAACACAGAGACCGCATCACACACGGTGATCTAGCGGGAGTCCCGCACAACGCGCGAGGATCTCCATGCACACATCAAGCGGGAGTCCTTACCCAAAAGCAACCCGAAGCCCGATCCTAGTAGTTCGCACGTAGCATCGACTTATTGACTTTTTTACCTACTAGACCCAACTATGTTTCATCTATTTATAATATCGTAGCTTTCGCTATCCTGTGAGTGCCGCAAACCGTGGTTTTCGGACCCTGAAGAACTACCCTTTAACCCATTACAAAACATTAGGGGCTTTGACCCACAAAAAACTCCTACGCGTGACTACTGAGAATTATGCAAAAAGTGCGAGGTTAGGGAATCCACTGATTTCCAACATGCTCAAAATTGAAAGTTAAAGGATTGGGTTGAAACTAGGATGGTTGCGTAGATCTTGTCTTCACGATTGCGCTGCGAATGGTTCAAAAACTTATGTCATATGATGGAGATATCGTCGAGTTACGTTCGAAATCCAAAATAACTAAATTTTGCGGCGATTGAGCTGGGATACCCGGTCGGCATGGTGGATGTATGGTCGTAAAAAATAAATATTACGAAGAATATTCATTTTCTGTAGGCCAATAAATGGATGAAAAATGGCACCAGTCTTATTCATTGAATGTGGTAGTACGTTTTTGGTTTTGGAGAAATCGGAGGGTGACACGTGTGCCAGCCTTGCCCTTTGCCACATGTCACACTTAGTGGTGTATTAAATTTGGAGGTGCAGCGGGGGCTCGACCGAGCGACCTCGGCAGGCTAGCAACCACCACATGACTTAACCAGCGACACTTTGCATGTTAGTTATTAACTATAATAGTCGTCGGCTTGTATTTATATTGTGATGGATTCGTGTATGGGGGTTGGGAAGCGCCGGTGGTCACGAGAGGAGAATTCACATTGAAAACATTAATGTTATCACCCGATGGTTAACGCGTAATCTACACAAATATATTACAACCACGACCAAACCATATCACGTGCAGCTGATTAGCTCCAACGGTTTCTGCTGCGATCAGTTAACAACACGAGAACCCAAAGTTTAAAGCTATCCAGCTACGTTCCAGCGCGGGTTACTGCTTTGCGGTTGCGATCCGCAGGTGTGGTTTGGGTTGGCATGTGGCCACAATATTCTTCTTGCAAAGGGTGGATCATCGAGGAATTTTTTTCCCCGAGTTTTGGAAATGAGATTATTGCATTTTTCTTGTAGTAAACAAAGAGATGGTGATTAGGCACGCAGGATTGTTAATTTTGGGAAACTAGGTCCAAACTCCATGTTGCCTTTTGCTCATATAACAATGGTCACATTTTTGTTGGATTCCTCTTTCGGAGGAGGTGCGGAGATTGATCTAAATATCATCTTGATTGGATGAGAAGAACATTTATTTTGAGATTTATTTTCCACATGTGCAAGGTCGGCTGGTTGTAGTGTAGGCTCACATGCCTAATAGATGTTGTTGAGCCCCAAAGATGTCCCTTTCCTTTCACCAAATTTCACTTCATTCCATTTTGTCCTTTATCGAGTTTATAGGCTTAAAAGATCAATAGGAATGATTAAAGTCACCCAAGAATGCATGCGGTGATCGACTTATTATACTTTTTGTGGTTTTGTTGTCGCTTTAGTGATTTTTGATCGGACTTAGCTACGGAATGCTGACCACTGCGCTAGCTAGTCGCATGTTCCATGACTATATTTATGTTCACACATGTTACATGTGTCATTTTGAGGAAAAACACATGTGTTGAATTCCAGAACTCTCCTACATCATTCCTTGCCCTCTACGAAGTACTGAGCAAAAATGCTGCCAGTGGTTGTGCACGTGGAGGAAGCCAAAACTAAAATTAGACTTCTACAAGGACAAAGGACCTACGCAAATGTCTTCAACAAAGTATGAGTCCTCAACGGGGAGTTCTAATTCGATTTTTGTTTGAGAAAAGACACCTATGCCTATTTCTACTCAATGACGGTTATGTATTTTTTCTTATAATAATAACTCGGTCGAGCAGAGACGACTAGCTAGTTGATGTTACATTGTTAATTCTCAGCTGACGATACTTTGTTTTTACGAAGCGTTTTCCTTTTAATGAAAGAAGTACAAATTTGATACATGATACTGAAGCAATTTTAAGGAGTTGAGGATTCATGTGTACCGATACGATGGTAGAGGGCTCTCTCTTTGTCCAGAAAGGCTTTGTGCATATTTTCTAGATAAGTGATTTTTAACTTTCTGTTTATTCTTAATTTAGCCAGGTTATACGAGCATCATGTTTTATGTTTACTTACATCGAATATTACGATCCAATCCTGTTCTCATGAATTGTTCCAATATATCACTAACACATGAATGAGATAGAGCTGTAAGTACTCGAGAGGTTAATTGCATTTTAGTTCGAGTTCATGTTTATTGTATTTCAAGTTTTATTAGTTAATTGCATTCTAGTCTGTTAATTATACTTAAAAGACCTTCATTATTTTACAAAATTTGCTCTTATTCTTAGTCTCTTCTAACACATCATTATCATATGGACAAGAATTAGTTATATCATTTTGAGTTCTTAATTGTTACGCAATTTCTCATAATTTTACAAACAACCTTTTTTCCAAAGTTATTCCAAGAGAGATCTATAACCCTTGAATGAGGTTTAATAGTGACATTTTGAGTTTCATAATGGGTTAATTCTAGTGTCATAAGTTATTTTAGCATAGGATTCCTTACTATATTGCGGATAATATTTTCTCAAAATGTTCCAACAAATTTCTAACAATGGATGAGATTTTCTCTGTGATATTTTAAGTTAATGATACATTTACTAAAGAGAAATTCATTACATCAAACTTATCCTATTCTCAAGTTGTTACAACATACCTCTAATGAAATGAATTATGGTGAGTTAATGTTATAAGTTACTTTTTCTTGTCAAGCTTTACAATCTATGGATTAGCATTTTCTATTCTTAGGTGCCATACACATTTTAGAGTAGATTTTTGTTTTGTTTTTAGTGTGATCAATAACTTCTCTTTTCCAAAAATTTAATTCTTTTCCTCTTAGCACAAAAACACAAAACCAAAAACACTAGAAAAACACTAAACACAACGAAGTTTGAAGAAGATACCTGACATATAGTGCACTTCACTTCAACGGACTACTTATGCAGTTTGACAATTTATGACATCAATTTAGGAACACAAAGTTGAGCGGAGCCAGTGTGTCACACACATTCATTGATGGATATAAATTGGAGAAGGTGGAGGTCATTTCATCATCAAATCATCACACATTATCTCATTGTGATATGATTGGTTCGATAGCCTTTAAAGGCCTTTTCCCCTCACACGTGTGGAGCATAGATTTTGTTTTACGGATCTATCTTGGGCCTTTTCTGCTGACATTGACTAGCGTTGACCATGGTCAACCCTTGGTTGTTTGACCTCCAACTTACGCAAAAATCCGATTTTAGGAGGCCGTACTTACAGGCACTAAAATCGAGGTATAAGGGTGTTTGTTGAAGCCTAATCTATTGCGTTGAATTTTTGTTGTTGCATGCGTTGAATTTTTTGCATTGTTTTGGGTTGAAAAGCGTTGACTTGTTATGAGATGTCTTTAAGAGTACACGTGGGTGTGTCACATGGAAGATTGGCTAACCGAGAAAGACTTTGCGGGTTGAAGCATCTTCAGGCATTTAGTAACGCAACAATATCTCATGACTTTGTTGGACAAAAGGAATTGTAAAATGCGATCCATGTTTGGCTTGTCTTCTATTGATCTATTATTGTGTTACATTAGCATTTTACTTTCATGTTTATGTGATTTTACGTACCTTTCCGGGCCTGAAATTTTGAAGTAAAGTGCATCCAAGCATAGAACACCATGGTTATCTAAATTTAACATGGAATCGAGCGGAGGTGATGACAAAGTCCCGGAAGTCAGTAGGTACTGGAAAATATCGAAGAAAGAAATCCTATAAAGGACAAATGGGCTCCTCGGCCTACGAGGGTTTCGGGATGATGATAAATTAGCAGAAAGTCTGATTATCTGCATGGAAGTTGTCCTTGGATTTGGTGCTAGAGGATGAAGATGTCATGGACTATGTGCGGGGGAAGATTCAAGATCCTCCATCAATGTAATATTCTAACTAAGCACACAACTAATTGGAATATTAAATTTTGATTTTCTCTTAGATAGAAGAGGTAAGGAGTATGGAGCCCATAAATCTCCTTAATAGGAATAAAAAGACACTCCTAGTGTGAATGGAGGTCATCTAAAAGATGGATTTAAGACCCTTGGGTGTGAAGAGGTTGAGGCATGTTGAATAGGCCAACTTTGACCAAATCAAACAACGCCATTATGGAGGAGTCGCATTAATGGTGGGACAACGCGATTTTGGAGGGAGATTGATTGCATGATGGTGGAAACCCTAATGAGTGGGACGTGTTAGTCATCAATATTTTCATTATACGCCAGATGACTAAAGATTTGTTCTAGATTTCTTAAAACAACCTTCCTTGAAAATTGTGAGTTTTAGAAATCTCTTTCGCCTTCATTATCCTTATGGAAAATTTTCACTATTTCATCAACTTGCCAGTCCCATGGTCACCCATCCTCTACGAAACTCCTTATGGGATTTTACCTATCATTTCGTACTCCTTCCATGCTATAACTTCATTGGCCTATTTTCCCTTACCTTAAACCCCACTTTCCCTTTAGGGTTTTCTATAGTATTCATTCTGCTCATTTCCCAAAGGGTCCCTCGAAGCATTGATGGTCTCAAAGCTTGTCTGTAGGCTCTTTAGATAAATCAAGTACATTGGATTTTGGATCTTCAATACAACACTTTCACAAATACTCCATTTTTCACTACGGGTCCCCGGGACAATTTTAGCCAAATTCGGAGTCAAAGAACCATCCTTAGGTAAATTAGGGTTTCACTTATGTTCCCAGTTCATCATTGGTGTTTCGGACACTATTTTCTTTGTTAGAAATGACGGATGTAATAGAATGTTGAGACATGGTTATTCAAGAAAAGATCTAAAAGTTTTCAAAGAAGACTACCTTAGCAAGTTCAAAGATTACGCAAGAGGTAAATGTAAACTTTGCCATACAGAAAGAGTGTTAAAAGGTCTATGGGAAAGAAAATCTTGGTAAGGTAGGTGGTCTGCTCACGAATGAAGACAACTTGCGGCAAGGAAGAGAGGCAACACTTGTTCTTGTAGATAATTAGGGTTTTTGAGCTTGATGGTCCAAGTAGAGTGCCAGACGATGATCAATTGAAGAAAGGAAGCTGACATGAGAAGGTACACGGAGGCCAAACATGAAGAAATTACGTCAAAAAATGTTGATGAAAAATGGAAAAAGGTGAGGTGAAGCTGGACATAAATGAATGAACTTGAAAGGGCTATAGAGAACTTAGAAGAAAACATTGAGGATTGTCTTAAAGAAGTCCAAACACCTAGGGTTTTGGGGAAAGTGGCCATAGAAGATGCAATGATGAATTGAACTCCATGATGCGACGAAAGAAGGTGTTGAAAGTGATGCTATAATAAATCCTCCAAAAGGTGTTTAATGAGCTTGTCATGCTTGAATGAGAAAAAAGATGATGTTGAACTCCAAGGTGAAAGCCAAAGAATATTTTGATTTCTTTGTTGTGTCAAATCTTCGGGATCAAAGGAGAACAAACTTCATAACTCCAACAAGCGCCGGCCAATTGAAAGGGATAAGTTGAGTATTGTAATGGAAACACGAGAAATTTTGAAGATGTCATCATGTTTAATCTAATACCTAAAAAGTTGTCAAAATCAACTTTTTATGCCTCAAGGAGCAAAAAGGAGAAATCAAATTCATTATTTTAGTAAACTTGCATGCAAACAATGTAAAAAGTTAATTGAGGAAAGGTGAAGATTAAGTTGAGTTTCATGGTGGAAATTACACAAGAACTTGAAGAAGGTGCTATGTGGCTAAGTCACAAAGGTGTCAAAATGAAATTTTTATGCCTCAAGGAGCAAAGGGAAAACCTCTAATGTTTTTAGTCACAGAGAAAAAAGTCAAAGAATATCAATGAAAAAGAGAAAGAGGCTTAAAACATTAGGAAAGCGAGTTCACAAATTCAAATCTAATTCCAAACCTATAAAAGGTAATTTTTTATTTCAAACAAATCATTGTTGCCTTGTAAAAGATTTAGAAGCATTCAAGGAGAGAAGTGTTTTAGTTTTCAAGTCGAATTTGGGCAAAGTCTCTGACGGCCCATGCCCTTGAAGCTGGCGCTACATGCTTGGAAATTTCTCCCCATGCAAAATACAACGGCGCTACGCGCACGGAAGTGAACGCGCACGCGCTAGGGAAGGCGGCGCGCCCTTACGACAAGACTGGTGAAGAAACAAATTGAGCGTTGCACCCGGGATCGGCGGCGTAAGCAGGATTATTTGTGCCCTTGGCCAAGAGGGCTTCTAAGCAATTCCACCATTCGAATGCTTCAAAAAATTTTCAAGCTCCCTCAAATTCTTGAGCCTTTGAAAAAGGGTAAGTGGATGCCCTAACCACATTTTCAAGCTATTTGGTGTTTTCTAAGTTAATGAAATCAAAGCTAATACCAAACCCCAAATGTCAAGCTTGAAAACATTGTACGAGCCTCATTTCATCTTCCTAGGCGAGGAGTGTCATTGATAGAAAGAGTATTTACATGAGAGGGTTACCATTGATTTGTTTTTGACTCCTCACTTATTCTCATACACTTATACCCTCACTCACCTATCTCACTCACTTCAAGCTACCTTTTTCATCACCATCCCTTCATTCCATTTCCATTTACAATCCTAGGGTTTTCTCAGGCGGGGTTTACAATGTCGAGAAGACGATGATAGTCGGAAGGCTCAAATTCAAGGAGGCATGAGCACAAAGGTGGAAAGATAAATAGGTTTGAACCCCTAACATAAGGGAGATAATGGCATCTCCCCTTGCGCATTTCATGTTTAGACATGTAGGATGATTTGATTTTTGTGAAAAGGTGCGGCGGGTACAAAACCACTGCAGGCGGCAGAATTTTTATCCTTAACTTGCATGAAAAACAAGTTAACCTTTCGAAGTCACCTTTGGGGATTATCCCTAGCATTCTTCCAATGCCAGCAGGATACCAAGTGTGGGTGAGAAATTGTTCAAGCAAGCCAATCTAGACATGAGCTACTTCCAGACCCTACCTAAAGCCCTGAATACAAATACCACAATAAATCCATCTTTCCTTTCTCACTTGCTTGGTAGATATGCACCTATGATGAGGATCATTATGAAGTATTTCACATGTGAAGGAGAAGATTCTCCCGCATTACTCCTATCACATCGAGGCACTTATGCACTTTACTAGGGTGAGGATGCTACACATACCCTATTACCTCTCTGAAGCATTATTAAAATGTCCTATATTGTACAAAGAGAGTCTATCCTCGATGAGATGAAATCCTCTTTCATCACTCTCTTATCAAAATAGTTTTTATTCATCAATTGCGGTAGAAGGTCATTCCATGGGAGACCTTCATTACCAATGGGGTGTTCACCAATCCGAAGGTCAGCATCAGAGATGTCCCTTCATCTTCTCATCCTCATTCCTCCTTCACCGTCACGCCCCACTACACATCCATCACGAATCTACTCACATTCATTCACCTTAGGATAATCCTCCTTCATCCTTCTCACAATCCCTCACCATCATGTCATGGTACTAGTGCATCAAAGGTGAAGAAGGAAATGAGAAGAAAACGGTGAAGAAAATGTCCAATGAGAGCGGTCGCAATGAGGAAGAAAGTAGTAAGGGAGATGGCAATGAGGATCAAGCAGTAAGAAATATTAGTGAAGAAAAAGATAAGTGAGGAAGTGAGGCACATATCGGTAGAAAATGATGGCAATGAGGGCGACGTGGAGGATGATGGCCGGTGGGTGAAGAGCCATGAGCGGTGATAGTACAAATGCGGATAACGATTATGATGGTAGTGAAACAAGTGGCACATAGATGGTAATGTAGAACATTTTCCTTTAACCTACCCGAGAGGAAATAGGCATTTGTTCGTTGCCCTTAAGAGGCAAGGGGCCATGCCTTCTACATCAACCAAACGGCTTGACAAAGGTAAGGAAAAGGTCATTGATGAAGAAGAAGAAGACAAGCATGAAAGCTGGACAAGAGTTTCAACTTATTCACCTTGACGATGATGATGAAAATGATCGAAAGGATCCTTAACATGCTTGCTTAAAAGCAAATATGCTCCAGATTATGGATCCGCAAACCAATCTAGGTAGGGCTAATAATGCCAATCACTATTTTGAGGTTGAGAAAACGAGGAAATTTGGAGGGCGAGAAAAGGCTATCTATTAGATCGGAAGACTATCAAAGCTTGAAAAATTTGAAAAAGCCAAGGCAAAGCTAGATGAGGTCTTGGGCACTCATGATGACAACGCCCAGAAGAGGAAGAACAACTACTACAGGAGGAGGCCAGGACAATTGGCTTGAAAGAAAGCTTTAGTCAAGGAGAGGGAGCAAGAGACGACGTGGCAAAGAAACTCACTCCTAGTGAGCTTCTTGCCATGGAGGAGATTGACTATGATAGAGAACCTTGGCTAGAGAGGGAAAAGTGGACACTTAGAGGTCGGTTGGAGAAGACCAAGAGGGACATTGACCTTTAGAAAAAGATGGCAAGGAATTATGCCTTAAGAAACAAGATTGATAGGGCCAAGCTAAAAAAGAGCCCTTACCCAATTCAATACCTAAAGGAGGAGAAAAAGACAAAGAAAAACTTGACATTCTTTACGATGCATCCCTACGGAGCATCCCAACATGATTAGAAAGACAAATCCAAATTTTGGCAAGTTTTGAGTTTTTGGAAATTTTGAGCATTTTGAAGAAGGAATAAGCGCGTAGCACCACTTGGCGTTGTGATATTTTTTGGCGCACCTATTAGAGGAAAAATTTAAATTTTCAGAATCCTTAGGCCAAGGACATCACCCTCACAAAGTTTCAACTCATTTTGGAGCAAAACTAGTACTCCAAAAGTGCCAAAAACATGCAAAAATCAACTTTTTGCCTATTTTCGGAAGTTGAGCGATGTGCCACTGGCTTGAGTCTTGGGAGAATGATTTTTGAGCGGGTAAATGAGTCCAATCAATAAACTAAGAGCATTTTTGGAAATTAGACGGGACATGATTTCCAATGAGCTATCATGGAGCTCATTTGGAAAGCTGGAAGGCCACTCCAATCTCCGGTACAAAAGACCTATTTTTCTTGTTTTGTGTGCCCTTGGCACGTTGTTGCGCCCCGAAGTGAACCTCGATTGCTACGCCCTTGCCACAAATTCAAAAAGACACTTGAAGATATTTTTGAAAGTTATTCGAAGCCTCGAAGTTAGTTTTTTGCGAAAATTGGTTAGTTATTGTTAGGAGTTATTTTTGCATTTATTAAGTTAGGATATTTGTGCCTTGGGCCTTGCATGGTCTCGTAGGACAAATTGGCATTTATGATGTAATTAATAACATTTTGAAACCCTAGCTAGGGGTTTGGTCCTCCTTTTCAAGTTAAATATTGCATGGAGGCCTCATTGTAGTTGTTGGTTGATTGTTAAACTCAATATCATAGACTTGGAGTTGAGGAGAATTTGCCTTTGGAGTTTTGTGAATGATTAGATTTGAATGGCAATGGAGCTAGCACATTTGCAGGATTCATGAACATGCCTAATGGTGATGTCTTTATAAATTAATGCTTGTCTTCTTATGTTTTCATTTTGTTTCATCTTTCTCATGCGGTAGAACAAAAAGTTTAGGTTAAGAAATGTTGTTTAGAGGCACCTTAGCTGCAATGCGCTTTCTATTGCTTGTATGCTTTCCTCTGCTAGGTCATATTAGAGAATTATTAAATGCTCTCTAGTTCCACTTAGCTTTTTATCTTAAGAATGATTTCATAGAGCCAATACCAAGAAATTTATGGTTAGCCCTGTCTTTTGGTATGACTTAAACATTGTTTTTGAGGTCTTTTCTTGATATTGCTAATTAGGGTTAGTTTGAAGAAGTTTATGGGTTGCTCCTTCCCTTTTTCCATATTAAATGTTTTCTTTGAAGGTATTTGTGGTTTATTAAGGAATTTTTAGGAGTTCTGCTCTTTGATCATTACTATATGTTATCTTAAATGTTTTCTTTGGTGAAGGTGAAATCACTAGAGCATTTACCAGTTTGTTGCTCTTTATGGTTTCTTTGAGTTGTTGTCTTAATGTTTACTTGCTAGGGTTTGATCAAAGAAGCTCATGGTATGCACCCTGTATTTGGTTATTTCTTTATGCATAGTGATATTAAAGAATTTTCTTGTTATAGTACATGTTAGAGGATTCTTAGCTTGCCCTTTAAACCTACTAATCTCACAATTTAATGTTCACTTCACTCACATAAGATTTGAAGATCCATTTGGCTTTGTTAAACTTGCCCTCAGAAACACCCTTGACCTATTGTTGTACTTTTCAAGAACTTTTGCGGACTCCATATCTGATGGTTTAAACCTCTCTCACTCTCTGTTACGCCGACAAGAAAACCCAACTAAACAAAACAATCGAAACAAACCTAATCACACTATAACTAGCCTACAATCAAAACCCTAAAATCGATCAATTTTATAGCTTTTTACACTAATATAGAGAGACCTCTGCGAGTCTAGGAGGCTGGGTCCTAGCACTCCAAAAGAATTGGTTTGATGTTACCCTTGTGCATTTGGTCTTGCTAATTTAACAAATTACGGGGACCTAACATAATTGCGACTCCCGGCGGGGAATGCAGGTGAGTAACGACTTACACATTCTTTAAGAACTCACCAAATCCTTGTCAAGACTTAGATAAATCAAGTGTTAAGCCAAGATTTATATACGGTTGATTCATCATACTAGCACCATGGTGACCATACTAGAAAAACTCATTGAAAAGCTTAGTGTCACATAAAGAACTCGGAAAGCCCAAAAAATCCTTAGATTGGTATTCGGTTGTTGATGGTGGACAACGAAGTACATCCTCAAAGCAGTAAACATCATCCACCTGGTGACTCCTTTGGTCTTCGGTAGCCTTGTTGACCCCACTATTTATCACGGACTCCTTGGGAACATATCGGTGAGTCATAATAGTGCCAAGCCCGATTACATACTATGTGAACTTGGTACCCTTACATATAGGTCCTTTTTTCAAAAAAATTCAGCCTCTGTATTGTGGATCTAAATTTGGCTTCACAAATAATCGGCACGAGATCTCACCACGACCCAAACCATCCTACCATAGTTGATGATCTAGAAGAGAATCTTGTGGAAAACATCTAGGACGGAAGTTTTGACTATTGCTAGACCCATTCACCAAAGAAAGTTTTGTCCCTAAAATTCTCACCACCTTGCAGATCCCAAATTTGACTTACACCCAGCGGAAGAAATACCTATTCAAAACTAAGTCTCAAAGTGGGATAGGCCAGGACCGGACCTTCGCAGCCTATAGACTTGTTGCGAGTTCTAGTAGAGAAGCTTCTCCTTCCACTCCTCTTGATTTTCGGCTTCTCGACACTTTGACTCCTTTTGATCCAAATTTGCTCGATCTTAGTTTGTTGGTCCAAGTACATACGCACTCCCATTCACATCACTATGCAAACCCGATCCATTTCATCCTCCACCTCCTATTACAAACCCACCTCTTGTAAACCCTCCTTGGGTTCCTTTACCTCAAATCATGTCATCATGGTTTGCCCCATTAGTCCTGCAACCTTTAATTCCCTATGCCACGGGACTACCAATCTAAAATCCCTCACTTTCTTGAGTAGGACCCCTGCGCACAACAACATGTAGGTAAGATGAATGATGCATTTGACTACCAAGAAATAGAAGAGGAGACCATAAAAATGAGATTTTTTTTTCCCCAAAGTTTGGGGAGGATAAGCAAATAAATGGTTCGAAAACTTAACTCCTAACTTTCCGGTCATGACCTCCCACTTCCTTTATCAAACATTCATAAACGAGTGGAAGACTAAAGAAAAATCCTCTTCAAATCTATCGGAATATGATAACCTTAAAAGAAATGGTGGGGAAAGTGTCCAGACTACGCAATAGGTTCAATAGTGTATACGGTGCACTCCCCCTCCCCACATGAAAACCCTACAAGGCGTAGCCTTATTAAAATTTCCGGATGGGTTTGATCCGGACACGTCTTATCAATTAAGAGAAAGGGATCCCCCTAACCTTAGAGGACATGCAAAGAGGAGAAATAAGTGTAGAAGCCAACCTAAATCTTTAGAAGGGCTAGATTAAGGGCATAGAAGAAGGTTACATACAAAGAGGGAAACCGTGGCCTCCACATCTAATGCTAAAATTGACAATCTAGTTAGGGTAATGGAAAGGATGATGAAGAGAATCAACTTGAATGAAAGAGCACCCCCTAGGAAAACCAAGAAAATCCTAAAACAAAAATAGAAACCAAAACTTCGAAGAGACCCTCCCTCCCAGAAATAGACAAAGAGACAATGACTAGAAAATCGGACCTCCTTTCCAAGAAAACTATGTAGATGAAGAGGAAAGAGATTGAAACGGGAAAAGAAACCATGTAAATCTAATAGACTCTAATAATGAGGATGATGTTTTCACGGAGAAGAGGAAAAAATGTCTATTTTCCTCAAGCCAGCGATAGAACATCGAGGATTCTAAAGAGTACAAGCTAGGATTTGAAAATGCTATCATGGAGGTTCATAGGTAGTATGACCTACCGAATTAAGAAAAACCAAAGATGCCTCCAAAGAAAAACAAACTGAAAGCTGGTGTTAGGAAAACCCTAGAAAACATTCTAAAAAGGCAATGAGAAAACACTAACATAATGGCTAAGACTCTAATCAAAGCAAATAAAAAACCAACCAACCAAATGGTAACCAAAGATGCCCTAGTACATCAACTAGTGGCCACACGAAAAACCGCCTTAAATGACATTCCAAATAAAACTCATCAAACTAAAGTTGCTGAAAAGACCATGTATGATAAAAGCGTGTAAATATGCCAAAAACACAAGCACCATTCAATTTTGAGAGTGAGATTTCCAAGATCAAAATAGCCATACCTCTTGCGAACTAGTGACTCAAGATGTATATAGGTCTCAAGTTTGAAGGTTTGAACATAAGGAAATGACACGAGCACTCTAAATTTGATTGATGACAAACCAAAAATGTTGTTTGGACACCGAGGTAGATGGAAACTATCGAAGAGTTGTCCACTCCATTACATGTCGGTTGAACATTCATGATAAAATCTTTCACAATGATATACTAGACTCGGAGACATACTCCACAATCTCATGCAAAAGGTAGTGATGGAGAGATTAGGCCTCAGAAATAACAAAACCTAACAAAGACTTGTACTCTTTTGATTCAAGTAGAGTCAAATGTTTGGATTTAATCAAAGATACGTATTGTCGATACGGCACCAAATCCCAACTAAAGCCTAGTCTGGACATTGTAGTCGTGACACTTCCACAGTATGGAAAGCTTTATCTAGATCATGAGAACCAAAACTCCAAGGAAACCTCCAAATGGACATGATATATGCTACAATTCTAGTCATTAACCAAACAAGAGAAGCATGCAGAGTGAATATCACATGAAATACCTTATTCAGCATTAACATAGACGGAAACAACACCCCTCTCTATTCTATCCATTCAAATTGAATAATTTATCTTGTCTGATAGAAGATGACATTAATGAACAAGTAAATGAAAAGGAGGAAGAAGATAGGCCTATCGAGCAGTCGAAACAAAACTCAATTGAAGAACATAACGGCTAAAACTCTAGCGACCATCAACAAAAACATAATAGCGAATACGAACGTGAAACACTTTGGAACATGAGCTTTGATGGATCTTGTGGAAAAGGCTGGTTCGAGGCAGTGTTTGGATACACAACACCAATGAAGGCCCGATCCTACAAACTAGATTTTCAATGCACAAAAAGAATATTGCGAGGTATGAGGTTCTTCTCCTAGGATTACACTTGCTTTAAAGACATAGGAGCTAAGAAGATTTATGTTCGAGGAGATTACGAGCTAATCATTAGGCAAATAAGGAAATATTTGACAAAGAATCTAAGTTAAGAGAATATAGGAATGATGCGTTAGATTTGAGAAATATGAACTTACACTCTATCCCAGGCTCAAAATAACCTTGCCGATGAACTAGCCTTTGCTACCAACACTTGCAGCAGTACCTCATTACGATAGAAAATACCTACAATTAAAAGTCAACGGAGACCTACAATACATGACAACATAGATTATTGGAAAGTGTTTGAAGGTGAAAAAAAAATTGAGGACAGCACGCAATCTAAGAATGAAATTAAAATTCCAAAAATGTGGACTTAGATCATGAAAGAATGCTCTAATGAAGAAGCAAAACACAAAAAACGAGCCATTTCCCTCTTGATGATATAAATATGCTAGAACACCCTCTTGAGGTAGAATTGTTTGAGGATTTAGATAAAAAGACCTTGAGGTATTGCAATGCAAAGATAACTCATTACCGAGGTCTGCCCCTTAGAAGAGATGTTTGATTTCAATGATGTTGCTAGGAAGCCAAAAATGGAATCCTGCAAAATGCAGTGATGTAGAAGAGTGCAACATAGGCGGTGTAGAAGAACCCAAAATGATACGGTTGTGTAAAAATCTTCCACTTCAAATAAAACGAGAAATATATTGAAATTTGCTCAAATAATTTAAAGATGTGTTTGCATGGGGTTATGGGGACTTGAAGGCCTATGACACAAAACATATTCAACATAAGATTCCCACCAAGGAAAACCGAGATCCATTCAAGCATAAATTGAGAAGAATAAACCTATTCTAGTGCCTTTGGTTGGGAAGGAAATAAAGAAGATGTATGATCTTTGGAATCATAGTCTAGCTCGAGTACTTAGAATGGGTTTAAAACCTTGTGTCGGTAAGAAATAAAACATGGGTGATTGAGCTATGCATAGACTTTAGAAATTTAAACAAAGACTCACGAAAGACAACTACCCTTTGCTAAGATGGATCATATACGCAAAGGGTGGTAGGCTCTAAAAGATTATCATTGCTTGATGGTTTTAGGTTACAATCGGGTTCTAGTACTTCCAAGTGATCGGCACAAAGTTGCGTTCACAACACCTTGTGGCAACATGTCAAAATGAATTTTGGGTTAATGAATGTGAGGCTACTTTTCAAGAGCCATGGATACTAATTTTCAAAGAAATAGGTTACTTCATTGTGATATACCTTGATGACATCACTATCTATTCTAAAGCGATGAAGAACACATAGTTCACGTAAGAAGGTGTTTGAAAAGTGTAGGAAGTATAGTCTATCTTTGAATCCCAATAATAATATGTTTGGTCTACAGAAGAGAAAACTGTTAGGCCATCATATTTGAAGAGGGATTAGATAGACCAAAAATGATTGAGGGTATATTGCGGATCAATACCCTAGAAATATTAAGAAGCTGCAATCTTTCATTGAGAAGATTAACTTCCTAAGAAGGTTCATACCAAACCTTGCAGAACTCTAAGAAACATTAAAAACATGATGAAAAGAGAAATAGAATCGAAATTGATTACGAGAGAAACCAAACAATCCTTTGAAATGGTAAAGCAAGCATTTACCCAAACACCGGTTCTAATGAGCCCAGAGCTTTACGAGGATTTCTTCATCTTCTTATTTGCATCGAGAACACACTATTCTTTAGCAGTGTTGCTACAAGAACATGATGGGACAAGAACAACCCATAGCTTTCTTCGGTAAGGCACTAAGAGATGCCCCTGCGAAATATAACATTATGGAGAAACGAGGCTTTGATTTAATCAAAGCATTAAAAGATTTCAAAATTTATATCTTGCATTCACATGTCATTGCTTTTGTTCTGTCCCCAGGTTGGCAAGGACATAATGAATCAAGATACGATGGTAAAAGGGGTAAGTGGATTCTTTTAATAATCTTATAATATGATATAGAAATTAGACCACTAAACTGATCAAAGGACAAAGAAATTGCCAAACTCATGGATGAAGCTAACTTTGAAGCCTTAGACATAAACATGATACATTCTTTGGATGAACGAGAGGAAGCGGCAACTCGACCCATTGAAGAAAAATTTCTAAACTCACTACGGTATAATGATATATTGTATGTGCTTTTAATCTAAATGCTCACTCCTGTCCAAAACAAAAGCTAGATTCTTGAAACTAAAATTTGTAAATTTTTGCATTCTAGATGAACTTTATATTGGAAAAATTACATTGGTATCTTGGTTAAATGTTTACTCGAAGATGATGCGGACAGAATCATGCATGAGTTTCATGAAGGAGAGTGCGGAGGTCATCTCTGTTGGAAAACCACTTGCCAACAAAATCCTTAGAGCTGGGGTTCTATTGGCCCACTCTTTTCACGACATAAACGAGCTAGTAGTAACTT
This sequence comes from Pinus albicaulis, assembly GCA_034641835.2. Taxonomy (NCBI): domain Eukaryota; kingdom Viridiplantae; phylum Streptophyta; class Pinopsida; order Pinales; family Pinaceae; genus Pinus; species Pinus albicaulis. The sequence continues at coordinate 183,612,301 of CM076583.1, read as the reverse complement.
GCCATAAAATGCCAAATATTTGATGGAAAGAGAAAAGCATTGCGTTTTCATTTGCATCCTATCAATGTTAAAACTCCCTTTTCAACAATGGGGTTTAGATTTCATTGGTGAAATCCACCCTACCTCATCACCCAACACAAGTGGATCCTCACTTTGCCATGACTATTTTCACCAAATGGATAGAAGCCATCCCTTGAGAATGCCATGACTAAGTAATCATCAAATTCCTTGAAACCAACATCTTGTCCCATGTTATTTTGTCTAAAAATACATCTTCTGATTAATATTGTGCATTTAATTCCAAGAAAGAATGGTGGATTTTTCTACAAGTATCACATCACCTAGGGCATTCTATAGATTATTAACCTCAAGTTAATGGGTACATTTGAGTTCTCTAACAAAATTTTGGTGAACATCATCGAAGGCACATTTGAAGAAAAAAAAGTCATGGCATAGCAAGCTAGTGCATACACTGGGTTAATGATTAACAAGCAATAAATCTATTAACATGTCTCCCTATAAACTGGTATGTGACATGGATGTAGTTTTCCCAACATCATTGGGAGTTAGGTATTGAAGCTTCTCGAAATTATAGTGAGGAGATTGACATACAAAGAAAGGTGACCCAAACCATTCATTTGCAACGGTCAAGAGAAGAGGTTACAATAGAACATAAGCGGTCAAGAGAACATCAAGAAGATATTTGATAGAACTTGCAAGGAAAATGACTTCAGTTGGAGACAAAGTGCTAAAATGGGATTCGAGGAGAGGACAAAGCAAGCATGGCAAATTTGAAAATATGTGGAAGGGTCCATATATCATCCATTCGATTAGAGTTAACAATGCCTTCTTCCCTGCAAGATCTAGATGGAACAAAGCCTAGTTTTAAGGTCTTTTATCGATGACAAGATGCTCCGACACTATTTTGCTAGAAATTCCTAGTTTGAAGCTTCATTCATTGTACATAACATTGCTTGATGAAAGGTCGAGAGAAAAAAATACAAAAACAAAGAAAAGGAAAATGAGGGCGAGGAAAAAAGAAGAGGTACAACCCCATACCAAAAAAGTGTGCTGAAAGTGTGCAAGCCTAAATGCCACTTCTTTTGAGGAGAAAAGAAGATCTTGTTCGGTCATTTAGCCTAATCATGATTGAACATATTTTAAATTCTCTTGATAGGTTAGTGAAGAATTTTCTAAACCATGTAAACTTGGCTTGTCGATGTGATTAGATTAGGAAAAGAATGTTTGGCTTCAATGCTCAAATTAGGGCAAAGAGAAAGAGAGGGATGCATAATAAATTTTGAATCACGGCCTCAAATTTATTGTTTCACTTGGCTGCAAAAATAAAGTATGTGTGCAAATTTTCCAAAATGCCATAGCTCATGACAGTGGGTGCTCAACCTTGGACATTCATGTTTTGAATTTCATGTTTGTAGTTTAGAGAATGAAAATCTATCAAGAAAAACTTAACCTTGACGGATAATTAGAGTAGGTAGAGAATAAAAGGCTCATCGGTCCCCGATGCGAGCCTTTGGTTATTACAAAATTTTAAGTAGATAGTTTTTTTTCTTTGAAAAGAAAATGATGTCAAGGGTTTGCTAATCCAAGTGCACCCAAGTGAAGAAAAAATGTTAGGCAAAGTATGATGGGTAGGTAGAATTGAGGTTGAAGTAATCATGTTTTCAGATACGAAGTCATGACTTCAAAAGAACATCGTAGTGAAGAAAGAGGGATCTACCAGGTCTGAGTAAGGTACTAATATTCAAAATGAGAGATATGAACACTAAGGTTCTTGACACCTCTTAAAAAGGAGTTACTCCCAAGTGAAGCCACTATTAGTCATCAATATTTTTCATTATATGTAGATGAATAAAGATTAGTTCTATATTTAAAGAAAACAAACTTCCTTGAAAATTGTGGAGTTTTCAGAAATCTCCTTACTTTCTTATCGGTATCGTTATGGAAAAATTTTCACTTTTCATCGACATGATCGTGAGTCACCACATCCTCCTACAAACTCCTTATGGAATTTTACCTATAATTTTTAGTCTCCTTCCATACCTATAACTTCATTGGCCTATTTTTCCCCCTTATAAACCCCACTTTCCCTCTAAGGTTTCCTATAAGCCTATTCATTCCCATGTTCCCCGAGGTCCTCAACGTAAGTGGTCTCAAGCTGTCTCTATAGGCTCTTTAGATAAATAAAGTACATTGGATTTTGGATCTTCAATACAAAACTTTCAAAAATATTCTATTTTTTAGAATCCTTGAGCCAAGGACATCACCCTCACAAACTTTCATCTCATTTGGAGCAAAGCTGGTACTCCAAAAGTGCGAAAACATACAAAAAATCAACATTACGCCTATTTTTGAGCTAATGACTAGCATACAGTACGATCTTTGGAGAATGTGTTTTGGAGTAGGTAAATGAGTCAATCAAGAAAATAAGGCCGTTTTGGAAAGTAGACATGATAGGATTTCGATGAGCTATCTAAAATGGAGCTCATTTGGACATCAAGGAAGGCACCAAGATCTTAGCTTCAAAAAGACATGTTTTTCTTGTTTTTGGCCTTCACGCCCTTGAACCTACGGTGCTACGCCCTTGTAAAAAATTCAAAAAAAGACTGTGAAAGATATTTTGAAAGTTATTCGAAGCCTCAAAGTCAATTTTTTTTCAATTAGATGAGGAGTTATTGTTAGGAGTTATTTTTGCATTTTATTGAGTTGGATATTTGTGCCTTGTGCCTTGCATGGTTTCATAGGACAAAAATGGAATTTATGATGTAATTAATGACATTTTGAAATATAGCTATGGTTTTAGTCCTCCTTTTCAAGTTAAATACTGCGGGAGGCCTCATTGTAGTTGTTGGTTGATTTTTAAACTCAATATCATAGACTTGGAGTTGAGGAGAAATTGGCTTGGAAGTTTGAGAAAATTGAATGCTTGGATTTGAATGGAAATGGAGATAACATTTGTAGGATTCATGAACATGGCTAATGGTGATGTATTTATAAATTAGTTCTTGTCTTCTTATGTTTTTTTCATTTGTTTCATCTTTCTCAAGCGATGGGAATAAAAAGTTTATGTTAAGAAATGTTGTTTAGAGCACCTTAGCTCTGTCTGCTTTCTATTGCTTGTATGTTTTCCTACTGCTAGGTCGATTAGAGAATTCTTAAATGCTCTCTAGTTCCACTTTTTAACCTGCATATTAAGCACACACATGGTGTATGAGAAGAATAAACACACACACACACGAGAGACTCAACACCACAAATGAAGGATAAATGAAAGTGAGGCTTTCTTATTTTCCATTATACATGATATACATTTATAGTACAATGGTGTGGCTCTTGGTTTCACACAGTCCAATGTCACTTGGACTCCATTGTGACTTTTCGTATTCCACACCTACCCATAGAGGATTAGGTGCTCCAACATCCCCTTGTCCAGAAGGGGTATGTGTGAGTCCAAGAAGAGAGTTGTAATACAAATATGCAAAGTATACATGGCGGCACTTGAGGTGAATCAACTCTGAAATGTTGGAAAAAAAGAGGTGGTTTAAGTATGACCACCAACAATGGAACACAAAACTTGTTGCTTAGTTCCGAAACTCTTCCAAAATTGGCAAGAGGCTGAAAGCACGCTGAAGAAATTGTCCCTCATAAAAAAGGAGACCTTCAACCTAAAAAAAGGGGAGGTCTACTACTGCTCCAAATGGTTTAGGGATTACCAACAACTTTGGAATGCTTGAAGCATTTCTTTGGAACTCAACCAAATGCAGCGAAGGTTTGAAGGATTCTGCTAGAGGAAGTGTCCCTCATATGAAGGAGACCTTCAACCTAAAAGAAGGGAGGTCTACTACGTGATGGTTTAGGTTTTCCACCAACCAAAGATGATGGTTTAAGGGAAATTTGTCCACCAACCGAAGACATGCGGTCTTGTCTCTTGGCTACATCTACGAATACGAGATGACGAATTGTGGCTCGGGCTGCAGCAGGCCCGATGTGTCTCGGTATAACTGCGAACATGGAATGAGGTGTGGCTCGGAGCTCGCGCCCGATACGTCGTCGAAAGCTTGTACATGACCACCATTTTCCCCCCTGTGGAGGACGAAGGTGAGATGATGGAAAAAACTCAGCTGAGAGTTGCTCAATGTCTGTGAACAAGTTCGACATGTTGTCTTAAACATCTTCTTGGGCTGGCGATGCCCATTGCCGAGCGATCACATCAAGATGAATCTTGGTTCTTGCGGAGGAAAACATTTTAAGAGCATACGAAGAATGGGTGTCTTGAAACCACGGTGCTTGCATGGATGAAGATAAAAAACGATCTTTCATATGGCCAACTCGATCACGGTGTTGGAATTTTACACAATACGTTGTTGTTGTTGTGGAGCGAGGATGCGGGCATTTATGAGTGAGCTTCATCTCATACATGAATCGGCACTGCGAAATATGATGGGATTTGTGTGATACCGGAATATGAAAAGGACACATCCTTGTCATATCAAAGACCGATTCGATGCTTGTTTAGATGACTCTTTGGAGTTTGATGGGCTTGAGAAGTGCGGAGTTGAGAAGCTGTATCTGTATACATCTGCTCTTGTACAAGGCTGAATGTGGATCAGCTGCTTCTTGACTTCTTCTTGATGGAGTCTTTCTCAATCTTCGAGAAGAGAAATAGGTTCGAGAATGGTGACTCTTTGCTGAAGTTAATCTTGTTGAAGGCTGAGATTCCAATACCAAAACTCAATCTTTTCTTGTGCATCTAGCAAACAAATTTGAATGTTCTGAAGGGCATTCTTGCTCATTTTTATCATATCATCAACATTGGAATGAATAGGGTTATTCAACAACTCTAATGCCTCATTTAGTTTAGCCATTTCCAACAACTTAGGCTCAAAAATGAAAGGGTGTCGACTTCAACCAAAAATGCACATTTCTGATGTGATGCAACTTAATTTCAATAAATACAAATGACTCAAGAGAAGTTCCAACTATGGAATTCTCAAAGTACAAAATGTTGCTCCTCAAATGATGGAGGACAATCAACAATTTTCCAACAACTCAAATTCTTGATTGCAACTATGAAAAGGCAATACAATGTCGATTCAATACATCATCTCTGCCAAAATATTTGTTTGAATGTGCAACGAAACAATGCAAGAAGAGAGGCCTTTAAGAGAAGCGGTGATTTTTCTTCTTCAAAATTTGTTTGTCACCAAAAACAACTCAACTCAACTCAACCCAAAGGAGGAGGTTCACAAGCTTGGATGCTTGACCCAACTGGCTATGAGAATGCAATAGAGCTTAAGAGAAACTCCACAAATCAGAAATTTTGTTTTCAAACAATGAATGCCACTTCTTGTTCAAAATGAGGACCAATTTGTCTTCAAATATAAATCTCTTGTAGAAAATCACCCTTCTACCAATGCCACAAATCCTGATGCAAAACTGCAATTTTCTCTATGTATTGATCCATTTTCTCCCACATGCCATTTCAACAATTCTTTATTTGTTTACTTTCTCTCTCTGCTTTGTTTTTTTTTTTTTTTTTTTTATAATTAATTTTGGGATTAATTAAAAAAAATTGGAAGGAGGGAAAAAAAATTAAAATGGGAAGGGATTGTAATAAAAAATTTAAAGAGGGGGGTGGGAAACTAGGGAATATTTTAAGGGTGGATGGGAGAGGGGAACTTAAGAATTATTATTATTATTATTATTATTTTTAAATAATAATAATTAAATTGAAATATTAAAAGGCTTGAGAGAAAAAATTTAAAAATAGGATTTAGTTATAAAAAAAAAGGAGGGAGGGATGAGCGTATCTAGGTAAATGAAAAATGAAAAAAAAAAAAAATTAAGAATTAATAGCTCGAATGGCCAAGAGAAGGGAGGAGCCTTGGCGTAGAGGGCGCGTGAGGGGCGTGGTCGAGAGCTTGTGAGGGGGTGGGGATTGGGGCACGTACCTCGGTGTGAGGTGAGGGCGCGGGGGAGCCCGAGGCAGTGGTGAAGGCGAGTATGGCGTGGGGAATGATGTGAGGTGCGACCACGAGGAAGAGAGAGGGTGTGCGGGTAGTGTGGTTTTGCGTAGAGGGAGGCGAAGTGGCACGGTCGATGTGTGAGGGGATCGATGCGCGGGATGGGGGAGTCGAAGGGTGAGAGGGGGGGCGTTGCGGTGACAAGGGGTGGAGCTATGGGGATAGGCCGCAAGTGAGGGCCGTGGAGAGTGAGCAAGTGCAACGGGAGTGTGGGTTGAGATGCGATGGGAGAGGAAATGAGTTATGGTGCGAGGGGTTTGGGTTTGGTACAATGAGAGTAGGTGGGAAGGGCGAAAGACGCGAGTTGCGAGTTGGAGTTAGGTAAGGGTCTTGGATAGGGGTGATTGTTGTGAGTGAGGAGAGCGAGGGTCCGTGAGGTAGAGTTGGGGTTTTATGGGAACCATTGGGGGAAGGATGGTGTGAGGGTCGAGGGGGTGAAAGGCTTGATTTTTTATTTTTTATTTTTATTTTTATTTTATTTTTTTATTATTTTTTATTTTTAAGGAGCGAGAGGAGTAAGAAATCAACTTTTTAGAATAGCGACATAATTTTTTTTTTATTTTGTATATAGTAGAATTTTTAAAATTATAGCGATAAAAAATCTGACATCGAGAGAAAATGTAGAGATGAAGAAAAACTCGGAAATTCTTTCTAAGAAAATGTGGCGAAATTTCGCGGTAAAAACTCGAAAATTTTTCGAGAGATTTTTTTTTCGAGAGAAAATTTCAGCGATAAAAACGCGGCTTCTTCGGAGAAACCCACTTTAACAGTCCTCATTTGACTCTTCAAAATGCGAGAATTTAATAGCGAAATGCGAGACAAATCGAGAATGAAAACCTTCAAATGTGCGATGCTGCTCTTCTTCAAAACCAATGCTTTGCTCTTCTTCAAAACCACTTCTGAATGCGGAAAAAATGTTTCTTCACCCAGGAAAATCTAAATCTTGCCAAAAATGCCAAGAATTTTTGCGGATATGCACGAGCCATAAACACAAATGGCTCACTCAATGTTGAGCTGGTTATGAACTTCTCGACTCATAGATACCATGTTAAACACCATGTTAAGCACACACATGGTGTATGAGAAGAATAAACACACACACACAAGAGACTCAACACACAATGAAGGGTAAGCATGAGGCTTTCTTATTTTTCCATTATACATGATATACATTTATAGTATAATGGTGTGACTCTTGGTTTAATATTCCAAGGTCACTTGGACTCCATTGTGACTTTTCGCATTCCACACCTACCCATGGAGGATTAGGTGTTCCAACTTCCCCTTAGCTTGTTTATATTAATAATTATTTCATAGAGCTAATGCAGAGAATTTTATGGTTAGCCCTATCTTTTGGTATGACTTAAACATTGTTTTTGAGGTCTTTTCTTGAAGTATTGCTAATTAGAGGTTTGTTGAAGAGGCTTGTGGTTGCCCTACCCCTTTCCATATTAAATGGTTTATTTGAAGGTATTTGTAGTTTGATTAAATTTTAGGAGTTACTGCTCTTTGGTCATTACTATATGTTATCTTAAATGTTTTATTTGGCTAAAGGTGAAATCACTAGAGAATTTACAAGTTTGTTGCTCTTTATGGTTTGCTAGATTGTTGTCTTAATGTTTACTTGCTAGGGTTTGATCAAAAGAGATTATGGTATGCCTTGTCTTTGGTTATTTATTTATGCACATAGTGTTCTTAAAGACTTTTTTTGTTAGAGTACATGTTAGAGGATTCTTAACTTCCCCTTTAAACCTACTAATCTCACAATTTAATGGTCACTTCACTCACATAAGCTTTGAAGATCCATTTGGCTTTGTTAAAATTGCCCTCGCGGCTGCAGTTGACCTATTGTTGTACTTTTCAAGGCCTTTTGTAGACTCCATGTAGCCAATGTTTTAAGCCTCTCTCACTCTATTTGTTCTTCTTGACAAGCAACCCAACCAAACAAAAAAAACAAACAAACTCTAATCACTTTAACTAGCCTAGAATAAAAACCCTAAAATCAATCAAGTTTACATCGTTTACACTAATATAGAGCCCTCTAGTCGAAGCTAGGTCCTAGTACTCCAAAGGTTGGTTTGATGTTACCATTGTACATTAGGTCTTGCCAATCTGAAAAATCACGGGGACCTAACGGGACCCGAGGTGAGATGGCTCACATTGTTATAAGGAAGAGGATGGCAGCCATATGGGAGAGAGCATGATTATTATTTTGATACGTACGTTTAAATTTTTTCTCTCTTCGGTTGTTTAGCTAAGATTGCGGTGCTATTTAGCACGAGGTGTTTCCGGTCGAGAATCCCACCTCTTTCTTAAGAGGCCTCTTGGGAGAGTATTGATCTATCATTTCCACACAACCAACATTAAATCGAGCTTCGGTCTTCGGCTACCGATGCGATTTCTACGAAATATTGTGTTGTGTTGCGGGGTGTTGCGATGGAGGGTTAAAAAATCCACTTTTTGAGCTAGTTTTTCATAGGAGGAAGAATTACTTCTCTTGGGAGATCAACGAGAGGGATTCTCACACTAGTACATTTGGCATAAATTCGACACTTTTGACCAAATGTCGAGAATTTACCAAATTTTATCAATTTTTCAAATCCCGCACACAGCGCTTCGCTATACCAAGCGTTTGGAGACAAATTAATTATTGCGACACATATAGGTAAGTGTTGGTCTTGACGTTTGGAGAAAATAATTGGAATACGACGGATTGGAGGAATGTGTCGAGTCTTGCGATACATTTGGAGGAAAGCGTTATACTTGACGTTTTGGAGGAAAGTGTATTTATTAAGTGTATTGGATGAATGTGTCGGTCTTGCGACTTTGGGAGCATAGCGTCGAGCTTGCAACGTTTTGGAGGACCTTTGTCGGACTTGTGACGTTGTGGAGGAGAGTGTCGCTATTGCGACATTCGGACCAAATCTTGATATTGCGACGGTGTGGGGAAATCAAAGAAATGTTAACCATCGAAATTTTCCAAGTTGTGACGCACGGGTCCTTGTGCACATTCGTGCGGCCCGTTTGCCGATGCTCCCTTATGCCTTTGTTTGGTCGTGTGCGGGTAATACACGCCCAGGTGTGAGGGGACGTCCACCCAAATGTGTTTGGGTCGGGTCGTTTCATTTTGAGGGCGGTCGTATCAAATTTTCTAAGTTGTGGCTATGCGGGTGCCTTATGCACCTTCATGCGGCTCTTTTGCCATTTGCTCCCTTGTGCCTTCGTTCGGTAGCCCACCGTGTCATTTTGTTTGAGGCGCTGCCCAAACCGTTCGGGTAGGGTTGTTTCATTTGAGGGCACACAACGGAAACCCGTTCGGGTAGGGTCATTTTGGTTGAGGACGCCTACCCAAACGTGTTCGGAGTCCCGATTGTTTCGGTTGAGGGCACCCCGCCCAAACGCGTTTGGGTCGGAGTTAGTTCGGTTGAGGGTGGTTGTATCAAATTTGCTAAGTACTTGTCCTTGCAGGTGCCTGTGCACGTTCATGCGGCTTTGTTCTTTGGTTTCTCCTTGTGCCTTCGTTTGGTTGTGCGCGACGTGTCGCCGGTATGAGGCGCCTTCCCAAACGTGTTCGGGTCGGGTGGTTTCGTTTGATGGCGGCCGTATCAAATTTCCTGAAGTGACCGCACGGGTGCCTTATGCACGTTCGTGCGACCCGTTTGTCGTTTGCTTCCTTGTGCCTTCGTTCGGTCGGGCGCGCCGTGTCGTTTCGTTTGGGGGCACCGGGTAAACCCCATTCGAGGTCGGAGTCATTTTGGTTGAGGGCGGCAGCCTAAACGTGTTCGGGTCGGGTCGTTTCGGTTGGTGCACAACGAAGCATTGTTCGGTTCGGGTCGTTTCGGTTGAGTGTGCACCTTGAGCATGTTTTGGGTCGGGTCGTTTCGGTTGAGCGGCTATATCAAATTTTCTAAGTACTTGTGGCCAGCACGGGTGCTACACGTGTACATTTGTGCGACTCGTTTGTCGATTGCTCCCTTGTGCCTTCGTTCGGTCGTGCGCGCATGTCGTGCCATGTGAGGGCACCGCAGCCCAAACGCATTCGGGTTGGGTCGTTTCGTTTAGGCGGTCGTATCAAATTTGCTAAGTTGTGACCGCACGAGTGCCTTGTGCACGTTCATGCGACACCGTTTGCCTTTTTCTCCCTTGTGCTTTCGTTCGGTGGCCGTGTCGTTTCGTTTTGAGGGCGACGCCCAAACCGGGTCGGGTAGGGTCATTTCGTTTGAGGGTGTTAAAACCCATTCGAGTAGGGTCATTTCGGTTGAGGGTGCACCGCCCAAAAAATGTGTTCGAGGTCGGGTCATTTCGGTTGGGGGCGCTCGTATCAAATATGCTAAGTTGTGTTGCACGGGTGCCTGTGCACATTTGTGCGGCCCCGTTTTCCGGTTGCTCCCTTGTGCCTTCATTTGGTAATGCGTGTCGTGTCGCGCCGTGTGAGCGCACCTTTAAATGCGTTTGGGTCTGAACGTTGCGTTTGAGGCGGTCGTATCAAATTTTTCTAAGTTGTGACCGCACATGTGCCTTGTGCACGTTCATACTGACCGTTTGTCGTTTGCTCTTGTGCCTTCGTTCGGTAGCCGTCGTGTTGTTTCGTTTGGGGGCGGTTGCCCAAACCCGTTCGGTAGGGTCGTTTCATTTGAGGGCGCCGCCCGAAACCCGTTCGGAATGGGGTCATTTTGGTTGAGGTGTACGCCCAAATGTGTTCGGGTCGAGGTTGTTTCGGTTGAGGGCAACCACCCAAACATGTTTGGAGTACGAGTCGGTTCGGTTGAGGGCGGCGGTATCAAATTTTCTAAGTACTTGTGACCGCATGGGTGCCTTGTGCACATTCGTCGTTCCGTTTGCTGATTGCTCCCTTGTGCCTTCATTTGGTCGTGCGCCGTGTTGCGGCCGTGTGAGAGTGCTGCCCAAACGTGTTCGGGTCGGGTCATTTCGTTTGATGGCGAAATTTGTATCAAATTTGCTAAGTTGTAGTTGCATGGGTGCCTTATGCACGTTCGTGCGGCTTGTTTGTCTTTTCTCCCTTGTTCCTTCGTTCGATCGGTGCCTTTAGTGTCATTTTGTTTGAGGGCACCGCGGCGTTCGGGTCGAGGTCATTTCGGTTGGGCGCCCACCCAGCCTGTTCGGGTCGGAGTCATTTCGATTGAGGGCACACCTTTGACGTGTTCGGGTCGAGTTGTTTCGAGTTGAGGGTGCCAGGCCAAACGCATTTGGGTCGGGTCGTTTGATTGAGTGCGCACCGCAACGCGTTTGGGTCGGGTCGTTTGGTTGAGCGAGTTTGTATCCAAATTTGCTTGCGTACTTGTGACGCACGGGTGCTCTTGTGCATGTTCGTGTGACCGGTTTTCCGGTTGCTCCCTTGTGCCTTGGCTCGGTTGTGCGCGGCGTGTCGCGGCTGTGTAGCGCCGCCAGCGGGTGGTGCCGGGTCATTTCGTTTGAGGGGTGGTGGTATCATTTGCTAAGTTGTGGCTGCCGGGTGCCTTGTGCACGTTCGTGTGGCTTTCCTTTCCGTTTTCTCCCTTGTGCCTTCGTTCGGTAGCCCGCCGTGTTGTTTCATTTGAGGCGCGCCCAAACTTGGATTCGAGGTAGGGTCGTTTCATTTGAGGGCACCCACCCAAACTTTGTTGTTCAGTAGGAGTCGTTTTGGTTGAGGGAACTCGCTGACGTGTTTGGGTCGGGTCATTACGTTGGGGGTGCTCATATCAAATATGCTAACGTTTGTGACCGCACGGGTGCACTATGAACGTTCATGCGCACAATTCTTTGATTTCTCCCTTGTGTACGTTCGGTCGTGCGTGCCGTGTGAGGGAGCCCACTTAAATGCGTTCGGGTGAAGTCGTTTCATTTGAGGGTGGTCGTATCAAATTTTCTAAGTTGTGACGCACGGAGTTCCTTGTGCACATTCGTGCGACCCATTTGTCGTTTGCTCCCTTGTGCCTTCATTTGGTAGCTCGCTATGTCGTTTAGTTTGAGGGGAGCCGTAGAAACCCATTCGGGTAGGGTCGTTTTCGGTTGAGGGTGACCACCCGAAACGTTTGGGTCGGGTTGGTTGATTGAGCGACTTTATCAATTTTCTAAGTACTTGTGACCACACGGGTGCCATTTATTACATTCGTGCGACCCTTTTTCCGGTTGCTCCCTTGTGCCTTCGTTCGGTCGTGCGCGTCGTATCGCGCGCGTGTGAGGGTGCCCGCCTAAACGCGTTTGGGTCAGGTCGTTTTGTTTGATGTTGGTAGCTCAAATTTGCTAAGTTGTGACCACACGAGTGCCTTATGCACGTTCTTGTGGCTTATTTGTTGTTTGCTCCCTTGTGCCTTCGTTCGGTCGGGTGCGCCATGTCGTTTCGTTTGAGGGCACCCGCCTTTGTTCGGGTCGGGTCGTTTCGGATTGAGGGCACCCTCCCAAACGTGTTTGGAGTCGGGTCGTTTCGATTGAGGTCGCCAGCCCAAAAACGTTAGGGTCGAGTCATTTCGGTTGAGTGCACCCATAGAAGCATTTGGGTCGGGTCGTTTAGGTTGAAGTGTTGTATCAAATTTTCTAAGTACTTGTGATTGCACGGGTGCCACATCGTGCACGTTTGTTGACCCGTCTCTTGGTTGCTCCCTTGTGCCTTTGTTCGATTGTGCGCGGTGTGTCATGCGGTGTGAGGGTGTCCTCCCAAACGTGTTTGGGTAAGTTTGTTCATTGGTGATCAGTATCAAATTTTCTAAGTTGTGAATACATGGGTGCCTTGTGCACATTCGTGCGGCTTTGTTTTTCCATTTTCTCCCTTGTGCCTTCGTTCGGTGGCTCGACGTGTCATTTCATTTGAGGTGCCGCCCAAACCCGTTTGGGTAGGGTCGTTTCATTTGAGGGCGGTCGTATCAAATTTGATAAGTTGTGACCGCACGGGTGTCTTGTGCACGCTCGTGTGTCTTGTTTGTCGTTTTCTCCCTTTTGCCTTCACATTTGGTAGCCGCCCGTGTCATTTAGTTTGAGGGGAGCACACATGACGCGTTCGGGTCGGGTCGTTTCGGTTGGGTGTGCTCGTATCAAATATGCTAAGTTGTGACCGCACGGGTGCCTTTGTGCATGTTCGTACGCGGCTTTGTTTAGTTTTCTCCCTTGTGCCTTCGTTCGGTGGCCATCGTGTCGTTTTGTTTGAGGGTGCGTGCCCAAACCCGTTCGGGTAGGGTTGTTTCGTTTAAGGGCAGTCGTATCAAATTTGCTAAGTTGTGACCGCACGGGTGCCTTGTGCACGTTCGTGTGTCCCGTTTGTCATTTTATCCCTTGTGCCTTCGTTCGTGTACAGGTGTCATTTCCTTTGAGGGCGCCGCCCAAACGCGTTCGAGTCGGGTCGTTTCGGTTGGGGGCGCTCGTATCAAATATCTTTGATTGTGACGCATGCATTCCTGGCTGTGTTGTTGACCGTTTTTTTGGGTTGAGGGCGCTGGCTGTTGTTCGGGTAGGGTCGTTTTTTTGAAGGCACAGCCCAAACCGTTCGGGAAGGCGGGGGTCATTTCGGTTGAGGGCGCCGCCCAAACGCGCGTTCGGAGTTGGGTTGTTTGGTTGAGTGTGCACCGCCCAAATGCATTTGGGTGAGGTTGTTCCGGTTGAGCGGTTGTGTGTTCTAAGTACTTGTGACCACACGGGTGCCTGGCTGCATGTTCGTGTGGCTTTGTTTTCGGTTGCTCCCTTGTGCGCGTCTGTTGTCATGCACGCCATGTCGCGCGGGTGTGGCACCCACCCAAATGCATTCGGGTCGAGTCGTTTCATTTGATGGCGACGGTATCAGATTTTCTAAGTTGTGACCACACGGGTGCTTTATGCATTCGGGCGCGTCGAGTTACAGTCGGTCTTGTTGTGTGAGGTCTCCCAAGGAAGCACGTTTGTCGGGTGGGTCGATCGAGTCATGTGATGGCACTCGGAAACAGGTCGGGTGGTTGGGTTTACATTCGATGGCTTAATAATAATTTTAGAAATCCCTATAGGTAGTCCAACCTCTTGGTGCCCCTTAATGTTTTTCATCTTCCTTGATTTAACCTTTCTCTTTGATTTTTTTTTGGCAAAAGGATGTATGACCTTATTCCCACGGTGGATTTTAATATAATAGATGAGGCTTTTACTTTTGGGCCATAGTTTATGTCAAGTACTCTTCCTTTGCTGAAAGTTATTTTTAATATATTAAAGGATATGTGAATTGTGACCCTACTCATTTCCACCTCGACGAAAATTCCATCAACCTTAATATTAAAAAAAGATACCCTCATATCCCCCATATCCTTAGAGAAGACCACCCTCCCTATCCCTTAGAATATATATATATATATATACATATCAAAAAAAAACAGCATTCCTTGGAGTGGAAAATTTTCAAAATTAAAACCCTTGCTACTATGGTTTTCTCAATTGTTTCCATGAAGGTTTGTTTGTGAGGGTAGGCAGAGTTGGGTGGGTTATCCACTACCAACCCATGAGAGAAAAATGCAATTGGAGGAGATATATGACGACTTACATTTTTTTCCTTTGCTTGAATATTAATCTCCTAGCAATCTCTTATACAAGTTGATCTGTCTCCACATAAAATATTTATGCCCAAACATCATTTTCAAGGACTCCCTTTTCTACTCTATAATTTTGACATGCCCATTGGCTCTCTTTCCTTGCAATGAATTTATGGTAATGGTAGGGTATATTTTCTTCTCAACTCTAGCATAGGCTCAAAAAAAATATTTTTATCTAGCATTCCCCATCTCTAGAGGATCATTCATTATGTCTCCTTTCCTTTTCACCCAAAAATATTCATGGGTGTCCCAATGGGCTATGATTTTAACATGGCCATGAATACATCAATTTATTCACCTAAAGGGAATATCATAATAATCTAAAACTTGGTTAGTTCCATCTCTACACAACTTAGCTACAATTTTGGTGGTCTAAGATTTCGTTCTTTCATTCATTTTAATGTTAGCTAAACATGTTAGGCGTCGATCTTTCATTCTTTTGGAAATGCGACGGTGCTAACATATACGAACCCATGACAATTATAGGTTGTATTAAATTTTATTATTTTTATTATTTAATTTTATTATTATAAGTTGTTAGACATCATTATTATTAATTTTATAATTAAATTTTATTATTATAAGTTGTTAGATATAATTATTATTATTTTTATTATTTAATTTTTTATGATTATTTTTTTATTTAATATTTTATGATTATTTTTATTAAATTTTGTTATTTAATTTTATATATGATTATTAATATTTTCTACACATGACACTTATAGGTTGTATTAAATTTTATTATTTTTATTATTATAAGTTGTTAGACATCATTATTATTATTTTTATAGTTAAATTTTATTATAACACCACCATTGTAATGTTTTTCCACCGTATGGTATACTTTGGAATATGAAAAACAAAAACTCTAATAATTTCATGAAAATCATCTAAAAAATTATTGAAATATCAAACTTGACAGTAGACCAATATGGGTTAAGTTAGTTTTATGAGGATCATGTTGGAAGTTATGTTCTTAATTTTCAAAATCAAACTAGCTGTTATCCTAACGACTAGTTTAGCCAATTCTAAAAAAAAATAAAAATAAAAATAAGTAATATATATATATATATATATATATTCTTAATTGATTAATTAATTAATTTTATTTTTCTTCTTATTTTATATATATATATATATATGTTATCAAAATTAATTAAATAATTATTTAATTACTTAATTAAATAAAACTAGCCGATATTATTCGATTTTAATTTTCAAAGTCAAACTAGCCATTATCCTAACAACTAGTTTAGCCATAAAATATACCAAGCTATTAGATCTAGATCTTGGTTAGTAATATTTTATTATGCACCATTATCAAGGATAACTCAATATTTTGTTATAAATAAGATCAGGTTTTTCCATTTATTATTTACCTTTGATCCTTTTATCATGGTCTAACTTTGATCACTTTTATTTTCTTTTTGCTTATTGAGCTCCTATTGAGTTTAGCACATCTTGGGTTTTCTACACCATTGAGAGAGATAATTGCTAAATATAATTAATATTTTCTTTCTAGGATAATTTGCATCAATGGAAGAAAACATTAGAGGTGGAAAAAAAATTTGAAAGGGTGAAAGGGGTGATGGTAGAGTTTATTGCCCTCGCAAAAAATGTTGTATGAGAAATAATGTTAGAGTTTTAATAGCAACAACAACAACTCATTGTAGGAAATATGGGCACATTGATGGTGGATCGAATGACTATCATTCTGTGGTAATTAATTATCTATCTTCATTTTTATTATATCGTAAAATTTTATATTATTTTAATATTTTTTATATACACTAATGTTTAATGATTAATGTTTGTAATTTTCATAAAGGCATAGTTTCCACCCAACTTTTTGCGGATGATCAAACATCTTCCACAACTAAATAGTAGTATATTAGATGATGTTTCACCGGTACAAGAGAATATTGCATCAAATATTAGTATTGGAAATGATGTTGTACAAGGTGAATATGAGCGAATGATGAAGGTAATTTTAATAATGATCCATGGAGGTAGATCATGATGACAATAATGAGACGAGTTCCATTAATGATGGGACAAATAAAATGCTCCAAGACTTGTATGGTGAGTCGGATGATGATGGTGGAGATAGTGAGTATTTATGATGTACCTACGATTGAAAGGTCAAGTGGCTTGACTTTTGAACACTCAAATGCAACTCTTCTCTCTTGCTACATTGTTCTTTGATGAACTTAAAAGTTATGAATAATTTGTCGAACATATGTATGACACGGCTGACTCTTAAGGTATGCAATATGTATATATGATCACATATATGTAAATGTTGATTATTTTTCCCTTTTTAGTTGTAATAAATGTGTAAAATAATAATTCAATACTTATATATATATATATATATATATATATATATATATATATATATATGATTAATAATCTTTACCTTAAATAGTTTTTTTTTATGATGTATATTGTTGGGTGAATATTTGTTACCATTGCCAAATACTTTGCCTCGAACATATCAAGATCTACGTGCTATTATGAAACACTTTGGAATGGAATATAACCTTTATAGATGCATGTCCTAAAGATGATATTATATATTACGGAGAACATGCGTTGAAAACAAAAATAATCGGCCCATGGTACCGGTAGATATCGAACATATCAACTAACCAAAAAGGTGCCTCAAAGGTTCTTCGTCATGTATTCCCATAAGTACACGTTTGTAGCGAATGTTCGGGTGTAAGAGCATGACACAATTTATGGATTACCATTCAAAAATGAAGTGGAGATGGCATTCTTCGAATTCTGAGATGGTTCTGCATTTAGAGAAATCGAGGAAAAATATGTAGATTTTTAAAAATGAACCTCATAATGTCGAGTCTTTCATTGGCAGACGTGGTGTTAATCCCATTCGGAAGGAAACTTAGATCTGCTTACTTAGTGTGACCTATTTTCGTTATCCCATGACTAACATTCCTCCTTGGATGTGATAAGAGGGGAACACATAATGTTGACTATGATTATTCCAGGTATTTGATACATTATTTTCGAATGTAACATTTTCATTTCTCTTGTTATTTTGCATAAATATATATTTTATTTATTTACTTACTTATATATACATATATCACGGTAATAATTATTATGTACCGTTAATTTTGAACAATTATGTAAGTACGAGTTCAAAGATATGAATGTATATATTTAGCCTCTTATTGATGAGATAATAAATTTATGCCATGGCATCACTATGTATGACATCACTAAACCAATCAAGCAGAAGAGATTTCAATGTCGTGGAATTCTTGTATGGACAATTCATGATGCCCCAGGACTAACGCATTTTTGTGGTATGTAATATTTTGTTGAAATTTAATATAATATATAATTATATAAAATATATATATCATATTTCATGTTTCAAAAATGATCTCATAGTATAATTGTTATTGATCCATCTATTGCAGGTCTTCAAACAAAAAGTAGATTTGCATGTCTAGTTTGTGGCCCTAAGATGAAGTATTGCCATTCGCCAGACTTAGGAAAGATGGTGTTTGATGAGTTTAGGAACTTCCTCTCTAGGAACCATAAGTATAGTACTACTAAAAAACATCTTTTAATTGATAAAGAGGAAACTGGATTAAAACCACGAAGAATGACACCTCGGTTGTGGAAGTGAGAATATAACAGAATTAATAATCGTCAAGCAACTAGTACATAATTTGTCTATATATATATATATATATATAAATTAATTGTTTATGAAATGTTTGGAATTTTTGTTTTAACTAATGAATTTATTTTTTGTATTTTATAATTATTAATTTCGATTTATTTTATTCTTTGATATCAAGGTTATTGTCGCTGAAGGCACTAATATTGTACTTCCACCCGTAATGAAATGTTATCCTTCTCAATTGGCGAGGTTGCCCTACTATGAGGACCTAAAAATAGCTCATTTGTTTGATACAATGCATATCGGGAAGAATGACACGTAAACATTATGGCTAATCATAGATGGTGCACATGATAGAGATAAAATTGACAAAATATTTGCTAACATTTGAGAAATTGAATCATGCAATGAAAGTGTGATCGATGCATCAAATAAAATGGAGGCCGAAATTATAATAATATTACATGGTTACAATGTAAAAACAAAGCAATGATGTAAAAGAGGTCGTTAGAAGAATTAAATTTCCAACAATTTTTGCTTCAAACATAAATAATATTGAAACGAAGAAAGGGGACTTCAGTGGGGTGAAAACACATGATTGGCATACCTTTGTTAAGGTAGCTTCTTTGGTATACATTTTTGTATGTTATTGCTTGAATACATCTTTTACATTTTCCTTCCTTTTGTTTAATTTGGAAACCAATAAATATTCATTTTTTATTTTTATAGTATGTTCTACTTGTATCTCTCCCTAACGACTTCGATAACAATTTCAAACAAGTTATATATAGTCTTAGTAAATACATGAGGTAAGTATTTTTTATTTATACACAAAATCTCGCTACAATTTCTTTTTGTACTTAATGACATGATGTGTTAATTTACTTGTATTGAAATATATATTATGTTTCATTGAAATAACCTTGCGTAATGATTTTCAGATGGTTTTCGTTGAAAGAAATCCATCAAGATGAAATAAAGTATTGGAAGAGAGAAATTCCTTGGTTAATGTGTGAAATGCAAAAGTATCTACCTCCAAAATTTTTCAATGCACAAGAACACTACTTGATATAACAAGTTGAGGAGATTGAAATATGTGGACCAGTACACACAAGGTCAATGTGGATGGTGGGGAGGCACCTGAAATATTTGAAGGCTTTGGTTAGACAAAGAGACCGACCTGAGGGTTCTATGGTGGAGGGATATGTTGTATATGAATCCATGGTGTATATTAGTCATTATCTTCATATATTAGCTGCGCCAACTATGAATGTAGTGGATTTCATTTGGGATGTGAACTCCATTTAAAAAAATTGAAGTGGAGCACCTATTGGCGAAAGGTAGAATGAAGAAAGTGAGAGGTAAAAGATTTATTATGTATAATACATATAATGTTTCATTTTTTTACATCATGTATATGATCATATTCATTTAAGTCTTATTCTTTCATCGTTTATTAATTAATATAGTTTACCATGGTTATAAGTTATATTTAATATTGGTGAATTATTGTTTTTTTATTCAGGTGCTCAAGATTATGAGGCACTACTTTTATACATTGAAAACAATCTTGAGAGGATGAGTGAATGGATTGAAATATGTAAAGCATGTAAGGACAATAGGTTATCATGGAAACTACTATCTGAATTGGTTAGAGAAGTGTATTGTAGTGGAGATGGAAACGTTACAGACAAGGAAATTGATTTAGCATATCATTTGAAAGATAGAAAGGTAAGCAATTAATTCACCTATTTTATTCATTAATTATTTTATATTACATTTATAATGTGACAAGAAGTTTGATTTTTCAGATAATTTTCAAGCTGTGTAAATTATATGATTAATTATTAATTGAGAATGCATCTTTTCATGTTTGGCATATTGCAGTTGAAACAACACAAGGCTATGTGGTGAAATGGTCATAAATTTCACATTAAACAGTTGGATGATAACAGGAAAACTTCTGATAGTGGGATAAATGCAGTATTCTAGGTCACTAATGTTTCCTCCAGGAGTGACAAACATCCATGAGAATCTAAAAATAGGTATTATGGGTTTTTAGATGATATAGTTGAGTGTGACTTTAATTCCTTGAAATTATTTTTTCTTGATGTCAAATGGTATAGGCTACGAATGAATGTACGTGATGATGATAGAACTCTTATTCAACATGAAAATGGATTTCCAATGGTTAAAACATTGTAGTTTGAAGCAGGAAAATATCGTTATGTTTTTCCAAGCCAATGTGAACAATTCTTTTACTCAGAGGTTCCAGGTGAGAATGGATGGTCATTTGCTATTAGATATGATCCAAGAGGAAGTCCAGTAGAGTATATTGTAGAGGAAGAAGATGATATTGGTCAAGAAGAAGATGATGCAGTGGTAGATGAGCAGGAAGATGCATTCATAGACGAAGAAGATATAGAAGATGAACCAGGTGTAGGAGAACAGGAAAAAATTATTGGTGATGATGTCGATGAGGATATTATTGAAAATGACATAATTGATAATGAGGATGACATGGTTGATCATTTCAACATCATTTCTGAATTAGATGTTGGTATAGATGTTGATAAATTGGATGAAGATCAAGAAGGTACAAAAGAAGAATATTGATATAGATGTTTTGTTCGAGTATGAGCTAGTATGTTATTACTTTACATTTTAATATGTAGGAATTATTGTCTTTATATAACTTAATAATTATGTGGGTTTATTGCATGTTGTTTATTATTTAAAACCAATAAATAATGGTCATACTATTGTACAGGCTAAAATAAAATTATGTATTTATACAAACACATGAAAATTTTGTTTACAACCTTAATCAATTTTTGGTTTGTTCGTATTCTATTTCATAGATTGGGTATTGGGAAAATGAGAGCGATGTGAGGGGGATGGGAGGGTCCATATGAGCTTCCACCTTCATGTGGTTGGACTTGTTTAGTAGAGAATAAATTATTCCTGAAACCAAGAGAAGCTCATTCATCTTTATTTGCATTATCGTAAAGGTCATCATTGTTGTATGATTATTGCAGCGCCAAAATTGCTAAAATTGTTAGAAAACATTAAAAGTGAATTTCTTTTAGGAATTGTCCAACGAGTCCATAGTAATTTTGTCTGGATGAAAATTTTCTTGCAGCCATGTTGTTTCGTTTTAGGGCACCCACCCAAAAGCGTTCATGTCGGGTCATTTCGTTTGAGGGCGCCCACCCAAACCCGTTCGTGTCGTCGCGTCGTTTCGCTGAGGGGCGCCCTATCAAGTTTGCTGTTGTGACCACATGGGTGCTCTCATGTCATTCATGCGGCCCGTTTGTCATTTCATTTGAGGGCGCTCACCCAAACCCGTTCGAGTTAGGTCATTTGGTTAAGTTCGCCCGCCAACGCGGTCGGGTCGTTTCGGTTTATCGGCGCCCACCAAACGCTGCGTTGGCCTGGGTCGTTTCGCGGAGGGTGACCGTATCAATTCCTAAGTTAGACCGATTGTGCTCTCAGGCATGTTCATTGTGCAGCCTGGCTTTCCATTTTTCTCTTGTGCTCTTTTGTTCGGTCAGTACGCCAGATCAGGGCGCCTGCCCAAATGCGTTCGGGTCAGGTCGAGTCGTTTCGTTTGAGGGCGGTTGTTTCAAAATTTCTAAGCTGTGACTACACGAGTGCCTTGTGCACATTCGTGCAACCCGTTTTTCGTTTGCTCAATTGTGCCTTCGTTCGTTCGGGCATGCCTGCGTGTCGTTTTGTTTGAGGGCGCTCGCCTAAACCCATTCGGGTTGAGTCATTTTTTTTAGGGCGGTTGTATCAAATTTGCTAAGTTGTGACCGCATGGGTGCCTTGTGCACGTTCATGTGGCCCGTTTTCCATTTCGTTTGAGGGCGCCCACCCAAACTTGTTCAAGTCAGGTCGTTTCGGTTGAGGGCGCCCGCTCAAATGCATTCGGGTCGGGTCGTTTCGGTTGAGGGCGCCCGCCCAAACACGTTTAGGTCGGGTCATTTCGGTTGAGGGCGGCCGTATCAAATTCTTCTGTTGTGACAAAGATTGTGCTCTCAGGCATGTTCGTGCAACCCATTTTCTGTTTGCTCTCTTGTGCCTTCGTTTGGTCGGGCACGACGTGTGATTAGGGCACCCTCCCCAACGTGTTCGGGTCAGGTTGGGTCATTTAGTTTGAGGGCGGCCGTATCAAATTTGATAAGTTGCGATCGCACAAGTGCCTTGTGCATGTTTGTGCAACCCATTTTTCATTTTCTTGCTTGTGCCTTCGTTCAGTCAGGCACGCCATGTCTTTTTGTTTGAGGGCGCCCGCCCAAACCCGTTTGGGTTGGGTCATTTCGTTTGAGGGTGGCCATATCAAATTTGCTAAGTTATGACCGCATCAGTGCCTTGTGCACATTCATGCAGCCCGTTTGCCATTTTGTTTGAGGGTGCCTGCCAAAACGCATTCGGGTTAGGTCATTTCGGTTGAGGGCGCCTGCCCAAATGCGTTTGGGTCGGCTCGTTTCGGTTGAGGGCGCCCGCCCAAATGCGTTTGGGTCAGGTCGTTTCGGTTGAGGGTGGCCGTATCAAATTTTCTAAGTTTTGACCGCATTGGTGCCTTGTGCACATTCGTGCAGCCTATTTTCCGTTTTCTCTCTTGTGCCTTCATTTGGTCGGGTGCACCATGTGATCAGGGCGCCTGCCCAAATGCGTTCGGGTCAGGTCGAGTCGTTTCGTTTGAGGGCGGTTGTTTCAAAATTTCTAAGCTGTGACTACACGAGTGCCTTGTGCACATTCGTGCAACCCGTTTTTCGTTTGCTCAATTGTGCCTTCGTTCGTTCGGGCATGCCTGCGTGTCGTTTTGTTTGAGGGCGCTCGCCTAAACCCATTCGGGTTGAGTCATTTTTTTTAGGGCGGTTGTATCAAATTTGCTAAGTTGTGACCGCATGGGTGCCTTGTGCACGTTCATGTGGCCCGTTTTCCATTTCGTTTGAGGGCGCCCACCCAAACTTGTTCAAGTCAGGTCGTTTCGGTTGAGGGCGCCCGCTCAAATGCATTCGGGTCGGGTCGTTTCGGTTGAGGGCGCCCGCCCAAACACGTTTAGGTCGGGTCATTTCGGTTGAGGGCGGCCGTATCAAATTTGCTAAGTTGTGACCACATGGGTGCCTTGTTCACGTTCATGCAGCCCATTTTCCGTTTCGTTTGAGGGCGCCCGCCCAAACTCGTTCGGGTTGGGTCGTTTCGGTTGACGGTGCCTGCCCAAATGCGTTCGGGTCGGGTCGTTTCATTTGAGGGCACCCGCTCAAACGTGTTTGGGTCAGGTTGTTTCGGTTGAGGGTGGCCGTATCAAATTTGCTAAGTTGTGACTGCATTGGTGCCTTGTGCACGTTCGTGCAGCCCATTTTCCATTTTCTCTCTTGTGCCTTCGTTCGGTTGGGCGCGCCACGTGATCAGGGCGCCCGCCCAAACGCGTTCGGGTCGAGTCGGGTCGTTTCGTTTGAGGGTAGCCATTTCAAATTTTCTAAGTTGTGACTACATGAGTGTCTTGTGCATGCTCGTGTGGCTCGTTTGTCATTTTCTCGCTTGTGCCTTTGTTCAGTTGGGCGCGCCGTGTCGTTTTGTTTGAGGGCACTCGCCCAAACCCGTTATATGACAAAATTTGCATGTTTATTTTTTTTCCTGCATGAAGGATGCACTTGGTTTTTATGACCAAGTTGGGCAGAATTCACCCTTCCACAAAATTTTGTGCAACCCATTTGTCGTTTTCTCGCTTGTGCCTTTGTTTAGTCGGGCGCGCCGTGTCGTTTCGTTTGAGGGCGCTCGCCCAAACCCGTTATATGACAAAATTTGCATGTTTATTTTTTTTCCTGCATGAAGGATGCACTTGGTTTTTATGACCAAGTTGGGCAGAATTCACCCTTCCACAAAATTATTCACTTCTATCACATTCGTAATGTTGAATTCCTCTGATACTACTCCTAGAACTCTGACTCTACTCTACAACTAGAATGATTTAATGGAATAAAAACTTATCACTATGAGATGTTGCACTTCATAAGAGACTACTAAGAAGCTTAAGTATGGTAAATCCACCTTCACCTGTCATTTGAACATAGAGCATAGAGTTATCTTAATCGTCAATTTTATGGATAAGAGACATTTGAGCCCTTTTTAACCCTTGGGGATGATTAATTAAATATTTATGAATCTTAATATTTATAAATCTTAATATTTATAAATTATTTAATTTTCTATTTGTCACTTCAAAATTTTATTATGAAAACCATTTTAAATTCATTTTTTTTTCTTTTATTGTTTGTTCAATTAATCTTTTAAAAAGTTTGTTTGTTCATTTAATCTTTTGAAAAGTTTGTTTGTTCTGCAGAGTCCGTTCGTGCTTCGAACCTTCGACCATAGCCACTTGGTTGCTTTGACACTGTTGATCTTGTAACATCTGATCCTATGGTGTAGAGAGGCCGACAGATAATGAGGTTTCTTCCCGGCCATCTCTTTCGGCATTTCGAGCTATTCTACTCAGTTGGATGTCGAGGGTTCTGGAGCTGGTATTGGAGGGTTTCTTCTGCGGTTGGTTTCACTAGCTCAGTCATGGCCTTCCCTGGTTCTGAAACTCATTACCGCGAAGCCCATTTCATATTTTTCCTAAATTTTTCTATCTTTCGATGAGGGTTTACAAGACAGGGTCCCCTTCAATTTTTTGGTATCTCAATTCCTCCTTCCACTGGAGTACTTATACGACGACTTCAACAACCTACAGTAACTCAGCATGGTAGGAATAGGTAATCCACTCAGATGTCTCTTATTACCGATCATTCTTTTCTAGCCACTGTGTTTTCTTTTTATTCTGATTAGATGGGTAACTCTAGGTGGTTACATACTCTTTGCAGGGCTTGGGGAATTTGCAGACTTCGGGCGGCCACAAGCAAGTTGAAAGGATGTGGATGAAGTCAGCTTTCCCAGGATGCACGATCGCATTCCCTGGCAACAGGTACTCATAAAATTATTACAGAGCTTCTGATTCTATGCGTAATGCCTTCCGACGATAGTTTATAATACTTCAAGGTTTAAGGGTTTTTAGTGTCGCAGATGAACGAGGCTCGTTTAAATGATATTGCCAGTTTTCGTTTTAGTCTGCTATCGAGGAAATTATTTCTTCCTACATGATATTGCCAGCTCTTTCAGGTAGCAAATTTGATTAACTATTGTTCATACGATGTTCTTCGATTTTTATTTCACAGTACTGTTGATTAGAATTTCGGGTATATATATAAATAAGAATGGAGCTTCACCAGCATGCAAGTAATATCAGTTCTCTCCCATAGTATTAAGGGTTAGGATGAAATATGGAATCTTCTTGTGAATTGATGGAAATGCCTTATTCCTTGCTCCTAGAAATTTTAACTACAGTCTAGAGAAAACCTTGTGCCCTAATATTCTATATCTTCAAAACCGATTCGGATTAGAGACTGATATCTCCAGGTTTTTCAAAGCGTGATCAAACTCTTCGAGGGAGGTAGTGAGGAAGAAGAAATACTTGCCCTAATTGAGTGCCGCCCCTGCTACATACCTGTAACAACCATTGCAATACCTTCCTTCCTTGTATATGATTTTCAATATCTTCTGCCATTTGTTATCTCTATCCCCCAATTCTAATGGTAGCCCCATAGATGCACAGACAAATCTGTAATCAAATGTATGTTTTGATCATAAACACAGATTCCCATTGATCTCAATCTCTTTGGTTTTTTTGGTGGCTCTGTATATATATCATAAGCAGGAGCAGGAGATGAAAATGAATATAGTGGGCAGTAGCAGATGCATACAAATCATCTGCTTGTGGGTGTTTTTCCTCTCCCATTTTCATTCTTCAGCAGTAGTGGCGGTTAGCCAAGAGGAACAATACCGATGGCCAAAACCAATTTCCACTATTTGGGGAGACGCAGTTTCAATTCCCCTCTCTTCGAATTTCAAAATCGTTTCTGCAAATCACAGATACCTCTGAAGCTCTGTTTCTCGCTACAATCACATAATCCGCTTAGAGAATTTGCTCCCAATTCTCCCCTCGTCCTTATATAACACAATAATTTCTTCTACCATTTCTTCTTTGGAGGAATTGGATGTTTTTGTGCGGGACCTGTAGGCGGATCTTCAGCACGACGTGGATGAATCATACACCTTGACTGTTCCAGCGGGCGGAGTCACCAATATTTCGGCCGAGATGCCATGGGGAGCCATATGAGGCCTGGAGACATTCTCCCAGCTCATCCGCCAGTACAATGCCACTTCTATTTACCCTCTTGTCTTCCAACGCCAGGTGAAGATCATTGACTATCCTCTATACCCTCATCGGGGTCTTGTCCTGGACATAGCTAGGAACTTCTATCCCCTCAGGGACATTCTGCAGACCATAAGGGCCATGAGCTATAACAAGCTTAATGTCTTCCACTGGCACATAACCGATTCACAGTCTTCCCCCCTCGAATTAAATTTAGAGCCAGATCTTGCTGTTAATGGATCTTACTCACCATAAATGCGATATTCTAACAAGGATGTCAAGCGAATCGTCAAATTTGGGCAAAACCGTAGCGTCCGTGTTATTCCAGAAATTGACACTCCAGGTACATAACCTTAATATTACATTTTCAATAAGTCCATCTAAAAATAGACTTGAAAATGCACATGGAATGTAGAGGTAGGTCTTGCATATCAATATCCAGATTTGGAATGTAGCTAGACGCTGCTGATATATATAGGATAGAAATTTAATCTGCACCAGTTCTAGATCAATTTTTCCTAAGACAATTTTAAAGCTCTCCATTTATATTCTGTGTTATCTAGGTTGGTTTGCCATAGCATATAATTTCCAACATATGTTGATATTTATACCAATGTGAAGGCAACAATAAAGAAGTGGTATCTCTGATTTGTTGTAGCCCTACCCTCTATTTCCTTCCATTCCATGCTTGAAATTACAGGTTATAAAAATCATCTTCTTATCTAATTCAGAGTTTCAGTCAAACTTTCATGGATAAGGCTGTAAAGCATTTGATTCTCCTCAACTTCATTAGATAACACACAGAAACTCGGTCTATTTTCTTCCATCTTCGCCTTGACTGTACAATAAAAGAGATAAAATCCCATCATGTTTTCTAATTGAGCGTTTTAATATGGCATTTGTACATAAGGTAGTAAAGCATTGAATTCTCCTCATCTCCATTTGATAGTGCACAAAGCCCTGATTCACAGTCTATTTTCTTCCATCTTCCTCCTTCACAGTAAACCATGGAAAATCACATCCTCTTGTCTAATTGAGCATTTCAATCTGGCATTTTTACATAATACTGTAAAGCACATGATTCTCTTCAACTTCATTACATAGCACACACAGGCCTCTTTCATGTTTTATTTAGTTATTTTCTTTTATCCTCTTGTTTGATAGAAGCCTTTATGCACCCCTCAGAAATATTGTTGGAACATTGAAGTGACAGGTTCCTGCCTAGTTTCAGGCAGGAAACCTATCACCTCAGGTCTGCTTCCTGTGATAATACTTTTTAAAGACTCGCCCCTGTTTGACTGCAAAAAGCTCGCTGATTTGATGAATCTTTGAAGGATTTGTTTGTTACTCTGTCTAGGTGATCATTAGACTTGTTACTCTGTTCAGGCGATAATTGATTTATAATACTTTAATTTTATTTTCTGGTTCATTCTTTAGATTCTTTGGAGGAGATCATTGAAATCACTGTTATGCATTGGTGATTTTTGAATTAATGTTTTCAGAGAATTTTACTTCATTTCCAGGTTTTGATTTCTTGGTTTTCTACTACTTTTATCATTTCCACTTTGTTTCCAAAAACATATTTGGGGATAAATAAATTTCTTCAATCCCCCTTTCCTAATTCCCTCGATATGTTTCCAATGGAAAACCATGCTTTTATTATTGAAATCACTGTTAGGTGATTTTTGAAGTAATAATTTCATAGAATTTTATTTTATTTCTAATTTCTTTAAATTTTCTATAATTATTTTCATTATGTTTAAAGCCCTAGGGAGGCCTCCTTATCCTTAAAAGGATGAGGAAAAGAAGCAAAGTAGAGGTGAAAATAAAGATGATTCGTTGAGTTAGGGGTGACTGCCAAGGATTTAGGACCCGTGTCTAGCTATTGGGAGAGCTGGAGTAAAAAATATCTTGATTTGATAACTTCACTCTTTAAGGAGTCCTAGAGGCAGCTTCGGTAGCCCTAATGAGACAACTACAGGAAAACTACATGACTACTCTAGAAGTTTATACTTCGTTTGGAAATAATTAATGGAATTTTAAGGGTGCAATATGCAAAATAACCTCTCGAAACATTCATTCATTGTCCTATCCTTGAATAACACATGAAAAATTTCAAATAACTTCAATGCTCTACCAAATTTTCATTAAGGTACATCACAAACCATAAGACAAGATTCCATGAATTAGAAATTTAGTAGATTAGAAATATAGCATTAAAAATCACTTACAAGATAATGAAGAATATATCGATCCACATAAATGCAACAAGAAGCTCAAGAGAGATAGCAGAATTTTCAAAATTCAAGCTCCTCAATCTGGGGAGGTAATACATTAATCTTGGTTTTAGATGGGTTTGTTCGATGTGTCAATCGTTGCATCAACCAATTGCACTATTACACGAAATTGTTGCCAATACAATCTAACACATTGAAAATCCAAGGCTGACAATGCCAATTAATTTTCAATTGCACTAGCATAGGTTTTTCATAGCTGTTTCACCAGACAAAATTCCTTTAATCTTTGCTAGTATTTCTGCTTAAACAAATTCTACTGCATCCAATTCATTATCAACTCCATTGGGAACAGTAGCACCATTTGTCATTTGGACATCATTAGATGTATCCATTGCAATAGGTGTTTGAGCCAAAACATTGTTTCCATTATTAGAAACATCTCCCGGAACAGCTGAAGATTTTCTGGCATCTGCACTTCTAGTGCCCTACTGCTTGGGCTTGGGAAGTTGGTTTCTCACATTTATCAAGAAAGCCTGAAAAAAATCAACATACTCCTAAAAGCTACAACATTTGAAGAAGCTACAACTTTAGTGTGTGGAATGTTTCCTTTCTAGGGTATCCAGCTAGGGCTATCTTGCCATACACTCAGGCTCTAGAGAAGTTTGCACCGCACATCCAGCAGCTTAGCATGGAGAGTAATGGGAAGGGAGTTTCTATTGATGGTGTGCCCCTCAATTTTGAGGCTGGTGAAATAGATTTTGGAGAACCTGGTACAAATAGCCAGCACAGCTTTTACCAGTTAATTCATCAGGGTCGTGTAATTCCTTGTGATTTTATTGGCATCATCAAGAGCCAGCAACCCATTTATTTACAAGGGGAAGTTGTGAGTAACCATGATGAGCTCATGTCTAACTTTTTTGCACAGTCGGATGCTCTCGCTTGTGGGAAGACTCCTGAGGAGTTGAGGAATGAGAAAGTTTCTGATCATCTTATTGCACACAAGACATTCTCTATGAATTGACCATCACTAAGCATCTTACTACCATCATTGACAACATAGAATGTAGGCCAGTTGTTAGCAATGTATGAACACAAGATTGCAGTTCAGGGTTTCGTTTGGGGCATTAATTCCTTTGACCAATGGGGCGTGGAGCTCAGAAAGTCATTGGCATCTTTTGTACGAGCTCAGCTGAACTTGTCTCACACTAAAGGGAAGCCAGTTGAGGGCTTTAATCCCAATACCACAATGTTGATAAAACGATACTTGAAGGTAATCAAATACTAAAATATATTGTTTCCTTTTTCAAATCTGGAGAAAATGTGCATTCTAAAGGGTTATATTAAATTTATAGTTACAACTGCTTTTTCAGAACATTCAATTAAAATACATTCATATCATACCAACAAACCACCTCATCTAATCAATGTTCATTTACAGGAAAATGCTCCAATTACTGTGGACTTTCTCCGCTAAAAATCATAGTACATACTTTTCTATTTGTTGAGCACTAGTCAGTCTTTTGATTTTGAATGGAAGTCCTTATTTTGTATTTGAATGAGAGAGCTTCACTTTTGTAGAAATATTTCTGTTAAAGTGGAGGCACTTTAGATGATCAGGAATCGATATTTTTTTGTTATAAATAAAGAACCTAGTGTTTGTTATAAACCGGGAACCATTGAAAGACTTTCAGTTGCGAGGGGGTAACCTTGTGATGTTGGAAGCGAGAGTGGGTGTCTGCACTCATACTTAAACCTAATCCTTGAGCATAATTATGGTCCTCTCCTTTGTTACTTTTTTCTGGAATAAAGGACTGAAATTGTTGGGCGACCAACAGCTTGTAAAAGGACTGAAATTGTTGATTTTGTCAGTGAGAGTTCTACCAGGACACCTGAATCAAATCAGGTTTGTTTCTCTGTGCATTCTTGTATGGATCTTTACATAGATTTTTTGGTTCAGTTGATGAAAAATGAGGTTCAAGTATGTAGATTTTCAGAACCAGTTAATATTGTAACTTGTTAGAGTATTTTGGGGAAATAAACTGTACTCACAGTGTTTGAAACTTATAATCAATTGAATTGGGCATTTTTATGTTATAGTCTGGTTTTGAATTAGCAACAAACTTTAAATTCAGGGGAAGGGACTAAAATTTGATTATTCATCGCCCATATATATTTCACCATATAAATATATATATAGAATTTCCTTCTGGCTATACTCGATGGTCTATTATATTGATGTATTATGCCTTATTGCTTCAATTAAATATATGTTTTGTTTAACCCTTAGTCCAAGGCTTTGTAACTAGTGCTTGTAGATATTTCAATGGTTTTGAATGTACTCTATTTTAGCCCATGGTGAATTTAAGTAATTTCTAATTTTTATTACCAACAGATTATGCGGCCCTCTATCATACATTATAGTTTAATTTTTAATGTAAATAATCACTTTGACACAGTTTTATTCTCCTTTCTTGTTGTTTCACTTACTAATGGCATTACAATGATGTTTATTTAGTGATTTCAAATTTTTTTCTAGCATTTAGAATTCTTCTACAGAATTTCCCATTCGGTCCTTATACCCACTCATATTTCTTATAATTATTACCAGTGTTGGGTATTATACCCACTTGTATTTCTTATAATTATTACCAGTGCTGGGTCTTTATACCCACTCGTATTTCTTATAGTTATTAATAGTGTTGGTCTTCCTATGGGACTTTGGGACTTTCTTCTCGCCCTTCTGAAACACATAAGTATATATAGATTTACAAAAACATGAATTGTTCCAATAATGAACTTATATTTTTTAAGTTGGAACTAACATGTTTCAAATTCACCTTATATTCTTAAGCATAATTAATTATCATATAACAATGTAATAATGACATTTTTTTTTTTCAAATATTTCCTTTCCATCAGAATACCGACGCTTTAGTCGGTTGTATATACATCAGAATTGCGACGGTGTAAACGTATGAAGAGAGTCTCTATATCCTTCGGAAGAGCGATGCTAAAGCCGTCAGAAGCGCGACACCTTAAATGTCAGAAGAGCTAACATCAGACTTGCGACGGTATTAACGTAGGAAGAGAGCTTCTATATAAAGTCGGAAGAGTGACACTAAATCCGTCGGAAGAGCGACACTTTAAATGTCAGACGAGCGACGTTTAATGACGTTTAATGATTTTTAATTTGCGTTGGAAGAACGACGTTTAGGCTCCGTCAGAAGAGCAACGGTTAATTTTCGTCGAAGAAGCGACGTTTTTTTCCGTCACTAGAGCGACATTTTTTTCTGTCGATAGAGCGAAATTTTGTTCTCGTTGGAAGAGCGGCGTTGTGTTTTTGTCAGAAGACCGATGGTTTGGATAACGCCGGAAGAGTGACGACATTATGGAAATTTCGGAAATAGTGTCGCTATTCTGACACTTTATTGAAGTGTCAGAATTGTGACTCGAAGGCTAACCACGTTTTGTCCTGCCTCATAGTGTCACTCTTTCGATGACTATGTGTCACAATAGAGACACTTTGGCCGTCAGAAATTGGGCCAAATGTGCTAGTGTTGGATTCTCTCCAAACATTTCTCCCAGTTGAACTTTTGGCTGAAATAAAATCCCAACTATTTGAAAGTTTGAATGATCTCTAATAGTTCATGCTTGAATTTAATAATGTATTTTGTTGATCATCTTTTAGGGAAGAAAGTAACCGCTTTGATCTTTCTTTAATTGAATTCTACACTCACTTCAGTCACTTCAGTGTATAATTTTTTTCAGCATTTATTCTTTTAGGATTTTTAGTTATCTCACTATGTCCATTATATTTTTAGCCTCAATCAGCAATCCATATTTACTTTTGTAAAATTGAAAGGGAAACTACAGCTACTACCCGTGCATATACTCCAATAAAAATTAGAAGTTCAATCGAATACTTTATATACACCTTAGGTGCAAAGGGAAGAGTAAGTTTTTCATAATTAATCTTCCAATTGAGTTCACATCACTATAGTGCCAAGATTTAACTAATGACTTGCATAGAAGAATACCCACATATATATCTACAACATAGTCAACATTTTAGTGATTTTCAAGATTTCACTATAGTGATTTGTCGCTTAGGGATTCAAGAAACTTTTACCAAACCTCCATACATCTAGAGTGGATATTATGCATACTAGGGTTGGATAAGATTTGTCTAGGATTCTGATTTTCTTATTTTTATTGATTTGAAATTTAATAAAATGTGTGAGATGTATATATCTTGAAAACTTTATTTAATTTTAATTATCAATTATGTGATACTACAAAAAGGACATCACATTAGTAATGGTGATTTAATTTACAGAAGTATTGGTAAGGTTGATCAAGCATGATACCTAAGGTTGGCTTCTTACCATAATGCTACTATAGGTTTATGTTGATTCTAGAACTATTTTTTATTAATGTACCTAAATTTACACCTTCCATGATGCTTATAATCTTTTAAAATGTTAAAAGTGGAGTGTTTTATGATTTAATGGATATTACTAATCTAGATTATGTACAGTGATATGATGATAGTGTAGGTTGATGTTCAAGTTGTAAAATTCTTGTGCATATCAAGGATGAATGACACTATACAAGCCAAAAATGACATTATTAAAAAATATTAGACAATTTGTTAGGTGCTAAACAATATTTCTTATGAAGGACATAACTAATTATTTTTTAAAATTATTTTTTAATGTTCTTAGCCTATTTATA
This sequence comes from Pinus albicaulis, assembly GCA_034641835.2. Classification (NCBI taxonomy): domain Eukaryota; kingdom Viridiplantae; phylum Streptophyta; class Pinopsida; order Pinales; family Pinaceae; genus Pinus; species Pinus albicaulis. The sequence goes on along the minus strand of CM076583.1, from coordinate 183,578,828 downwards.
GCTGTGAAAGTAAAGGTTTCTATATGTGATTTATCCCATAAACTTTAAGGAAGACCATGTACATGTCATTTCTCCCACAAATTCATCAAGGTGTTACTTTTGACATCACTTTCATCAACCACTACCACCACTTGTTTTAGTAAGTGGATAAAATAATTTTACAAATAATGTACATGTCATTTCTCCCACAAACTCATCAAGGTGTGACTTTTGACATAACTTCATCAACCACTACCACTAGTTGTTTTAGTAAGTGCATAAAATAATTTTGCAAACCATGTACATGTGTAATTTCTCCCATACACTTTTAGGCAAACTTTAAGGCATGTCATTTCTATGTCATTTAACTGTCATTTCTCCCATAAACTGTTAGACAATGCCATTTCTCCCATAAAATATAAGACAAACCATATACATGTCATTTATCCCTTAAACTCTAGGCAAGGAAAAATTGAAGGCATGCCATTTCTAGATGTGATTTCTACCATAAACATTAAGGCAAACCATGCACATGTCATTTCTCCCATAAACTCAAGGATTTCTCCCATTAATTCAAGGAAAACTTTAAGGCCTAAAAACCGAACCTAAAGTGGTTTAAATTCCATAGGATTTGAGTCTATCTATTGAGTGTTAACTTCTACAAGTTATAAAGGCAGAGTCTGTAAAGGACCATGTAGCCTTTGGATCTCATCCTTTCTCAAAGGTGACATATCCAGTAAATTCCCCTACAGTCAATCTCTGGAAAAGATCTTAATAGAAGTTATTCATTGTAATATCCATTTATGTACATGCCATTTCTCCCATGTTTCTCCCATAAAATTTAAGGTAGCCTCTAGATCTCATACTTTCTCAAAGGTGACATATCCAGTAAATTCCCCCATAGCCAATTTCTCGAACAGATCTTAGTAGAAGTTCTTCATTGTAATATCCATTTCTGTACATCTCATTTCTTACATAAAATTTAAGGCATTTTCTAGTGTTTTTGGAACCATGTACATGTCATTTCTATGTCATTTCTCAAATAAAATTTAAGGAAAAATTTAAGGCAAACCATGTTAATGTGTCATTTATCCCACAAACTCAAGGCTTTCTCCCAGAAACTCGAGGAAAACTTCAAGGAAAATGAATATTACGAGAAGAACAACGAAGGTAAAAACGCGAAGGTGGGTTTAAATACATACATGTCATTTCTCCTATGTACATGTCATGTATAGCATTTGCTAGTGTTTTTGGAACCATATACATTTCATTTCTATGTCATTTTCCCCATAAAATTTAAGGAAAACCATATACATGTGTCATTTCTCCCATACATGTGTCATTCCTGCCATAAACGTTAAGGCAAACTTTAAAGCAAACCATGCGCGTGTCAATCCTCCCATACATGTTTCATTCCTTCCATAAACATTAAAGAAAACTTTAAACCATGCACATGTCATTTCTCCCACAAATTCAAGACAAAATTTAAGGCAAACCATGCACGTGTAATTTCTCTCTTAAACTCTAGGCAAGGAAAAATTTAAGGCATGTCATTTCTAGATGTGATTTCTCCCATAAAATTTAAGGTAAACTTTAAGGAAAACCAGGCACTTGTCATTTCTCCCCCAAACTCAAGACTTTCTCCCATTAATTATTCAAAGAAAACTTTAAGCCCTAAAAATTGAACCTAAAGTGGCTGAACTTCCATCGGATCTCAAGGCAGAGTCTGTAAAGGGCCAGGTAGCCTATGGATCTCATCCTTTCTCAAAGGTGACATATCCAGTAAATGCCCCTACAGTCAATCTCTGGAGCAGATCTAAATAGAAGTTCTTCATTGTAATATCCATTTCTGTACATGCCATTTCTCTCATAAACTTTAAGGCATTTTCTAGTGTTTTTGGAACCATGTACCTATCATTTCTCCCATAAAATTTAAGGCTAACCATGTACATACATGTCATTTATCCCATTTCTCCCATAAACTCAAGGAAAAATTTAAGGATATAACCATGCACATGTCATTTATATTTCATTTCTCCCATAAACTCAAGGAAAACTTTAAAACATGCACATGTCATTTATCCCACAAACTCAAGTCAAACTTTAAAGCAAACTTTAAACCATGCACATGTCATTTATCCCACAAACTGAAGACAAAATTTAAGGAAAACCATGTACATGTCATTTCTCTCTTAAACTCTAGGGAAGACAAAATTTAAGGCATATCATTTCTAGATGTGATTTTTCCCATAAAATTTAAGGCAAACCATGCACATGTCATTTCTCCCCCAAACTCAAGGCTTTCTCCCATTAATTATTCAAGGCAAACTTTAAGGCCTAAAAATAGAACCTAAAGTGGTTGAACTTCCATAGGATCTAAAGGCAGAGTCTGTAAAGGGCCAGGTAGCCTCTAGATCTCATCCTTTCTCAAAGGTGACATATCCAGTAAATGCCCCTACAATCAATCTCTGGAACAAATCTAAATAGAAGTTCTTCATTGTAATATCCATTTTTGTACATGCCATTTCTCCCATAAACTTTAAGGCATTTTCTAGTGTTTTTGGAACCATGTACCTGTCATTTCTATGTCATTTCTCTCATAAAATTTAAGGCAAACTTTAAGGATAACCATGTACATACATGTAATTTCTCTCATTTCTCCCATAAACTCAAGGAAAAATTTAAGGATATAACCATGTACATGTCATTTCTATGTCATTTCTCCCATAAACTCAAGGAAAACTTTAAAAAATGCACATGTCATTTCTCCCACAAACTCAAGGAAAAATTTAAAGCAAACTTCAAACCATGCACATGTCATTTCTCCCACAAAGTCAAGGCAAACTTTAAGGCAAACCATGTACATGCCATTTCTCTCTTAAACTCTAGGAAAGGAAAACTTTAAGGCATGTCATTTCTATATGTGATTTCTCCCATAAAATTTAAGGAAACTTTAAGGAAAACCATGTACATGTCATTTCTCCCCCAAACTCGAGGCTTTCTCCCATTAATTATTCAAGGCAAACTTTAAGGCCTAAAAATTGAACTTAAAGTGGTTGAACTTCCATAAAATCTCAAGGTAGACTATGTAAAGGGCTAGGTAGCCTCTGGATCTCATCCTTTCTCAAAGGTGACATATCCAGTAAATGCCCCTACAGTCAATCTCTAGAACATATCTAAATAGAATTTCTTCACTGTAATATCCATTTCTGTACATGTCATTTCTCCCATAAACTTTAAGGCATTTGCTAGTGTTTTTGGAACCATGTACCTGTCATTTCTATGTCATTTCTCCCATAAACTTTAAGGAAAACTTTAAGGATAACCATGTACATACATGTCATTTCTCCCATTTCTCCCATAAACTCAAGGCAAAATTTAAGGATATAACCATGTACATGTCATTTCTATGTCATTTCTCCCATAAAATTTAAAGAAAACTTTAAGGATAACCAAGTGCATACATGTCATTTCTCCCATTTCTTCGATAAACTCAAGGAAAAATTTAAGGATAACCATGTACATACATGTTGTTTCTCCCATAAACTCAAGGCAAACTTTAAGGATATCCATGTACATGTCATTTCTCCCTTAAACTCTAGGAAAGGAAATCTTTAAGGCATGTCATTTCTAGATGTGATTGCTTTCTAGATGTGATGTATCCCATAAAATTTAAGGCAAACCATGCAATGTCATTTATCCCATGCATTTGCAAAAAATGTTAATTTAATATATTTTATTGAATTTTTTTTCTTCAGGGATAAAAAAAACCCACTAAATATGGTTAAAAAATGGACATTATGAATATATGTTTCTTGCTATCCCAATCAATGGAAAGTAGTGATTACATATGTGCTTTGCAATATTGCGACTAGCAAGGTCCTCCAAAGGAAAATAAATATATCGGGAAGAACAAAAAACAATGAGGCATATTATATTGCATTGATAGAAGGCTTGGGAACAACTAGGGAGTATGGATCAAATGGAATTGTAGTTTTCACGAATTCTGAACTTGTGTGCAACCAAATGAAAGATGTGTACCAACTTAAGAAAGAGATGCTAAAACAATTGCATGTAAAAGAAAAAAATATTGCTAGCTAGTTTCATTTTTTTAGTATAAGACATTGTGAAAATAATAATAAGATGTCTAGTGATATATTATGTGGGGAAATTCAAATTCAAGGTTCATCTGTCAAAAATGAATTAATAGATGAATTAGTATTATATGGGAAAATTACAATTCAAGATTCATCTCTCAAAGATGAATGAGTGTTGAGACACTCTCCTTCAGAATTTATTAATGGAAATTGTAACATATCTTTGATATGTGTGTGCTTTTTACTTGTAAATGTGTCTTTTTTAATGACCATGTGTTTTTTCAATTATATACCAAGTGTGCTCCCACCATGTAAAGCGCAACTTGGTGAACTTCACGTTTGTAACTGGGTGAACTTCACATTTTTATAGAATTAAAATGTGACGACTTCAACGAATTTTTGTTTAAATGGAGTTTCACGCGTCTTTTTTAATCACCATGTGTTTTTTTCAATTATATACCAAGTGTGCTCCCACCATGTAAAGTTCAACTTGGTAAAATTAACATTTTTATAAAAAAAATTTTTAAATTGATTTTCAAACATCAATTAGTGCTTTGAAAGTTGTGTTTTACATAATTTGTGCACACTAAATTACATTAATTTTTTGAAAATTCTTTTGAATTTATTTTAAAAATTAATTTAAAAATAATTATAAATGTCCACTATAAATATATCCATATATATCATGGAGGATGAAAGGTGAATATTAATATAATCCCATATATCTATGAGAGAGGGGGATCATGGATCGAGGGATGTTCATGGTATTCAAATATAATCTTATCTCTATACATACATGTGTTTACATATGGAATTGATTTTTTTATCAATTTTGTGAGTTAAATTAGTTGTTAATAACTTTCATTTTTTATTTTTTAGCCGGTAGGAGGACAAGGTTGTCTACTTCATCAATGGAGCACGACCATGGTTCACGTGGCCATGATTCACGCACTTGTGGTATGGTTCACATAATTTAATCAATAAATATGTACGTGTATTTATATGTATGAATGTATTTTTAAATTGATGATAAATTCATATTTTTTTATGAAGCTTCCCTCTCATCTCGTGAGGTTGGTGGTGGTTACACATTCTTTTGGAGGGCCATCAATACATGGTGGTGAATTGCATGAAAGTGGTGGTATGCATTCCCCCAAAGGTCAATCAATGGATGGTAATGTTGGTTCTCAACCAATCAGTGGTCCTTCTGGTTCTCAATAGTCTCAAGGTGGGCAAGATGTTAGCCAACCATATCAAGGTGGCCATCAATCTGAATATTATTTTCATTCAATTTGTACAAGTTTTTTTACATGTTTTTTTAATATATAAAATTTTATATATTGACGTCGAGGGTGAAAATGTTGCTTGAAAAAGACGTAGGACAGAACACATCATTCAAAAATAAGGTTGTACACCAACCAAGACTTATCCATCTGACATTTTTGATATACCTTGGGAATCAAACATGCAGCAATGCACCTTACACAGGTGTGAAAATCTTCATTCAAAATTGAATAGAGATCTCGTGTCTTTGAAACTCCCTGCTGAGAGTCAACAAGGCATGGAAATAGTTACTCACTCTTTAAGCGAACTAATAGATGCGTACTTAAAACTTGAGCCAACCACTGATACTTTTGTAGAAGTGATGAGAAAAATAAAGGAAACAGTGATGGGTCCCGATAAATGGGAGGTTTCTAAAAAAAGAGTTACAATAGAAATGGCCAAGTCTATGTTTAATTTCAAAGAAGGGCTGAAAAGAAATATGCTAAAGGTGAAATATTTCAAGCACCTTAAATAGTTGGCTATTTGTATGATAGGCACCTTGCTGCCTATGGAAGGCTCCCATAGAACGACGAGGTTCCACTTTATTTTGAAAAATTATTTTATGCATAATTATTTTTGGGAATGAAACCCAATTATAATGACCTTCCCTCTGAATTTTTTGGTCCTGTGAAAGGTCTATTATGTGACCAGGGGGGCACTAGACCTAATGCTGAGTTGCCTCGCCCTGAGCTACCATTTGTTAGTCGACCTCTTTGTGTCGAAAATTTATAATCAGAGATGGATACCACTTCTCAAATTAGTTGAGAAGCAAGGGATGCCATCATTGACAATGTTCAGAGTGCACAGGGTAGAGTTGATGTTTTTCTGAATTGACAAAGAGCACGTAAGAATGCACGAACTAATTTTGTGTATTATACAGATGAAGATATCGACAACATGAATGTTGAAGATCTCAAAACATATGCAAAGAATTGTCGCAATGGTTGGCAGGACCTAATTATTCATGAGCGAGAGGGCATGGGATCGGTGTGTGTTAATGGTTAGGGTGATTATTTTAACACATGTACAATTTGTAATAAATACATATATACATACATTTATTTATATACATTAGTATGACAAAAATGTACCATTATATGTTAACACCATTTTCAGTTGTCACGCTTGATGAACGAAGATGATGTTAATATCACGGTCGGAGCCTCAGGCTAACACAATCAAGATGGGTCTCGCCATCAAGATATGTTGGAAAATGTTGGTGTTTTTTAAGTGAACATAATGATGTACAATTGTTTTTTATCTATTAATATATATATCGAAACATGATGACATATATTTAAAATAAATAATTGTGCACACATGTCCATGTATATATAATTAAATATTAACATATTTTGATTTCGTCCGATGTTTTTGGGATGGTGGTACCTTCTTCTTCCTTGGGAGATGTGCCAAGTCCACCATCACAAGTATGAACAATTTTTCACAATAAATATGTTTTTAAGTTATATATTCTAGCTCAAAAGTTCCATTAAAAAATGAGATCTCTAGATCTTGAGTTATTTTAAATTTTTTGAATTTTAGGTTTTTGGAGATTTTCTTTCATAGCTACTCTTAGGAGATGTGCCAGATCCACCATCACAAGTATTCAATTTTTCACTTAAATGAATGTTTAAGTTATAGGTTATAAATTGAAGTTCAAAAGTTTTATTATAAATTGAGATCTCGATCTTGAGTTATTCTATACTTTTAAAATTTTTGAATTTTAGGTTCCTCGAGATGATTTCCCTTCTCCACAGACTCTAGTGATGGAGTGTATGATGGAGATAGGAACATCCACACCATTAGAACCATTTGAACAAGTTGTCTAACTTTTTTTTTTAATATTATTGAAAATTAGTTTATATATGCATTTTCATTTGAAATTTTAATATATATATATATATATATATATATATATATATATATATATATATATATATATATATATATATATATATATATATATATATATATATTCAGACATGTATATTGTACAGTTTACTGTGGAAGATGTTCATGTGAAGGGATTTTTAGTGGACAAGCAACAAAACACAATGGAGAGGGAACCTCATGAGGTATTGCATGATTTTTTTTTACATTAAGTTCTATATTCTCATTCAATTTTAAAACATTAAATTTTAATGTTTGTACACATTGTGTATAGGTTCCCCATGCTTCACAGGATAGTTGAAGGATCAAGACTTTGCTGGGAGTGACACTATATCCATCTGTATTTGATGGATGATGCACATGTGTGCAACATTATATTTGATAGATCTAGTCTTAAATTTAATTTTTTATGTATATTTTTATCTAAATGCAGTCATATTTTTACTTTTCTATATATAAGTTTATACTTCTAATGTACTATACATTGAACTATATATATATGCTTTTATTGTTCACGTGAGATACAAATTTTGGACATATTTTACTGTTTGGATATATAGTTTTAAACTACATTTACTCTTGTCAAGAATGATTTTAAATTTTGGATAGTTACATTTGGCATGTGATCACATGTTGTGATATATATAATGTTTTTTTTTAAACTCAAGTTCTCATTTTATTTTGGATCTAGTTGAACTACATTTGGCATGTAATCACATGTTGTGATATAATGTTTTGTTTTTAAAATTCAAGTTGCCATTTTATTTATTAGATATACAATGAATCTCTAGATGGAAATTTCAAATTACATTTTCACAATGTGTATATTTTGGATGGTTGAACTACATTTGGCATGTGATTGTGATATAATGCTTTGTTTTTAAAATTCAAGTTGTCATTTTATAAACTTTTTAAAAATATAAAATGAATCTCTCTAGATGCAATATCAAATAACAAACCATATTTTGGATAATTGAACTACATTTGGCATGTGATCACATGTTGTGATATTTAATGTTTTGTTTTTAAAACTCAAGTTTTGGATGGTTGAACTAGATTTGGCATGTGAAGTAATGTTGTGATATAATGTTTTGTTTTTAAGACTCAATTTTTGGATGGTTGAACTACATTCGGCATGTGATTGTGATATAATGTTTTGTTTTTATTGGATATTTGAACTACATTTGGCATGTGAAGTAATGTTGTGATATAATGCTTTGTTTTTAAAACTCAAGTTTTGGATGGTTGAACTACATTTGGCATGTGATTGTGATATAATGTTTTGTTTTTGTTAGATAGTTGAACTACATTTGGCATCTGATTGTGATATAATGTTTTGTTTTTATTGGATATTTGAATTACATTTGGCATGTGATTGTTATATAATTTTTTGTTTTTATTGGATACTTGAACTACATTTGACATGTGAAGTAATGATGTGATATAATTTGTTTTGTTTTTAAAACTCAAGTTTTAGATGGTTGAACTACGTTTGGCATGTGATTGTGATATAATGATTGTGATATAATGTTTTTTTTTAATTGGATAGTTGAACTACATTTGGCATGTGATTGTGATATAATGTTTTATTTTTATTGTATATTTGAACTAAATTTGGCATGTGAAGTAATATTGTGATATAATTTGTTTTGTTTTTAAAACTCAAGTTTTGGATGGTTGACCTACATTTGGCATGTGATTGTGATATAATGTTTTGTTTTTAAAATCCAAGTTGTCATTTTACAAACAAAGAAAAGTTCACATGAATATATGTACATAGAAATGATTTAAATACATGTTTGAATATATGTTAAAACAATTGAAGTACAATACATATCGATGTATATATATCTAAAAACAATCATAAGATTCTAGGTCTTCTTAGATGTGTCAAACAATCATAAAATTTTAAAATTACATTCTAGAACATATATATCCAGTACATACAACATTTTTCATCAATGAACATAGAAAAGCTACTTTCAGTTGATAGTAAACTGGAAATTACAAAACACGTACCACACATTTTGCATTCAAGAATGAATATTATAATTTACTTCTAATAGACACACATGTCTAAAACAAAATCGTGCAACTTCAAATTTGAATTATATCAACTATGCTAGATACACAGATATGTACATTTTGCAATAATGACATTATGACAAATTGCACCAGAGAATGTATGAAATCGTGTATGTCTACACATGTATAAATTACTCATGTGCATGTACCAAAACAATGTACATGTGCAAACACTTGCACAGATAACATAAAAAGTCAGTTCAATTTTTAGTTGAGTTATGGAAGTTCTAAAACATGAATCCAAAGAGAATAAATTGTTGGGAAGTTCAATAAAAAAAATTCCAATGGAATGCCATCTTCAATGATCCGTTCATGATCATATTTTGACATTTTCCATTTCTTAATTTTCATTTTTTTCTTTGATTGAACTTCTATCAACTTTATGCGTGCTTCACACACCAAGTAACTATATTGAAAAATTATGACATCAGGTTCATAGTCTTGAAAGTAAAAAAAATCCCCACTTTGATTAGTTTGTCTAAAAATATAACCTTTGAGCATAATAGACCCTCTGTCATATGTAAACATGTGATAATTATAGTTTTCTAATAATTTCATTTTTCGTTCAGTGCAACGCATCAAATAATACTTCACATTTTCATCATTCATAATAGGTGCACTTACAACAAAAAAATATCATGCGCAATAAAACAAACTTAAATGTATTTAAATTTATATCATAATTAACATGAAAAATTAACTTTAAAATTAACATGTACATGTACCTGATTTTATTATCTATTTCTAGATCTCTATCATTTGAAATCAATTGAAATGTTACATTCTCTAAGAATATCAAAAACTTGATCACCATAAGATGATATTGTAGTCTCCTCTTACTACATTTCTTCAAACCTTGCAACAAACGTTTTCTCACAACCTTGGTTTTCATCTCATTAATAGTGAAAAACACAATCATTAGTTCCCCATAGGTACTTAATGATCATTCTCACAATTTCTTAATGATATTTCTTTAGATTTGGAATTCATGAACTTATAAATCCCACGACATATGCAATATTTATGTGTATGTACACCAATGGAAAAGCCTTCGGAACACACTTACATATGGCACTTTCACTAATTTTTCTTCATCTTGTTCGCTCCTACGACTCATTTTAGTCAAAAAAATATGATCCCACTTGAGATTGAGAGGATGTTGGTTTACATTTTTCCATGCTAAAGAGATCAAACATGTTGTTTACATGTATTTTTTAATGAAAATATAGATATTTTTATTTTCATGGACTCTCCTCACCTCACCTCTAAAACAATAATGCACCTACCCTAATTCCATGTTAAAATTATGCTAAAATATAGACAGAGTCACCTTAACTAGATTCAAACCATCCCAAATAATATGTAAATCGTTGTGCGTATTCCACTAGTTTTCTCAACATAACATATATGATAAAATTATAACTAAAAATATGAAAATTTACACTATTAGGATTTATTCATCTTTAGATTTTATATCTATAGATTATTGTTTAATGTGTGCATAAAATTTAGAATCTATGCAAAAAATAGAGAACAATGAAATAAAAAATCATAAACCACATATACCACAAGATATATCATGTGAAACCCTTTTAGGAGAAAACCCAACTGGAAGGTGAGGGCACTCACCTATCATTCTCTGAATATAAAACATATGTGAGTACAAATAAATAAGGCATGTGGCCCGTGGGATACTACAATGCATAATCCTCTTTGGTTGATCCCTCCCTATCCCTCTTGGCTACTCTACTCATCAATGGAGCAAGTGCACACCAAAATAATAGAACCCATTTTCCTTCTAGTGGCTTAGTTATAACACAACCTGATAGCCTACTATTAGTTAGTTTTTCCCAGCTCAACTCTTAACTAGACTTACAATATGGAATTTTCGAGAGTATTCTTCATCATGATCATGTGGCTAGCCACTTTTCCATGAGAAATGGGTCTAATGTGGCATCCTCTCAAATTATGGTGGCCAAAGCAAGAATGTCAACTTCTCAGTGGCATAATGTTCGCATACATACCACAATTGAGGTGATTCTTTTGTTTTTTGAAATGTATCAATGTGTAGAATAGGAAAGAGGGTTGTCATGTCAATGCAACAAATTTAAACCCCAAAAAATGTCATTTGATGCTTCGAAATCCTTTTGGAAGGTTTCAAACCCTAATTTAGCAAACTAGGTCTCGCTGCTAAAATTGGTCTTATGAGCTTATTCCTTCACCTTTTCCCCTATGAAAGAATCAAGATGGACATAAAACATCTCATCATGCAATTTGGTTCACACCTCTCAATGGGAGGCTTTTGGTCCCTAAAATCTTGTACTTAATGAGGTTTTATGAAGGAAATCTACAACCACATTATTAAATGTGGTTGATATACACCAATAGGCTTATATCGACCATAAATAATTATTAGGTATATCTTGTAACTATTGAGAGTATCAATATCTATATAAATAATAAAAAAGCATATTATTGTATATTTATATATTTGTGGTTATTATATTATTATTATATTATATATTAATATAATATTATGTTATTATATAATATTATATTAATATATTAATAGTTATATTCAAACTACAATAATTAACATATAATATAATAATAGAATTTATACATTATTAATAATAACTATCTATCTATCACCATTATATTATGGTCAATAATTATTAGATATGTGTTAATATAATCTTAAATATTTTTAATATGATTATAATTGGATTCTATTGATAAAATTAACTATATATTAAACCCAGGAAATTAATATTATAAACTTGATGGACTCACAGACCCAAGGGATTAATTTTATAAATCCAAAGAAATTAATAATAAAAACCATTCTGATAATGTTTGTCACACTAGAATGTTGGATAAATTTCCGTACCATTTCAACTGCACAATAATAAACCCTAATATTAAACCAAATGTAATAAAAACTAACCATTTAGAACCCAACATTATAAACCCTAAGATTAATATTATAATCCCTAAGTTTATAAAACCCAATATTAAACAATACCATTAAAGTAATAGTTAAATAATAATTAGTAATGAAGTTTTGGTTCTAATATTAATAATTACTATTGAAAACCCAATCTTATAAACTCAATATTAAACCCGAATATTAGAAACCAAACATTAGAAATACTAATATTAAACCCAATATTATGAACCATGATAGTGAACTAAATATTATCATCCCCAATATTAATTTGACCCCCAAATTTAAAATCTCAGTGAACTTAAAATGAAACTCAAATATTAAACCATTTTGTGATTAATATATTTTTATTATTATTAATAATTAATTCTGGTTGTCAATAATCATATTAATTATGTTACAATATTACTATAACAACCCCCCCCCCCCCCCCCCCCCAACAAATATATATAATGAATGTGATTGTTATTAATAATTCATCCAAAATATTTAAATAATAATTATTATTGAATTTTGCTTCTCTTTAAGATGGGCAAAGACAGATTTAAGGTTAAATTCCTACTATACACCTAATAATTAGCAATTGAACCAGATGTTGCAAAGGAAACATTGTAAGGCATAAATTCAATCGTGATATATATAAGATCACTAAATATAAAAATTAGTAAACAAAATGTCATTAAAAGTTTGAATATAAATATAAATCACTTAATCAAATTCTAAGTTCCAATAGCAAATATTTAATCCAAAAGGTCTTGTTTTTCAATATTGAATTGTCTCCCTTGATCAAAATCTTATAGTCTTTTACCACTTTCTCTTAAGGTGATTGGAGTTTCCTTTGCTTGTCCTTTCTTATATTCTTATGGGAATTTTGATTGGTTTGTGATAGAGGAGATTTATATTCAAAGATATATATATATATATATATATATATATATATATATATATATATATATATATATATATATATATATATATATATATATATATATATATATATATATATATATATATATATATATATATATATATATTTTTTTTTTTCCCCGAAAATGACAAATTCAAAATTTTCAATTAGATGAACTACTTTTTGGAATTTGGATTGGTTTTTGATATAGGAGGTTTATATTCAAAGTTTTAAGTTTTTTTTGTTTTTTGTTTTTTTTTCTCCGAAAATGACATATTCCAAATTTACCATTGGATGAACTAGTTTAAATTATATCTATGAGATAGATATATCAATAAAGCTAGTCACTGACACAACAACTTTACATTGTTTTATATGAGAGAAGTGGATCTTTTGTCAAGCATTGATTAAATAACTATTTTAGCTAACATAACAAATTTAATTCACTATTTATATATACCACGGTGAACTCTTATGGTATCATCCACAGGCTTTCCTTTATTCAACATGATATTCTGCGAGACTCGGCTATGTATTTGACCAGGAAGGTGCCTATGAATTAATAAAAAAATATTTTTATGCCTAAGACAACAGAATATATTTCGAAAAAAATGGAAAAAGGTTGTGAAGTATATATTTGATGTTGAGAATGTTTCCTTCTACATTGGTTTGGTGCATATTTCTTTCTCCCTTTATAGTCATTTCTGCCTCACATGATTAATGATTAGGAGATCATGTATTTTTCTCAAAATTGAAAGTGCTCGAAACTGTATCGAACTTGAGCGACCAGGTAGGTCTCATCGTTATGATTCCTGCGCCATGAACTGTACGAAAAATCGATGTCGTATGAGGAAGATATCGCATTCTGATCATTTTCCTAAACAACTAAAATTTTGTGATAGGAGTGACTGGGATGCCTAGTCAGCATGCAAGTACAATCAACAAGGGTGGAATATTCTCAAAATATTCCATTTTCTCAAATCCAATCAGATTTCTCCATGTGGCTGTTTCTCGATTGTTTTATGGATATGAATGAGTTTTAGTGAGGGCCATTGGATGGGTGACACACGTTGCCAGGTCGGAGGCTGCCGCGTGTCCCCTGGACAGTTGAGAAAAATTTATTGAGGTTCAGGGGGTTCAACCCTGCGACCTAGAGTAGGTGCACAAAGCTTTCCACTGTCTGCGCTATGAGTTGGTCTTAACCACTAAGGGTCAAAGGTTGCATTTAAGGTTTATTACAAATCCCATTCGGGTTTGGGACCATCGGTGGTCCTAACCCGCCGGAGGTCCAAATATTCTGTTCACATCTTAACATAAACAATGCGATGATGTTAACATGAGTTCTTGCGGATACAACCAAAACATTAAACGTCACGTTAAAAAACCTTATCACATAGCGATGTTTGCTCTGGCAGTTACGGTTTCCTCCACGCGGTCGAACTCTAACTCCGAAGGTAAACTCTGGTCCTAGATAGACTCAACCACAGTTTCAATGGAGTTCCGCTCCAATTTATGGTGACTGCGGGGTTTTTGGGGGTTGGCATGTGGCCAGCCCCTCCCCCTTAACACTAAAACTTAACGTTACAGGTTGCGGGTTGGAAGAAGTTTAGTGTTGAGCTAAAATTGTGGAATTTTGCTATTTTTTACTGTAGATAAGTGCAATCTCCACTTTTAGTGGAGTTTTTCGAGCTGTTATTGGGAAAAAGCTTTGGGAGGTCAATTTTAGAGCAATTTGGGTGAAACAAGAGTCTATCTAGAATAATTTGAGCATTCTGGAGCCACTGGTTCAAAGAAAACAACCATTAGAGGAAATTTCAAGCATAATGACAAAGAGGGACATGCCATTAGGAGCTGCACCAATAGATGTAGTCCAAGAGGGGTGAAATGCTTCATCATGCCTGTTGTGTAAAACTTTTGTTTGATGTTATTTCTCTATTATACACTTATGTACAATGTTATTTAGGCTTATTTTCATGCTTAAAACTAAAAAAAATCATCTATGTTTCATAGTTAAAACACTCATTGCTTAAGCAAAAAAATGGAGACAAATTATATATGTTTTTATTACTGAAAGGACACTTAGCACAACAAATTAATACAATCCTTTCATATCAGGTTGGTATCAGAGCTAAAGTTTAATATCTGGTGTTGTTGTGTGAAAATATTTGTTAACTGTTTGCAAGTGTTCACATGATTACTAGGCTCAAGCTTAAGAGAGGAGAAGGTAAATTGATGGAAGCAAGAGGGTCTCAAAGTGAGCCACAAAAAATTAGGGCAAGATTGCCACATTCTCCACCACCTAGTTCACCTCCAAAAGAATCAGAAGAATCATTAAGCATGCCTCTAGAGGAGAAGAAATCAATGAAGAGGTGGATCCCAAAGAAGAAGAAAGAGTGTTCAAGAAAGCATTCCTTGACATGACTGAGATGGTGAGAGTCCTTTATCAAGAAAGGAATGAAAGACTAGAAGTAGAAGGATCAAAACTTCACAAGGAAGTTCAGTGATCATCAGGAGGTCAAAATAATGAAGATAAATCAAAGAAGGGAAATGGAGGAAATGGAGGCAGTGGAAAGTCACCATCCTCACCCTCATCATCATCATCCTCTACTTCATCGTCAGTACATCAGTCGCGCAAGTCAAAGAACACTGGTAAAAGTCCTTTTCTAAAACTTGATGTTAAGTTTGAATTACCAATGTTTAATGGTGAAGTCAATGCAGAAAATCTTGATAATTGGATTAGGAAATTCGAGGTCTATTTGAGAATTCAAAACCTTCATGATGATGATACCAAAATCCAACTAGCTTCATTGAGAATGGAAGGTGCAGCTCTTGTTTGGTGGGAAGCCAAGATAAAGGAGGAGATCAAAAATCATGGTAAGATTATTCTATCATGGACTGATTTCATTACTGCAATAAAACAACAATTTTATCCATTAGCTCACATGCAGAAACACATAATGAACTGGAAAAACTTTAGACAAGTGAAAGGATAGAATGTGCAAGAATACACCCAATAATTTAGGAGAAGAGCTCTCTTATTAGGGGTATATTTGCAGAGCCAATATACTTTGGTCAGGTACATAGGAGCCTTACATAGCTACCTAGAACATACTATTCTCATGTTTAACCCTACAAGTCTAGATGAAGTTTGTGTTCATGCCACACATCTAGAAGCCAGAGGGAAAAATATTATTGATGAGGGTAGGAAGAAAGATTTTAAGGGGAAAAACAAAGAGAATATCTCAAAAGGTAAGGGAAAAAAGAATGCATTTGTCAAGAAAGAGGGAGAAAAAGTGGTTTGTAAACATTTTTCAAGAGAAGGCCATGAAGAGAAAAATTGTTGGAAATTACATCCTGAAAATAAACCCAAGTATAACAATAACAAAGGGAAGCAGAAAACTACAGCTACAACTCACCATGACTTAGGAGAGGATTCAAGTGATGAATCTAAAATTACAGCAATGGGATTGAATAACATGAAGGGGAAAGAAATTGAAGCAAAACCTAGTACTAGTACATCAAATTGTCACATACAAGCTCCAAAACAAGAAGAGAGAATTGAAATGTTTGATGTGAGGGTAATATCCAAACATACCAAGATTGACACATTGTTTGACAATGGGTCACAAGAAAACTTAATCTCTGAAGACTTGGTCAAGAAACTTAAACTTGAGACCATTCCACATCCAAAACCATATCCACTTGGGTGGATTTGTAAGGATGCAAATTTACTGGTTTCAAAGAAGTGCATATTGCACTTTGCAATAACTGCACATTTTGTTGACACAATTGAATTAGATGTGGTTCCGCTTGATATTACAAGTATTGTGTTGGGGAGTCCTTACTTGTTTGACAGGAAATCGATCTTCCATCGCCATGAGAACAAATACCTTTTATTCAAAGATGGCAAGGAGTACATTTTTAGAGCACATCACAAGAAGACAAATATTGCAATGGTAAATGCTGGACAGGTAAAGAGGCAGGTGAATTCATGTAAGAATTTTTTTCTTCTAATGTTTAAGCCTAAAGTTGATGTTAATCATGAATCATTTTGGGATTTTGATCCTAAGTTGATATCAAATTTATATGATGTAGTTGATGCACACCATGAGATGTTTCAGGAGCAGACAAGATTTCCTCCAAAAAGGGAGATTCAACATGAGATTCAGTTGCAACAAGATTGTCCTCTTCCAAACATTGGCATGTATCGCATGTCGATAATGGATAATGTTGAAATAAAGGGGAAAATCAAGGAAATGTTGGACAAGGGACTCATAAGGCCAACCACTTCGGCACGCAGTTCACCCATAGTCTTGATTCTGAATAAATATGGGACTTGGCACATGTGTATAGACTTCAGAGATTTGAACAAGATAACGATAAATAATCGATACCCACTCCCAAGGATAGATGATTTTCTTGATCAGCTGAAAGAAGAAATTTTTTTCACTAAGTTACATTTATGAAGTGGCTATCATCAAGTAAGAATTACAGAAAGTGATATATGGAAGACTGCATTCAAAACCAAACAAGGACTCTTTGAGTGGTTGGTTATGTCGTTTGGTTTTTTAATGCACCAGAAACTTTCGTGCGTGTTATGGATAATGTTTTGTGTCCATTTCTTGATGACTTTTTGATTGTGTATTTAGATGGTATACTCATTTTCAAAAAAACAAGAGAAGAACATGTCCTGCGTTTGAAAAGGGTGCTTGATTTTTTGAAGAAAGATAAATTATTTCTTAAGATGTCAAAGTGTGAATTCGGAAAGACTTCTCTAGTATATTTGGGACACATTGTAGGAGGAGGCAAGTTGAGAATTGATCCTTCTAAAGTGGAAGCCATTGTGAATTGGCCCACTCCAAAAATAGTAACAGAGGTAAGAAATTTCTTAGGCGCAGCTCAGTATTGGAGAAAATTTATTGCTAACTTTTATGCCATAACAACTCCTATGCATGTAGTGAAAAGTGTGAAGAAAGGCTTCCAATGGGGAGGAAAATAGCAGTAAGCTTTTGAATCTTTAAAAGACAAGATCAGTTCATCTCCATTCCTTCCATTACCTAATTTGAGACAACCATTCGAGATACAAACCGATGCTAGTGATTATGCCATGGGCACAGTAACTAATTATCCTATATATGAAAAATAGTTGTATGCATTGGTACAAAGCGTCAAGAAGTGGAAAAACTACTTGATGGGTAAAGAGATGATTATACATACTGATCACCAACCATTACAGTACTTGCAGTCACAAACAAAATTGCAGCAATCACAAAATTTCAGGTAGATGGGACTTCTTCAATAGTTTCACTTGGTTATAAGGTACAAGAAAGGTATTTTCATTAAATTTTCTGATATGCTTTCAAGACCAATTATAATTTCTTCTACTTTACTTAAAAATGATTCTATTGTACATGAGAATTAAATAGAACAATATGCATGAGGCCTATCTAGAGAAACCAATATTCATTCTTAGCAAACAAGTAGTCTATTCTGGCTATTTTGAGCCTTCTGAATCCAATGGAGGGATTTTCAAAAGCTTTTGAATGCTTTTGAAGGCCGAGATGCTTCAAGGAAGTGTTCAGTGAACTGAGAGCCACGAGGTGCCGCTAGGTGTTGGAGGCGTAACCGGAGCAGCCAAAGGCCAATTTCAGAAAGTGAATAGTCTATTCTAACTATTTTGGACATTATGAATACATTTAATGGATTTTCGTAGCCATTTGGAGACTTATGAAGGTTGATAAGTCATAGGGAAATTTCGGGCAGCCAAGGACCAATAGTGGATGGAGGCATAGATTGGGAAGCCATAGCTCATTTGGAGCAAATGATCAGTATATTTTTGAGGTCTGATATGTGACGGCGACAGTAGGTTAGGTTTCAGGGATATAAAATTATTTCTTAAGGATTTATTTTTAAAGAGAAGCTCAGGGAAGCTTAAGGGTACTGACAAAAGAGGTCAAGTCTAAGGGAACCTAGGTCTATATTCAGAGTGATGACATCCATTCCAGTGGTATGATGATATTATAAACCCAATGGTACAACCCAAATAACCATTGGAGTTAAGTATTTATTATAAAATATTGTTTTTATCATAATCCCAAAGAGCCAAGTCAGTTGACATGGGCTCAAGGAGACGTAGCCCGTGATATTTGGGTGAAATCCTTTATTAAGTTTGTTGTTATGTGTTGATGCTTATTTTTTTCACTTTATGGTTGTTGCACATGTTTAATATCAACAAAAATAAATGTTCTTAAAGCACTTAAACAATTAAAAAAAACATACACCTGTTTCAAGTATTCATTTCCACACAGTCATGTATAAGCAAGATTTTTTATTTGTTTAACTGAGTGGTAGGTGCTTGCGCATAAGAATTTCAAGATATCCACCAATTTTTAGATCATGTTGGTATCAGAGCACTAGGTTGCTCATTTGACTTGAAAGGTGTTTAACAGTGCAAAGAATTTAACTATTTTCAAATTGACTGATGCTTACAAGTTTAAGTTTGCTAGAGGTGAAGGGAAAGCTACTGTTAGCGAAGTCCGGAAGAGTATAAGAAGGAAGAAGCGTTAAAGTCATATTCCTTACCCAAACGACCTCAAGGCAACCCTTGAAGCACAAGAGGGATTTTTTGTTAAGAAGCTCTTGAATATTGTTTGCAAAAGAAGATTTGTCAAATTTTTTTGAATCTTTGTGAATTTTTGTTGAAGTTCTTAGTTCATTCACATAAATATGACAACTTCTTCAAGTGAGGTTTCAAAATCCTCCTCCTTCACAATATTCTTTGATGAAGAGATGAAGCGAGACTTCTACATCCTGAAGGATATGGTGCAAATTGTGTATGAAGATAGAATAGACAACACTAGACTTCATGAGCAATTGTTTGCTATGAAGCAAGAGAAATAAGGACTTATCCAAATAATGCATGAGATGGAGATGCAACTCCATCAAGCCCAAAAGGCCTTAACCAAGAACATGCTTGAAGAAAAGGTAATTTACTCAAAATTGTCTTCAAATTCCTCTTCAGAAAGATGTGTAGGTTCATTTGAAAAGAACACTAGAGGTATAGGATCCAAGTTGGTGTTAGAAATAGGCTATGAAGGCAAGGTTCTAGGCAAACATGCACAAGGCATGATTGATACTATTTTGGTTGAGGAAATGCCTAAGAAGTTTGGTCTAGCCTATGTTCAATCTTATGGCGAAAACTCTACAGCCATGAAGGAATTTGAGACAACTCCAAAGAGAAATTTTTTTACAAGTTCTAAACCACTAACATGTCAAGTTTTTTTTCAAGTTTATTGCCATTATTTGAAGCCTATGTTGCAGCAAGAATTTTGTAAAAATGCAGCTTATGGCGAGCAAGAGAGTTCAGACAACTATCAAGACATGAAGACTGATGTTAGTCTTCAAAAGAAAGCTGGAACTTCTACAAGTTCATCTCCTCAAGAAGGTAAAAAAGATGGACATGCAAAGTAGTATTTTAGGTATAATTCTCCCCATAGTCAAGTTTATTATGTTTTTGATAAGCATGAAAAATCTGCATGATTGAATGGAAGAAAGAGTTATTGTTCCTATTATGGTCTGTGTAACCATGAAGTTTCAAAATGATGGAAGAGGTTGAAGGCATATAGGAAACAGTTGAAGCGAAGGAAACTTGCTCAAAGGGTGAAAAATGCTTGCACACATTGCCAGAGAAAGGGACATGTTATTTTCCAATGTTGGACATTGCATCCAACTAATCATCCTAAGCATTTGAAGCAAGAGGATAGCAAGACTGGCGAAATTGGAACAAATATTCCATCATTGATGTGAGAACAGATGTTTCACATGAAGAAGATTTTCAACAAAAAAAATCGCCATGGAAGTGGCTTAGTAAGAAGTGGTTTGACTTCTTAACCCAGTAAAACATACATTCATTTGTACATATGCAAATTTTAGTCATGTATGAATTTATGTTGAAAACTTACGTTTGTTTGAGCCATCTTTGATCGATGATCAAGGACATGATTTTCAACTACCTTCTATAAATTTCTTGCCAGAAATTTCTAGATGAGCAAGGAAGACAATTCTTGACAGGAGGACAAGAGCATCTAAGAAGGGAAGTGTTGACTACCTTCGAATTGGGTTCAAAGGCACTAAGCCAAGCAAGACAAATTTTATGGAGGCTGGAAAAGTGAGGGTGTTTTACTCTCATCTACTGAACAGATTAGGTACTCAGTATTTTGGGGTCTAAAAGATTCATAATGGGGAGGAGTGATCAGATTTGGATCAAGGACCTAAGTGATAGCTTAAATTTCAAAGTGTTCAAAAGAGTGTCAAAACCAAGCGATTGGATAGATCTCGTCTTCTTGATTCTGGCGTCGTGAACGGTTCGAAAAACCGACATCGTATGAAGAAGTTATCGCGATTTGAAAAGTATAGTAAACTGCAATTTTCGACCTTTGACCAGGTTTGAATAGGCATTTGAATGATCAGAAAAAATAATATTCCACGAAATGTTCCTAAAATATTCCTCAGAATATTTCTCGAAATATTCCCTTTGGGCCAGTAGATGGAGGACAAGTGTCAGCATGTTATTTGACAGATGGACTGTACGTGGTTTTTTCGGCCAATCAGAGGCCGCCACATGGTAGAACCGGAGGTTTCCACATGGCCCATGAATAGTGGTTTAAAATTTTGGTAGAGGGTCGGAGGATCGGTCGCACGACCTCCCGCATAGCATGCCTATGCGTTACCTCTCGCTCTACATGTGTTTCTTAACATATGTGGTAAGCAGGTTTTATTTATTGTTTAACACAATCTAATTTGGGGGTCCGGAGGGCCCAACCCCTCCTCACCTAGCTACCGGACCATGACCTTGGGCCAAGGGCTTAAGCCCCTAACTTCCAACTCTGCAACCATCGTCAAATTTTTGTTGTCACATGGCATTTAAACTATAAACGTTGACAGTTTCACAAACAGTTGCTCCAACATTTAACGTGACCGCAGGGTATGGGGCCATGTGGTCACCCCTGCGGTTAAAATTTAGTGATACAGTTAAATTCGAAGGATAATCTGGAGGAGTGCACCATTTTGACAAAATTCCTATTTTGAATGGAGTTTAACTTAAGTCCTCCACAATTAGTGGAGCTGATTTAGGGGTTACTGGACAAAATTTGTTTAGGCTCTATCATGAGCTAGATTCATCCATTATGAGAGTGTAAATAGTCAATTTATACTATCTCAGACATTACAGACTCATTGGTGAGGGTCTTAGAGCCATCATATGACTTCTGAGTGTGATTTAGCTTCAGAGAAGTTCCAAGGGCCACCAGGGGCCAGTAGTAGAATGAGGCCTAGCTAGGGTAGCTAGAGGCCTTAATAAAGAAACCAATAGTCAATTTTGGATGTTTCATACATTATAGAACTAATGATGAGTTTTTCAGAGTCATATGAGTAATTTTGAAGGTCGATATGCTTCAGAGAAGTTCCAAGGGACATTAGGGCTACCAAGTGCCAGTAGGAGAATGAGGCCTATCCAGAGCAGCCAATATCCATTCTCAGCAAACCAGTAGTCTATTCTAACTATTTTGAGCCTTATGAATCCAATGGAGGGATTTTAAAATTTTATTGAATACTTTTGAAGGTCGAGATGCTTCAGGGAAGTTTTCAGTGAATCGAGAGCCAAGGCGTGCTGTTAGGTGTTAGAGGCGTAACCGGAGCAGCCGGAGGCCAATTTTAGCAAGTGAATAGTATATTATGACTATTTTGGACATTATGAATCCATTGAAAGAATTTTCAAAGCCATTTTGAGACTTATAAAGGTCTAGAAGCCACAGGGAATTTTTGGGCAGCCCTAGGCTAACAATGGATGGAGGCTTGAATTGGGGAGCCAGAGCTCATTTGGAGCAAATGATCAGTCTATTTTGGAGGTATGATATGTGCTAGAGACAATAGGTGAGTTTTCAATGACAGAAAAGTATTTCTTAAGGAGTTAGTGCCAAAGAGAAGCTTAGGGAAGCTTAAGGGTACTGACAGAAGAGGTCAAGTCTAAGGGAACCTAGGTCTATCTTCAGAGTGACGAAAACCATTCTAGGGGTATGATGATATTATCAACCCAATGGTACAACCCAAACTTAAAATAATTTTTTCATCATAATCCCAAAGAGCCAAGTCAGCTGACATAGGCTCAAGGAGACGTAGCCCATGATATTCAGGTGATCTCCTTCATTAATTTTGTTATTATTTGTTGATGATTATTTTTTTCACTTTATGGTTGTTTCACATGTTTAATATCAACAAAAAAAATTGTTCTTAAAGAACTTAAACAATTCAAAAACCATACACCTGTTTCAAGTATTCATTTCCACACAGTCATGTATAAGCAAGATCGTGGGCTCAAAAATTGGAAGTGGGTTGTTTTTCCTGGGTTAAGGCTGCACAGATTGCAGAATAGTGGATTTCCTGCATCCTCTTCTACCCTTAGGCTTCTCCGGGGGAAAAAAAATCTCACCATGAATGCTATCAAACACTTGAGGAGCCAGCACCTCATGGCTATCAGATGCAGAGCCCTCGTTGGATTCAAATCGCTAGTCGTGGCCACGGTGAGAGAGGCCTGAGAACACACCCTTGTAACTGACCCTGATGGGCTTCTGACGATGGCATGGGGCTATGGTATGGCTTCTGACCTGTACATTTTATGATATTTTTTAGATATATACATCGATATGTATTGTACTTCAATCATTTTTCTATATATTCAAACATGTACTTCAATAATTTTTATGTACATATATTCATATGAACTTAAATATGTATTTAACCATCTTCGTTTGTTTTAAATGACATGTATTATCATGAAAAATGTACTTAAATATCACCTAAATAATAGATGTACATCCTAAAATTATATAGCATTCACACACATGTTCAAATGCATAACATGTACCAATGTATGTTTTAAATGTAATTTGAAATTTCCATCTAGATTCATTTTATATTTAACAAATAAAACTACAACTTGAGTTTTAAGAACAAAACATTATATCACAACATGTGAGCACATGCCAGATGTAGTTCAACTATACAAAATATACACATGTATGTATAAATTTTAATTTGAAATTTCCATCTAGATTCATTTTATATTTAACAAATATAATGACAACTTGAGTTAAAAAAAAAAAACATTATATCACAACATGTGATCACATGCCAAATGTAGTTCAACTATAAAAAATATACACATGTATACACGGTTTTTAATTTGCAATTTCCAACTAGAGATTCATGTTATATTTAACATTTATAAAATGACAACTTGAGTTTTAAAAACAAAACATTATATCACAACATGTGATCACATGCCAAATGTAGTTCAACTATCTAAAATATACACATTGTGAAAATATAATTTGAAACTTCCATCTAGAGCTTCATTTTGTATTTAACAAATAAAATGACAACTTGAATTTTAAAAACAAAACATTATATCACAACATGTGATCACATGTGAAATGTAGTTCAACTATCCAAAGTATACACATGTATTCCTGTTTTGTAATTTGAAATTTCCATCTAGAGATTCATTTTATTTTTAACAAATAAAATGAAAACTTGAGTTAAAAACAAAACATTATATCACATGTGATCGCATGCCAAATGTAGTTCAACTATCCAAAATATACACATTGTGAAAATGTAATTTGAAAATTCCATCTAAAGATTCATTTTATATTTAACAAATAAAATGACAACTTGAGTTTTAAAAACAAAACATTATATCACAACATGTGATCACATGCCAAATGTAGTTCAACTATCCAAAATAGATACACTTGTATACATGTTTTGTAATTTGAAATTTCAATCTAAAGATTCATTTTATTTTTAACAAATAAAATGACAACTTGAGTTTTAAAAACAAAACATTATATCACATGTGATCACATGCCAAATGTATTTCAACTATCCAAAATATACACATTATGGAAATGTAATTTGAAATTTCCATCTAGAGATTCATTTTTTATTTAAAAAATAAAATGACAACTTGAGTTTTAAGAGAAAAACATTATATCACAACATGTGATCACATGCCAAATGTAGTTCAACTATTCAAAATATACACATGTATTTTGTAATTTGAAATTTCCATATAGATTTTAATTTTATATTTAACAAATAAAATGACAACTTAAGTTTTAAAAACAAAACATTATATCACAACATGTGATCACATGTCAAATTTACTTCAACTATCCAAAATATACACATGTATGTGTTTTGTAATTTGAAATTTCCATCTAGATTCATTTTATATTTAACAAATAAAATGACAACTTGAGTTTATAAAAAAAAAACAACTTGAGTTTTAAAAACAAAACATTATATATCACAACATGTGATCACATGCGAGATGTAACTATCCAAAATTTAAAATCACTCTTGATAAAAGTAATTGTAGTTTCAAACTATATCCAAATAGTAAAATATGTCTAAAATTTATATCACATGAAGAATAAAAGTAAATATATATAGTTCAATCTATATTGTTACAAGTATCAAGTTATATAGAAAAGTAAATATGACTGCATAGATAAGTCTATATATAGAAAAGTAAATTTAAGACTAGAACTATCAAATAAAATGTTGCACACATGTATATCATCAATCAAATACAGATGGATCCAGTGTCTTTTCCAGTAGCGTCCTGAGCCTTGTGCTATCCTTTGAAGAATGGGGAACCTGTACACAACATGTACAAACATTAAAATTTAATGTTTTAAAATTGAATGAGAATGTAGAACTTCATGTAAAAAAACAAAATGAAAGAAAAAATCATGCAATACCTCATGTATTTCCCTCTGCATTGTCTTTTGTTGCTCGTCCATTAAAACATCCTCCACAATAAACTGTAAAATATACATGTATGTATGTGTATATATATATATATATATATATATATATATATATATATATATATATATATATATGTTTCAAATGAAAATGCATATAAACTAGTTATCAATAAGATTAAAAACAAGTTAGACAACTTGTTCAAATAGTGTGGATGTTCCTATCTCCATCATACACCCCATTGCTAGAGTCCTTGGAGAAAAGAAATCATCTCCAAAGACCTAAATTTAAAAAAACTTAAAGCTATAAAATAACTAAAGATCTGGATCTCATTTTATAACAAAACTTTTGGACTTCAGTTTATAACTTAAACATATAAGTGAAAAATTGAATACTTGTGATGGTGGATTGGGCACATATCCTAAAGGTGGCTCTGAAGGAAAATGATCTCCAGAAACCTAAAATTCAAAAAATTTAAAACTGTAAAATAACTCAAGATCTAGATCTCATTTTTTAATGGAACTTTTGAGCTGCAATATATAGCTTAAAAACATATTTAAGTGAAAAATGTTCATACTTGTGATGGTGGATTTGACACATCTCCTACCAAGGAAGAAGAAGGTACCTCCATCACAAAAACGTCGGACGAAATTAGAATCTATTAACGTTTAATTATATACATATACATGTGTACACAATTATTTATTTTAAAAATATGTCATCATGTTCCGATATATAATAATAGATTAAAATAATTGTATATCAACATCATGTTCACTTAAAAAGCACTAACATGTGCCAACATATCATCTTGATGGTGAGAACCATCGTGATTGTGTGAACCTGAAGCTTCAACTGTGATATTAACATCTTCGTTCACCAAGTGTGGGAACTGCAAATGATGTTCACATATATAATACATTTTTGTTAGATTAACATATACAAATAAATGCATGTATATATATTTATTACAAATTTTACATGCGTTAAAATAATCATCCTAACCATTAACATATACCTATCCCATGCCCTCTTCCTCACGAATAATTAGGTCCTGCCAACCATTGCGAAAATTATTTGCATATGTTCTGAGCTCTTCAAAACTCATGTTGTCTATCTCATCATCTGTATGATACAAAAAATTAGCACGTGAATTCTCTCGTGCTCTTTGTCGATTCAGAAAAACATCAATTCCACCAAGTCCACTCTGAACATTGTCTATGATGGCATCCATCTCTTACCGCAAAGTTTCCACACAAAGAGATTGACTTACCAATGGTGACTTGGGGCAAGGAAACTTAGCATCACTCTTAGCACCCCTACGGTCACATAATCGACCTTTCCCAGGAACAAAAAATTCAGAGGGAAGGTCATTATAATTGGGTTTCATTCCCAAAAATAATTCTGCATAAAATAATTTTGAAAAATAAAGAGGAACCTAGTCGTTCCATGGTAGTCTTCCATAGGAAGCAAGGTGCCTATCATACAAATGGCAAGCTATATCAGGGTGCTTGAAATATTGCACCTTTAGAATCTTTCTTTTCGGCCCTTCTTTGAAATTAAACATAGAATTAGCCATTTCTGTTGTGACTCTTTGTTTAACAACTTCCCATGTATCGAGACCCATCAATGTTTCATTTCTTTTCCTCGTCACTTATACAAAAGTATCGGTGGTTAGCCCAAGAATTTTGTACACATCTACAAGTCTGCTTAAAGAGTGAATAATTATTTTTAAGCTTTCTTGACTCTCAACAGGGAGTTTCAAAGACACAAGATTTTTATTCAATTTTGAATAAATATGTTGACACCTTTGTAATGTGCATTGTTGGATGTTTGTTTCCCAAGGTATATCGGAAATGTCAGACAGATAAGTCGTGGTTGGTGTACAACCTTCTTCTTGAATAACGCGTTCTGGCCTACGTCTTTTTGGAGCATCATTATATAAAATTCTTACCCTTTGCATCACTATACAAAATTTTGTATAAATAAAAAAACATGTGAACAAATTTGTACAAATTGAATGAAAATAATATTCAACTTGATGGCCACCTCAATATGGTTGGCCAACATTATGCCCACCCTGAAACTGTTGAGAACCAGAATGACCACCGATTGGTTAAGAACCAACACGACCACCCATTGATTGACCTTCGGGGGAATGCATATCACCACCCTCACGCAATTGACCACCACCTATTGATGGGACACCAGGGGAATGTGTACCACCACCAACCTCACACGACGAGAGGGAAGATTCATAAAAAAATATGAATTTATAATCAATTCAAAAATACATTCATACATATAAATACATATACATATGATTGATTAAACTGCATGAACCATACCACGATTGTGTGAACCATGGCCATGTTCCATTGATGTAGTAGATACTTTTGTCCTCCTAACTCCTAAAAAATAAAAAATAAAATTTATTAAGGACTAATTTAACTCACAAAATTGATAAAAAATCAATTCCATATGTATACATGTACATACATGGGGATAAAATTATATCTATTCAATTAAAAAATCAATTCCACATGTATACATGTATGTACAGAGATAATATTATATATTCAAATATCATTTAAAAACATGCACATTTAATATAAATACCATGAACATCCCTTGATCCATGATCCCCCTCTCTCATTGAGCCATGTGATTCTATTGATCCTCGCCTTTCATCATCCATGATATATATATATATGGATATCTACAGTGCACATTTATAATTATTTTTAAATTAATATTTAAAATAAATTCAAAAGATTTCAAAAAATTAATGTAATTTAGTACACAAATTATGTAAAACACAAATTGATTTGTAAAACTCAATTTAAACAAAAATTTGTTGAAATCCTCACATTTTAATTTTATAAAACGTGAAGTTCACCAAGTTGCGCATACATGGTGGGGGCACACTTGGTATATAATTGAAAAAAACACATGTTCATTAAAAATGACGCATTTATAATTAAAAACACACACACATATCAAAGATGTGTTACAATGTTCATCAATAAATTTTGAAGGAGAGCGTATAAACACTAATTGTTGGAGAGGTAAATCCCCTCTACAGACAGAGGCAATCCCACTAGCCCAAGAGTGGGTCTAGCAACAAACAAAAACATGCTATGATATCAATTCCTAGTTACAAAATACAAAGCTACGATGGATAGCCTACCTCAAGTCCTACGCTGCTATTGTCGGAGAAGAAGTGTTGCTTCCTGTTCCTAGCTCGACAGATCAAAATCCTTTCACTCACCACATCCGGACACCTGTACACATACAGAGGAAAAAGACAACATACAATGTAATAATTCAAACATGTAACTATCAATCAGTTGGAAAAGATTGAATCAAATTTCATTACACAGATAAAAAATAAAACGATGGAACCAATAACATATTCGAGCATATATTAAAATGTGAAAGAAAGATTACAACTAAGTTCCAATGTCACATTCTTCCTTCGGCAGGGCTTCCAGCGGAGCATGTCTCACAAAGATTTTCGGGAATTTAGACAAGGTTCTCTCTCTTACAGGGTTCTCCTTAGCTCTGCTCTCAATAGTCGCTTTGCTATAGTTTTCTTCCAAAATGTTCATCTAGGTTTCAAATAGAGAGGGCAGGATTTTATAGAGGGAGAAGGAGAGGTTAGGATCCCTATAATCATGGGGGAGAGTCCTATCTCTTAGGAAGGTTCCATGAGAGGTGGAAAACCACTTCCTAAACAGGGAGATCCGGAGCCAAATAGCCCAACCTCTTTTTGATGATTCGTTCTGAAATTTTTAGAACCAAACTTACACCTTTTATTTTTAAAAAACATTCCCAAATAGGCTTGGCGCGGGCAATACATAGGGACAGAGTGCCAAGTGGCATAGGCCTAGTGTAAATTTCCCAGGTCAGCGCGAGTGATGAACTAGCTACTCGCGCCAATGCCCAAACATATATTTTAAGTAAGTTCCTGAGGAAATGTTCTCAAGGAGAATTATTTCCCTTATGCAGAAGGATGTCATCAAGGTGTTTTCAGGACATTTTACTGTTCACAAGTCACGGGAATAGTCCTCCAATGTACGGGACGAGGGATTGCAGGGACGATGACAAAATGCTGTGTAACACTAATTCATATTTGAGAGATGAATTTTGAATTGGCATTACCCCGTATAATACTAATTCATATATTAATTCATCTTTGACAGATGAATATTGAATTGGCATTTCCCCACACAATAGATCACTAGACATCTTATTAACATTTGCATAATGTCGTGTACTAAAAAAATGAAATTGTCTAACAATATTGTTTGCTTTTCCATGAATTTGTTTTAGCATCTCCTTCTTAACTTGGTACACGTATTTCATCTGGTTGCACACAAGTTCAAAATTGGTGAAAACTAAAATTCCATTTGATCCATACTCCCTAGTTGTTCCCAAGCCTTCTATCAATGAAATAATAAATTCATCGTTGTTTTTTGTTATTCCCGGTATATTTATTTTCCTTTGGAGTATGTTTTTAGTCGAAATATTGTAAAGAACATATGTAATCACTTATTTCCCTGGATTGGGATAGCAAGAAACATTTATGCATAATGTCCATTTTTCAACCATGTCTAGTGGGTTTTTTGATCCCTGAAAAAAAATCAATAAAATATATTAAATTAACATTTATTGCAAATGCATGGGAGAAATGACATGTACATGGTTTGCCTTAAATTTTATGGGTGAAATTACATGTACATGGTTCCTAAAAGCACTAGCAAATGCATTAAAGTTTATGGGAGAAATGGCATGTACATGGTTTCCAGAAACAGTAGCATTTTCCTTATTGCAAATACCTTAAATTGTATTCCTTATTGAAAATATCTTAAATTTTATTGCAAATGCCTTAAATTTTATGGGGAAAATGGCATATACATGGTCAGGAAAAATGACATGTACATGGTTCCCGAAAACACTAGCAAATGCCGACTTTATGGGATAAATGACATGTACATGGTTTCCCAAAACATTAGCATTTTCCTTAAGAATATATTAAATGAACATTTATTGCAAATGACTTAAATTTTATTGCAAATGCATGGGAGAAATGGCATATACATGGTTTCCAAAAACACTAGCATTTTCCTTATTTCAAATGCCTTAAATTTTATTGCAAATGCATGGGAGAAATGGCATGTACATGGTTTCCCAAAAACACTAGCAAATGCCAACTTTATGGGAGAAATGACATGTACATGGTTTCCAAAAACACTAGCATTTTTCTTAAAATATATATTAAATTAACATTAATTGCAAATGACTTAAATTTTATTGCAAATGAATGGGAGAAATGGCATGTACATGGTTTTCCTTAAAACACTAGAATTTTCATTAAAAACATATTAAATTAAAGTTTATGGGAGAATGACATGTACATGATTTATCTTGAAGTTTATGGGAGAAATGACATGTACATGGTTTGCCTTAAGTTTAAAAAATATATTAAATTGAAGTTTATGGGAGAATGACATGTACATGGTTTGCCTTAAATTTTATGGGAGAAATGACATGTACATGGTTTGCCTTAAAGTTTATTGGAGAAATTAGATAGAAATGACATGTACATATTTCCCAAAACGCTAGAAAATGTCTTAAATTTTATGGATAAATCACATACAAATGACATGTGCATGGTTTCCAAAACACTAGCAAATGCCTTAAAGTTTATGGGAGAAATGGCATGTACATGAATTGCCTTAATGTTTTCCTTGAGCTTATGGGAGAAAGCCTTGAGTTTATGGGAGAAATGACATGTACATCATTTGCCTTAAAGTTTTCCTTAAATTTCATGGGAGAAATGACATCTAGAAATGGCATGCCTTAAAGTTTGCCTTGCCTAGAGTTTAAGGGAGAAATGACATGTACATGGTTCGCCTTAAAGTTTGTCTTATAGTTTATGGGAAAAATGACATATTTATGGGAGAAATGGCATAGAAATGACATGCCTTAAAGTTTGCCTTGAGTTTATGGGATAAATGACACATGTACATGGTTTACCTTACAGTTTTCCTTAAATTTTATGGGAGAAATGACATGTACATGGTTATCGTTAAAATTTTCCTTGATTTTATGGAAGAAATGACATGTACATGGTTATCCTTAAAGTTTGCCTTAAATTTTATGGGAGAAATGACATAGAAATGACATGTACATAGTTCCAAAAATACTATCAAGTTCCTTAAAGTAAAGTTTGCCTTACAGTTTGTGGGAGAAATGATATGTACAAAGTTATCCTTAAAGTTTGCCTTGAGTTTATGGGAGAAATGACACGTACATGGTTATCCTTAAAGTTTGTCTTAAATTTTATCGGAGAAATGACATAGAAATGACATGTAAATGGTTCCAGAAAGACTATAAAATGCCTTAAAGTTTATGGGACAAATGACATGTACATGGTTATCCTTAAAGTTTGCCTTGAGTTTATGGGAGAAATGACATGTACATGGTTACCCTTAAACTTTTCCTTAAATTTTATGAGAGAAATGAAATAGAAATGACATGTACATGGTTCCAAAAACACTATCAAATACCTTAAACTAAAGTTTTCCTTAAAGTTTATGGGAGAATTGACATAGAAATGACATGTACATGGTTCCAAAAACACTAGAAAATGCCTTAAATTTGATGGGAGAAATGATATCTACATGGTTATCCTTAAAGTTATCCTTAAATTTTATGGGAGAAATGACATGTACATGGTTCCCAAAACACTAGCAAATGCCTTAAAGTTTATGGGAGAAATGACATATACATGGTTTCCAAAAACACTAGCATTTTCCGTAAAAATATATTAAATTAAATTTTATGGGAGAAATGACACGTACATGGTTTTCCTTAATTTTTTCCTTAAGTTACAACCATGGAGTGATGTTGTCATATGAGGATGAAAATTAGCTAAGAAAACCAACTATGTGCATAAGTTTAAATTGATATGTTTATTTATGAACTTAATTGAAATAAATATGTTGCTAGAAATGAAATTATAATGATAGGTTCTACAATATGGATGTAGACTAATGTTTAATATATGCATGTATGCATGTATGTCTGTTGGAGCTGTTGTGTGCATGTGAACATTGTGTGAAGACAATTATCCTGCACACTAGTATTATTCATGATAGGTTATACAAGATGGATGTAGACTAATGTTTAATATATGCATCTATGCATGTATGTTTAGTTATAAAAGAGGATGTAGACTAATGTTTAATATATGCATATATGCATGTATTTTTGGTGGAGCTGTTGTGTGGATGTGAAGTTGTGTCAAGACAATTATCTAGTATTATTCATGATAGGTTCTACAAGATGGATCTAGACTAATGTTTAATATATTCATAAATGCATGTATGTTTGGTGGACTTGTTGTGTGCATAAGTACGTTACCACAAGTGACAATATTAAGTTCTTGGGAGAAGAAATTATTGTGTGGCTCAAATGCAAATGGTAATTTTGGCATGAAATTAATGTGTAGCTAAAATTAAATTGGTTTTCATTATAAATCATAAATTATTTGTCAACATCTCATAAGTTGAGATCTAAAATTGAAATTTTTAACTTCACATTGGGACATAGTAATTTAGCCAACAACAACAGAACATCCTATGATTGATCTTTACCCTCATTACAAGCTCAGAGTATATGCATGGAAATTTGAATGTTCAAAATGTGTTATTTTTCTGACACACAATACACATCAAAAAAACAGGAAGATCATAGATTAGGTGGACATACAAGTTGATATGTTTCGGGATGGCCTGAATGTTGCTCACATGGACTCTTTGTTGCCCGAACATTTTTTTCCAGGGAGTGAGTGAAGTTCAATTCAAGATCAGGTAATCAATATAAATCTATATCTCAATAAATATCAGATCAATATTAATCTCAATTCATATCCAACTCTGCTAAAAAGAAAAAGGCCTGAGAAAATTTTACATAATCTAAGTACTTTTGAAAATTTTCAAAATGTTAAATCTATTTCTAAAACAATATTTCATTGTATTAACCAAAAATAAAATAATTACATTATACCTTATCTAAATTTTTAACCAATTTATTATGATAAAAATTAATTTGAACCTTGTGACTATTAGACGAGGGTGATGATGTTGAGATTTAGAGGATCAATATTTCTCTTGTTTGGGGTGTTGGATTTGGTGTTGCTTCAATGTTTTGGCCATGGCAGCTTAGTTTCAACAATTGTAGATTAGATTGATAATAACACTATAAACCCAAGGAGGCCTCATGGAGAAGTGTTGAGTAATGGTTTATGGAATTCAATGATGATTAGAGGGCCTGCAACTCCTGCAATTCCTTTTTCTCCCTTCAAATGCATAATTGAATATAGGTAAGTATCATAGGTTATGTTATCCCAATAATATAATATAGGTAAACATTACTTACTGTAAAGAATACAGGGAATCAAATCCCATTGAATATGAGGTTACAATGACTCTATAGCTTATATAAAGAGGTTGAATAAGTAACAACAGTCATGAAAACTTCTATGATCAAACTAGTTATAAACACAATAATCTAATATAGGTAAAAATTACTTAGTGTAAAACAGACAGGGAATCAAAGCCCATTGAATATGAGGTTACAATGACTCTATAGCTTACAATTATGACAATTTAAATGATCAGACTAGTTATAAACACAATAATCTAATATAGCTAAACATTACTTGGTGTAAAACAAACAAGGAATAAAAGCCTATTGAATATGAGATTACAATGAATCTATAGCTTATATAAATAGGTTGAAAAAGTAACAACAGTTATGACAACTTATATGGTCAGACTAGCTGTAAACACAATAATCTAATATAGGTAAACATTACTTAATTTAAAACAGATAGGGAACCAAAGCCAATTGAATATGAGGTTACAATGACTCTATATATTATATAAAGAGGTTGAACAAGTAACAAAAATTATCATAGCTTCTATGATCACACTAGTTGTAAACACAATAATCTAATATAGGTAAACATTACTCAGTGTAAAAAAGACAGGGAATAAAAGCCCATTGAATTTGAGGTTACAATGACTCTATACCTTATATAAAGAGGTTGAACAAATAACAACAGTTATGACAACTTCTATGATCAGACTATCTGTAAACATAATAATCTAATATAGGTAAACATTACTTAGTGTAAAACAAACAAGGAATCAAAGGCGATTGAATATGAGGTTAAAATGAATCTATAGCTTATATATAAATAGGTTGAAAAAGTAACAAAAATTATGACAACTTCTATGATCGGGCTAGATGTAAACACGTAATCAGAGTTATGAATAGGTATAAGTAAGCTTATATAGCTAATGGTCGCTATGTGATTAGTGTGAACCTTGTATGCAGACTGACTTTGCGCTTATCAAGTTGTTAGATACAGTACATTAACTCCATGTATCATCGTGCTTGTAATCATACCTTATAAATTTCTTAGAAGGTGTGATTCATTATGTGAATGCTTACTACTTATAGCTTATCTCCTATTATATTAAATTTAGGTCAGCAAGCTGGTTAAGCTCTTACATATCCAATAGGCAAGTTTGACGAGGGGGGATTCCAAAGGATGTTTCATGTAGTGAACATCAACAATAGGGCTTCTAGTATATGTATACTTGGTAGTAAAGATTTGATCGAGCATTATATCTGCTAGTTGGCTAACCACATGGAAATTTTGAGGATCCTTCTTCTTCCTGCCAGGATTCCTTAGGAAAAACTAATGGATAGCATTCACATAGATGGGGACATATTTTATTGCTTGAAATAGTGGTATATTGAAACACGCATTATTTCACACTCCTAGGAAGTTAAAATTACAAGCTGGTTAAGCTCTTACACTAGACTTATGATTAGAGAGCTAGAACAGAGAGACTATGCAAGTAGTAGGTTTTTTCTTCTACCTGGAAATTCGGAGACAAAGAGACAACGAGAGCGCATGATGAGCAGACACTGAGACAACGAGGCTGCATCGAGCATACTATGAGACGAAGAGGCTGAAATGAGCATACATCGAGACGACGAGGCCACAGATCCCCGAGGATGTCGCCGAGGATGCGGATTAGAAATAATTTGTGAACACAAAAAATAATATTAAAAAAAAAACAATAAACAAAAAAATAACAGACCATAAACCATAAACAGAGCATAAAATTATCGCCTTTTCTTTCCTCCTCCCCTTTGCAACACAAACAGAGTGACACATACAACACAAATAGAGCGATACAGACATCAACAGAGCAATGGTAACAAACCCAAGCCTTGTTGCGGTTTGGGGGCCCGTATATTTATAAGAAAAATTTCTACCTAATTCTTTTTAAAAGTTCGGTCAAACTAATAGTTCGGTCAAATTATTAGTTTGGCCAAACTTTTGTTGCCAATTTTCCCACCTCTGGCCAAGAATATGTTTCCCCATGTCGTCAATGTAAATAGAAGAATTAGTTCTGCTGATTTAATTTCAAAACTTTGGCCGACCTTTCTAACAGTTCAGCCGAACTTTTATAAAATTTCGGCCAAACTGTTGGGAAAATGAAAATTCTGACCGTGTTTCTCA
The DNA here is from genome assembly GCA_034641835.2 of Pinus albicaulis. NCBI lineage: Eukaryota > Viridiplantae > Streptophyta > Pinopsida > Pinales > Pinaceae > Pinus > Pinus albicaulis. The sequence goes on along the minus strand of CM076583.1, from coordinate 183,542,154 downwards.
CGAAAGTGTAACCCACCTTTGCATTTTTACCCTACTGTAAACAATTTAATAATCATATGCTGGCTGAATTACACAAAAAATATGATCCAAGATCAAGGAAGAGATCTAGATCATTGAATAATAATGAGGTGTCAGAAGACCCAATACCTCAACAGATGGTGACTCCACAACAACCATAAAATAACTTGATAGAGGGAAGCATCAAATAGATTCAGTAATGAAAAATACTTTTCAACAAGGGAAGATTTCACAAGGGAAGTCGAAAGGTGAGAATTTAAAAACAATTGTTGTTTCATCTGAACAAATTTCACATTTGAAGAAAAATAATGAATATCTTGAGAAGTTAATAAAACTGATTAATCTTTTTAATTTTACAAAAGAATTGGAGAATATAAATATATCAATCCCCTTGACTGAGCTGGTGAAGACTCTAATGTATAAAAAGTAGTTTTCATATTTTTTTAATCTTTCTTAAGGTGATAATGTGTCTGACATTGTGAATTTGCAAGAAGATAGACTAGTACTGATTTTTGGTCCTCACTTGGAAGAGGTGGATTCATCTACTCCTCCTTTTTACATTTCTTTATTGGTGCATTATTTCATGCTATAAAATTTCATGTTGGATTCGGGAGCTTCACACAATTTAATGCCATTATTTGTAATGAAGCAATTCAATTTACAAATCACCAAACCTTATAGGGATATTTACTCATTTGATTCCAAAAAGGTTAAGTGTGTAGGGTTTATTAAAGATATGGTTGTTTCATTGGCTCAAATTCTCGCTAGAAGTATTGTGATGGATGTGGTGGTGGAAAATATCCCAAATCATTTTGGGATGCTTCTTTCTAGATCTTTGGGGGCTAAGTTGGAAGGTGTTTTGAGATTGGATTTTACTTATGCCATAATACCAATTTTTAGGGGAGAAGAGAGAATGTTATATAGATAAGATAGGGTTGTAAAACCCATTACTAAGGAGAAAGGCAATAATTCTCCTGTGTACAACTAGGAAAAGGATGATTTTCCTCTTTCATGCTACAAGAAGTTGCAGGAATTGTTGGAGATGCTCAAGTTTACCTCCCTTTAGCAGTTGAGAATAAAGAGATGATAGGGAATGGTGTTTGGAAATTTTATTTTGATGGTGCTTGTTCAAAAGATGGTACTAGAGTATGTATTCTCTTAATCACTCCAAAGGGTCATTTAATTCCATTTTCATATGAATTATAATTTGATTCTAAGAACAATATATCAGAATATGAAGCTAAGATTCTTGGGTTGAAAATTACTAAACATTTAGGAGTACAAAATATATATGTTTTTGGAGATTCTGAACTAGTGGCTAAATAGATTAAAAATTATTGTGTGTCAAGAAATCCAAGATTAATAACTTATAGGAATGAAGTGTGGGATTTAGTGGACAATTTATTTCTTTATTTTAATATAAAATTTGTCTCTAGGGAAGGGAACATGCATGCATATCCTCTAGCAGTTGCAGCCAACACTTTTAAACCCCCTCTAAATCCAAGGCTGAGATATGAAGTAGAAATCAGACACAAGCCTTCAATTCCTGATAATGTGAAGCATTGGCATATTTTTGAAGATGAAAAACATATTAAAGATTTTTTAGATATGAAAGGAGAATTTTATAATTTAGAAATTGACCAAGATGAAGATGTTGAGGAGTAGCACGAGGGAGCATTTTCTTTAAAATATTCAATTGGTAATCCGAATATTTTGCAACTCAAAGATAATGTAATACCAAAAGGATTAGTACCTCTAGAAAAATTATTTAATGGTGATGATGTTGCTAAGAATCCAAAGAAATCAAACCTTAAAGGGGTCTTGGAATATTGTAATTTGGATGCAGATCAATAGCCCAAGATGGTGATATTATTTAAAGGTGTGCCTGCAAATTTTAAACAGAGATATATAAGTCTATTTAAGAAGTTTTTTGATTTTTTTTCATGGTCATATGAAGACTTGAAGACATATGATACTAATATCATCAAGCACGAAATCCCTTTGAAGCCAAGAGTCAAATATTTTAAGCAAAAGCTAAGGCATATCAACCTCTTGTTGTTTCCTTCAAATGAGAAAGAAGTTAAGAAATTATTACAGTCTAAAATAATTATTCCTTTAAGCTATACAGACTCGGTGGAAAATATTGTACGAGTAAGGAAAAATAATGCTGAAATAAGGTTATGTGTGGATTTCAGAAATTTGAACATGACATCTTTGAAGGATAATTATCCTTTTCCCAAGGGGGACCACATTTTACAAAAAATAATAGGTTCAGATTGTAGTAGAGAAGGAGTATCAGAAGAAAACAACATTTACAACTCCTTGGGGAATGTTCATGTATGCCAAAATGCCTTTCGGATTGATGAATGTTGGTGCCATAGTCCAGAGAGCTATGAATATAACATTTTTAGGAGAAATGGATTAGTTTGTGGTGATTTATCTAGATGATATAACTATCTTTTCTAAATTTTATGAAGAAAATTTGGAACATCTACAATAAACCTTTGAAAAGAGTAGGAGGTATGGTTTATCTTTAAACCCAAAGAAATATCACCTTACTTTGAAAGAGGGAAATTTTTTGGGACATATTGTTTCAAAAGGAGGAGTGAAGATAAAACCTACAAGAGTGGCAGAAATAAGTAAGATACCTTTCCCAAGAAGTAAGAAAGAGATTCAGAGTTTTCTGGGGAGAATTAACTTCCTCGGGAGCTTTATTCCAAATTATGTTGAAATTGTCAACAAAATCACTAATATGTTGAAGCAAGGAGTAGAAGTGAAGTGGAATAAATCTGAAAGGGATTCCTTTTCAAGAATTAAAGTAGCTTTGCAAGAAGCTCCGGTGTTAATAAGTCCTAATTATGAAAATCATTTTTATATTTTTTCTTTTACTTCTAACTATACTATTGTAGTTATACTTTTGTAGAAGAATGTTGAGCAGAGAGAACAACCTGTAGCCTTTTTCAGTAAATTTTTGAGGCATGCAGAACTAAAATATAATATTTTGGAAAAATAGGCTTATGCCTTGGTTAAAGCCCTTAAACCTTTCATAGTTTATATTCTTTAGTTCGAGGTGGTTGCATATGTGCCAAATAGGATTATTAAGGATGTTTTGGTTTAGAGTGATGTAGAAGTTAAAAGAGGTAAGCAGATAGCCAGGATAAAAGAATAAGATTTAGACATAAAACCAAAAAAAATAATAAAGGGTCAAACTTTGGCTAAAATTCTGACAGAAACAAATTTTTAAGCTTTGGTGATTAATCTATTAGCTGAAGTTGAAGAGAAAGAAGATTTTTGAAAACAAACAATTTCTAAATCAGGTGATCAAATTCAATATAAATTCCTGTGTTTTGAATGGTTCAAATATATCGTGCATTACTTTTTTTTTATTTGTTTTCCTCCTACCATGAACTTAACAAAATACAAGGCTCTGAAAGTAAAGGCTCAACAACATGTGATTGTAAATGGAATTTTAAATTGGAGAGATCAATTGGGTATCTTGCTGCTTTTTCTAACAGAGGGGGAAGCTGTTGAAATAATCAAAGAATACCATGATAGCCTCTATGGAGGTCGTTATTGTTGGAATATTATTGTTAGCCACCTATAAAATTTTTCATATCAAATGGTGGCTAAATCATTTTTTGAAAGCCTTCAAGAAACAATTTTATTGCCAAATTGTTAGTTCTTGAAGTCTTGTGAAGATGACTTATCCTTGTTAATATTCACTGTTGTTTCCCTCTCAAAACTGAAAAAATACTGTTTTCCTGAAGAAAAGACTGCTGTAAAAACTCCATTTTTCCCTCATTTTACCCCTCCTTTCACTCCTAATTAACCTCCATTTTATCCCCTTTTTCCCATGAAATTCCTCTATTTTCCCTTCTTCCCTTCATAAATCCCCTTTGATAAGGTTTAAAACTCCTATTTTTACCTTATCGAAAGCTTTCAAACCCTTTGAAAATCTTTGAAAAAATCATAAAAAAACCCACTTTTTACCTTATAGGCCTAAGCCCCTTTGGCTAAGCACTAAACCACTTCCCCACCATGCGACCTAGCGCTAGAACCAAGCATTAAGGCCCCGGGCACTTATCGCATTGGGTCATTCATGTGAAACACGTTCCTTTTGTTGTGTTAAAATCTCCGATTGCAATTGGCTCCTTTCTGTATAAACCCCGATCCTTTGCTTCCTTTGTAAAACCAAGAGCCCCGCAATCGAGAGCTAAACATTATATAAAACCCCTCCCCGATGCGAAATTTCCTTTGTATTTTATTTAAAACCCCATTTTTTCATATTATAATGTAACTCGCCAGTTCATTGGTTGAAGCAAATCCCGACCGTTGATTTAAACCAATCAACGATCGGCAAAATCTCGCATCGGATATTTCATTGGATGTGTTTGAATATTTTATTCATCTCCTCTGATTGGAAACCTCCCGACGGATTCCCAACCATCGATCTATTCCGCCATTCCCAGATCCGACGGCCCACATCGCTTTGTTCATAAGCCCATCCCTCCGCCGTTGGACCTCTAATTCAATCTCTGCTATCGATCTCGCCCTCAGATCAATGACCCTCGTTCAATCACATCGGCGCTTTTTACCCCTTGCCCCCACCAATCGCGATCTTCCGATTGCATCTGGGCCATCCATACACTAAGATCTGACGGTCCAGATCAATCCTCAAACCCTTTGTTAATTTCATGAAACCTCGCTTTATAAAGTTTTTCAGGGAAATATCCCCTGTTGATCTTTGCAGATCAACAACCCGCATTAATCCAAATTCCGCCCACCCCTCACCTCATATTTTATTCCTTTGATCCCAAGATTCGATCTGGGCCGTTCATTCCATTCATCCAATGGTCCAGAATCATCTTGATAGGCCCAACTCCTTTGGGTCCTGCCCTACCCAGATCGAAGCTCTGCCGTTCATTCCTTGATCTGAAAGTCCAGATCAAAACCGCTCAGACTCTACCCCACATCTTATCACCCGAGCATCTATTCTCCTGACCGTCCGATCTAAGTCCCCAGATCTGATGTCCGACGCTCAATTTCACGTGATTTTTAGCCTGAAGGTTAATGAGCCAAAATTACGTGATGTAGGCAGTTTTAAAAGGCCATGTGTCGGCCAGTAATGCATATCGCGTTCAAAAAGTTAAAACCGCCTATCTCCATTTTTGTTGCGCAAAACCGACGGTTTCTTCAGTCGAAACCACCCTTCCCATTTACACTCCATTTTCCCGAAATTAATCTCCACCGTTGATCTCTGCAGGTCAACGAATCCCAGTTTAATCTTGCCTTTAGTTCATCGCCCTCCGCCATCCTCCAAGGGACTTCATAAGTCATTCTCAGCTGTTGATCTCTGTGGCCGATCTCATCTGACGACCCAAGTTATTTCCGAAACCCCAACTTTCGTTTTAACGCATTTTTCTTTCCGTCGAAGGTTTTCACCCTTTTTTTTTGTATATTCTACCTCTCAGCTATAATATGGCCCCCTTCACATTATATTTTCCAAATCCATTTCAACCGTTGATCTTTGCAGATCAACGACCCTAACTTAATCTCCCCACTTTTTAAATCAACCGCCTCTCCTTTTAACCTCTGCAAGCAATCCTCGCCGTTGGATGTTTTCATCCAACGGTTGTGATCTAACCTCAGCCTCTGAAGCAGTTGAACCCATCCCCATAGGATTTCTTCTAATTTTTCTTTGTTTTGTAGGTTTTAATGGTTTTTTTTTCAAAAGTTTTAAAAGAAAATTGAAGGTCGGGGATGACGATCCCTCGGGCCATTATTCATCAAAGATATCATTCTGCAGGGTTTTCCCATCAATTTTCATCCGTGCCTCATGAGCACTGATGCCATTTTAAAACCCTCTGCGCACCTGCACATCAACAAGACACAAAAAAGTTTAAACAAGCAAAGAGTATCAGTGCTAAAAAATCCAATCACAGCAGAGATGAAGAATTGAAGAAGGTTTACACAGTTTTGAAGGATTACGACCTAAAACAACTATTTATAGCCTAATCCACCCAATTAAACACAGTTTGAAGAGCAGAAGACAGAATTTAGGCCTAATTAAGCCTAACACTTAGAATCAAATCAAATTAACAATGTTTAAAGAAAAACAATAATATCTATCAATCCGAGAAAGCCTCCACTGCCACATCAGAGGCTAATTGAATCCTCTCCAGCTACCAAAAGCCACCTGAAGCCTCAAAGCATTCAAAAGAGGCTTAGTTATTACTAGAACAGAAGATATTCACCTCAAGACAGCTAAACAGTTAATTCAACCAAAGGAACTTATTGTAAACTGTCAGCAGAGTTATTACAAGGATAACAAAGAGCCTTAAAGTGAAAAAATCTTCCCAACGAGCTTAATAATTAATGTAAACCAATTAATACAGAGGAAATATCAGAAAGTTTCTCCATTGAGCCCCTCAAAGGCCGAGAAACATTAAACTATATTAATTGATCCTAGAATATATTTTATCCCATCCCACCTCCTCATTTCTTCTATAAATACTTTTGAAGAAGATGAGATAATGTTGGACACTGCATATCTGTTGCCTGTAAATAGTTTTCTGAAGCTGCTGTAAGCTCTGTTTGTAATTGAAGATACCTAAGTTAAGATGCGAAGTTTGAAGTTGTAGAGAGCCACTGGACTTGAAGATTGTAACTGGTTTGAAGTATCAAATACAAGCTGATTTATGGGATCCTGGTATATGTCAAAGGTGATGTTTTTCTTATTGTAAATTGTTATTTTATTTCTGTTTCCATTCTATCCATCTTCTCTGATAAATAGAGTTAGGATTTACTGTCAAAGGTACCCTACTCTTACTGATAAGCTTTATCTACATGTTTTCTTCCAAAATTGTGTATTTAAGAATGATTCAATACAGTCCAAGCAGTTAGGAATGCTGGCGTTCCCTCGTCCTACTGTCTAAACTTTAAACATTGTTTTTGAATGTTATTTTTAGTGTCTGCTAAGTAAAGTTGAACTAGGGAAGTATATGGTGAGCCATGTCCTCTAGTTTTATCTCCAAGGGTTGTCCGAAAGTTTCCCTAAGAGTATGTTGAAAGAAGGCTAGGTTCAAAGTCCTTACCTGATCTTAGACTATTCTTTGTTATCTCATGTGTTGTCTTGATAAGTTTTCTAAGTAAAGCAGAGCTAGGGAATTCTATGGTGAGCCCTGTCCTCTAGTTTCTTCTCCAACAGTTGCTTTGAAAAGTTTCCCTTAGAATATGCTGAAAGCAAGATAGGTTCAAAGTCCTTACTTGATCTTAAGCTATTCCTTTTCATGTTTTAAATGTTTTTCTATTGAAAGTGCATCAAAAGAAAGATAGTTTCAAAGTACTTACTTGATCTTAGGCTGCTCTTTGTTCTTCATTTATTAAATTCCCCTTCTTATTGTTTCATTTCATTCCATAGAATCAACTTTAAAGAGATCCTTAGACATAGATGGCTTGCCCCATGGACCACTCTTGAAACTTGTTGTTTCAATTAAATCCTATTATGACTCCATAGCCCAATGGCTTGAAGCTGTTTCTTTCCTATCTTCTTAGCTGAATCAATTTTCACTTTCATTCACCTTCACCCTTCATTTAGACTTCCTTCACCTTCACATATCTTTGCCCAACCAAAACAAACAAAAACCTTGTTCTTAATAACTAGCCTAATATCACACATAAAATTCTTAAAGATAAATCAATCTTTGCACTTATAGAGAGATCCCTCTCTGGATTCAGGAGGGCTAGCTCCTAGAATCCCAAAGTGGTTTAAGTGTTGTCTCTGCAGTTCTAGTCTCACCAATCTTCTAGAATTACAGGGAGATAACATTTCTGGCGACTCCACTAGGGAAGTTTGAGTATTTTTCATCCTAGATATACCTTTAAAGATCTCAGATTACCCTTTGAACAAGAAAATTTGGTGTGTTAGCCAGTTGAGCCACCAGGCCTAACATTTCTGGCGACTTCGCTAGGGAAATTTCTGAGCTAATGATAGTCTAAGGACACCTTATGACCTTAGGAAAATCCTGGATTCAAGAACATTGTTCAGTGCAGTACAAGTAGCCCTCTTCAAGCACTACCAATCAAATGGTAATCATGATAAAACTTATTTGAATCAATGACAAACTAAGGAAACCTTAGGATTCTCATAAGAGCTTATCAAAACTTGAAGGATCAGCTAGCTTAGCCATAAGAGTAGAATTTCTCTGTCTCATCACCGTAGCTAAGTGTTGAAGCAGATTTAGGACACTCTTAGAACCCATAGGACTGAAAAAACTCAGAAAACCCAAAAATATTTCAGATTGGTATTCAAATAAACATGGTGGTGGACCATAAACCCTTTTACCTCCAAAAAGAGCTAAAAATTTCCACCCAGTGACTCCACAATCCTAAAACAGACCTTAAGACTCCACTGGGAAGACCCGTTATCATCATAACATCATTTAAACTCAGTTAGAGGACTTTAGGATTAAATTTTTCTTGTTTAAAAAGATCAATTAGCCTCTTAAAGATTGTCATATTTGGTTAAAATTTTCTTATCAAGATCGAGTCTAAAAACATAACATAGTGGCTCCTAGAAAGATTCATACTAGAGCCTACCCTAACCCTAACCCTCCTAAGATAGTTGATAACCCTGAAAGAATACTTAGGAAGTCTCCTAAGGTTAAATTTTCAACTGTTTTCAGATCACCCCTTAGAGCTAATTTTGTTCTTGAAAACCTTGCAGCTCTACAACAATCACAAGTTGACTTAAGAAATCCATTTAGAAATAGGTCGTTTGATGATTTATATCAGTTAGATTCAGAGTCTTCACTTTCATCCCTAGATCAAAATGAACATCCTGGTAGTAGAGAGACTACACCACCTGATTTGCATTTCCTTTACAATTTAGGTGTCTCTCATCCTAGATCTGCTCAACAATATATTGCTGGTCCATCCACATCTGTTCTTCATACATCCACTGTCCAAACCACTACATTCCAGCCCACTTTCCCTCTTGTCAATCCACCACTTGTAAACCCCCCACTGTTTCCACAACCTCCTATCATGGAAACATGGTATGCTCCCTTAGTCCTTCCTTTACCTCTAGTCAATCTCTCATAGGACTATCAGTCCAAGATACCATTGTATGATGCCAGTAATGCTACTACTGCTTCACAACATGTGGATAAGATGAATGACTACTTTGACAGAAATGAGATTGATGATGAAACTGTCAAACTTAGACTATTTGCTCAGAGTTTAGGGGGAGAAGTAAGAAAATGGTTCAAAGGCTTAACCCCTCACAGTATTAATGATCTCCAAGCCTTCCATCAGTTATTCTTAAAAAAATCGGAAGAGAGGAAAAACCCTCTCCAAATACTTTTTGATTACAAGAATCTCCACAGAAACACTGGGGAAAGTGTACAAGCTTATTGCACTAGGTTTAACAGTGTTTATAATGCCCTTCCCCCAGACCTAAAAACTCCACAAGGCTCATCTCTAAACAAGTTTCCTGAAGTATTTGATCCTGAGATGGCCTATCAGCTGAGAGAAAGAGACCCTCTGACTCTAGAAGATATGCAAAAAGGGGCTCTTGCTATGGATGTTAATTTAATGGAGAAAAGAGCAAGAATGAGGAATGAGAAGAAAGTGACCTTTAGAGAGGAATCCACATCTTCCACATCTAGCTCAAAGATGGAGAGAATGATGGAGGAGATGATGAAAAAGATGAGCATACTTGAGAGAGCACAAGCTAGTCAAAACCAAATAGCTCCTCAAAACATAAATCAAAACCAAAATCAGAATTTTAGGAGAAACCGGCCTCAAAACAGACCAAGGGAGGATGATCAACAGATTACTCCTCCTTTTCATCAAAACTATGTAAGTGAGGTTGAAGAAATAAGTGAGCAGACAAAGGAAGATGATATAAATATGTTGGGAGTAGATAATGATGACTTCGAAGTTCATTACAATAGGAAATAAGGTCTATACACACCCTATGATGACAAAGGAGCAGAAGATGAATATTATTATCAAGAAATGGAAAATGTCATCATAGAAACCATAAATGAATATGACCGTAGGAGTAAAAGCAATCAAGAAACTCCAAAAACTAAAACCTCTAAAAAATTTGCACAAAACAACACTGTAAATAAACCCAAAGTTATAAAACAGAAAGACAAAACAGTGGCTGGAAATTCTGATAAAAACAAAGAAAAAGGCACTCAAAATACTGAAAAACAGAGTGCAGACCTTAGTAGTGTTAGCACCTCAGCTAATGCTCTTGTTAAAACAATTTTGACAAATGTAAATAGAGGAAATCAACAAACTGATTTTGCTGATAGAGTGGCAGTTAATAAGGTTGAAACAAGCACTTCAAAGAATCAGATGCCTTTTATTTTGGAGCAGGAAATTGCCAGGATCAAAATCTCTGTTCCTCTCACTGAATTAGCTGCCCAAGATGTATATAGATCTTAAATTTTGAAGGCTTTAAACATAGAAGAAAATAATGACACTGTCAATCTTAATGATGACCAGCCAGAGCTTATATTCGGTCCTAAGATTGAGGGTAGATATCAAGAGGGACCAGTTCCTCCTTTTTATGTTAGTTTAAATGTTCATGACAAAATTTTGCACAACGCCATGCATGACTCAGGGGCCGCCCATAATTTAATGCCAAAAGCTATAATGGAGAGCCTAGCCCTTGAGATCACTCGACCTTACAAATATCTTTACTCCTTTGACTCAAGCAGAGTGAAATGTTTAGGTTTAATCAAAGACCTCTGTGTAAAATTAGCACAAATTCCAGCCAAATGTTTAGTAATGGATATTGTTGTGGCTGATGTACCCCCAAAATATGGCATGTTGTGATCAAGATCTTGGGGAGCTAAGTTACAAGGAACTATGCATATGGACATGACATATGCGACCATCCTTGTTTTTAATCAAACAAGAAGACTTTACAGGGAGTCTCATATGCAATACATGGTTACTAGCCAAGAGAGATTGCAAAAATCTCCCCTTTATTCTATAAACACAGGCCTTGATTCATTTATCCTTTTCAATGATGAAACATTCAGTGAACAAGTGACCTTAAGTGAATTAATTTCAGATAGAGAGGAGGAGGAAGACAAGATAGAACTATCGAAACAGTTTGCTAAACCAAAAAACTACAGCAAACGAAACATGGGTCTAGAGCTACAAATCATTCATCCTTCGCTTTTCAACCTTGAGAGTCAAGAAACGAGTCCTCAACACAATGAAAAACCTGACGAATTAAAACAAATTCAACGAAGTGTTGATCTTCAAGAACAATCCGAAAGCATGCTAGTTGAAGAGGATAACAACCAAACTGATGAACCTGAAACTAGTTCTTTTTGGAGTATGCACTTTGAAGGATCTTGTACTAAGAGTGATGTAGGTGTGGGAGTGTGGCTTCACAATACAATGAAAAATCATACTGAAGGGCACTCCTATAAATTAAACTTTCAGTGCACCAATAACATAGCCGAGTATGTCCCGGATGCGGGTGTACGTGATCGTGCATAATTTGCTGACGGGGAGGTGGATGGGCACGTGGTCTACCACCACCGCCATCCCTCTGCACTCCGAGCATAAGTTAATACCGCCGGCTATCACAGTTATTGCTGCATTAATGTAGACTTCATCGCCTCATTTTCTCGACCCCCCCATTGCTATGGCGCCCATTCCGTCGATCCATTGTGTCTCTCCTCTGCGTTCTTGTTGTTCTCAGGTTGACAATGAGCCCTGTTTGCGCACCAACACAGGGAAACGATGTCGAATGAGCTGCTGCCTCAAGCTTTCGACCGGCATTCACATTTCCTCAGGTCCGTATTGCAACTATAGTAACTCTTCCGTTGATTACAGGCAGCCTCTGCATTCGTTCACCATCCCTCTCTCGTTTTTTCGCCCTACCCTCCCTGCCAAGCTCATCATGCCTCGATTGAGACCTAGAATGACTTGCAGGCGCGGCTCCTCTCGTGGGCAAGTCATCAGGCCTTCTGTGTTTCCCTCTTTTGCCTCTTCGTCGGATTCCTCTGACTCCGGTGAAGGCCGTGTTGCTGCTTCCAGAAGAGGTCGGGGACGTGGTCGAGGAAGCAGTCCCTCCACCTCTGCGGCACATGTCCGCCTCTCCTCCAACGCTCACTTTCATTCCGCCCGTTTCAATTACCCCTGCTCTCTCAACCATCAAGAGTTCATTGCCTCTGTTTCCATTAAGCTCAGAACCAACCCGACTGCTCAGGCTCAGCCCATGGCCCCCTCTGGAATTTCTCCGGCATCCGAGGACGAAATTCTGTTTTGCCCCCCAGGGGTTAGTCTGCAGAGTGTTCAGGGTGCAATGGCCTCACAGCACGAGCTTTAGCAAGCTGGGCCCAGCGCTCCTTCAGGCAGTGACTTCTCGGGCAAAGCACCTCCTCCTCTAGCTGAAGATGATTTTAACCCGTATGCATGCCCAGTGGTGGAAGAAGAGCCCTCGCCCACCAATGATGCTTAATGGTATTTTCTCGCCAGTTTTTGAACACAGGTATCAAGAAGGTGTTCACTCTCCTTCTTTTTTACAGTTTTTTGCAGGAATTATGTTGTCATTCTCCTTCGCCATATCAACGGTTTCCAAGTTACTGTCCCCAGGACAGCACTCCAACGCTTCAATACGACTGTTTGTAATTTTTGCTATGGGAAGTGTTTGTTTTGGTCTTGTATTTCGAGTAGAGTCCTCCACTCCAGACATCATTTCAGACACAAGTATCAGCTATTTAGAAAGGCGGACAAGGTCCTGGTCACCAATGTATTCTCAGCCAGTAAACAGTTGTTGTTTTTTTATGTCAATGATCAGCAATGTAATGTAAGAATGCCACATCTCTGGGCTAGCTATTCTGAGGCCTCAGCCTCTCTGTAATATTTTTTGTATCAATATAGAAGTAGACCGATTCAGAAAAAAAAAAACATAGCCGAGTATGAAGCCCTTCTTTTAGGCCTGCATTTATTGAAGAAATTAGGAGCCAAAAGAATAAAGGTTCATGGTGATTCTGAACTTATAATTAGGCAAGTGAATGGGGAATATACTACGAAACATCCCAAACTTAGAGCCTATCGAAACGATTTCATGGATTTATTAAAAACATTTGAGGAATTTAAACTAATTTTTGTCCCAAGGAACCAAAAAATTCAAGCTAATGGTTTGGCTTTTGCTGCTAGAACATGTTTAACGCCATATGAAACCAAAAAATGCACAAATCAAATTAAATGCAGACCAGTTGTCCCTGATAAAGAGAAATATTGGCAAGTGTTTGATGGAGACAAACAAATAGAAGACTTCCTGCAATCCAGAAATGAATTTGAACTACCAAGTTCAGGTTTAGACTATGAAACAGACTGTCCTAGTGAAGAAAATCAACTTGATAAAGAAGAAGAGTCTCTAGAGATGGCTGATGTAAATCTACTATCTCACAAACTTGAAAACATAACAAAAATTGTTGCAGAGTCAAAAAAATAATACTTAGAAACTCTGCAGTCTAACAATCAAAGTTTGCCAAAGGGACTGGTTCCTTTAGAAGAGTTGTTTGATTTCAACGATGTGGCCAAGAAGCCAAAGCTGGAGCTTGTGGAAACTGAATTTGAAGAGTATAATATAGGCAGTGAACTAAAACCAAAGATGATCAAACTGTCTAAAACTTTACCAGCTCACATTAAACTCAAATACATAGAGCTGTTAAAAGAATTTTTTGATGTTTTTGCATGGAGTTATGAGGATCTGAAATCCTATGACACTAAGATAATTTAGCACAAGATACCTCTCAAGGAAAACCAAAATCCATTTAAACAAAAACTGCGTAGTATAAACCCTGTTCAGTTACCTTTGGTTGAGAAGGAAATCAAGAAAATGTATGAAGCTGGTATTATTGTCCCTATTAGATATTCTGAGTGGGTGTCTAATCTAGTGTCAGTTAGGAAGAAAACAGGAGAGATTAGGCTTTGTATAGACTTTAGAGACTTAAACAAAACTTCATTGAAAGACAACTACCCGTTACCCAAGATGGATCATATTTTACAAAGGGTAGTTTGTTCTAAATTAATTTCTTTGCTAGATGGCTACTCAGGATACAATCAGATTTTAGTACATCTTGATGATTAATTAAAGACAGCCTTTACTACACCTTGGAGACTACACCTTGGAGCACTTTCATGTATGTGAAAATGCCCTTTGGTTTAATGAATGTTGGTGCTACCTTTCAGAGAGCCATGGATATTGCATTCTCGGAAGAATTGGGCATCATTATTTACCTTGATGATGTCACTGTTTTTTCCAAGACAGATGAAGAGCACTTAGAACACTTGAGGAAAGTATTCGAGAAATGCAGAAAGTTTGGGATATCTTTAAATCCAAAGAAAACACTATTTGATCTCCAAGAAGGTAAACTTCTTGGGCACATCATATCAGAAGAGGGGATAAATATAGACCCAAAGAGGATTGAGGCTATATTGAAAATCACTCATCCTAGAAACATCAAGGAACTTCAATCTTTCATTGGAAAGATTAATTTCTTGAGAAGGTTCATACCCAACTTATCTGAACTCCTTAGAAACATTACAAACATGCTAAAAAGGAACAAGGGGTTAAGTGGACCTTAGAAGCAAAGAAGTCCTTTGAACTGGTCAAACAAGCATTAACCAAAACACTAGTTCTAATAAGTCCCGATTTTTCAAAAGATTTTTACATTTTTTCATTTGCATCAGAACATACAATAGCTGTTGTCCTATTGTAGAAAAATCCACAGGGACAAGAGCAGCCCATTGCATTCTTTAGCAAGGCATTGAGAGATGCTCCTCTGAAGTACAACATTATGGAAAAACAAGCCTTTGCCTTAATCAAAGCCTTAAAAGACTTCAGGGTTTACATTTTGCACTCCCCTTTGTCCCAAATTTAGTTGTGAAAGACATTCTAACACAGGACCTAGATGGTAAGAGAGGTAAGTGGATAGTTGTGATACTTGAATATGATTTAGAGATCAAGCCCACTAAACTCATTAAAGGCCAAGGACTAGCTAGATTAATGGTTGAATCAAATTTTGAAGTTCTTGATATAAATATGATAAATGCTTTAGATGAACAAGAGGAATTGTCAACTCCCATTGTTGAAGACCATTTTATGAATTCCTCTTGGTATGCTGATATTCTATATGTTTTTCTTAATTTGAATACACCTCCTGGTTTATCAAAAACAAAGGCAAGGTTTTTAAAGTTAAAAGTTGTAAACTATTGCATTATAGATAAATGTCTTTATTGGAAAAAAGCAAGTGGAATATTGCTTAAATTTTTTCCTGAGAATGATGCAGAGAAGGTTAATCACGAGTTCCATGAAGGAGAATGTTGAGGCCACCTCTACTGGAAGACAACATCCAACAAAATACTTAGAGCTGGTTACTATTGACCCACCCTCTTTCTAGATGTACACAAGATGATAATTTCCTGTCATAAATGCCAAATTTTTGAAGGAAAAGGAAAGTTCCTTCCCTTACCTTTGCATCCAATCACTATTGAAGCTCCTTTTCAACAATGGGGTTTAGACTTCATAGGAGAAATCCATCCAGCCTCATCTGCCCAACATAGATGGATTCTTACTTCAACATACTACTTTACCAAATGGATAGAAGCCATCCCTTCTAGGCAAGCCAATGACTCTGTCATCATAAAATTTATTGAGACTCATATCCTCTCTAGATTTGGTTGTCCTAGGGAAATCATCACTGATAATGCAGCTACATTTGGATCCAAGAATATGGTTGAATTCTGTCACAAATATCAGATTACATTGGACCATTCTACTGCTTATTACCCTCAAGTTAATGGGTAAGCAGAATCCTCAAATAAGATTTTGGTGAACATAATCAAGAAGTTTCTGGAGGAAAACAAGAAGACTTGGCACACAAAGCTAGTACATGCACTATGGGCTGACAGATTAACACTTAAGAAATCTATTGGGATGTCATCCTATCAGATTGTGTATGGTATAGATGCAATTTTTCCAACCAGCCTTGGTGTGCCAGTTATGAAGTTAATCCAAGAAGTGCAGTCTGAAAACAATGACATGATCAGAAGGATAAATCAAACTATACATCTTTAGAAAACCAGAGAGGAGGTTTACAATAGAGCATTACAAAAGCAAGAGAGCATTAAGAAGCTTTTTGATAGAAGAACAAAGGCCAGCAATTTCAACATTGGGGACAAAGTGTTAAAGTGGGACTTAGAGAAGACAAGGGAAAGCATGGGAATTTTGATAACTTATGGCTTGGCCCTTATCTTATTCATTCAACTGCTGGTAACAATGCTTATTTCTTTCCGGATTTGAATGGAGCCGAACTGTTTGGGGGTCCTATCAATGGCAAGATGCTCAAACATTATTTCTCTTGATCCTATCATGTTTGGAAGCCTTTTTATATTTTTTCCCATTATAAATATTTCATCCATCATTGCATTCAAAGTTAGAAAAATAAAAAATACAAAAACAATAGAAAGAGAAAAGAGGGAATATTGTAAAAACAAGAAAGGTACAGTCCCATGCCAAAAAAGAGAAACAAAATCTGAAAGTGTGCAAGCTCAAATGCCACTCCTGAAAAACACACTTTTAGTTAGTCATATAGCTTAATCATGACTATTTAGTTTTAAATTTACTGCTGATAGGTTAGTGAATCAGATTTGCCAAACAGTTTAATCTTGGCTTATCAGTTAGGTAGATTAGGATAGAAAATTAAGGTTCAAACAAGCTCAAAATATGAACCTATGAGTTTCAAAAAAGATGCATGGCTCTAATCTGTTTTAATCTTGAGCCAAAGACACAAGCAAACTGGTTCTAATAAACCCAAAACTTGAACCAAATAAACAATGAAAAAACAGCTCAAATAAGCCTAAAGACATAGCTGAAGAAAAGAGAAGGATGTGCTTAAAACTTTTAGATCTTAAGCCTTCAACATTTTGATTTAATTTTATGCAAATAATAATCTATGTGCAGCTTGTTTTTATGCCATAGATCAGCAACAAGTTAGACTGTTCAATCCTGACTTGTATGCTTTTAAATATCTTGTTTTAAAAATTAGAGAATAAAAATCTGTTAGACAGTCTAATCCTAACAGATAGTAGTTAGGTAGAGAAGCTTATGAACTCAACTATTTAATCTGAGTTCATAAAGAAATAAGAAGTAGACTTAGATTAGTTTTTGCTTTCAAAAGAATAAAATGTTTGTAAAAAGAGTTTTCCAATCCAAATGCACTCTTAAAAGAAAAAAAAATGTTAGATCAGTAGGATTGGGTAGGTAGAAAGCTTGTTTGATAGAGTTCCATTTTTTTTCATGGCTGCTAACATTATCAGAACAAAAGAAGATCATCCAAGTAAAAAAGTTGCAGCCCAATGGATGAGGCATTGATCAGCCCCCCAGAGAATACAAGTCTGAAGTTCTTGATGCCTTCAAGAAGGCACCATCCCCATGTGGAGGCACTGTTAGCCACCTATAAAATTTGTCATATCAAATGGTGGCTAAATAATTTTTTGAAATCCTTCAAGAAACAATTTTATTGCCAAATTGTTAGTTCTTGAAGTCTTGTGAAGATGACTTATCCTTGAGTTAATCTTCACTACTGTTTCCCTCTCAAAACTGAAAAATTGTTGTTTTCCTGAAGAAAAGACTGCTGCAAAAACTCCATTTTTCCCTCATTTTACCCCTCCTTTCACTCCTAATTAACCTCCATTTTATCCCCTTTTTCCATGAAATTCCTCTATTTTCCCTTCTTCCCTTCATAAATCCCCTTTGATAAGGTTTAAAACTCCTATTTTTACCGTATCGGAAGCTTTCAAACCCTTTGAAAATCTTTGAAAAAATCGTAAAAAACCCACATTTTACCTTATAGGCCTAAGCCCCTTTGGCTAAGCACTAAACCACTTCCCCACCATGCGACCTAGGGCCGGAACCAAGCGTTAAGGCCCTTGGCGCTTATTGCATCAGGGCATTCATGTGAAACGTGTTCCTTTTGTTGCGTTAAAATCTCCGATTGTGATTGGCTCCTTTCTATATAAACCCTGATCCTTTGCTTCCTTTGTAAAACCAAGAGCCCTACAATCAGGCGCTAAACATTATATAAAACCCCTCCTCGATGCGAAATTTCCTTTGTATTTTATTTAAAACCCCATTTTTTCATATTATAACATAACCTACCGGTTCATTGGTTGAAGCGAATCCCGACTGTTGATTTAAACCAATCAACGATCGACAAAATATTGCATCGGAGATTTCATTGGATGTGTTTGAATATTTTATTGATCTCCTCCGGTTGGCAACCTCCCGACGGATTCCCAACCGTTGATCTATTATGCCATTCCCAAATCTGACGGCCCACATCGCTCTATTCATAAGCCCATCCCTCTGCCATTGGACCTCCGATTCAATCTTCGTCGTCGATCTGGCCCTTAGATCAACGACCTTAGTTCAATCGCATCAGCGCTTTTTACCCCTTGCCCCCGCAGATTGAAATCTTCCGATTGCATCTGGGTCGTCCATACACTAAGATCTGACGGTCCAGATCAATCCTCGCACCCTTTGTTAATTTCATGAAACCCCGCTTTATAAAGTTTTTCGGGGAAATCTCCTCTGTTCATCTCTGCAGATCAACGAAATCCAAATTTCGCCCGCCCCTCACCTTATATTTTATTCCTTTGATCCCAATATTGGATCTGGGCCGTTCATTCCATTCATCCGACGGTCTAGAATCATCCCGATAGGCCCAACTCCTTTGGGTCCTACCCTTCCCAGATCGAATCTCCGCTGTTCATTCCTTGATCTGATGGTCTAGATCAAAACCGCTCAGACTCTGCCCCACATCTTATCGCCCGAGCATCTATTCTCCATCGCGCTTTCTCCATGACCGTCCAATCTAAGTCCCCAGATATGACGGACGATGCGCAATTTCGCGTGATTTTTAGCCCGAAGGTTAATGATCCAAAATTACGCGATGTAGGCGGTTTTAAAAGGCCACGTGTCGGCCAGTAACACATATCACGTTCAAAAAGTTAAAACCGCCTATCTCCATTTTTGTTGCGCGAAACTGGCGGTTTCTTCAGTCGAAACCACCCTTCCCATTTACACTCCATTTTCCTGAAATTAATCTCTATCATTGATCTCTGCAGATCAACGGTCCCGATTTAATCTCGCCTTTAGTTCATTTCCCTTCGCCATCCTCCAAGGGACTTCATAAGTCATTCTCAGTCGTTGATCTTTGTGGCCAATCTCATCCGACGACCTAGGTTATTTCCGAAACCCTAACTTTCGTTTTAACGCATTTTTCCTTCCGCCGAAGGTTTTCACCCTTTTTCTTTGTATATTCTACCTCTTCACTATAATATGGCCCCCTTCACATTATATTTTCCAAATTCATTTCGACTGTTGATCTCTGCAAATCAACGACCCTAACTTAATCTCCCCATCGTTTAAATCAACTGCCTCTCCTTTTAACCTACGCGATTAATCCTCACCGTTGGATGTTTTCATCCAATGACTGCGATCTAACATCAGCCTCTGAAGCAGTTGAACCCATCCCTGCAAGATTTCTTCTAATTATTCTTTGTTTTGCAGGTTTTAATGGTTTTTTTTTTTCAAAAGTTTTAAAAGAAAATTGAAGGTCGGGAATGACGATCCCTCGGGCCATTATTCATCAAAGAGATCATTCTGCAGGGTTTTCCCATCAAGTTTCATCCGTGCCTCATGAGCACTGATTCCATTTTAAAACCCTCTGCGCACTTGCACATCAACAAGACACAAAAAAGTTTAAACAAGCAAAGAGTATCAATGTTAAAAAATCCAGTCACAGCAGAGATAAAGAATTGAAGATAGTTTACACAGTTTTGAGGGATTACAGCCTAAACCGACTATTTACAGACTAATCCACCCAATTAAACATAGTTTGAAGAGCAGAAGACAGAATTTAGGCCTAATTAAGCCTAACACTTAGAATCAAATCAAATTAACAGTGTTTAAAGAAAAACAATAATATCTATCAGTCCGAGAAAGCCTCCACTGCCACATCAGAGGCTAATTGAATCCTCTCCAGCTACCAAAAGCCACCTGCAGCCTCAAAGCATTCAAAAGAGGCCTAGTTATTACCAGAACAGAAGATATTCGCCTCAAGACAATTGGACAGTTAATTCAACCAAAGGAACTTATTGTAAACTATCAGCAGAGTTATTACAAGGATAACAAAGAGCCTTAAAGTCAACAAATCTTCCCAGTGAGCTTAATACTTAATGTAAACCAATTAATACAGAGGAAATATCAAAAATTTTCTCCATTAAGCCCCTCAAAGTCCGAGAAACATTAAACTGTATTAATTGAACCTAGAAGATCTTTTATGCCATCCCACCTCCTCATTTCTTCTATAAATACTTTTGAAGAAGATGAGATAATGTTGGTCACTGCATATTTTTTGCCTGTAAATAGTTTTCTGAAGCTGCTATAAGCTCTGTTTGTAATTGAAGATACCTAAGTTAAGATGAGAAGTTTGAAGCTGTAGAGAACCACTGGACTTGAAGATTGTAACTGGTTTGAAGTATCAAATA
Organism: Pinus albicaulis; assembly: GCA_034641835.2. Taxonomy (NCBI): domain Eukaryota; kingdom Viridiplantae; phylum Streptophyta; class Pinopsida; order Pinales; family Pinaceae; genus Pinus; species Pinus albicaulis. The sequence goes on along the minus strand of CM076583.1, from coordinate 183,521,538 downwards.
CAAGCTGATTTATGGGATCCTGGTCTATGTCAATGGTGATGTTTTTCTTATTGTAAATTGTTATTTTATTTATGTTTCCATTCTGTCCATCTTCTCTGATAAAAAACATCAATTTTAGAGTTAGGATTTACTGTCAAAGGTACCTTGCTCTTACTGATAAGTTTTATCTACATGTTTTCTTCCAAATTGTGTATTTAAGAATGATTCAATACAGTCCAAGTAGTTAGGAATGCTTGCATTCCCTCGTCCTATTGTCTAAACTTTAAACATTGTTCTTGAATGTTATTTTCAGTGTCTGCTAAGTAAAGTTGAACTAGGGAAGTATATGGTGAGCCATGTCCTCTAGTTTTATCTCCAAAGGTTTTCTGAAAGTTTCCCTAAGAGTATGTTGAAAGCAGGCTAGGTTCAAAGTCTTTTCCTGATCTTAGACTATTCTTTGTTATCTCATGTGTTGTCTTGATAAGTTTGCTAAGTAAAGCAGAGCTAGGGAAGTCTATGGTGAGCCCTGTCCTCTAGTTTCTTCTCCAACAATTGCTTTGAAAAGTTTCCCTTAGAATATGCTGAAAGCAGGATAGGTTCAAAGTCCTTACTCGATCTTAAGCTATTCTTTTTCTTGTTTTAAATGTTTTTCTATTGAAAGTGCATAAAAAGTAGGATAGTTTCAAAGTAATTACTTGATCTTAGGTTTCTTTTTGTTCTTCATTTATTAACTTCCCCTTCTTATTGTTTCATTTCATTCCATAAAATCAACTTTAAAGAGATCCTTAGACATAGATGACTTGTCCCATGGACCACTCTTGAAACTTGTTGTTTCAATTAAATCCTATTATGACTCCATAGCCCAATGGATTGAAGTTGTTTCTTGCCTATCTTCTTAGCTGAATCAATTTTCACTTTCATTCACCTCCACCCTTCATTTAGACTTCCTTCACCTTCACATATCTTTTCCCAACCAAAAAAACAAAAAACTTGTTCTTAATAACTAGCCGAATATCACACATAAAAGCCTTAAAGATAAATCAATCTTTGCACTTATAGAGAGATGCCTCTCTGGATTTAAGAGGGCTAGATCCTAGAATCCCAAAGTGGTTTAAGTTTTGTCTCTGAAGTTCTAGTCTCACCAATCTGCTAGAATTACAGGGAGATAACAATTACAACTCATAAAATTTTGAAAGATGGATTCTACTCTTTCAAATGTTTATAGATCAATGAAGAATTTCCAAAAGTGAAAAAATTTTGTTAAGAAGAAGAAGTCAGTTCCACTTCCTATAATTCCTGTGTTCATAGAAGAGCCTTTTAGGCAATGGGGTCTAGAGATTGTTGGAGAAATTAACCCACCATCTAGTGTTCAATGAAGGTTGATTTTGACAGGGACAAATTATTCTACAAAGCGGGTTGAAGAAGTGGGAACAAGAAAGGAAAATGACTTCGTAGTAATGAAATTTATAGAAGAAAATATTTTCAGTAGGTACAATTGTCCAAAGAAGTTAGTAACTGATAATTCCCAAGTTTTTAAATCTCCTAAATTGATCGATTTTTTCCAAAAATACAATGTTATCTTATGACATTAAACTTCTTACCATCCTTAAGGGAATGGGTTAGAAAAATCTTCAAATAAGACACTGGTAAGGATTTTGAAGAAGAAAATACAAGAGAATAAGAAAGATTGATATAAAAAATTGAAGTTTTCTCTTTGGGAAAGTCGAGTAACTACTATAAGATCAACTGGAAAGTCACCAATTGAGTTGGTGTATGGTACTGAAGCATTGTTACATAGTCATCTGATAAATCCCGTGGTAGAATTGATTCAATATGTCCAAGAAGAAACAAGTCCTTTAATCACAAGAATGAACAGGTTGGTAGAGTTGAATGAGTAGAGATAAGGTCAGAGAAAATATAATCAGCTATCAAGAGAAGATGAAAATAATTGTCGATGGAAAATCAAAAGATGTTCTTTTCCACCCAGGTGATCTTGTTTTAAGATGGGATGTCAGAAAGGAAGATAAAGATAAGCATGAGAAATTTGACCCCCTTTTCTATGGTCCTTTCAAGATTACTAAACCTAAAGCCAATAACACTTTTTTCTTGGAAAATTTGAATGGAGAAATGCTGCCATTACCAGTGAATGGGCAGTATTTGAAGCACTATTTCCAACATTGATGTTTCGTTTCATCATTGTACATACTAATTTGATCATTGTACATAGGTCAGTGAATAGCTCATTGCAATGTGTAAGTCACCTTTTGACTCCATGCCTGAGGTGAAGGCACTAATTTGCGGTTCTTAGTGTTCTTTTCCAAAAAACACTATCCCCAGGTGGAGCTAGATGTTGTGGCATGTTTTAAATTTCTTATATGTTTTATTTAGGATTTTATGTCTTTTAAAGAAATATCTATATATATATATATATATATATATATATATATATATATATATCTATATATATATATATATAAGAAGAAGTACTAAGCGGTGATTTATACTAATGTGCCAGATAGTGGGACCATGTTTGGTGCATTATGTTAAAATATGAGCAAGCGACATCATGGATACCACCAATGGGAAAATTCTTCCCGTGATGAAGCATGTGCAGAATCACCACATGACCGGAGGTTAACTAGAGGGGTCACTGGTGCCTCTACTAGAATATTTGACCCCCACCAGTTGACCAGAATGAGCGACCCAAATCAATTACAGGGGCAAAGCTCTGTGATCGATCCTGTAGTGTGGGGTCCCCCTGTAGTGACGACAACCAACTGGCCTCATGACACCAGCAAGCAAGCCAATTTTGTCTTCCACATCACCCTCCACATCACTTCCAACTGTCTTATCAACCATTCCACCATCCATTACCTTTCCGTATGATTTTTCCCACCCACTCATTTCTTCCGCCTATAAAAATATGTTTGTCCTCATTATGTCCACTTTTACCTCCCGAATAGCTAAATCTCTCCAATTTTCGTACCAGCTTCCAAGTCAGAAACTAGCCAGAAGCCAATCACCTCGACATAACTAGGTAACCTATGCAACTTTTCTTGAAACTTGTCCAAAATGTTAAGGAAAGTTGTTAATTCTCAATATTCCACTCACATCCTATTAATGGATAAAGAACTAAACATTGTATATATTGTCTGCACAGTATACCACCCTCTATTCTATCAACATGTCATCCTAAACCAATAAAAGTCCCCAATTTACTATGATTTGATTAAGTCTGGAGTCATATCAACGTTTTTTCCATATACGTACCTGTTTCTAGATTTTATCCATTGGTTCATTTCTGCCATGTACCCCCAAAAATGCTTTGTCATGAACCAATTGGGGGAAAATGTCTTCCACGTGTCAGCTCAGTTGATAAGGCAATCATTTTGTTACCCCTCTACATAGTCATATGTGAGGTTTACTGATGAATCCCTCTCTACATACTTTCAATAATTATCAAGGCCTAAGTTTACCCAAATTGGATTTTATCTCATGCTTGAAAAGGAAAAGCTCTCCTTGGTGTTAGACAGTTTTCCTTTAAGTTCCTTTGTTGAAGATGTGAGACAAATTTTCCAGATTTTGGCCAAAATCCTAGGGAGAGAAGATGCTATGGTGGTAGATAAGTCAATTTTGGGAATTTTTTCTTTAATGGTGAAGCGTCAAGTAGTTTTGGATATTCCCACCTATCTAAAGAGTGCTATCAATAATCAGTTTATGAGGTTATCAATCAGTGGCAGTTTCAGGTTTCCTTCTTTGGTCACCTATTTGTTTCTTTGCAGTAATGTGGATAGCTTTACCTAATTGGGGTCAAATATTGTTGATGTGAATAAGAACAAATAGTCAGTGGTATTTTGGACATACTTGGTAAGAAAGGAGGAAGGAAATAAAGGAATGTTTGAATATACCTCCTCTTTCCTTCCTATTGTATATTCAATTTTAAATGGAGTGTCTACACCAAGATTATTGCCTAAAGCTCATTCCATTTTGAAATTAAGTAAATATGTGAGATATGGATATTGGTTTGCTTATGAATACTATAACAAAATTATATTATTTGGAGCCGATATAGAGCCTTTTAAAGTGCTGGTATTTGTTCCCATGAGATTGTTTGCCTTGGAGTTCATCAGGAAATATGTTGATCAAGTCCATTTTATACTAGTAAAGAAAAGTCATTTGTTTAACCTACTGAGGAAAATAGGGCCATTCATTGTAAACAAAAAACAAGCCCTGAAAGCAGCTCACAAAATTCTCACTTATATGCATTTGTCATTGGAGGGGAGACGGCTTATGACCCATACCATGTGATTTCAAGTAGCAGAGTGGAAAATGGATATTCTCCATTTGTTCATGAATCAAGTCCAGAAATGGAGAAGTTGGCAAATGTAGGACAAACTTTTGCATGTGTATAAATGGACGTGGAAACCCCTCATCCTACTGAGAAGGGGCTTGAAAGAGGAAGAGAGAAATTAATTGATTTGGAGAGTGATGTAGAAAATGAAGCCAAGAAGTCAAAGACAGTGGAGAAGGGTGGTCCATCAGCTATTCCTGGATTTTCTTTGCAATTGGGAGACATATGAAACATTGCTGGTAGAGAAAAAGAGAAAAATTGGAAATACACATGAAAAGACTGCTATCCTAAAGGGAACCAATATTGTGAATTACCTTCATAAATACTTTCAGTTGTTATGGGTGATGAAAAAGTTATTTTCAGAAATACCCTCATATTCCACAATCATAGATTTCACAATGGCTCATGTCAATCTTGCTAACTATTTAGCTCAAATGTAGGCTTGTGGAGAAAATGCAAGGAATGGATGTCTCCTCAAGCTAATTATGCAGATGTAGGAACTTCTTTCACTCCAAGATCTTAGGCTGCTGCCACCTCATGATCAAATTTTACTTTACTTTATTTTATCGAAGAAATTTTAATTTTCTACTTTTTATTGTAATGACCGAAGAAAACAATTTGGGAAGTTGACAGTTCCATAACTGTTCATTTTGTAATAATGTATTTAAGATGTTTTCAAGAGAGAAATGAGGTTCCGGAATTTGGGCCTGAAAAGTTTTTGGCAATTTTGTACTTTATCTTTATGAGATTAATAAAGCTTTTCAGAAAATTTTCTAATAATTGATGAATGCGTTGAGTTCTTCATGTTCCATCTTATGTATGTATCTTCGGTTGGAATAAAGTAATGAAGGTGCTGGTGTCTAATTTACATATGTGAGTTAGAGTAAATTTCCTTAATAATGCGCTCCTTTATTCTAAAATCATTTCTTACAACCATTTTCTTCTAAAACCAGAAATCACCTTCTCCTGTTCATGCATATTTATCACTTAAAGGCAATTTGAAGAGTTATGTTATCTGTAAAGATTAAAGGGTTTAAGATATAAATCTAGGGTTACAATATGAAGGGACAAAAAATAATTTTAGTTAAAAGTGACAGTAAATGTCTTGGGAATTTATCTCCTTACAACCACAGATTGTCTCCCAAGGAACAATAGATACTATGTGAAAATTCCTAAAACTGGAATCCTATTGCAGTAACTGGAAAATATTCACCTAATTGTTACTTTTAACTTAGAAATTTGTTTGTAGATTTCTAAAAAAAAAATTGAATACATCACACTGCAACCTACACAAATAAAAAATGATGCGGAAACAAAATGCATCGTAGGAAAGAAACAACACACACATTCGACACTGTTATTTTTGGAAAAATGTCCCCGGAAAAACCTAATGCGAGAAAACTAGTGCAACAACCGAGGGATTGAATTATTATGCAGTAGTTCTAAATAAAATCTTGGATTCCTTACTCGCTATCCGATACAGAGAAAATAAATGGCGAGAAAGTTAGTGAGATGACCTCACACTGGTACAGGAAGATCTGTTACTGTTAAAACCAAATATGAGATCTCTACATTGTCTCTACACAACTCTACATCACACCTACCCAATTACTATGTCATTGCTGCAAGGAGTATGTCACACCTCCAAGATGACCTTATGCTAGCTATAAAATCGATCATCTGACCTCCCGTTCTCACACACTAGCTTCCGGTACACGATCTGTGCCGCTCTTGAGCAAAACTTTGATCTCCCACTAAAGCACTGCATTGTCAAGTGTGGCTCTGAGCTGCCTCTTTTGCACCTCTCTTTTCCTCCTCTGAAATGTTTTTACCAGATCAATAATACATATACTGGAAAACTATCTCTGTCCCTCACTGTAATAAATCTCTCGATAACTTCTCTGACAACTTTTGCGCCACTCACTTGAGAAATCAATCTCTTATCTATAATTCGATGTGTCTTCCAAGGGCCCATTGAGCATCTTCTTATAATGTTCTCATTGAACATTCAATGTCCCATATTAATTCCTCAACAATGGCTCAGATCATCTTGACTCAATATCTGTCTTTTTCTAGAAGATTCAAAATAATTTTAATTAATACCCTTTAATTATTTTAATTTACTAAGTTTAGACTTGTGTATCCATTAGAAATAATTAATTAATTTAAACAAACTATCTCCAGGTGGAATTTCCAAAAACAATTTATGAGTATTGGAGGATACATGTGTCCTAGCCTCCTTGCAAATTTGGAGGCTTATACCACAACCAATGCTACCAGAAATCAACATAGCGCATATCCATGAGTGTGGCATGCATATAGTTCTCTATTTGAAGGTAATTAGCTAAGGGGTGAAAATGTGAAGCTGGGTTACACTTTTTGCCCTTTTTTGAGAAAATTTTTTCATTTTTTTGGGTTCTTCAACTTTCTGCAAACTATAACAATTTTTCCGTGTAGAATTTCATTTTGTGGTAAAAATAAAAGTTGTGAGAAATTTTGTTAGCTTTCTATTACTTATTTTTTGAAATTTTTTTATGCGGATTTGATATGTCAACTTAGCGTTTCTTTGAGTGTGTGTTTCTTAACAATCAAAGAATTCATAAGTAGTCATGTTATGTGGCAACATTGTATTCATTGAAAATTTGTGTTTTTGAAAAAACAAAATGTGTTACAACAATCTAGACAGAGTCTACTTTGGTTTCGTCATATTTACAAAGCCAATGGATGCATATCATAATTACTAGAATTTTTTGAACTGGTCCAATACGAAAAACTGCGTATTTTTGATATGTTTAGCGTGGCAACAAATTTCTTAACATATAAGTTATAAACTAAAAATCTAAAAGCTACCCATTAGAGTCAACAGACCAATGTAATGCCCCATAATTTTTTCAATTTTTTTTACAATGTATTTTGGGAGACACAAAATTTTGATTTCACTGAATCACGATGACCCTCAAAAATTGTTTACACTCATTTTATTAGAAAAATAATTAAAATTAATAAACGTTTACGAAATTCCATAAAATTTATATTTCCTGAAAGTAGATTCAATTCTGAAAATGCTTGTCTTGGTTCCGAGAGTTAATTAACAAGTTTTCATGGAGTTTAATCAGTCCAAAGTTGCAGAACCGTTTTCAGAGCTTGGGTCTGCGTAATTGGTGACGCGTTAGTTCGGCCGAACTATGTTTTCCGCTTACGAGCAGTTAAAACTAACGTCACAATAGTTCGATCGAACTTCTTATCAAAAGTTCGGCCGAACTATTGTGCAATTCTCCGTCGGCCGGAAATTTTTGTGGAGCCCCCTACAAAACACATATTTCGCGTCAATATAAATTGCCGCGAAATGATTCACAATTTTCGCACATTTCGCACTTCATTTCATCTTACAACTTGGTTTGAATTCAAAAACTTTTCTTCAAAGTTTGGGTTTAAAAAAATTTTTTGGAAGACATTTTCTGGAGGCGGCGTGATTTTTCTTGGAGGTTCAAAGTTTGAATTTAAAGAACTTTTTTGGAAGACATTTTTGGAGGCGACGTGATTTTTCTTGGAGGCGACGTGATTTTTCTTGGAGGTATGTACGTGTTTTGTGTTGAAATAAATCTTTTGAGCTTTTTTGTTCAAAAATTTTTCTTCACATTTTATATTTAAAGAATTTTTTTGGAAGACATTTCTTGGAGGCGGTGTGATTTTTCTTAGAGATATGTACGTGTTTTGGATTGGATTACGTATTTTTTAGAAAATATTTTTTTAAATTAAATCTTTTGTGATATTGTTTGTAATTGAGTTATTGTCTAATTTTTTAAAGGTAATTTTTTGAATCTCATACTCTATTTTTTTAAAGAATTTTTTTGGAAGACATTTCTTGGAGGCGGTGTGATTTTTCTTAGAGGTATGTACGTGTTTTGGATTGGATTACGTATTTTTTAGAAAATATTTTTTTAAATTAAATCTTTTGTGATATTGTTTGTAATTGAGTTATTGTCTAATTTTTTAAAGGAAATTTTTTGAACCTCATACCCTATTATCATGGGAAATCAAAGAACTTGTGTGAGAAAATATGATCGAAAAAGAAAGCCTGAAGAACGTAGAGAAGAGACGAGACAATATCGCAAAAGAAAGTTAGAAGCTCTCTCAAATATTGAAGAGGAAAATCAACCTCAAGCAGAAATTGAAGCAGGTATGTAAATGTAAATATTACATGATCTATTGATATATATTTAAAATTTTCCTAATGTAATATGTGAAACTTAATTTTTATTTGATGAACTAGTTTGAAAAATATTTTGTTTGATGTAAACAGACAGAGATATTCCTCGAAATATTGAAGAAGAAAATCAACCTCAAGCGAAATTGAAGCAGGTATGTAAATGTAAATATTATGATCTATTGATATATTTTTAAAGTTTTCCCAATGTAGAATGTGAAGCTTAATTTTTATTTGATGAACTAGTTTGAAAAATATTTTGTTTAATGTAATCAGACAGAGATACTCCTCAAAATATTGAAGAAGAAAATCAACCTCAAGCAGAAATTGAAGCGGGTATGTAAATGTAAATATTATGATCTATTGATATATTTAAAATTTTCCTAATATTTATTGACATATTTATTAATTTAGTGATTTATTGAATATGTACTATTTTTTTCGAATATGTACAGATGAAATCACTATCGATAATGAGATGTTAGAAAATGTTGACACTCACACATATGGAGATAAAAAACCTGACTATATTATACGATATCGTGTCGATAAAATTTTGGAAATGTTTTTCAAACCTGAGCAAGTGACAGTTCAAGCTCAAATGTTGAAAGGTCTCCTATCATCAAGGAAATTAAAAGAAGCAACGACACTATTGGGTATTCGAAAATCAACCAAAGATAAAAAAAATGAAAGAAGAGGTGATAAAAAATATGAGTAGTGCTATAGAGTCAATTAAGAGATCTAGAGATAAAGATGTTTCAAATATACGTAGAGGAATACAAATGGCAATGGTTTCACCAAGTACTCAAGAGAATTGTTTGAATCTAACATCTATGGCACGAGCACTGGGAACCTCGCGAAAACTCTGCACAAAAATCGAAAATTTCGACTGCAAATAGATGTAAATGATGAACTCGCTTGTTGGAGAGCTATTTGTAGGCAACCATACAAAGATAGACTTGGAGAAGATGTTAAAAAAATAATATATGAATATTGGAAGAACAATTCGCGTGTTTCAACCACTGCAAGACATGTGATGCGAAGAAGAATAGCACGAAATCAATATGAAGAACATGAAAAACATCTCTTGGAAACCACTCAAATAGAGTTATTCAACAAGTTCAAAGAAGAGAATCGTCAAATTCAAGTTTCACTCAGTGCTTTTGTTCAACAAAAACCATGGTATGTAAAACCTATCACCGTACGCGACACTTGTTGTTCCCGTTATCATGTGGAATTTGAGTTATATTATGACACATTCCTTGATTTCGGTAGAACATTATGGAAGGATTCACCTCCTCCTTCCACTATCCGTGAATTCATATCTCAAATTCTATGTGAAAGAGAAAGCGATGAACTATTTTACAAAAAGAAATGTGTTGGTGGTAAAAAATGCGATGATTGTGGAAATTTGACTAAATTTCAAAATAAATATCGTATTGATATAAATGATCAATCATTGTCCAACATGAAAGTGAAATGGAAGAGATACGAATATACCAGTACATCGATTCAAAGTGCAGATAGTGTTAAAAGAATCGAATTACGAGAAGACGAAAATTTTCTAATAGACTTTTTGAGAAAGTTTGAAGCAGAAATTTACAAATACACCATGCATTCCCATAGAGCTCGATGGCAAGACTTGCAATTCAAAAAATCTCGTGAAGTTTTTCCACCAGGAACCATTTTGTCGGTGATTGATTTTGCAGAAAACTACACATTTGTTCCACAAAAAGAAATTCAGAGTGAATACTATCACTCTGACCAAGTCTCCATGCTCGTCCATATTCTATATAGACATGCTGAACAGAATGTCGATCATATAGAAAGCACGAGTGAAAATCGACATATCATTAAAGAATATCATTTTTATATCAGTGACGATCGTACGCATGATACATGTTTTGTACAGCATTGTTTTGGAAAAATTTATGATTCATTGAAAAATCGTGGAATAACATTCAATGAACATTGGATATGGTCAGACGGATGCGCAGGTCAATTCAAATCTGCACGATCATTTTTTTGGTTGTGTAGTCTTCATAAGAAAACCTCCATTAAACATTGTTGGAATTTCTTTGAGACTGGCCATGGAAAAGGAGAACATGACGGTGCAGGAGCATGCATAAAACGAGTACTTCGAAGATATCAAATGAACCACTTTGTACGCCGACTTGCGAACGCTGAAGAAGTTGTTCAATGGTGCAAAAATGCTCTAAGCCATGAGATTAACCCATCACGAGAAGTGCAAAGGTACATTCAATTTAATTTATATTGGTAATCTAATTTTAAACATTGTACATTTATCATGCAATGATTATTTTTAATTGTATTTTGATATCATATTTACAAAATATTTTTCTAATTTTCCATATAAAGGTTTTTCTGGCATATTGGAATCGGAGACGTAAATAGATCAATTGGAAATGAAGTTGGAACAATAAAAGGGACTCGAAAATTGCATTCAATTCAAACAAAATTGTCCACAAATGTGTTTGCATTGGATAAAAGAAAATATTCTTGTTTTGTGATGTTTGCATAGACAACACAAAATCCAATGACGTCTGTGAAAACAAAATGTATGTGAACGATTGGAAACATACAGAGCTAAATACAAAGGGAAAAATGTCTGTTGCAATGATTGAAGAAATGGAATCAGATGAAACTACAATATCATCCGATGGTGATCGAGTTTCTGATCTTGTTAGAGAAGGTAACATTTGAATTACTTTTTAATGATTTAAAGATTTACAAATAAATTTAAATATGCATAATTAAATGTTAAATTTATTTTATTGTGCAGGAGATGTTTTTGCTGTAATTGCACCTATTGACAACGATGAAAATGTGAAGTATTATTTGATGCGTTGCATTGAACAAAAAATGAAATTATTACAAGACTATAATGATCACGGATTTCAGTATGACAAAGGGTCTATTATACTGAAAGGTTATTTTTTCAAACAAACTCGTCAAAGTGGAGACTTTGTTTACTTCGAAGACTATGAACCTGATTCTATAAGTTGTCAATATAGTCACTTGGTGTGTGCAGCACGCATAAAGTTGATAGAAGTTCAATCAAAGAAAAAATCAAAAATTAAGAAATGGAAAATGTCAAAATCCGATCATGAACGGATTATTGAGGATGGAATTCCATTAGAATTTTTTTGAGTGAAGTGTCCAACAATTTTTTATCTTTGAATTAAATATGTTTTAGACCTTTCAGTACTCAACTAAAAATTGAGCTGCTTATGTTATTTGTGGTTTGCAGATGTTACAAATTGTTTGGATACAAGCACGTGCTCTAGTATCAACTAAAAGTAGTTTTTCTATACATGTGCATTGATTAAAAATGTTAAATATATATATATATATATATATATATATATATTTTAGAATGAAATTAATTGTTCTTGTATATTAATTGTTCTTGTATATGTTCTCCGACCATATGGTACAAATTATTTCACTTTATTTTGTAAGGTCAGATTCGTTCCCCATATGGCCTAGCCTCCAAGGGACGAGATAACAAGTGGTTGTCCCCACTTTCCCGAATCTCAGCTTTTAAGTACAATTTTACTGTTTATGTCAAGCATCTTACATGATGTCCTAGCCAAAGATAGATTCTCTTTGTTTCAAGTTTCCAATAAAAGTTGTCACCGAATGACCTGCTCGAACTCTTGTAGTAAACACCATACCTCATCTCTCTTGCTCTCCAATATTACTAGGTTTAATTATTATAACACAAAAATCGTTCTACGTTGTCAATAATTTTTTGCGCTTAGACTAAAATCAATGAACACTATTAATCCAATGTCTTTACAAGTAATGTACCATCATACATGCAATTATATCAAATTAGAAATCAACATATACAATGAAATCAATTAAGATTGTCTTGTTACAAGTAACATAATTTCAATTTACCATATGTGCAAATGTAGGTTGAAACCATCTAAAACTTTAAGTTGTAAATTGAAACCATCCAAAAATTTAAGTTTTAAAACCCTTTTGATTATATATTGTGCATCATTAAAACATTTAACATTTAAAGTTCATTAAATATCACATGCAAAAGTCAACAACATGGAAGATAAGATCAAGAGGGACTTTATTGATCCGAAACCTATTGGTTTGAAGAAAGAAAATGCAAGTGTTGGCACACTTGGAAAAGAAGACGACCACACTAAGAGGATTGGTGCACTTCATTTGAAAGGAGTCAATATATGTCGTATTGGAGCAATTAGACAGAATTCGAAAAGGAAAGAGCTTGAACCAATTCAAGCAGACCCAAGATCGAATTGTTCTATGGAGCTTGATGAGAAGAGATATGTGAAAAGCATTGTTAGCCATGCCAATTATAATTCACCAACTCTGCACAAACATTTAACAAATTAAATATCACATGCCAAAGTCGTTTCAAGTTTCCGGTAAAAGTTGTCACCGAATGACCTACTAGGATATTATAAATACTAACTTTGTAAGATCATTTGGCATTCGGAAAAATTCGAAAGTCTTAGACTTTCTAGACAAACTGCTAAAATTGAAAAGCTTGACATGGAGATACGACAAGGTGAACAAAGACTTCAGGAACTCTTTATGGAAAGGGCTCACTTGAAGAAAAGAAGCACCACGTTGCATGCTAAAGTCAAGAACATGGAAGATAATATCAAGAGGGACTTTCTTGATCCGAAACCTATTGGTTTGAAGAAAGAAAATGCATGTGTTGGCACACTTGGAAAAGAAGACGACCACACTAAGAGGATTGGTGCACTTCGTTTGGAAGGAGTCAATATATGTCGTATTGGAACAATTAGACAGAATTCGAAAAGGAAAGAGCTTGAACCAATTCAAGCAGACCCAGGATTGAATTGTTCTATGGAGCTTCATGAGAAGAGATATGTGAAAAGCACTGTTAATCCAAGGGCTAGTTCGAAAGACATATTGGAAGAGGAAATGTTGAAGATGATTGCGAAAGTAAGGCACAAGACAAGGAGGAATGATGATGAAAGTTCCTTGGACTTGAGATTCATGTCTACAACCGTACATGGGAAAAAGTTCTCTGCTTTGATAGACACGAGGCTACCCATAGCTTCCTAAGTCGAAAGGCAGCTTCATCTCTTAGAAAGAGGAAGGCTAGCATCGAGAAAGAGTTGAGTGCTTTCAAGGCAGTCAACTCAAGGATAAAAGTAGCACGACTGGTGTCATGAAAAGCACACATGTGAGAGTAGGGTCATGGTTTGGAAAGATAGACTTAAGAGTCATTGACATGGATGATCATTCTATTATGGACCATACCAATGATGGACCGAGACATTCTCTTAATTCTTGTGATCAATCTTAAACTATTTTATGAAATATAGATAAACCATTTAAATATTTAGCTCAAACTCTTGTAGTAAACACCATACCTCAAGTCTCTCTTGCTCTCCAATATTATTAGGTTTAATTATTATAACACAAAAATCGTTCTACATTGTCAATAATTTTTTGCGCTTACACTTAAATCAATGAACACTATTAATCCAATGACTTTACAAGTAATGTACCATCATACATGCAATTATATCAAATCAGAAATCAACATATACTGTAATGAAATCAATGAGGATTGTCTTGTTACAAGTAACATTTCAATTTACCACATGTGCAAATGTAGGTTCACATTCTATCATTCATGTAGTTTTAAAAACTTTAGATGCCATGCCAATTATAATTCAACTATCCAAAAAAAACATTTAACATTAAATATCACATGCCATGCCAATTATAATTCAACTATCCAACAAAAACATTTAACATTAAATATCACATGTCAAATGTAATTCAGATGACAACATTACTTCACATTCACATGCCAAAAGTACTAAAACCATCCAAAGAACACTGAAATCAATGAACACTATTAATCCAATGACTTTGCAAGTAATGTACCATCATACATGCAATTATATCAAATCAGAAATCAACATATACTGTAATGAAATCAATGGGGATTGTCTTGTTACAAGTAACATTTCAATTTACCACATGTGCAAATGTGGGTTCACATTCTATCATTCATGTAGTTTTAAAAACTTCAGATGCCATGCCAATTATAATTCAACTATCTAACAAAAACATTTAACATTAAATATCACATGCCATGCCAATTATAATTCAACTATCCAACAAAAATATTTAACATTAAATATCAAATGTCAAATGTAATTCAATGACAACATTACTTCACATTCACATGCCAAAAGTACTAAAACCATCCAAAGAACACTGAAATCAATGAACACTATTAATCCAATGACTTTACAAGTAATGTACGATCATACATGCAATTATATCAAATCAGAAATCAACATATACTGTAATGAAATCAATGGGAATTGTCTTGTTACAAGGAACATTTCAATTTACCACATGTGCAAATGTAGGTTCACATTCTATCATTCATGTAGTTTTAAAAAATTCAGATGGCATGCCATTTATAATTCAACTAGATCCAACAAAAACATTCAACATTAAATATCACATGCCATGCCAATTATAATTCAACTATCCAACAAAAATATCACATGCCAAAAGTACTATTTAACCATCCAAAGAACACTGAAATCAATGAACACTATTAATCCAATGACTTTACAATTAATGTACCATCATATGTATGCAATTATATCAAATCAGAAATCAACATATCCAGTAATGAAATCAATGGGGATTGTCTTGTTACAAGTAACATTTCAATTTACCACATGTGCAAATGTAGGTTCACATTCCATCATTCATGTAGTTTTAAAAACTTCGAATGCCATGCCAATTATAATTCAACTATCTAACAAAAACATTTAACATTAAATATCACATGCCATGCCAATTATAATTCAACTATCTAACAAAAACATTTAACATTAAATTTCACATGCCATGCCAATTATAATTCAACTATCCAACAAAAACATTTAACATATGTCCAAAAATATGTCCAAAAAACATATTGTAATAAAATATGTCCAAAAATTGTAAATCTCACTCAAGTATCAAACTGTATCAAGTTTAACAAATTTTAAAACCATCTAAATTTTGAAATCATATCAAATCTACTGTATATCTTCCCCATCAAATGGAGGATCTGGCCTTTGGGTCTCGGTTAGCTCCCTATCTTGTAAAGGGAAAACCTCCATACACAATGCACATGTACTTGAACATTAAAATTTGAAGTTTTAAAAATGAATGAGAATATATATATCTAGAACTTCATGTAAAAAACAAAATATAACAAAAAAATCATGCAATACCTCGTAAAGTTGCCTCTCCATTTGATGAACAAGATCTGCCATAGAAACATCTCCAGTGGTAACCTGTACAATATACATGTACAGTTAAATATAAATATATATATATACATAAATAATTTATATAAATTAAAAACTTTCAAATGAAAATAGACAACTTCTTCAAATGTTGTGGATGTTCCTATCTCCGTCGCTAAAGTCCTCGGATTAAAAAAATCTTCTATACGAACCTAAATTCAAAAAAATTTAAATAACTCAAAATATAGATCTCTCTCTATATATCTCAATTTTTAATGGAACTTTTTGAGGTAACATAAATTTTGAACTTGTGAAAATTTGTCCATACTTGTACATCTCCCAATGAAGTAGAAGGTATATCTCCTAAAGAAGAAGAAGGTACCGGCATCCCAAAAACATCAGACGGAATCGGTACCTGTTAAAACATTTTATCGAATTATATATATACATACATGTACATGTGTGGCAACATTTATTTATTTTAGAGTCACTTAAAAAACACTAACATACATGTGCCAACATATCATGATGGCCAGACCCAGCTGCATCGTTTGAGCCAGAGGTCCCGAACGTAATATTAACATTTTCATCACGCATCATGCCTGAGAACTGCAAATGGTGTTTTAACATATAATCATACATTTTGTTAGATTAATGTACACATACAAATAAATGTATACATGTACATACACATGTATTTATTACAAATTGTACACATGTATATGTAAATATAATTTCGAACCCTAAGGTCACTAACACATACCGTTCCGGTGCCCTCTTCCTCACGAAAAATTAGGTCTTGCAGACCATTGCGACAATTTATTGCGTATGTTCGGAAATCTTCAACATTCATGTTGTAAATCTCCTCATCTGTATGATAAACAAAATTGGCACGTGCATTTTCACGTGCTCTTTGTCGATTTAAGCCAATATTGACTCCACTCAATCCGCTATGAACATTTTCGATCATAACATCTCTTGCTTCACAACTTATTTGAGAAGTCGCATCCATCTCTGATCGCAGGGTTTCGACTCGAGACGGTCGACTCACCAATGGCGGCTCAGGGCGAGGAAACTCCACATCTCGCTTAGCGCCCTTACGTTGATATAATCGACCTCTCCCCGGGCCAAAAAATTCTGAAGGAAGATCATTGTAGTCGGGTTTCATACCCAAAAAAATTCTGCATAAAACATTTGTGCAAAATAAAGAGGAACCTCATCGTTCCATGGAAGCCTTCCAAAGGCCGCAAGATGTCGACTATACAAATATTTTGCTTTGTCTGGGTGCTTGAAATACTGCACCTTCAACATCTTTTTTTTAGCCCTTCCTTATAATTAAACATTGACTTAGCATCATCTCTTGAAACTCTTTTTTTTATGTCCTGCCATTTATCGGGACCTATCACTGTTTCTCTTCTCTTTCTCATCACTTCTACAAACGAATCAGTGGTTGGCCCCAAATCTTTGTACACTTTTACCATTTCACTCAATGAATGTGTAACTATTTCTAGGCTTTGTCTACTCTCAGCAGGTAGAGACAAAGCCTCGAGATCTCTTTGCAATTTTGCATGAAGGCTTTGACACCTTTGTAAGGTGCATTCCGCCATGTTCGTTTCCCATGGTATATTAGTAATCTCAGCCGGATAAGTTGTGCTGGGTTGACAACCTTCTTCTTCAATGTAGCGCGCTGCCCTGCGTCTTTTTTGACCACTGGCTCGAACATTTTCAGCCTCTGCATCAATATATATAAAATTTCGTATATTAGAAAAAACACGTGTAAAAAAAGTTGTACAAATTTAATGAAAAATATTGAAATTGATGGCAACCTTGATGTTGTTGGTTAACATCATCTCCAACATGACCCTGCTGAGAACCAACCCCAGAATGACGCTGCTGAGAACCAGACCCACAGTGACCCTGTTGAGAACCAGAAGCCATTGATTGCTGGCCTTCGGGGGAATAAATATCACCCCCTTCCCCCAACCTGCTACCAGGCATACCTCGACCGGTTGAACCTTGGCCACGCTCCATGGATGGAGTAGAAAGCCTTCTCCTCTTGCCTCCTAAAAATTAAAATATGAAACTTGTTAACAACTAATTTCACTCACAAAGTTAATAAAAAAATCAATTCCATATGTACACACATGTATGGAGATTTAAGATTATATTTAAATACCGTGAACATCCTCCGATCCCTGAGCCTCCATATGGGATTCGGCTGATCTTCGTCTTTCATCCTCCATGATATATATCTATTAGTCGACATTCACAAAATAGATTTCAAAAAATCAATACCTCAGAGTAAAATCCAGTTTGGGGCTGTTAAATCCAATATGTTCTATATTTCTTACATTTCAGCCCTCCTATTTTTCTTTCCAACCAAGGTTTATAAAATAACATGAGAAGCAACATGAGACTTAGAACAATCATTTTTATTATCTATATGGAAGGCAAGAATGATTATATCCCCTTAAGCTTAAGCTTAAATGTAGTTTGTCAATTTTTATCATATATTTTTTGGTAAGTGTAAATGTTTTTTTATCTATAGTACAAGTCATGAGTTCCCCAATTTTACCTTATGTAAAGCATGATTCTAGGATTACTAAAATTTGTACTTGGTTTTTTAAGAGTATATCTTGGATAAAGTTTTTGAGAAGCAAATATGGCTTGTTCCTTAGAATTTGGCACTTAGAATTTCCATAACGCTTATAACCCCATCCTTACAATTTTTATAATTTCCATGATGAGACATTTGAATTTCCTTCCCCATATTTCTTGTTAATTATTATAACCTTAAAATGGCTAATATTGGTTTGTCATCATCATCTAAAAATGACTTGGCAGATGAAAATTTACCATGTCAATCATCATCACTTCACACCAGCTCATACATGACCCCTTCTACATATTATATGCATGAATTTTTGGAATGTCATCCTCTCTACCTATCCCATGAATGATTGTGACAACAGGTGAATAAAATAAAATTTATAAGCAGAAGATAGTTTCTAGTTTGTCCTCCTCCATCCGCCCCATAGCTAGTGATTTCTCAATTTTCCACTTCCAACTTTCTATTCTCAAAATTCATTAGCAGCTAATATTATCGATAGCCACACCACTATACATATAATTATTATATACACTACTACATTAATGAACTCTACGTTGTTTGTTATTGTAAAGTCCAATAACAAACAATGTTAATTGATTTTAGTAGTGTATATAACAATTTCTTTGACTTCCAGGTGTTGTGACTATTAGTGGAATTAACTACCAAAATGAATTTCCAAAATAAAATGTTGGAAGAGAAAAAATAGGCAATCACTAAATATGGAGTAGGTGGAGGAGGATAAACTTAGTGTTCCTTCCTTATCAAATTTCCTTTATTCACCTAATGTCACAATCAATCATGGTCTAGATAGAAAGGATGACCTACCATAAATTCAATCATATAATGTGTAGAAGGGTCATATGTAGATGGTGTGAAACGATGATTACAAACATGGTAATTTTTCATCTACTAGGTCATTTTGAGATGATGAAGAACTTCTATTTAGATCCATTCCAGAGATTGACTGCAGGGGCATTTACTAGATATGTCACCTTTCATAAAATATGAGATCCATAGGCTACCTGGCCCTTTACAGACTCTGCCTATAGAACTTGTAGAAGTAAACACTAGAGGCATTAACAATATCAAAGAACGTTTTCATGCTCAGACATGGGAATGTGTCTCTTTCCCTACGCAAAAAATAGTTCTTGAGGTAGTTAATCTTCATAGACATGTCATCGAGCAAGTCAATGTGATCATCCCTCCTTCCCTCCCTTGTAAAATAATTATGTTTTGCGGGTCAGAAAGCCAAAATATGGAGACAATTATCACCAAATCCAACGTACGATTATGCATGATGGAGAATATCTAGTGCTTTCCCTTGTTAAATATATTAACAAGGGAAAGTGCTAGAGATTCTCCATCATGCATAATCATACGTTGATGCTTATAGAGTGAAAAAACTGAAAGAATCAACTTGTAGGGTCATTTTAATGGGGGGTGGAGAATTCAGGTCTTTGCAAATTCAAAGTATGGTGCATGTTGCATGAAGCAAGATGTTGAAAGTAGAGTTATGTTAAACACACTTAAATGCAACAAATATGGAAATTTGTACATAGCTCTATTATTTGACTTAAGAGTCGGTTGTTTGAAAAGGCATGTTTTGTCAACTTGTGTTTGGTTGATGGTTTTGTACACCAATATGTAAGAGTACATGGACATATTCACATGATGTGAATTTTTTTTTTCTTTGAAGGAGAAAAATGATGTGTTTTCAATTTGATGGTTTTTTTTGTGACAAGACGTCACAAGATTTTGCGAAGGTCCACTCTTGAGCGAGAGCCTCATGATTACAACCTATCCGTGAGAATCAAATGGGAGTGCATCCTCATTTTGAAAACAAGTAGGATTCTAAGCTACCTAGGACTCAAACCATCATTTTTAAATTTGAAATATAATGATGTTGTTTCAATGCCTGAATCCACAACCCTAACACATGAAATCACTAATCTAATTACACATGAAATAAATAGTTATTTTCTCCAAAATTAAAAATATAACTAAAAACTAAATTCAACATAGTTGAAAGAAAAATAAGCGCCATTGAAATGGTTTGCTGACAAATGGTTAGATTTCTTATCCAATTAAGGCGTAGCATGTATTTTGATGTTTCATGAATTTCTTTGCAAATTCAAAGTATGGTGCATGTTGCATGAAGCAAGATGTTGAAAGTACATGAGCTCTATTATTTGACTTAGGAGTCAGTTGTTTGAAGAGGCATGTTTTGTCAACTTGTGTTTGGTTGATGGTTTTGTACACCAATATGTAAGAGTACATGGACATATTCACATGATGTGAATTTTTTTTTTCTTTGAAGGAGAAAAATGATGTGTTTTCAGTTTGATGGTTTTTCTTGTGACAAGACGTCACAAGATTTTGTGTAGGTCCACTCTTTAGCGAGAGCCTCATGATTACAACCTATCCGTGAGAATCAAATGGGAGTGCATCCTCATTTTGAAAACAAGTCGGATTCTAAGCTACCTAGGACTCAAACCATCATTTTTAAATTTGAAATATAATGGTGTTGTTTCAATGCCTGAATCCACAACCCTAACACATGAAATCACTAATCTAATTGCACATGAAATAAATAGTTATTTTCTCCAAAATTAAAAATATAACTAAAAACTAAATTCAACATAGTTGAAAGAAAAAGAAGCGCCATTGAAATGGTTTGCTGACAAATGGTTAGATTTCTTATCAAATTAAGGCGTAGCATGTATTTTGATGTTTCATGAATTTCTTTGCAAATTCAAAGTATGGTGCATGTTGCATGAAGCAAGATGTTGAAAGTACATGAGCTCTATTATTTGACTTAAGAGTCAGTTGTTTGAAGAGGCATATTTTGTCAACTTGTGTTTGGTTGATGGTTTTGTACACCAATATGTAAGAGTACATGGACATATTCACATGATGTGAATTTTTCACTGAGGAAAAAATGATGTGTTTCGATTTGATTGTTGCGTGGCTCAAGACGTCTAAAATTTATCTCAGAGTCCTCTTGAGCGAGAGCCTAATGATTACAACCTATCCATGAGAATCAAATGGGAGTGCATCCTTATTTTGAAAACAAGTAGGATTCTAAGCTACCTAGGACTCAAACCATCATTTTTAAATTTGAAATATAATGGTGTTGTTTCAATGCCTGAATCCACAACCCTAACACATGAAATCACTAATCTAATTACACATAAAATAAATAGTTATTTTCTCGAAAATTAAAAATATAACTAAAAACTAAATTCAACATAGTTGAAAGAAAAGGAAGCGCCATTGAAATGGTTTGCTGACAAATGGTTAGATTTCTTATCCAATTAAGGCCTAGCATGTATTTTGATGTTTCATGAATTTCTTTGCAAATTCAAAGTATTGTGCATGTTGCATGAAGCAAGATGTTGAAAGTAAATGAGCTCTATTATTTGACTTAAGAGTCAGTTGTTTGAAGAGGCATGTTTTGTCAACTTGTGTTTGGTTGATGGTTTTGTACACCAATATGTAAGAGTACATGGACATATTCACATGATGTGAATTTTTTTTTCTTTGAAGGAGAAAATGATGTGTTTTCAGTTTGATGGTTTTGTTTGTGACAAGACGTCACAAGATTTTGCGAAGGTCCACTCTTGAGAGAGAGCCTCATGATTACAACCTATCTGTGAGAATCAAATGGGAGTGCATCCTTATTTTGAAGGAGAAATTTCAATAGGCTTTAGGAAATTTAATTTCAAGTCATTTAATTTCACTAGAAATAATTTAGAGGTACATGATATGAATAGTATTTAGGAAGAACAATAGTCCCTCATGGAATATGAAGAAAGTAGCCACTTCATTTTGTATATATGCATGCTTTGAGTTGCTCCTCAAAAAATTTCAAAACATGTGTATTTATTACTCTACCCATCCCGATTTTCATAGGATCCATAGCACATACATTTCTATATGCCCTAGTTGTTGTAAGGCCTAATTATTTCATCACTTTGAAAGGAATTACATCAGTTGTTTCTCCTAAATCTAGCATATAGTTGTGTAATAATATTTTATTTATTAGTAGGAATATATGAAAATGTTTATGAATTACATTTTTATTCCCTTGATTCATCTTTTATAACTCTATAGGATAATCCTCAAAAGCAGGGTCATCTACTTCATCAAATTTTAAGAACTTCTTAACCTTATATCTTTATTTCATATTTGCATAACTTCCACAAATGGGATAGAAACAAGATATTTTCCAAGTGTTGAAGTAAACCAACATTAATTTCATTATACACTCTTTATATAGGTATGGTTGAATGTTGTACATCTGGTACATAGATCAATTTGTTGTTTTCATTGTTTACTCTTAAAAATTATTTGAAGTGGGAGCGAAGAGTTGGTTTCTTCTTAGGTTGGCTTACATTTCCTTTAATATGTGATCCATGCCTTTCTCTAATTCATATTTTTATCTCTTCTATTAATTATGTTATTCTTTCTATGTATTGTTCTAGTACAAGGGGGTGAAATAATTTCGTATCATTTTCTAAGTGGTGAGGTCGTTTGAATCTCCAATAGTTGTGTTGGTGTAGTGGGAACCATGCTAGGAGTTGGGCATTCCATTGATATGGTCAAGGTACTTAGTGTATGAGGAGCATCCAAAATTAGGCGGATTGGGATCTTGATGAGGGGGATATGTCACTTGATGCATGCAGTGATGATGGTATTTGATGAGTAAAGGACACATATAGATGCTCGATGAGTGTCTTTAACATAGAGCACTCAAGGGCATGCCATATACTAATTAACCGAGTTCGTGACATAATAAATGGTGGAAGAGGAATCATCAACATATGAGGTTGGTGTAAGTGGTGGTGCTACTATTGAGGCATGATGTGTGGTGACCAACACATCTTGATATCGTCGGAGATTGAGACAATGTTGTGTATAATGTTTGTGTTTCACATAAAAAGACAAGAGGTCGTTGGTTCTTAAACCCTTATTACGTGATGAGGTGGCAACATCACATGATGGAGTGGGGAGAAATGGGGGTGCTTAAGGGGTATGAAGGATACCCTTCAACTCATGAAGCATGGGGCATGAATTGGTGTGATGACCTAATGTGTCTCAAAGGGCACACGGGGGACTAACCTTGGGTATTTTTGGTTGAAGGTTCTTTCTAAAATAAAAATTATAAATAACTATGGAAACTTGCATTAACATGTGTGTGTGTGTGTGTGTGTGTGTGTGTGTGATCCTAAAAATACTTAGTCCAACAAGAATAAATATACTTGGAAAAATATAACCAAATATATAATCAAAATTAATTTGTGAAATACAACCAACCATATAATTGAAATTACAGGTGTGAGCATTTTTATTATAAAAATAAAAATAAAAGTAAACTATGAAAATGATATTGTATAACAAATTATCCTACAAAAATTATTGTAGAAAATTTTCAAAATTGAAATGCAACCTTAAATTCCTTGCATTCTTTCATCAACTTTGTTAATAATTGAATAGTCTACTAGTTGAATATATTACCAACTGCAATGAATATTGTCTTTTCCTAATGTTCATTGTGAAAATGGATCCTCACGTTAATGTGATAGGATATTTTTCATCTCTCAAGTTACTAGGTCAAAGCATCCTAATGGGTAAATTAATTGTGAGATAAATTACTTGCATTAAATGTCAATCCAGGTTCTTATACTTCTGAAGTACACTTGCACAATATATGCTAAGCAATTAACTCTCAATCAAAAATGGAAATTAACCTATGGAAATGATTGAAATACTCAAAGAAAACCAATTAATGAAAATATCTAAATGAGCACAAACACGTTATTTATCAAAGACTACATATATCAAAGCATCGAATTCAGAACTTGAAACAAATTATTCTAATTCTATACTATGAAAGCTTTTTGAAATTTGATTCTATCAAACATAAAGGTAAATCCTATTCTATTGGACTTGGAAATGAATTTGATCTATTGAACTTGAAAGCAATTCGAAGCTCTTGAATTTGAAAGAAATTCTAATCTAGTGAAATTAAATGACTTGAAATTAAATTTCCTAAAGCCTATTGAAATTTATTTTTTTTTCTTTGAAGGAGAAAAATGATGTGTTTTCAGTTTGATGGCATAATATACCAAGACATGTGTTTTTTTTCTTTGAAGGAGAAAAATGATGTGTTTTTAGTTTGATGGCATAATATACCAAGATGTGTTTTCAGTTTGATGGCATAACTAGCCAGGAAAACTTCCTCCTAAAACCATAATATACCAACACACGTCCACAATTAAGAAGAGTATTAAAAGGTTAATTCAATAGCAATGTAGAAACAATAAATGTGAATAAAAACATAATATTACAAGATTTTTTTTTCAAGAGAAAAAAAACACTGTTTTCAGTATATTAAAAGGGGAAAACAGTCTATATACCGATTACATATGTCCACCCACAGAGGGAGATCCCATGTTTATCCAAACGGGATAAAAGGAAGACTCAGCCCTGGCCAATTGTGGTAAAAAACCCCATATCAAACAGATACAGAATCAGCAGAAATATACAGTATGACCCTCATATGGGATATGAGGAAATCTGTAAAGTCAAAAGCAGAATACAGGAATGAAAAAAAACAGCTGTTTTGTATTAAAATGTCAAAACAGTACATGATACATAGCGATACAGTGCATGATCACTAAACTCCAGCGAAGAGTAACCGACGTAAGCCAAATGATGATGATTATGAATCACAAATTAGATCAGAAAGCTGGCACCATTAAAAACTATACAGAACAGCGACATAATACCACAACAAAGAACAAGGATCTAGAGGAAACCTGTAACAAGAACCGAACCCGAAAATATAAAAGCCACCAACTTCCAGAAAAGGAAAGACAGATGTACAGACATGAGATAGACAGAAGCATAGCTACCAAATTCGTCCGTATCAGTGGAAAAAATACGGAAATTCGGGAATTCGATTCGCACATCGAATAATTCGTTGGAAATTCGGTTCGGTTCAGCGTAGCTTATTTTGGATGATGGAAATTTCACGGTTTATTGTTTTTTTCCAGAAATTTGAGAATTGCAAGTGCAGTGAGAATAGTAAGTGTAGTGATTTTTAGAATGGTAAGTAGATCACGATTGGATTGCAGGTAAATGGAAATTAAAAATTTTGGTTTTTTATTTTAGTGCTCTCGTAAAAGCTTTAAAAAGCTGAAATAACAAAGAAAGTTGAGAAAGCTGCCAGATAAGAAATGGAAATTAATTGTGAGTGGAGAAAATTTCTGGTTTTTTATTTTAGTGTTGTCTTAAAAGATTTAAAAAGCTGAGATAAGAGGAAAGAAATAAAAGTTGAGATAATCAAGAAAAAAAAGAATACAAGTAAAGAGAGTTTTTGGAGATAAGTACTGTTGTGATTTTGGTAAGTAAAATGTAGTTTTAAAATTATTTATATTGAATAAAATCATTAAAAATTATTTGAATTTCAAAATAAACGACAAAGACATTTTTATGAGAAGAAAAAAAAATATATATTTAAATATTTACGATATATACTTTCGAATTTTATCCGAATTGAAAATTTTCATTACGAACTTTTATCGTATCGTATCGAATTTGAATTCGAATCCGAATCCGAACTTGGTAACTATGGACAGAAGAACTAGCTAGCAACAGCAGCGTTTGCAATAAAAAACCTCGCAAGAAAAAAACATCCAAAAATTGGCTAACGATGGCGGACGTAACAGAACATACCCGGCAGATTTTAACGATGGCAGACGTAACAGAACATACCCGGCAGATTTTAACGATGGCGCCCGTAACAACGACCAGTAGAACCTCGACCAGTTGCGGCAATCAGACCAGCAAAACCTCGACCAGCAACTCGCCCAAGAACCTGTAACAAGAACCGAACCCGAAAATATAAAAGCCACCAACTTCCAGAAAAAGGAAAGACGGATGTACAGACATGAGATAGACAGAAGAACTGGCTAGCAACAGCAGCGTTTGCAATTGAAATCCTCGCAAGCAAAAAACATTCAAAAACTGGCTAACGATGGCGGACGTAACAGAACATACCAGCAGAACCTCGACCAGTTTCGCGCTTCGTCAGACCGGTAATTTCGACCGATAACTCCCCCAGCGCCAATGGGCGGGCGACAAAAATATTATTAACCGACGAAACGATAAAACTTATCGCCTGGCAGGCGGCGTTTGTTTATCGCATCATTCGACCGGTTTCCCCAGCGAGTTAAGCGAACTACGGTAGTTTTCAGCCTGAGAGTAAAAAATTGGCTGATGCGCGTCTTTTATGCGTCGTCTGTGGACTCAAAGAACGGCGGGCGTTCAGGCGATTCTGACCGACTATCCATAGTTCAGCCGAACTTTGCATAAATGTTGACCGAACTATTGCTGCGAGAAAAAATTCGCACGATTCCTTAAAGAGGTGTATGGCGGGCTTCAGGTTTGCTGTAAATATTGTTCGACCATGCTGGATATGAGAGCGTTGAAAAAATTAACGCAACTTAAGTAGTAAATTATATTGATTAACTACGCGTATGCGGGTAAGTATTGCTGATGAAAACTCACCGCCATGTATTTATATATCAAAATCAT
This sequence comes from Pinus albicaulis, assembly GCA_034641835.2. Taxonomy (NCBI): domain Eukaryota; kingdom Viridiplantae; phylum Streptophyta; class Pinopsida; order Pinales; family Pinaceae; genus Pinus; species Pinus albicaulis. The sequence continues at coordinate 183,494,482 of CM076583.1, read as the reverse complement.
GAGACCATGGCATATATAATAATGACTATACTACATATTCTCACTTATATATAAATATTTTCACTCATAGCAACTATGGCTGAACTATCAGTCTTACCCCAAGTACATATGCAGTTAACTCATTTATGTATATTTAACCTCACATATATCCTTATTATAGTCATAACATAACACCTCTTTAAAAAATATTTATCCTTAAGGTTTTTCACCTAAGTTTTCCACATGATCAAACAGAATAATATGATCTCCTTATATTCGTACTATGTCATTACTGTCCACCCATATTAATTTATTTTCATTGTTGATTATTTATAGTTTATAACTTCTCATATAATTTATTTTATTTTCTTTTTATTACATGCACTATTGTAACCTCTTAAATTTTATTGTAGTTGTTTTTCTTTCATATGATATTATCATGTAAGTGTACCTTAATGACCTATTCTAGGAATATTGTTGATTCCACCATATTCACTCAAGTAATTTTGGTTCCACCATATTTACAACATTCTCAATAATGAGGGTGCTAATATGATTTGAGATTTGATATATTTTCTTCAATTTTCCCTCTTATTACCAAATTTGTGTCCTAGTACAATGACACACTCCGACTATTATGCTTGATATTCAATTATATTAAAAATACATTTGACCTTACTCCTTCACGATGGATCTTAGCTTCTTTAAGTATTTTTTAGTGACCTTTTTGTACTTTCTCTTCCTTATCCTTTGAAATTGAAGGTTAATAGTGTATATCAACTTATTTCATTTTTATTTAATTTCTTATTCATCTATAGACCTAGAGAAAAATATAATACCTTATTATATTGAATTCAAAGGAAACCACTACCCAAGAGAATTTAAGGGAAAATATGAGGCCTTGTTCTATAGCTAAAAGTAGCCTTATGTTTTGTGTTATTTGTAAAAGGAGGATCCCAATTTGAAAAAATATTAGAAAAAACATTTTAAAGGTCCATATATTCTACCCATTTTTCATACTACATTGAAATCCCAAGAGCACATATTCACCTAATGTAACCTTATCAACACTTTCAGTGATCTACAAACTCTTTTAATTAGAACATGGAGTGACTACAATAATAATATTCTCAAACATTAGAAAAATGGTCCTCAAGTCTCTTTCAAAGTATAATTCTAAATCATATCGTGAATGATATCCCATAATTCACAATTTTGAATATGTGTAAGAAAATAAAAAACCATTTTTCAATGAAAAATCAATGAAGGAAACCAAGTGGACAAGTACTACAACTAATATAACAACAATATCTAGAAAAATAGTGAATATACCGTAAAAATTTCACAAGTGAAGGAAAGTGGACAAGTAGTTATTCTCAGGAGAAAAAAATGTTAATCAGTTCGAAGGTTAATTTGAATTGCTTCTCCTTTAAAAGTTTTTCGAAGTCCATAGAAGCTCCTACAAGGGTGAAATAACCTACCTAAAGGTATCAACAAGGTCAACTTTGATGGTTCCCTGATCTTATGAAATTTATGACTGACAAAATAGGAGGAATATTCAAACATAAAAAATGAATAAATTATCTATGTATTTTTCGAATCAAAGGAACAAGATAAAAATAACTTTGAAAAAATAAAAGTAATCAAGAAAAGTCTATGGATAACAATGAATAGAAGATGAATAAATTTGGTGGTTGAAAGTGACTTTTTGCACATCATCAATATATCACAAAAGTTAAATAAGGCTCTTCACCAGGGATATGAATGAAAAAATAAAATATTCTCTAATCATTTTAAAACATAGTTGTGATAATTCAAAAATTCTAAATTATCTCCTAACCTCATGTCATGTATATACATGTTAACCGCCATTCATCCAGAGGTACAAGAAATAAAATTTTGAAATTGAATTCTTTTTGCGTTGGTGTGAAGGCCCTAGAGATAAAAATGTTCATTCCTTCACTAGCTAGTGAATAATTACCTTGCATATTAGATAGGGCTAATCAAGGTATCCCAGATGAGGAGTCAATTAATTGTGAATAATAGGTCTAATAACTCGTATGATATATTGGAGGAAGGAATTATCAGAAACAAAAGGTGTGGTTTCTCTTCCATGTTCCATGATTCTCCTTTATTTTCCCAGCTCCTGCTACTATCATAATCCCATATTCATGATGAAAATGTATGATAGAATGCATATGGCCATAGGATCATAGAAAAATATCAATTGCAATTGTGACACAAGATATTATACACAATAAAACCCTTAGATTTGAAACATCAATGGATAAAAGTTGAAGTGTTCAAATATTTCTCTATCAACTCTCTTCATTATTAAATAGGACCTATATTCTTTACCTATAGAGAATAGGCTCTCATTGAAACTGCTCATTCATTTCTAGTTCAGTAAGGTAAGAACCAAACTTTTATCAAAGTTAATCAGACTTAAATATGGTATTTACCCATGAAATGGATAGTTAAAAAATTGTTCATTGTGAATGATTGATTTATTTGAATATGAAAAAGTAATTGAAGAATGCACATAATTAGGATAAAAAATCCCCCAAAAGAATGAGTTCGAGTTGAGGGGGGCGAAGGAAAAATTACATTCTATATCTACACAAATAAAACTTCCTTTATATTAATCAAGGATCAATATGAAGGACATCTTATTTAATGAGCAGCCTTGTGAAACTATTTATATCTTGATCTTTTGAAAGACAAAATTACATTTCAAGAACTTCGTCATGAAGGAGTTGTTTATGTAGCACATACATACCTCTATGTGTTGATATGTTAGTTTTCAATTGGATTGCATACAATAATTATGAAACTTTAATTTATGCACGAATGAGTTGTAGATCAATCCTCAGTAAAAAAAACTCTATGAGAAATTGTAGAGTCGAAAATTTATTGACTAGAATTAATAGTAAATTGATACTCTACCTCCTTAGAAAAAAATGTGATTGTACATTAATCTTTGTTGGCCCAAGTAATAGGACCCAAAACAGGTTGAATGTGTAACCAAAAGTAAGGTTTCATGATCAACATTGCCTACCCGGTTTGAATCTACAAAATACACTAATGAAGATATTTCCCATTTAGTATAATCAGTGTTAAATTGATAAGTATCCCTATTATAGTGAAGGATCCACTTTTATACTTTCCAATGAATCTCATGAGGATATTACATGAAGTAGGAAACTGAATGAACATCAAAGGAGTGGTTTTATTATGTATGTATTAGCTACAAAATAAATCCTACCAAATATCTATATAAAGAATGATCAACCTCATTATATTAATACTTTGCAAGATTTTTGACACTTGAAAAACAAGGAGAAAGGATAGAGTTGTAGTCTTCCATTTGAAAAAAAGGAATGAAATTGAAGAGAACATGTAGGCTAAGAGACAAATATTTCATTATAAAATTCTTGTATTTGAATATGAGGGAAATAATGAAGGAGGCCATTTCAATTATCTTGAATTGGTTCATAATATTAGACTTCATATGATTGATCTAATGCTCATCATTATAGATCAATTAAATTCAAACCAATTATAGGGGGAAAATGTGCGAGGGGGTTTATTTATAACTTTGGCAGGAAAATATTTTATGCTTATGGCTGGATTTTGTTTCTTTTCCAATAACATGAATGAAGGTTATAGACTCTTTCAAGGGTTAAATATTTCCAAAAATCTCAGTGCAATAAGCCTCATATTGGTGGGGGACTCGAAAATAACTTCTTTTGAGAATTGTGGAGTTTTACTTTTTCAGGTCCAAGGGTCAAATCCCATTGCTACAATAGAGCAGCCTGGTTGCATTGCACTGTGCAACATCAAAAATTTCAAGGAGGAATTGAACCATCATTATCATGAGCCATTGTTGGATTATACATCACATTGGAGGTTGGGGTTTGAAGCCTTGAAGATGGATGGTAGAAATATTGGAGTAATAAAACTTTTCTCCCTTCAAGATGACACTTTCTCAATGAGGTCCTCTCATCTCAAAGATGAACTTCTACTTTCAGATCTAAGACCTCATTGGTTTTGGAAGACTATGGATGAAAGAGAGGTCTCAAGGAAAGGTCTCATTGGAGATGCACTTCGACACACCATGGGATGCAATGCTTTTCTTCCCTTCTCACAAGAGCAGATAGAAGATGGAAGACATCTTAAGATGGATAACATCTCTCATGCTTGTGTTGGACATTCCTTGAACCATACACATCATGATGGGAGGTTTTTGCCTACCACCTATTTGATTTTTGATAGGGTCTCATTGATCCTTGAGAAGCATCAATTTCAAAATCCCATGAAGTGCAAAGACAAGAATTTTATTTGGGGGGATGATAGCCCTCATGGGAGGAGTACCAGGATGAGGAGAAGAAGGATGCATCCACAGGTGATTGAGTGGATGTGGATGATGAGCAAGGAGCTAGGGAGCTACCTACAAATCTATGATACCAGTAAGCAGGAGGCTTGGCTGCGCTTGTTACTCTTGAAGGATTTTGGCCATCACTTGTACTTGCAGATCTATGATACCGTGCAGCAGGAGGCTTGGCTGCACTGGTTACTCTTGAAGGAGTTTGGCCATCACTTGGCAAACACTATTCCTAAGAGTGGGAGGATGGGGAAAATATGGATGGATACTTGCATCATTGAGCAGCATAGAGTATGGATGCATGGTGTTGATATGATACTCATATCATTCATTGTGTCTTCATCACATGATTGGTATGATGGAGGTATGGGGAGGCAACACAATGTCTTGTTGCTTTGTTTGTTTCTGGGAGAGAAAGGTCATATTTGCTCTCACACTTTGTATGATGTTGCAGGAAGAGGGGATGGCACTATCTCCTTGGTCTTTGATGATGATTGGGAAGAACTTCCATATTGGGAGGTATTCCATATTTGTTGCAGCATTAATAATTGAGTCTTTGACAAGGAGCATGTCAAAGAATAGAGCTTTGTATTGATAGGAGCTTATTTGCATGAGTTCATAGCATTGTCACTTTAGAGCATAGCCCTATGGATGAAGTGTGTCCAGCAGAGATATGGTGGATCCATAACCCATCCTTGTTGCACTTGATGAACAAAGAGGAGGTAATGATGATAGAGACATCTATGACATATTTTTCTTGACTTGGATTTCCAAGCATTAGGAGGATTAGCTTTTTGTAGCACATGGTTCAGTCTTCTTCATAGCATGCCAACACACTATGGAGGACTCATTCATGGATCCATGTACCATCTTACTTCCAACATTTGGTGAGAAGCTTTTTTATACATTCATCGATTTGCACACTCTTACCATTCTTATGCAGTGCATTGCTTCACAAGAGGGCAAGCTTGTCAATTTGCTCCATGAATTGTATTGGGCCAATCTACATGATGGAGGCAGCCATCTCTTTTGTGTCCTTGGGAAAATGTTTTATCACCACATGTATGTTCATTTGCTGCACTATATCATGTATCATATGAAGACATGCATGATTAATAGAAAAAATTTTCCATGTACTCTTATGAAGCAACAACTTGTAAAACTGCGATGTACTTGTTGGGGAAGCTGTTGGTGCCTCTTTGCATCACTTGTAACCTTCAGCGTTTTCTTCATTTTGTTGCTGATAATGTCTCCATTTGCTGATATAGATCAGATTTTTATGGGAGGCTTGATTATGAGGGAGACACATGAATTGGATGTGTCCTTGAGGGGGAAAAACTCTCACAATTTCTGCACCGCATGTTCTAATGGGAGCATGAAAGGAGATATGGCCACCACAGCCAAATGTTTGTTCTCTTTTGAGGTGGGCCATAAGATTGATATTCATCCATTGTACAGCCATGGGAAAGTGCTTGATCATGTATTATTGTTGTTACATTCAGCCATTTACTATCCTTTAGTAGATGTGATGAATCATGGACATTGCTTGCCATGTAATTTTTTGGAGTTGCAGTGGATGAAACTGTGTTGCATCCTTGTGAGAAATTATTTGCATCATGTATCATCATGTAAAACCTTCAGCAAACCTCTCATTAGGATGATCCATGATGACCATGTCTTATTATTCATGGATGGATTGTTTTGGGGCATCTTGTTCTTCATTGCTGGAGGAACCTTCTTTGGAAGATTATTCTTCACTTTTCCATTAGAGGGCAATAATTTTGTAGCCCAGGATTAGCATAAACTCTACACTTGTCATGAGTGGAGAGAAGGACATCATGGGGTCAGCTATGATGCTTCCCAAGTTTATATTTTCAGCCCACCTTCATTACCGGACCTTGAGGTGGAAGGAGATTTTCAGGAGTTGCCTTGTTGGGAGGTGACTCATTTGGTTTGAATGATTGCTTGGAGATGGAGGATCCACGTGAGGGAGATGTTCCCCATTATATTACAGACCCCATGCCTTGATTGGAGAGAGGTGACGAGTTGGTACATAGTCAATGGGAAAGCTTACACAGTGACAGATACAACGCAGTAGGGGTCATGGTCTTCACCTCTTAGACCATCAATCATAGCCAGAGGCAATGCACAGTCCGAGTTGTGGGACTTGAGATATTATTGGCCATGCTGGAAATGGGATTCAGAAGGATTGTTGGTTGGCTAGTACCATGAGAGATCAGTTTGAGATCCTGACATTGAGAGATCCCTTCATATCCGGGTGATGCAGAGGATAGGGAAGAATTTGCCGGATGAGGAAGCCACTTAGGAGAGCGAGAAGATTCTGCAGCATCCATCACTTTAGTTGCTTGAGGGCAAGCAACATTTTGCCGCAGGGGGACTATAATATTCCTAATTAGCGATAGCTAATTGGAATATTCTATTTTGTTTAGTTTTCCGTCTATAGTTTGTACATAAATAAAAAGTGAGTAAAGAGGGTCTAACGCACTTAAGTGAAATAAGACATCCACCTAGTAGCAAAACATTGTGACTTAAGTGGGAGTCAAGGGGGGCCTAACACCATGTTGAGGATGGGGGCTTTGTACACTCTAGAAGCTTTTGCAAGCTTCTGCATAGATAAGGATGAGGACGTGGAGGAGAGAGAGAGGATAAGTTGGGTTTTGGAGGGAAACCAACATTATAAAAGACGGAGGAGCCTCCTCATTTCATTCATGCCTGAGTTGTTGATTATTGAGTGAGACATTTGTCTTCTTTAGCATGTTGGTTGTTTGGCCTGTCTGCAGCACTGTTTAGTGCACTGAGTGTCTCCGTGCAGATATCTCACCCTTAGCCCCGGGGGACTTCGAGTGCCTGCTCGAGCAAGGTTAGTTTTTCAGCATCATCGTCCAGGACAACGTTATTGCTGCAGTAGCATAATACTGTGTTGTAGGGTGTTGCCGTTTAAATTCCACAACACCTCTTCCTTCTCTTGTTTTTTCTCAGAGGGAGAGTCTTTCTTTCCTTTGGAGGATCAGATTGAAAGACATTGGAGCTGATTTGTAGATCTTGGCACTTGGCCAAAGGGTTTTATTCCACCCACTGCGCAGTCCCTCTTAGTGTCTGCGTTATTTTCATGGTGTAGCTACTGTGAGGGTTTGCAGATTGATTTGAGGGTAAGATCTAAAGTGTAAGGATCAGCCTTCCACTTAGGAGATCCATTGGAGGAGGTCTACCTCAGTTTGTTCATCATCTTCAGCCTTCTCTACTAAGTTCCAGATTCGAGTTGCAATAGCTGCCCATCAACTCCGACATTTTTGCCATTTTGTGTATTTCAACCAATCCTTTGGAGGATTGATGTATTACTGTTTCTAAGGGTTAGAGCTTCGCTCCCCTATTGTATTTGGGCCATATATTGTCATATCCATGTATTGACATCATTTTGGAGTAGTTTTCTATCATATACTACGTCCTCATAGCCTGGGTTTATGCAGAGATGACAATGTTCTTCATTTTCATGTACATGTATTATTGAGGCTTGCATTTCTTTTCTTGAGAGGTTTTTTCCTCAAGACTTGTACACTCTCTTGGTGCTATACATTATTCTCGGCTATATATATTCATCTTCTTATCTCACAACTCATTGTAAAACATTGTCTCTTCATGGTTTGCTCATATATGCGTTTGCCTATTGCTGTAAGTCACTTTTGAGTGGGATTCTTCAAGCAGCTCTATAACCAGAGTCTGGAAAGGGCCATATAGCCTCCAGATATCGTTCTCCTAAGAGATGACATATCCGATAACTGCCCTCCCAGTCAATCTCTGGTTGGAGTTTGCAGTGACTTAGAGATATCCCCGAAACGGGATATTACATTCTAGGAGATAGATAAATTCAAGTATTTTTCAGGATAAATGGTTGCTCCCATTGGAGTAGGAATTCTTCTATTGTGGCCGTAGGGTCCAAAAGAATTACTATGGATTGTAGTCAACTTTACAGACGAAAATACATCCACTCCTATGATGACTTCAGCTTGACCCTTCAAATCCTGGAGACATGATTATTATCCCATTCATCAGAAGCCTTTTCCTTCATTATAATATGTTCTTATCCTTCATTATAATATTCTGTATGGAATAAAATACCCCCTTCATAACAAATTTGAGGACACTTTGAAAACAAATTTTGCACCTAACCCCATAAGATTCGTTGTCCAATGATGAATCTGTATGTGAATCCATAAAAGAAGGGACGTATATTTTCATAAACTGAATAGTCAAATCTCTGTGCCGTTTTTTTTTAAATCAAATCAAAGAAAACAAGTCACTTATCACTTATTGATCAAAAGGCTTTAATTAAATCAAATCAAAGAATCCTCGGTCCTATAGAAGAAAATTTCTATCAAAATGATATCTCTCAACAATGTCATCATCTGCTTAAGGGGTGACATCATTTTAAAGAAAAAAGCTTTGCTTATTGTACCTTTAAAAGAAAGAAAACAGAAGAGACGCAGTCTTCACTCTTTTGGAAGGTTATGGAATGTGGAAACGGCCATCAGTGTTGGTAATTCTTTTGTATTTTAGTGGTTATTGAAACACGCTACTTTTGTTCAGTGGAAAACAAGCGTGATCGTTGAGCATTTTCTTGGTAAGGTGCTTTGACACACATAGTCAGTTGGTAACAATGTTAGGTAAGAAAAACTAAAATAAAAATTTGAGCGTATACACTATTTTAAAGTTATATTGGAGAAGAAATTTCAAAATAACTGCGTTTTTATTAAATTTTCTGTTATTTTAAAGCAGCTAGAGAATCAAACATTAATTGGTATATCAAATTTTGATGTTGCTTATTTGTATATGAGATTTTGTTTAATTATAATTATATATATATATGAATTTATATTTTTAAAGAAGAAACTCATGCTTTTAGATTTAAGGCCCATTTAAATTATATATTTATAAAAATAAATATAATTATAATTAATTTAATATAAATAAATATAATGATATTTAATTTAATATTTATTTTTAGTATAAAAGATATTATTATTAATTTTTAAAAATTATTATTAAAAATTATTATATATTGTTTTTATTTTAATCAAATTTTATTTATTTATTATTAATAAATGATTAATATATTATCTAATATTTAGTTGAATTATTATTAATTATAACTCACATAGATACCATTAACATGGAAAAATAAATAGTGAAATATGACAAAGAGAATGATAATGATATTGGTGCTAATTTATGTAGACACCATTATCATGGAAAAATAGATAGTGGAATATGACAAAGTGAGAGTTACTTATCTTATCCTTTTATGAGATAACTCCGTATACCATCAAAAGTAATTTTTCCATCCCTCAACATTGAGATTATAATTTTAATTATTATAATTTTTAAGGAAATTTATAAATATTGTGAAATTTTATATGAAATTATGTATTTTACGTAATATTTTATTGAGTTTACAGGTTTATTAAGGCAAGAGGCTCATTCTAGAGCATAGTGTGAAGACTATGTGTAAGTATGTATCTATTCCTTAAAATAAAAATAAAATATTTTCTAAATAGAAAAACAATGTCAACTATCATAAAAAGGAAAAAAAATATGCTATCCATATAACATAATATAATTTCATGTAAAGTAATTAGAAATAAATACATATATCTATGTTTTTGTGTGAGAGTAAGATTTTTAATACTTACTATATAAAGTATGATCAATCTCATTATATGAAAACTTCACCATAATTTTGACACTTGACTAGTAAGGAGTACGGGTAGAATTGTTGTCTTCCATGTCAAACAAGGAATGAAATTTAAGAGCATATGTAGAGTAAAAGACAAATATTTCCTTATCAAATTCTTGAATTTGAAAACCACTCAAATAATGAAGGAGGCCTAGGTCAAGTATCTCAAATATATTATATGGTAAAAATGTGTGAGAGGGTTTAATTATAACCTTGGAAGGAAAATAGTTTATGGACTTTTTCAAGGGTTAAATTTATTAGAGGAAATTTCAGCTTAAAATTGTTTCCATGTCATAATATGTAAATCAACCAAAATCCTTTAGATTTAAAAAAAAGTACATGTTAAATATTCTATTATTAATCTTGGTATTCATGAAATATTTTATTAATGTTATTTACTTGCGTTACCCATATGAGCTCAACTATCCAAAAAGTTATTAATGCAATGTAAATTTTGATATTGGTGAAAAATTATAAATTAAAAATTCCAACCCATTTGAAATTAATAACCATGCCCAAAAAAACACACAAAAAAAAGTTTAATATAAAATAATAACAATTAAAAAATAGTTAAATATAAAATATAAAATAATTAAATATAAAAAATTAAAATTTATTTATAGTTAAATAGTTAAAAAAACATATTCTATAAAGGAAAAAATACTTGATTTGGGCCAAAAATATAAAATATATAGTTAAATATAATAATATATAAAATAGTGAAATATTTAAAATATAGTTAAATATAAAATAGTTAAAAAACATATTTGAAAAGGAAAAATTACTAGATTCAGACTAAAAATATAGGATATATTTTTAAATATAAAATTGTTAAAAAATGTATTCTATAAAGGAAAAATTGGCCAAAAATATAGAATATATCGTTAAATATAATTTAGTTAAATAGTTAAAAAAAATTATTCAGAAATACCAAAAATATATATTTCCCGAAGAATTGTGAAATTGTGACTTTGGTAGACAATGTCGTTTAGTGAAATTGTGACTTTGGTAGACAATGTCGTTTAAAAAAGCACAAACAAAAAAAATAATTATAAAACATAAATGCATGCTTATATATATATATATATATATATAAATAAATATAATTAAAAAAGACAAATAATATAGTAAAAAAATTATTAATAAATATTGAGAAAGATAAAAAAAAAACAAAATATTATTAAAAAATGTTTATATAAAATTTTTTATTAATTTCTTGATTTTTTTTTATAATTTTTGAAGACACTTTTAGGGTGAATTTTCTCAAATTCTTTCCAAAAATCCCACTACATCCAACCTCATATTCGTGGGGGACTCCAAACTAACTATAAATAATTTAATTTCAAATTTGTCTCCACTTGATTTCTAGTTGGAAATAGTTATCAAAAGTATTAGCCATTCTAAAGAATCATTTGTAAAGGTATATTGTTATCACAATATACATGAGAATAATTAATAATACGTTACTAGGAAAATCTAACGGGGGTTATTACTAGTAATAGTAAGGATTACATAAAATTTCCTAGTGAATATCCACATTAATTTGGAATATCCAGAGACACATGAAAATTTCTTCCTATGATGCAAATGGATGGCATGGAAAAAGAGGCACATAGAAAGTTGGTGCAAATGGATGGCTAAGTAAACATGGGAAATGTGATTATAGCTATATGAATTTCTTTATAACACATAATCATATATATATTATAAGGTTTATAAGATATTAGGTCAATTTTGTTCAATATATATTATCAGATATTTTAGAGTAATTTGTTTTTTAAAGTTTCTAACAAGATAATAACGTGAAAAATAGTTATGATACTTTTTCATTAGAAAAGTACATAAAAAAATGCCATTTTTTATGCAACTTTGCTACTATATTGCATTGCAACCTTTTGTTAGTACAAATTTTTTAGTTTTGGTTTGAAAAAAATTAGTTTAACTAGATATAAAAAACTAAGAGCTAATCTTGTGAGGATCTATTGGATCACCATGTAAATTACCAATATATTATTCTTTTTGAGGACCCATTTGAGAAGTGGAGCAACTAAAGTTACATGATAGACATATTGAACTATAGAAGTAATTAAATGATCTAATTTTTAGTTACCATCTAATGACGTAATTTTTAGTTACCATCCAATGAAGAAGAAGAGCATTCAAATAAGAGATAAAATTCCTATAAAAGTGGGAGAATAAGAAAACATAACTGAAAAAGAAGAAGGTATAAAATTAAAACTAAATAGATGTCATTGAAATAAACATATTTGTAAAACCTAACTTCTTAATTTTGTGGTAGAAATAGATGATTCGATTCAACATCTTCAACATAGCCAATAAATATAGATTTTAGTTGCATTTTGCTATGATTTCTATTAGAAATATTATCCCAAGATTCATAGCCAAACACTTTGAAATTCATATGGAAACATAGGCATAGAAAAATAATAAATGGATAAATGACATAGGATATACATGGTAAGACCATCAAAAGGAAAAATCCATAGAGTAAGTGGATTCTGCTTAAAAAACTTTAGTTTACCTAGATATAAAAAAATAAGAGCTAATCTTGTGAGTATCTATTGGATCACCATGTAAATTACCAATATATTCCATTTTTTTTATGACCCATTTAAGAAGTGGAGCAACTATTTACATGATCGACATATTGAACCATAGGAGGAGGAGTTAAAGGATCTACTTTTTAGTCACCATCTAATGAAGAAGAATCTCATTCAAAGAAGAGGTAAATTCCTATAAAGCAGTAGAATAAGAAGATATAAGTGAAAAAGAAAAAGATATAGATTTACAAGGTAAAGAGCTCTCATTAAAATAAACATATCTATAAAATATAGCCTCTTAATTATGTGGTAGAAATAGATGATTGGATTGAGCATCTTCAACATAGGCAATAATTATAGATTTCAGCTGCATTTTGTTATGATTTTTATTAGAAATATTATCCCAAGATTCATAGCCAAACACTTTAAAATTAACATGGAAGCATAAGCATAGAAAAAAAGCAAATGTATCCCTTATGGGGGTGTCATGTCAATTTCTAGGTCCCTATAATACTAGTGTATTCCCTTATTGTTATTGTTGTGCCCATTTAGTCCCCATATTGTTATTATTGTGCCAAATAGAATCCCACTATTGTTATTGTTGTGCCCTTACATTGTTGTTTTTATGTCGAATATGATTATATGCTGTGTTATTGTTACGTCGACTAGGATTATATTGTGAACCCTTGGAATCCTATATTTAGAAAGGAATTTTGTCATTTGTATCATAGAAGAAATCTTCATTTATGTAATGTAAAGGAGGTTCCCCCCTCGAAGAGTCTGATTTCTAAGGCATTGATCTCTCTTTTCTTCTATTTTGTGAGCTGGTTTCATAAAATTTGGTATTAGAGCTTTGGATTCTATGGTTTCGCTACTACAAATAGGTCATCTTGGATTTTTCGCTATAGATTTTTTTTTACAAATGTTCAGAAGAAAAAAAAAAAAAAACCCATTTGATTCAGAATCCTAAGGAAATTCATGTGAAAATTTCTGATCTTTTGTTTCTATATTTATTAGATATGATCTGAGGAATTAAGGGTTTTTACATGCTCCAAAATTTCATCTCAAACAGGTGACGGAGGGAAAATCATCATAACTTTTGTTTCAGACATCAGATTGGAATTATGTAAAATGTGGACAAAAGTGCACATACTATGGTTTCCATTATATCAATTTTAGAGCTGAAGGTTGAAACAATGAAACGTAATACTCCATACAAGTTAGATCTATTGAACTAGTCCATAATTAGGTCATTCTAAGAGATCGGACATAATTTTATCTTGAAGAAACCAAATTTGGTTTGACCTCTGCTATTGGTAAGAAGACGTAGAGGGCTACTACAGGATTGAAGATAAAATATTGGAGATACAAAATTACAAATATACATCAGTTTGAATATTAAGCTCCTCAAAAGCAAGAAAAAGGCGTGTATTTTTTTTTAAATTGGATAGGTCTTGTTTGAAAACTCAGTTTTAAGTGATTCCAATGGAATATTGAAGCATAGATATTAGTATTGGGTTCAAAAATCTCCCCCAAAAATAATTCCACACCCATTAAGCTCTCAGTTGGCTCTACTTTGACTCATGAAGTGGAAGAAGTGCAACATGATATACCAAAACTTACGATACCAAGTGCAACAAATTTCGCTTTCGCAAATATTAACAAAAAATGAAATGGAAGATAAGATGGATGGTTTGAAGAAAGACATGGATGGATTCAAGAAAGACATGGAAGTTAATATGGAAGGTTTAAATAATGGCGTGGACGCTAATATTGATGGTGTAGAAGAAAAAATTAAAGGCAACATAAAAGACCTGCAGAATGGCTGGAAATTTTGAAGGAAGGTTTGAAAAAGCTGCTACAAGAAATGATTCCTAATGGAGAAATAGTAGTATATGAAACTCCTGATGAGAAAAGAAAAAATGTTAATCATGATTTCATAGAATATAATGTTGGATTTAAGACCCACCATATTCCAAATATCGATATGAGGAAGTTTGATGGAAACTATCTGTTAACATGGATACTACAAATTGAGTAATATTTGATCTCCATAATGTGAAAAAACACAAAATTTATGCATTTCAACTTTAAAATTATAACAAAATACATTTGTATGGTATCGATGGATTTTTTCTTGTAAAAAATTGTCACTTGGTCAATTTTTACAAAGGAAATGATCACCCATTATGAGGATACAAAGTGAAACACCCTCTTTAGCCAAATGATAAATCTGAAACAAAAGGGATCAATGGTTGAGCACATTGAGGACTTCCAAAGATTGAATATAAGGGTAACTGATATTCCAGTGGAGCACAAGATTGATGCCTTAATAGGGACATTAAAGGATAACATCCAAGATGAGGTTCACATTTGGGAGCCTGATTCATTGGAGAAGGCATTCTTGTTGGCAAGAAAAATTGAAAGAAAAATTATGGCGACAATGAAACCTACCACTCACAACTATAGAGATGGAAGTGTTGCAACTCCTAGACTTCCACAACCTACAAGGCTGACACTAAAACAATTGGAAGAAAAAAGAGAAGAAGGGCTTTGCTACAGTTGTGATAGAAAATACACTAAAGGTCATAAGTGTGCTGAGAAGAAATTATTTTACATAGATTGTGAAGAGGAGGAAGAAAAGGAACAAGAGACTTCAAAAGAAGAGTATATACATTAGGAACAACCCCTAGAAGAATAAGAAATGAATTCGACCATATCCTGTAATGAATTGGCAGGAATTATCACTCCTCAAACTCATAAGATAGAAGGACATATAAATAAGAAAAATGTAATAGTGTTGATTGATTCGGTAGTACCCATAATTCTACTCATTGCAAGGTAGCTAAGGAATTGAATTGATTTCTATACCCAACACCAGGGTGTCAAGTGATGGTTGTAAATGGAGGAACTATAAATTTATCTGGAAAGTTCCATATTATCAAAATAACCAAGGAGGAATATGTATTGAATATTCCAATGCTCTCCATCCTAGTGGGTGGAGGGCTGATGTGTTACTAGGAGTACAATGGTTACAATATTTGGGAATGGTAGCTTTTAATTTTTAAGAAATTTTCTTGAATTTTTTTCATAAGGAAAGGAAGTTGAATTACGGGGTATCTTAGGGAAGCGAGGAAAGATAATAAGCTCTAATTTCATGCAAATCCTATAAATAAACAAAAACGAGGCGTAATTGATGAATTATGCTCACTACAGGTTCAAACATAAAAATCATATATTTCTCGAGATCTCCAAAAAGCCTTGGACAATCATTCCAAGGTATTTGAGACTCCCATGTATTCATGATAATGATCATGCTATTCATTTGATTCTAGGAAATTTTCCTCTAAACATTAGGCCTTACAAATATCCTTATTCTAATAAGAGTAATATTGAACGTATGGTTGCAAAAATGCTAGAGGATTTTATAATTCGACCTAGTCAAACTTATTTCTCTACTCAAGTAGTATTGGTTCACAATAATGACGGATCATGGCGCATTTTTATGGATTATAGGGAGCTCAAAAATCTCACTATTAAAGATAAATTTCCCATCCCCATCATTCATGAATTATTGGACGAATTACATGGAGAAATTTAATTCACCAAGTTGGATCCTCATTCTGATATAATCAAATTAGAGTGAATACTGAAGACATTTTGAAGAAAACCTTCAAAACACATGAGGGTCATTACGAAATTTTGATCATGCCTTTTGGCCTTACTAATGCACCTTCCACATTTCAAGGTTTGATCAATTTCATTTCAAACCCTTCCTTAGAAAAATTATTTTAGTATTTTTTGATGATATACTAATCCGAAACAAGTCACATGTTGACATGGTGCTCAAACTATTGGAGGAGAAACAATTATATGAAAAACCTCCAAATGTTTCTTTGGAGTGCAGGAGGTGTAATATTTGGGTCATGTTGTATATCATGAGGGTGTTATGGTAGACCCTAACATAATTAAATACAATAAGGAATGGATAATCTTTACAACCATAAAGCATATTCGAGGATTTATGGGATTAACATGGTATTATCGCAAGTTTTTTAACAATTATTGAACATATCGGCACCTTTAACATATTTACTAAAGAAAGATTCATTTTCTTGGATTCTAGAAGCAACTAAGGCCTTTGAACATCTTAAAAATCAAACGTTCCAATAAACGGTCTTAGCTACACCAGAATTCACAAAACCCTTATTGTGCAATGTGATGCCCCAGGAAATGGAATTGGTGCGATTTTAATGCAGGAAGGAAGACCCATTGCTCTTGGAAGTCATTGAATCAAAGTAAAGAATTTACTGGAAGCTATTTGTGAGAAGGAAATGTTAGAAATACTACATGCACTAAATAAATGGAAACATTACCTAATGGGAAGGCACTTCAAGGTAAAAACATATCATGATAGTCCTAAATAATTTTTGGAACAAATATTATATTAAGAAGAGAAGAAAAAATGGGTCACCAAGATGTTCGGTTATGACTTTGAAATCATTTACAAAAAGGGAAGCAAAATGTTTTTGTAGATGCACTCTCAATAAAGGATGAGGATGTGGAGGAATTTCTTTGTGCCATTTATATTATCCAATCCATGTGGATCAACAAATCAAGGGAAGAATGGAATAATGATGAAGATGTGTAGACACTCTTTCAAAAATTGTAGCAAGATCCCAATACATCTGAAACATTTAGCTGGAAAATTGATTCATTATGGCAAAAAGATCGCTTATATCTTTGTAAGAATTCCCAAATCAAACAAAATATTATTTTGGAATTGCACACCTCTCCCTTAGGAGGGCACTAAAGATTTTTAAAAACTTACCACGCAATCAAAAAGGAATTTTTTTGGATGGTCTTAAATCTGATATTCAAAAGTTTGTGGCAGAATGTTTGTTTTGCCAAAAAAATAAAATTGAGATAATTAAGACCCCATGTCTGTTACAATTCAACGTTGGGAGGAGGTTTTAATGGATTTTATCATAGGTTTACAAAAGTCTGAAGGAAATACTATCATCATGGTGGTAGTTGATATACTTACCAAGTATACAAACTTTTGCGCATTATCTCATCGATTTAAAGGTAGTACAATTGCTACTACATTTATGGAAACAACTCAAAAGGTACATGGAAACCCGAAGATTTTTGTAAGCGACATTGATCCCATTTTTACAGGAAATTTTTGGACAAGAGAATTTTATTGTTTGGGTACTTAATTAGCTTATAGCTCATCATATCATCCTCAATTTGATGGGAAAACTAAGATAATGAAGAAATTTTTGGAAGGACATCTTTGCCGCTTTGTATACAATAAACAGACACAATGGGTCAAATGGTTACCTCTATCTGAATAATGGTATAATAATTCCTTCGATACAACAAAAAAAATGACCCCATTTATGGCAATTTATGGATATCATCCACCCTCCATAACATCATATTTAAGAGAAAATTCTAAGGTTGAAGAAGTGGAAGATCACATCGAGCATCAACAACAAGTTCTCCAACTCTTAAAGGATAACCTCACATTGGGGAAAAATCAAATAAAACAATAGGGAGATCAACATTGCATTGAAAGTAGTTTTGATGTAGGCGAATGGGTATTTTATGGCTATAACCATACAAACAAATGTCCCTCAAGAAAGCTAAGAAGGATAATAAATTATCACTAACATATTATGGTCCTTACAAAGTGATTCAAAAGATTGGTATTATGGCATACAAATTGGAGCTTTCCGCATCTTCCCAAGTGCACCCAGTTTTCTATGTTTCATGCTTAAAGAAGGTTATGTGTGACAATCTCTGAGTTTGAACAATATTTCTAGAAGTTAACGAAGAAGGAAAAATCATAGTGGAACATGAAGGAGTCATGGAAAAAAGAACTTGATAACTACAAAATCTATCAATCTCACAGTATCTCATCAGGTGGAAGAACTTACCTACTGACGATTTGACCTGGGAGGATGAGAATTCTATACAAAAGTATCCAAAACTACTCAAGCATTAAGTAAAACACTTTTTTAAAGGAGAGGGACTTGCTAGGTCACTATAATACTAATGCATCCCCTTATTGTTATAGTTAGTGTAGCTCCCTTATTGTTATTGTTGTGCCCATGTAGTCCCTATATTGTTATTATTGTACCCCATAGAAGCCCACTATTGTTATTGTTGTGCCCTTACATTGTTATTGTTATGTCAAATAGGATTATATTGTGACCCCTTGGACTCCTATTTTTAGAAAGGAGGTTTTGTCATTTATATCATCCAAGAATTGTTCATTTATGTAATGTAAAGGACATTTCCCCTTTGAAGAGGCTAATTTCTAAGTCATTGACCTATCTTTTCTTCTATTTTTTTAGATGGTTTCATAACATCAATACACTAGATGGAGGTGGTAAATGTTGGATGGATAGGCCAACAACCACACACCAACAATAAGAATTAAAAGCTCTCACATGATCAAGGTAATGGCACATTGGTTTGCACACCGTTGTGATGGTTTCAGGGTATTATTAGGGGTCATGGGTTTACTATGTGAATTATGCAATGTTTGGGTGATGGTGAGTTTGAGGTGGGAGAGAACACCCTGTTTTGCAACGTCTGCACTCAAGGCATGGCTTGAGCCTCATGCACACGATGCGAATTGGAATTTTAGGAAGATAGGGAATTATGTCTGGTATAATGTTTGGCCATGGGATCCTGAAAATCCTTCACTTGCTAAGATTAACGTCATGTTTGGAGTAGCACCTGCTCTGCTAATGGCGGGAAGGAAGCCCAATTGGATGTTGAATTTTACAAAGATCTTGGTTTGGGTTCAAAAACTTATCTTCAAAGTTTCGATAGAATTTCTTGGAAGCAAATTGATTTTACAAAGAATTGTTTGGGTTTAAAGAATATTTTTGGAAGACATTTCTTGGAGGTGGCCTGATTTTGGCAAAAATTGTTTTGAGCTTAAAAAAAATTATTGGACGTACATTCAAAAGACATTTCTTGGAGGTATGTACATGTTTTGAGTTCAAGTAAATCTTTTGAGCTTCATTTCATTTTTATAAGACATTTTTCTCTCGAATTTTTGTTGAAATAAATATTTTGAGCTTCGTTCCATTTCTATGAGACATTTTTCTCTCGAATTTTTTAAAATAAGTGTTTTAGATTGGAGTATGTATTTTTTGCAAAAAATTTACACTGAATTTTTTAAAATTAAATCTTTTATGATATTTTTTGTAATTGAGTTAGTCTAATTTTTTGAAGGAAATTTTTTGAACTTCATACCCTATTATCATGGGAAATCGAAGAACTTGTGCGAGAAAATATGATCGAAAAAGAGACCCTAAAGAACATAGAGAAGAGACGAGACAATCTCGCAAAATAAAGTTAGAAGCCCTCTCTAATATTGAAGAGGAAAATCAACCTCAAGCAGAAATTGAAGCAGATATGTGAATGTAAATATTATGATCTATTGATATATTTAAAATTTCCCTAATGTAAAATGTGAAGCTTAATTTTTATTTGATGAACTAATTTGAAAAATATTTTGTTTAATGTAAACAGAGAGAGATATTCCTCAAAATATTGAAGAATAAAATCAACCTCAAGCAGAAATTGAAGCAGGTATGTAAATGTAAATATTATGATCTATTGATATATTTAAAATTTTCCTAATGTAAAATGTGAAGCTTAATTTTTTATTTGATGAACTAGTTTAAAAAATATTTTGTTTAATGTAAACAGACAACGATATTCCTCAAAATATTGAAGAAGAAAATCAACCTCGAGTAGAAATTGAAGTAGCTATGTAAATGTAAATATTATGATCTATTGATATATTTAAAATTTTCTTAATGTAAAATGTGAAGCTTAATTTTTATTTGATGAACTAATTTGAAAAATATTTGAAATTTTAGATATATTTATTAATTTAGTTATTTATTGAATATGTACTACTTTTTTGAATATGTACAGATGAAATCACTATCAATAATGAGATGTTAGAAAATGTTGACACTCACACATATGGAGATAAAAAACCTGACCATGTTATACGATATCGTGTTAACTGCATTTTTGAAAAGTATTTCTTAAATGAGCGGGGGACAGTTCAGGCTCAAATGTTGAAAGGTCTCCTATCATTAAAGAAATTAAAATAAGCTACGACACTATTGGGTATTCGAAAATCAACCAAAGATAAAAAAATGAAGGAAGAAGTTATAAAAAATATGAGTAGTGCTATAAAGTCAATTAAGAGATCTAGAGAGAAAGATGTTTCAATTGTACGTAGAGGAATACAGATGGAAATGGTTTCCTCAAGTACTCAAGAGAATCGTTTGGTAACATCTATGGCACGAGCACTGGGAACCTCGCGAAAAAATTTGCACAAACATCAGAAATTTCGGTTGCAAATAGATGTAAATGATGAACTCGCTTGTTGGAGAGCTATTTGTAGGCAACCATACAAAGATAGACTTGGAGAAAATGTTAAAAAATTAATATATGAATATTGGAAGAACAATTTGCGTGTTTCGCCAATTGCAAGGCATGTGATGCGAAGAAGAAAAGCACGAAATCAGTACGAAGAACATGAAAAATATTTCTTGGAAACCACTCAGATAGAGTTATTCAACAAGTTCAAAGAAGAGAATCGTCAAATTCATGTTTCACTCAGTGCTTTTGTTCAACAAAAACCATGGTATGTAAAACCTATCACCGTACGCAACACTTGTTGTTGCCGTTATCATGTGGAATTTGAGTTATATTATGACACATTCCTTGATTTCAGTAGAACATTATGGAAGGATTCACCTCCTCCTTCCACTATCCGTGATTTCATATCTCAAATTCTATGTGAAAGAGAAAGTGATGAACTATTTTACAAAAAGAAATGTGCTGGTGGTAAAAAATGCGATGATTGTGGAAATTTGACTAAATTTCAAAACAAATATCGTATTGATATAAATGATCAATCATTGTCCAACATGAAAGTGAAATGGAAGAGACATGAATATATCGATACATCGATTCAAGGTGCAAATAGTGTTAAAAGAATTGAATTACTAGAAAGAGAAATTTTTCTGATAGACTTTTTGAGAAAGTTTGAGGAAGAAATTTACAAATACACCAAGCATTCCCATAGAGCTCGATGGAAAGACTTGCAATTCAAAAAATCTCGTGAAGTTTTTTGACCATGAACCATTTTGTCAGTGATTGATTTTGCAGAAAACTACACATTTGTTCCACAAAAAGAAATTCAGAGTGAATACTATCATTCTGACCAAGTCTCCATGCTCGTCCATATTATATATAGACATGCTGAACAAAATTTCGATCATATAGAAAGCACGAGTGAAAATCGACATATCATTAAAGAATATCACTTTTATATCAGTGACGATTGTACACATGATACATGTTTTGTACAACATTGTTTTGGAAAAAATTATGATTCATTGAAAAATCATGGAATAACATTCAATGAACATTGGATATGGTCAGACGGATGCGCAGGTCAATTCAAATCTGCACGATCATTCTTTTGGTTGTGTTGTCTTCATAAGAAAACCCGCATTAAACATTGTTGGAATTTCTTTGAAACTGACCATGGAAAAGGAGAACATGACGGTGTAGGAGCATGCATAAAATGAGTACTTCGAAGATATCAAATGAACCACTCTGCAAGCCGACTTGTGAACGCTGAAGAAGTTGTTCAATGGTGCATCGCTGCTCTAAGCCATGAGAGAAACCCATCAAGAGAAGTGCGAAGGTACATTAAATTTAATTTATATTGGAAATCTAATTTTAAACATTGTACATTTATCATGCAATGATTATCTTTGATTGTATTTTGATATCATATTTACAAATTCTTCTTCTAATGTTCCATATAAAGGTTTCTTTGGCATATTGGAATCGAAGATGTAGATATATCAATTGGAAATGACGTTGAAACAATAAAAGGGACTCAAAAATTGCATTCAATTCAAACAAAGTCGTCCAGAAATGTGTTTGCATTGGATAAAAGAAAATATACTTGTTTTTGTGATGTTTGCATAGACAAGACAAAATCCAATGACGTTTGTGAAAACAAAATGTATGTGAACGATTGGAAACATAGAGACCTAAATACAAAGGGCAAGATGTCTGTTGCAATGTTTGAAGAAATGCAATTAGAAGAAACTACAATATCATCCGATGGTGATCGAGTTTCTGATCTTGTTAGAGAAGGTAGCATTTGAATTACTTTCTAATGATTTAAAGATCTAGAAATAAATTTAAATATGCATAATTTTGTTAAATTCATTTTATTGTGCAGGAGATGTTTTTGTTGTAATTGCACCTATTGACAACGATGAAAATGTGAAGTATTATTTGGTGCGTTGCACTAAACAAAAAATGAAATTATTACAAAACTATGATGATCACAGATTTCAGTATGACAGAGGGTCTATTATACTGAAAGGTTATTTTTTCAAAAAAACTCATCAAAGTGGAGACTTTGTTTAATTTGAAGACTATGAACCTGATTCCATAAGTTGTCAATATAGTAACTTGGTGTGTGCAGCGCGCATAAAGTTGATAGAAGTTCAATCAAAGAAAAAATAAAAAATTAAGAGATGGAGAATGTCAAAATTCGATCATGAACGGATTATTGAGGATGGAATTCCATTAGAATTTTTTTGAGTGAATTGTCCGACAAGTTATTATCTTTGGATTAAATATGTTTTAGAACTTCCAGTACTCAACTAAAAATTGAGCTGCTTACGTTATTTGTGCAAGTGTTTTCACATGTACAAATTTTTTGGGTACAAGCTCATGCTCTAGTATCAACTGAAAGTAGTTTTTCTATACATGTGCATTGACGAAAATGTAGATTGAAACCATCCAAAACTTGAGTTTTAAAAACTTCACATGCCATGCCAATTATAATTCAACTATCCAACAAAAACATTTAACATTGTCACTAACACCATCCAAAAATTAAATAAAACAAATTATATAATAACAATGTAATAAAATATGTCCAAAAATTGTAAATCTCACAAGTATCAAACTGTATCAAGTTTAACAAATTTTAAAACCATCTAAATTTTGAAATCAAATCTACCGTAAATCATGTCCATCAAATGGAGACGAATCTAGCGTCTTCCCTACTAGGGTCTCATTCCGCGCCCTATCCTGTGAATGGGAAACCTACATACACAATGCACATGTACTTGAACATTAAAATTTGATGTTTTAAAAATGAATGAGAATATATATATCTAGAACTTCATGTAAAAAACAAAATATAATAAAAAAATCATGCAATACCTCATAAGGTTCCCTCTCCATTTGATGAACAAGTTCTCCCATAGGAACATCTGCAGCGGTAAACTGTACAATATACATGTACAGTTAAATATAAATAAATATATATATATTAAAAACTTTCAAATGAAAAAGCATGTGTACATATATAAACTTATTTTCAATTTAATATTAGAAAAAGGAACTAAAGACAACTTGTTCAAATGTTGTGGATGTTCCTATCTCCGTCGCTAGAGTCCGCGGATTAAAGAAATCTTCTATAGGAACCTAAATTCAAAAAATTTTAAATAACTCAAAATATAGATCTCTCTCTCTATATATATATATATCTCAATTTTTAATGGAACTTTTTGAGGTAGAATATATATATATATATAACTTTTAAACATAAATTTTAAACTTGTGAAAAATTGTCCATACTTGTGGCTCATCTCCCAAGGAAGTGGAAGGTACATCTCTCAAGGAAGAAGAAGGTACCGTCATCCCAAAAACATCAGACGGAATCGGTACCTGTTAAACATTTTATCAAATTATATATATACATACATGTAAATGTGTGGCAACAATTATTTATTTTAGAGTCACTTAAAAAACATTAACATTTGCCAACATATCATGATGGTCAGACCCATCTGCATCGTTTGAACCGGAGGTCCTGAACGTGATATTAACATTTTCATCACGCATCATGCCTGAGAACTGCAAATGGTGTTTTTAACATATAATCATACATTTTTGTTATATTAATGTACACATACAAATAAATGTATACATGTACATACACATGTATTTATTACAAATTGCACACATGTATATGTAAAAATAATTTCAAACCCTAAGGTCACTAACACATACCGTTCCGGTGCACTCTTCCTCATGAAAAATTAGCTCTTGCAAACCATTGAGACAATTTATTTCATATGTTCAGAGATATTAAACATTCATGTTGTAAATATCCTCATCTGTACAATAAACAAAATTGGCACGTGCATTTTCACGTGCTCTTTATCGATTTAAACAAAGATCGACTCCACTCAATCCGCTATGAACATTGTCGATCATAAAATCCCTTGCTTCTCGACTTCTTTGAGAAGTCGCATCCATCTCTGA
Source organism: Pinus albicaulis (assembly GCA_034641835.2). NCBI lineage: Eukaryota > Viridiplantae > Streptophyta > Pinopsida > Pinales > Pinaceae > Pinus > Pinus albicaulis. Next base: position 183,469,389 of record CM076583.1, on the reverse strand, counting down.
TCGCATAGTTTCGACTCGAAACGGTCGACTCACCGATGGCGGCTCAGGGTGAGGCAACTCCACATCTCGCTTAGTGCCCTTACGGTCATATAATCGACCTTTCCCCGGGCCAAATTTTTTTTAAGGAAGGTCATTGTAGTTGGGTTTCATACCCAAAAAAAATTCTGCATAAAAAATTTGTGCAAAATAAACAGGAACCTCATCGTTTGATGGAAGCCTTCGAAAGGCCGCAAGATGCCGATCATACAAATAACCAACTATGTCCGGGTGCTTGAAATACTGCACCTTCAACATTTTTCTTTTTGGACCTTCCTTATAATTAAACATTGACTTGGCCACTTCTCTTGTAAATTTTAGTTTAATGTCCTCCCATTTATCGGGACCCATCACTGTTTATTTTCTCTTTCTCATCAGTTTTACAAATGAAACAGTCGCTGGCCCAAGATTTCTGTACACATTTACCATTTCACCCAATGAATGTGTAACTATTTCAAGGCTTTTTCGACTCTCAGTAGGTAGAGACAAAGCCACGAGATCTCTTTGCAATTTTGCATGAAGGCTTTCACACCTTTGTAAGGTGCATTCCACCATGTTGGTTTCCCACGGTATATCAGAAATCTCGGTCGGATAAGTTGTGCTGGGTTGACAGCCTTCTTCTTGAATGTAGCGAGGTGCCCTGCGTCTATTTTGACCACTAGCTCGAACATTTTCGGCCTCTACATCAACATATATAAAATTTCGTATATTAGAAAAAACACGTGTAAAAAAAGTTGTACAAATTTAATGAAAAAATATTGAAATTGATGGCAACCTTGATGTTGTTGGTCAACATCTTCTCCAACATGACCCTGCTGAGAACCAGACTGAGAATGACGCTGGTGAGAACCAGCAGCCGTTGATTGGCCTTCAGGGGAATAAATATCACCCCCTTCTCGCAACCTGCTACCACTCATACCTTGACTGGCTGAACCTTGGCCACGCTCCATGGATGGAGTAGAAACCCTTCTCCTCTCACCTCCTAAGAATTAAAATATGAAACTTATTAACAATTAATTTAACTCACAAATTTAATAAAAAATCAATTCCATATGTACACACATGTATGGAGATTTAAGATTATATTTAAATACTGTGAACATCCCCCGATCCCTGAACCTCCATATGGGATTCGGTTGAACTTCGTCTTTCATCCTCCATGATATATATCTATTGCTCGACATTTACACAAAATAGATTTCAAAAAATAAATTTGTAATTTAGTGTACACAAATTATGTAGAACACAGCTTTCAAAGTAGTAATTGATCATGTGTGAAACTAAATTTAATCGAAAAAGAAATTATAAAAATGATAAGTTCACCAAATTGCGCTTCACATGGTGGGAGCACACTTGGTATAAAATTTACCATTTATACACTTTAGTTTGTGGGAGAAATGACACATGTACATAGTTTACCTTAAATTTGTCATGTTTTATGGATATTAAAACGAATAACTTCTATTTAGATCCATTCCAGAGATTGACTGTAGGGGCATTTACTAGATATGTAACCTTTCATAAAAGATGAGATCCAGATGCTACCTGGCCCTTTACAGACTCTGCCTATAGAACTTGTAGAAGTAAACACTAGAGGCATTAACAATATCAAAGAACGTTTTCATGCTCAGACATGGGAATGTGTCTCTTTCCCTACGAAAAAAAATAGTTCAAGGTAGTTAATCTTCATAGACATGTCATCAAGCAGGTCAATGTGATCATCCCCAACTTACTTTTCATGAAATTAGGCTTCGAATCCTCTACAACCTAGTGGATGGAGTTGAATGGAAACTAGGTCAATGCCTTTACAAAATACATGCTAGTGAATAACACTTACTAGGTTATGCCAACAAATAAAGTGGGAGAAATGTTTTCTCCTCGAGGTTGTCCAATTGGGTGTGTAATACCAACTTCACCCATTTCCTCACAGGTTTCTCTCTTAGGTTACAAATTTCTTCCACCTTATTCTAGTTATATATTTTTCAATTTCCCGTGGATTCCTTGAATTTTTTCTCCTACCATCTCCCTCTCTCACTCCCCAAATTATTGTCATCAAACATGCCCCATTGAGGATCTGGAGCAATGTTTGCACCATACTTAGAACTGTCATTACTGCTAATTGAAATTGGAGTCATGTATACTAGATTGCTTGCTTAAGTGGCTCTTACTTGGACAATATCCTGAGATGAGTTTGACATGATGGTCATATGAAGTTGGAAGCTACTTGGTGTAATTTTCCTTAAATATTAAAAAAAACAAAGCAAAAATTTGTCATTTTCGATCATTTTTTATTAGCTTCTGCATACAATAGATGTTATCACAATTGCAACACAATCATGTTCCATGACCATGAATTATGAATGATGAAATTTAATTCAATGTCTCTTAGAGTTGCAAGGTGGAATTGATAGAACTATTTGATTTCTTTACCATAAATGGATATCTCCTTTCATCTATACCTTTCTCTACCATCTTATTTCCAAGTGAAATGGGAATTTTCACATTTTGAATGCCATTACCATGTAATTTGGTAGCCTGCTAGCTAGACCTATCACAAGTATGGTTGTCATACCAAACTATTTCTCTTTCTCAACTCAGTGACCATGACTCTCTTCTCACACTGCTTACCATATAAGATCTTCAATTTTACATGTCACGCAAAGTTGGGGGTTCTAGGTCTACACCTATTAGGTAAAGTTACATATTTTATGTCATTTTGGTCCTTAAATTTGGAGGTGTTCCATCTGAAAAAGTAGGCATTAAATATGAATGAAAAGGATTTGTTTTAACTTTGATAGAATTTCCTCATGGAATCACTGAATTTCTCGACGACATCATGCTATATTTTCTTAGAGAAGAAGGTTTTGGAGAAATTGAATTCTTTCGACTTATTTTTGGCATTGAAGTTTGAGATAGTAGTTTTGATGACTCCATTGATGACCTTGCTGAGGAATTTGATGCACACAATATTGACTTTGAAGATGGTTTAGAAGATGTTGAAGAAGTTGTAGATTTTTGTGTTGTCACTGAATGTTTCTTTGTTGGTGGACTTGATCAAGACATGCAATTTAAATTTACGAACAGATTGAAGACCTTGAAGAGGTTTTAGATTTTGTTGTTCTCACTAAAGGTTTTTGTCTAGTTTTGTTTCTTAAACCATGATTTCCATAGGAAATTTTTGGTGAATAGATTCTTGACCTTGATGAGAGGATATCATACCTTGAAGAGGCTACATCTTTTGGTGATGTCACTAATTGTTTCTCTATTATCATGTTTGTTAAAAATCTCGCTTAGGGCGAGGCAACTCCACATATATTGTACAGCTTATGGGACAGAAAACAATATGTAGAAATATTCACTTGGTTTTTATAATTGGATAGAAGAATGACTTAAAATGACCTTGTATGTCTTCTCATTTTAGAGCTCAAATTTTTAGGAAGGATTTAAGTATCCACCTTTCAAGAATCACTAGAAGAGGTTGACAAAGAATATAAGAAGACAAAAAACTAACCAGTGGTGTACTAAATGGATTTCTTGGGAGGTAGATTAGCATATGGACTTGAGATAGCTAGAAATTTTCCAAATAAGTGAGTGTATTTGAAAACCAAACCTCTAGTTTATTTTGGTTTAGACAAGGTCTAGAATTTGAAAAGTGAATTCCCTCTTTCTTCCTCTTACATGTCCAATGATCGAAATCTGGATTGAGGGAAAAAAATTTCCTAAAATAAAAATTTTGCATTTTATTAGTACACATGAGTTTTTAAAAAGCTAATTAACTCATAAATTTCTCACAAAAATACACTTAAAGCTTGACACAAACCCCCTTCCCAATTGGCTAACTTTAGACAATCCTAAACACCTTTTTTATTTAACTAATGAGGGAGATAGCCCAATAAAACTAGTTTGTCCATATTCAAATCAAGTTGGTATCAAAGTACAATTTAGCTCATTTTAGTCAAGGTTAGTTAGAAGAATTAGCTATTGGTTTCTGTCTTCAATTTCCTCTCAAAATGAATGTGTACGTGCTTTTTTAGAGACATGCTAAAGGAATAAGGTCCAAATTTTTTGATGAAAATGTGCTATGAAAGTAAAGGGTTAAAGGCAAACATGTACAAGGCATAGTTAATACAAGTCATATTTGAGCCAAATGTTACCGAGGAAGGGCCTAATTATTTGGGTCTTGGTTATGGAAAACATGATGGAGAATGCTCCAAAGCCAAGGAGGCACATGAAGTTGTTCCAAGAAGGAATTTTATTCCGTGTTCATTACCTCAAGCTTGTGAAGTTTGTGTTCATGATGAATGGAAAAGTTTGACACCCACTTTGCAAGAAGATGTTAATAAACATGCAGCTAATGAGAATGTAAAATAAGAGGATGTTTAAAGCTCTATCTAGTCATTTAATTCATTGCTAGTTTTCAGAGGAGAGCCACTACCTCATCAAATTCACCTCCTCAAGAAGGAGACAATCATGAATGTTCAAGGTATAAATTTGCCTTTAATAAAATTTCTTTTGATTATGATAAACATGGTAAATATTCACATAAGATATATAAAAGAACTTGCACATGTTCCTTTTGTGGTTTGAATAATCATAATGTTTATAGATTTTGGAAGAAGATATCCATGCACATTGAAACTTTCTAAATAAATGAGGCAAAAAGTCAAAGGCCCATTGGACAAGGAAAATGATGTTGAAAATAAGATGCAATTGTTTATTACTCATTGCCATAAGAAAGGTCACCTTGTGGACAAGTGTTGGACTTTGTATCCAACAAGCCATCCACAACATTTGAAGAAGGTGGAAAGAGATAACGACAAGAATGGAAAAGAGGATTCCATAATCGATGAGCGTCAAGATGATTCACATGATGAAGTGCAGCTAAAAGATGCACCATTGGAAATGGTTTGCTAATAGATGGTTAGATTTCTTATCCAATTAAGGCCTTGCATGTATTTTGATGTTTCATGAATTTCTTTGCAAATTCAAAGTATGGTGCATGTTGCATGAAGCAAGATGTTGAAAGTAAAGTTATGTTGACACACTTAAATGCAATAAATATGGAAATTTGTACATGAGCTCTATTATTTGACTTGAGAGTCAGTTATTTGAAGAGGCATGTTTTGTCGATTTGTGTACATGAAATATGTGAGAGTACATGGAGATATTCACATGATGTGATTTTTTTTTCTTTGAAGGAGAAAAATGATATGTCGAAGAGCTATGTTTCTTGCATGATGTGTTTTCAGTTTGATGGTTTTGTTTGTGACAAGACGTCACAAGATTTTGGGAAGGTCCACTCTTGAGCGAGAGCCTCATGATTACAACCTAATCATGAGAATCAAATGGGAGTGCATCCTTATTTTGAAAACAAATATGATTCTGAGCTACCTAGGACTCAAACCATTATTTTTAAATTTGAAATATCATGGTGTGTTGTTTCAATGCCTGAATCCACAACCCTAACATAAATATTTTTATTCCTTTTTTTGTAGGATTTAGTTGGTTATATTAAAATTCAGTTGAATTTAAAATTCTTGGCTTAGTGGCATGAACCAAACATATTGTACATATTAAATGAAGAATTTCGCTCTCCCAATCATTTCTAAATCACCCATATCACCAAGAAAACATGTTTTAAAAGAGCATAATTTGGTATGGGAAAGACCTTAGGTTTCAAATATTATAAGAAGGTTTTTGATATGGTTGAGAGAATGTGGAAAATAGAATCCATAAACAAATTATTTTTCAAAACGCGTTACTTTCAAAGTATCAACAAGGAACATGTACAAGGGTGTTCAATGAATTAACGCTATTTATTTAAATTCCATGATGTATATCTTACTCATAATTTTAATAAATTATTAAATAATGATCTAGATTGGATAATTATATTATTTGTCATATATTTTGATGCTTATAGAGTGAAAAAACTGTAAGAATCAAATTGTAGGGTCATTTTAATGGTGGGTGGAGAATTGGGGTCTAAAACCTTTTGGAATTATTTTGAGTCATTAAATGACAATTCTAGGGGTCAAAAAATTATCCCTTGTGCCAAAATCTTGACCATTATTCTACACTTAAAGACATATCCAATGGTGCAAGAAAAACATCAAATGAATTTCATTCAAAATTTAGGCCTTTAGTAAGTTGACCTATCATGTTGACCACCATGGTACGAGATAATGACATTTTAGCCCCATTACTCATGCATGGCAAGCTAGCTACATGTGGAATTTTAAGAAGACTCTAAAAGGTCTACAATCACAAACCTCGTTAATGGTTGACGAAGTCAAATCTTACACCTAGTTGGCTATCACGCTATGTTAAATACGTGGCCACTAAGAGGAATAAGAGTTCCATTTTGTGTTATTGTATTTTGTTCCATAGTTGAAAATACAACTAGGAGTGTGAAGTTAGAGAGAAAAATGTACGAATTTAAGTTTTTATAGCAACCTTACATGCTAAAAGTCTTAGCTAACTCTAGAGAGATTACCTCTTTCTTTGTACTCACATATTTTCCATACCGAAAAAGAGAGGAGTAGAGCATGTTTACATTTTAGTGTTGTTTTTCTCCCATAAGGATTTCCTAGGGAAAAAGGAGTCTAGAGCATCATTATTTTTTAGGGTTGCTTGTCTCCCATAAGGATTTCCTAGGAAAATAATTGTGTTGATTGTCTAGAGATATGTATGTGTGTGTTTCATTATGTTCTCTATTTCTTACGTTGTGTTTCATTATGTTTTATATTTCTTACATTTCCGCCCTCCTATTTTTCTTTCCAATCAAGGTTTATAAAATAACATGAGAAGCAACATGAGACTTGGAACAATCATTTTCATTATCTATATGGAAGGCAAGAAGGATTATATCCCCTTAAGATTAAGCTTATGTAGTTTGTCAATTTTTATCATATATTTTTTGGTAAGGGTAAATTTTTTTTATCTATAGTACAAGTCATGAGTTCCCCAATTTTACCTTATGTAAAGCATGATTCTAGGATTACTACAATTTGTACTTGGTTTTTTATTGTGATGATGCCCTGTCTCAATCACTTGGCCATCTCTCGATGGGTATTTAAATCTTTATAACAATACTTAAGTAAAATTTATCTATTTGTATTATGTGAAATTATGTAAAAAATGGTATACTACTTTTCATAAAATTGGGTTGAGTTTATCATATATTTCAATGAAAGTTGATTAAATATTTTTTCTTTAAAAGGATCTAACAATTTTGGTAAGGTATGAATTTGCAATTTTGTGTGGCTCTCTATCAACCTTCACTTAATCATTTCTATCGTATACCCACTTTCTATTCAAATGCATGAGTTTTGAACTCTCAATAACTATGTTTTTCCACACAGGAAAATTATGTCACATTTTATACCAACTCTAAATATTATTTTGAAGTTTGAATTACTGTTATTCTTTTATATAATTTAACATTAGATATAAGTTTAAATTGAAAGCTACTTAGATGAAATATAGCTTAGATATGGAATTTTCAAATTATTATCTATTTATTGAACTAAAGGACATAATTATTACACATGTTTAATTTACATTCAAATTCTTCTTTGATTTATCTCCTATAGCTTAATGTAATGCTAGATATATAATTTAAGTTGAAGGCCCATGAGATAAATATGACTTCTATGTGACATTTGTATTGAATCATCTATTTGTTGTGTTATATGAACATAATTGGTACGCATATCTAATTTTCATTACTAATATGTCATGCTTATTTAATTTATCTTTTATAAATGACCGGAGCATCCCTTTTTAATCTATCCCTTTTGACTTCGGATATGTGGGCAATACTCATCCAGATATTTTTCTATCATAAAGTAGTGAGTAAAATTGTATTCCATTTGTGTCAATGTTAAGGTTAAGCACATGGATTAAAGTTTTATATAAGAGACATTGCCATGGTGTACATTTATATCGGAAGAGTCCAAAAGCTCATTCAAGACCATATGTTTTGTTGATGTAGTTTGATTGGTTATATTGCATTTCTTTTGCAGTTGTTGCTGTGGGCCTTACCATCTAGTGATTTTAGGTAAAAAATTATTTACATGGAATTTTGAAGTATCCTAGAATGTTTATTATTTATCACTACTATCTTTGGGGATTTAGTTGTTTGTTTTGATGTTGCTTGGCTACCCATATTTAATAGTTTTTCATGTTTCATTCTTTGTTAAGGCTTTTTATTGGCCTGTTAGGATGTATTTTTCTCAAATCCATAATGGCTAAAAGAATGAAATTTAAAAGAGAAAAAGAGAGGTGATATGGAAAACAATTTTTTTGCAAGTGTTCTTTTGAACCCATAGAACTTGCAACCCCAATATGGATACAATACTAAGTAATACATAGCCTCCTCATCTAACTTAGCCAGGGATTTGCAATACTATATTTGAGTTGGCTAGCTCAATTTCAAGATATTATAATGTTAAATTATTATTTCGATAGATTTTGATTATGGTAGTAAAATGTTACAAAAAACCGAAAACTACAAATAATATTATTCTAGATATATGTAGAAAGGACATGCTAGAGAAGATCAAACAATATTAAACTTTTCATAGATAGTTTAGATAAAAATACATATTGTAATTTTGATTGTAAATTCTAAGGCTTAAAGAAATAATTTTTCTAATAATTTTTTTTAATTAATAAATAAAAAAGAAACATTTTCAATCAAAATCACATCCAACATATAATCAAAATAATAAAAAAAATTTAAAACTTCATACACTATGACATTACTATGACAAAGAGCCTAAAAATATACAAGAAAAAAATCCTTTTCTATAATAATGGAGAGCTTCAAATATACAAGAAAAAAATCTTTGACCCTCCTTGTATCCCAGAGAAAGGGTTGCTCAAACAATCATATTTTAAATAATTAAAACTTGGAGAAAATCATCTGTTATTGAATTTCAATTATATAAAAAATTAGTCAAATATAAGACAAGAGTTACTCATACTATAAAAGTTTAAATAATATTAAATTTCAAAAAAAACATTTGTAAATGAACAAAAAAAAAATATTTATAAATTTCATTTATAGTAACTTAAATCCATATTAACACCTCTTGATAAATCTGAAATTCAATTAACTCTATATTACTTAATTTAATAGTTTAAATTCCTATTTGTGGTGTGCCAAATAGAAATATTCAAAGCGAAAGTTACAACTTACAAATATTACTCAAATACATCTCAAAAGGAAATAGAATAACAAACATAATGGACAATATGAACCAAAGTATTATACCTTTATTGATATGGATGGATTCTTAATTACAAACATTTGGGTAAAATATGATGAAGCTTTGGGGGGATTTTAATGAAACACTTTGTGGACAATATCAAAAGAGTTAAGAAAGTGGCTGCTAACTAGTCTAAAAAGAAGGCAACAGAAGATAAAAAGGATCTTTTAGAAGTAGAAGAGGTCATTTCTAGGCTTTTTGACAATAATGTAAATGCGATTTTTACTGAAAAAGACTTGCAGTCTTTGAAAATTTTGGAGGGGAGAAAGCAAGCACTATTAGAAAAGGAAACAGTTCAATGAAGACTTCAAAGTAGAGCCATCTATTTCGCTGAAGGTGATAACAACACTAATTTTTCGAGAAACATGTAAATCATAGAAAAAATGTCAATACTATTTGGGGAATGGACATCCAAAATTGAGAGAAGGCAAGGCCTTTTATAGACATATATTTGGAGCTGGCAAACAATATTTTAAAGATCTCTTCAAATTCAAATTTCATGAGCATGTGAAGTCAACATGGAAGGACTTTGTCATGTAATTGAAATTTGTAGATGAGTGCGACATTGATTTCATCTTGTTTGGTGAGAGTTTGTTGAGAAAATTAAGAAGGAAAAAAAAGAATTTGCAGTGGTGTGGACTTGGAAAGGGGTGGGTGTTTTTTTGGTTACTATCTAGATGGTCATCTGCAAATCATCCAAATTGAAAATATGCCAAAACACCCACCATTCCTGTAAAAATCTGACCTAGTAGCTCCAACATTCCTACCAGATAAGTAATTTTTCTGCAAATGATGCGTGTACACCCCAAGTGCAATAATAATACCAAACAAAGTAATTAGGCCATGGAAAAGATAATTTGATTACAACTGTTAAAATTGGTTTTTAATTTAGTCTGAGCTGAGTTTGCAATACCATCGTTAGCTCCTGAGTAAGGGTAATATGCGAGTTTTGATTGATGGATGAAGTTGCTACAATTTAACACTTTGCTAGGAAGTGTAATGATGAGAATGAGACAAAAACTGTAAAACAGGAAGCACTGTAACGATGAGCATGAGACACAAACTTCAAAACATGAAGAAATTTGGTGTAACGATGAGCATGCGACAGAAACTTCAAAACAACAAGAAATTTGGTGTTCCGGTGGCCATGATTGAAGACTTTTTCATAGGAAGAATGTCAAACCTCTGAATGCCAAACTGCAAGAATTCTTGTAATATTTTTTTATACGCCATGATTGAACACTTATTCATAGGGATAATTTCAAACTTTTGAATGCCAAACTACAAGAACTATTGTAAATATTTTTAATACACAAAACTTCTTCATAGGGAGAATGTCAAACCTCTGAATGCCAAACGCCAAACTGCAACTTGCAAGAACTCTTGTAATTTTTTTTAATACACAACACAAAAAAAATTTGACAGTCATAAATTCACTGAAAATGTAAATTGACAGTCAAACCTCTGAATGCCAAACTGCAAGAGCTCTTGTAATTTTTTTTAATACGCAGCACAAAACAAATTGACAATCATAAATTCAATAAAAACGTAAATTGACAGGAACTGAAAACAAACACGCCAAACACCCGTCTTCCCATGTGGAAAGGAGTCAAAAGGTAAGGTCGAACATACCCGATGAAAGGAGCAACAACGCCGACGAAAGGAGCAACAACGCGGACGGGAGGAGCAACAACGCTAACGGGAGGAGCGAAAACGCGCGAACAGAGTAGCAGCGACAGTGACATAAAACGCGCGAATAATGAAACCGGCAAACAAATCAATTTCGTGGGCGATTTATTTATAGAAACTAGTTCGGCCGAACTATTTTAAAAGTAAAAGTTTGGCCGAACTCACAGTTCTGCCGAACTTTTGTTGCAGGTTTTCCAAACTCCGGCAAAAATTATGTTTGCCCGTGCCGTCAGTGTGCCGTAAATCTAAACGGAATCACGAGTTCTAAACGGAATCACGAGTTTGGCCGAACATTCTAAGAAAGTTCGGCCGAACTATTGCCGAAAAAAGTTTTCGGCCCCCGATTCTCACAAAAGTGGTGTTCGCAGACGAGGCAGAGTAGTGGTGTTGGCTTTGGCTCACATGGCGCTCAGGGGTACTAACTCCCTATTGCATGATTCTGTATTGGGTTCTGTCTTTAGCACGAAGGGGAGTGGAAATTGCATCCAGGATTGTCACTCATTCTTATGAGTTGTTAGTCATCAAGGTCTGTGTTAGAGGTGGTGGTATTTACACCAACAAAGGGAATTGGGGTGAGGCATTCTGTGTGGGAGAGGGGCCTTACAACCCATCATTAGTGGGAGGTGGGAAGACTAGTTGTATGCCACAACAAAAGGGTAGAGCTCGCATAGGTGGTTTCAGGTACAACATGGAAGAATAAAGGCCGAATGGTGAACCGATATCTGAATTAGAGTCTACGGAGAGCCAACGCTCTCTGGCAGAGATGGTGGTCTCTCCAGCTCGCTCCCCAGGCCAACTGGAAGCTTCATTCACCCTGGACGTGATTGCAACCAAGCTTAAACATATTCAACTCAACTTGGTATAACATTTGGTAGTAGAGGTATGAAAAAATAAATGAAATTATTGAATATATCAATGATATTCAACATATGCAGAACAAAACTTTGGATGCTCTAGAGAGTGTTTGACACCAATTGCAGCACTCCCATGACCACCTCTGAGTGCTAGAAATCTAGGTAGAGCATATTCACCAAGATGTCCACAACTGTGTAGGCCTCTTCACTGTACCACAAATTTTTCCTCCTAATCCTCCGCCATGATGCTTTGCATTGTACTTATTTTTTCCAATTTTGTATCAGAAATAACCATAGGCACCAGTTGCCTTGGCTTGCATCCAAGATTACTACTTGGAAGGAATTTGGCTTGATTTATTTTGAAGCTTGTGATGCTTATATGTAATGTAGCTATGCTATTTTGTGATGTAAATTTCAAAACGATAATATAGAACTTCTTCTTACCGACAAAAAAAGAAAAAGAAAAATATTTAATGTATAAATGATATAATATATACATGGTAAAACCATCAAAAGGAAACATCCATAGAGTAATAAAATTTTTCTTGACTATTTTTCTACCAACTCTCCTCTTTTACAGTGATGAGGTAGGTCCTTTATTTATAAATGAAATGTTTACATGCAAATTGCTCATTTATTTCTAGTTCACCAAGCCAAAAAATATAAGAATCTCCAATTTAAGATTTCTAAAATTTCATATCTATATATGTAAAGGATAGTTACAATGATATTTATTTTTTATAAATAATTCATTTTCGCAGCATAATTAATTAAATAATGCGCACACAACTATGCACTAATAAAATCAAGCAAAACTAAGAGTTAGGATTTGATACTAGAAGGAAAAAATGCCTCATATAAAGAGGGAATGTTAGTATTTTTCTTAAGTTTGGGTAGCATATGTTACTATCCTCTTTCTATGTGATGTATCGAAAGTGTATTAAGGGAAATTACCACATAGTCTTTCTCAGGGAGGTAATGGGGCTTGAATATTAGGAGTTTTTAGGAATTATAAGAATGAGAAAATAATGATGACATAAGATAAATGTAGAGGAAAATTTGAGTAGCACAAGTATGAACAAAAAAAACCGTCTCTAAAGTGTATTAAGGGAAATTACCATATAGTATTTTGAAGATAATGGGACTAAAATATAGGAGTTTCTATGAAAAAATAAAAATAGAAAATAATAATCACATAAGATAAATGTATAAGAAAATTTGATTAGCAAGTATACCCAAAAAAAAATGTCCACCCCAATAAGCGCTCCATCCCTATGGTTTCAGAGATATTATTTGAGAGAGTAATTCCATATATCAAAACGTTGGAAAAAATTCTAAAGGGATTACTTCTATTCAGAAATGAAAGGAATCCCATGGTAATAAAAACGATTATCGTATTTCTAAATACGATAAGAGAATCGTATACATGGTGTGAGATATGGAAAAGTAGTTTCAATATCATATAGATGATTGTGAGAGTGAGAGGGAATATGGAGAATATATAATAAGTATTATTAGGAAGGATGTAGGTTAGTAAAAGAGATAAATGATAATAAATGAAATGAAGAAAAAGTGGAAAAAGACTAAATGAAAATCAACATTTATTCACATAATAGAGGAGTTGGATGGTTTATTCTTCTTATAACCACCATTAATAGTCCACATAATTTCAAAAAATACATGTTACGTGAATAATGTGTATATCGTAATATAAAAATTAAGTGGGTTCATATCTAGGATCAGGTGTTGATTTTTTAAACCATCCTACCTTTAATCATAATCATATTCAATGCAAGTGTATCAATTATGAAACAAAATATAGTGTAAATATTAGTAAGATATTCAAGTCCTCTATGATACCTTTAGTTAAAAACTTCATGAGTTTTGGATGAATATTTTTTTAAAATATAATATTTATTAAAATTTGATGTCAAATATTAAAAATATGAGAAAAACTTTATAATTCAATATTAGGTAACGTTGTAATGTTTATAAATGAATGTAAACATTTAAATGCTAGTTTAATATGGAAAATATATTTAAGTGTTCATAAAATAAAATATAAAAAGTGATAATGAAAATAAAACATAATCTATACTTTGTTAGCAAATAAAAAATAATAAAAATAATAATTGATTCAATTTAAATTGTTATATTGTAATTTTGTTTTTATTAATAAAATTACAAGTTGTTTTTCCATTAAAATTTCATAATATACATATCACAGTAAAATAAATTAAAAACTAATAAACCGCATTAACAATGATAATATTTGAGAACATATAATTAATAAATATATAATACAACTACATTTAATTAATAAAATTATAACTTATAAAAATTCAACATTTACAATAGTTTTTCTAAGTTATTTATACATGATCAATGATATGCATATCATATTGTAAAATTAAATTAAAAAAATTAGAAAAACAAAAAAAATTATAAAACATATCTAAGAGAAATGTTATTTATATATGTGTGTTTTAATAAAATGAAAAATAAGAATAAGAATATATGTGAAATTTATATTACTATAAATAATATCATTAAGAACTAGCATAGATCCATCTTATATGTAGATCTACCAAGTGTTGAGAGGAATCAAATCTCTCTATGTGCAAATCCATTTTTAAAATTTTCACTCAAAAAGAGATTTGCATCTTCATAGTTTTGATCCATCTCTATGCTTGACAGATCTTGACTTAAAATGCATGTATGCTAACTCTAAGTCAAATTAGCCAAATAACCTCTAGGCATTAGATAAAATTTCAACCTAAAAGTTCCCATGAAATTTTCATTTACAAAATATGTAAACCAATCAAAATATTTTAAATTGAAAAAGAGATAAATGTAAATGTTTTATAGGGAAAATAAAAAAATAAGTTTTTAATTGTATTTTCGACTTATCTCCTTGTAGGTTTACACAAATTTCAATTGTAGACACTCGCTATATGGAGAATTAAAAAAAATATAATAAAAAAAGTAGTGTTGGAGTTAATGTTTTCATCCTATATTTCAGAAGTTGGTTTGTGATGGTTGAGAAATTCTCTCAACCACTCTCTCTAAATTAGGAATAAGTTGGATCTCAGAAACTCTATTTAATAGAGTAATCTAAATGTAGTCTGTGTGTGCGTGTGTGTTTGCACATACACCATTTGTGTATAATATACGAGTGTGTTTTAGTAATTGAGTTCTTTTTTGGTTATTTCTATCATGGTATCAGAGCTTCAAGCTCGTACTAGGATTGAGAGACAATGTAATTTTTTGCAGAGAGAGTGTGATTTTTTTTTTGTGTGTTATTTTATATATAGAAGTGTGAATTGTTGGCCAATCAAACTTGAAGGGCAGGAGAGGATGTCAAGATTTGCATGGCAGAAAGTCGCACAGCTCATGATCAACAATCCGGGACATTTCATGTGTGCTTCCGAATTTTTTGCAGGCAGGTCATCGGATCTCGGCGCTAAGAGCAGACATCGAAATCTAGTTTTTTAATTCACTGCAATGTCTGTGGGGGTCGTGGACATATCTCTATAGACTTGCGGAGCTTTATGATTTGTTTTGGGAGTAACGAGTCAGCGACGATGGAATCCTAAGAAAGGTACGTAATTAATTCACCACGTGAGTGCTCATACCCAGGCGACTCGAAACACATTCTCTAACTGACCATTACATCGTCGTTCTCTGTCATCAAAAACAATTTTTTTCCCTGTCGGCGACAATATCCAATCATTTAACATCTCAACCCCAATTTTGCAATATCGTATGACCAACGTGCTATGAAGGTTGTGGCATGTTATCACTAAGCTTAACTTCTCTCCTTTGTATCTTTTTAGTAGTTGGTTGAGCTCCGATAGGACCTGATCCCATGCGCTACTTGTACAGAAACGACAGTCTCATTCCTAGGCCGTGTAGAGATTCTGTTGAAGCCTAAAAAATCTCTGCTTCAAACATTGGGGAAAACCACCCGGTCGGGACCTTAAGACAACTCCTTTTCTGTTTGGTATGGTGGCTCTGACTAGATTTAAATGACCAATTTCCTTATAATTAAATGGATTGTTTTGGATGGGTGGAAATGGGACTAAATTAACTGAAATAAAACTATCTAATTTAAACTAAATACTGATAAAGAAATTCTAACACTAACCCGGGTAATTATATGTGAATACAACTTAAGATTGTTCCAATTTAACAATAGCCATGAAAATGTATTATTATTTAAATTGAAATATGCAGAAACAAATAAAGATAACTCTGTTTAAGAAATTAAACAGAGTTGTATTAGCATATTTCATTCATCATTGTATACCATCTATATATATTTATGAAAGATAACGTTTCAATTATACTCAGAAATGATATATAAAAGGAAGCGTTGTGAAAACAAATATATATAAATGATAGCAATCTTTAGAGCGAATATCATAAGACAAAAGAAATCAACAATGAACAGATAGAAATACCTTATTCATCTTGAAGACTTTCAAATGAAATCTGATACTCTAATCCAGTAACTCTGATGCAAAATCAAATTCCAAGGTACAGAAATGCAACACTTCAAAGATAATTCCGCATAAAAATCACCATATGTGATCCTTTTTAAAAATATATAAGACAATGGAGTACATAAATGCAATCTCCAAGTCAAAAAATATTAAGATCCAGGACCCTTCTCTAAATGCATGAGAAGGGTTTAAATACTACTTAGCTAAATCTAAAAATAGTCTTATTACAAAAATTAAGGATTCGGTTCAATGACCGTCCTTTTCCTAGGCTAAAATACAGTAAAATTAAAACTAAATCTAACTATCTATGAGCTTGATCTTTAAACTTGCAGGCATCTAGCATAGTTTTGAGAAGATGCGGTTGACCGACTTCAGAATTCAACTGTCCTGAAAAGACAGAGTCGGGAAGCGTAGGCACAATCTTCTCTGTAGCATTGATGATACAATTAAGCGCACTGTGCTGACTGTGTGGCTTCACCAAGTACATCCAGTATGAGTCCCAATTCAATCTTGTCAGCCCTTGGATAGATTTTGCTCTTTCTTCTGCCTTTTGCCTCCATTCTGTTTGCAGTTGATTTGCCTGTGGGAGATATCCTGGAACAGTTTCAGGAATCAAATTAGCTTTGTGTAAATTGTCATTTACACAATCAGTAAGAATTTTTGCCTCTGTAGCCGCCTCCTCTGCTGCCTTTTTTGCCCTTCTGATTTGTGCATCCCAGTTTTTAAACAATATTTCTTTATGGTTTTCATTAACAATGGGTGCACCAGCTTTTCTGCCTTCTTCTGTCTTTTGCCATGCCAGATAATCATTGATCTTTTCATTAATCAAATCATAATCATTTCTTAAATCTACGACATGATTTGTGATTTTATCGCTCTCTTGGCACAAAGAATTCCATTGCAAGATTTTTTGGCAGAAAACTTCCTCTTGTTGCAGTAGTTGATTGTTTAAAGAGATAGTTTCTGAAATGAATTCTGGAAGCTTAGGATCATCTTTATGCTGATCTTGGATAATCTGTATTTGTTTGTCTTTATCAGCTAAGCTTTTTTGATTTCCTATTTGCATTTCTTGAAGTTTTTGTTGTAACTCTTCAAGTTTCAATTGTGCTTCGTTATTGGCCTGTACCTGTTGCAATTGCTGTTGCAGAACTTTTACTTGTTCTTCTTTTTCATTCAACAAAAGTTGTATCTCAAATGCTTTGTCAATTGTTGCAGAGGCATAAGCTCCTGTCATTTGAGATAACTTAGTGAGATTATGAGTAGGTTCTGTGGCAGGATCTTTCCACAAAACATCTACTTGTTCTGCTTCAGTAGCAATTGCACTTTCTAACTTTCTCTTTTTTCTCTGTCTCTTCACTACTGCTTTGTATTTTGGGCTGTAGAATACATCTAGAGGAGGAATTTCATCTACATTAAGCACAATTTCAGAGGAGGGTGTTATTGGTATATGCTCTATCACTGTGACTGTGCTGCTTGTTCCTGTGTTCAAAACTTTGGTTGTCTGGACAGGGGTCTGTACATTCTGTCCTTCTACATTAATCAATTGGTTGAAGGTTTCCCATTCTTTGTCTAATTCAATGATGACTGGCTGTTGCTGTACATTGGTTGGAGGAGGATTTGTCTATTGAGAAGTCAAAATTTGCTGTTGAGTAAGTTCTTTTGATTGTGCGGAATCTTTCATGGATTCTTCCATTTTATCTTTCTTTTCATTAGACTTATTGGAATGTTCAGAAGTCTCTCTGTCAGATTTTGATTTAGATTTATCTGTACTTGAACTGCCGTTAAGACTAACACTAGGAGTTTGCTCTTTTGCGGGCTCTAAGCGTAGATTTTCCAAAGGAATAGGAGTCAGTCTTCTTTCTCTGTAAAGTTTGAATTCCTGGAAATCCTCTGGAGATAACTGCGTTTGAGCTGAATTCAAAACTTCTTTAAATGAATTTCTTGCTTGGAACATATCATCAAAAAGATCCTGTTCCCCGGAAAATTCCCTTACTCTGATTGCATTGGTAAAATTCTTAACAATATCATTTGGGTCGAATAACCTTCTCGAAAATTTGAACAGCTGTAGGCATGTAATGTTTCCTATCTCTTGGAATGCATGACCAATATCGAAGAGTGAAAATGTTCCACATTTTACGGGAAATTGTGGCCAAATGCATTTTTTCTTCTCTTTTAATTCCTTTGTTAAACCCCCTTGGCCACAGGTCTGATAAGCAATTTCCCGAGCTACAAGTCTATCTGGAACATATAGGGGTAAAACATGGGGGGAAGCAGAACTTCCAAAAACCCTAATATAAGTGAACAATTCTTCTCCAAACCATCTCGTGACGGGGAGAATGTCAACCTCTGTTTCTGGGGATAACCTTGGGGCATCCTTATTATGCAATGTTCTGTACAATGGCAGCATTATTCCATGACAAATTTGGTAAAAATGGGGGACAAACTTAGACTCCCATAGTTCTTTATGGTACACATGAATAGGCAAAGGATCGTGGATAGTCCATTGCCAACCCATCACAAGGAATTTAGAGACATAACAGATAGCGTCCATGACATAAGCAGATAAATAAAAAGGCGGATAAACCCGCCGAGAAACATTTCGTTTGGACCGGTAGAAAACAGTAAATAGTTTGAAAATAGTTGCCTGCGCTTTACGAGTAAATGAGAGTAATGGCATAAGAAAGGTGATGAGACTGTTTTAAATGTGAAGGCGGATGAAATATAATATTTTAATCGTGAAACGACTTTCAATCAAAACACAATCTCATTTACCATTAATTGTCAATCCAATCATTTAATTTAATCATTAAAGCGCATAACAGATTTGATATATGGGAAGATTGCCTTTGGACAACGCGCCTACATGAATCTGCGACATTGCGATCTGCGATTTGTTGTGCAATATCGCAATATCGCAATGTCGCAATATCACAATATTGCAAAATGAAGCCATCGTAGTTATGTAAAATAGCGCAAAAGCGGAAATTGCGCAATAGCGCAAAAGCGCATATCGCAAATCTCGCAAAAGCGCAAAATGATAAACAACGCAAAAGATATTCGTTTAACATTTCTGTTTTCTGCGCTATGCGATCTGCGACTAATATTTTTATTGCATAGGCTTTTTGGGATCACATTATCGCAAAAACGAAAAATCACATTTTCAGTTTTATAAAAGATATATATCATTTTGCGATGGATGCGCTATTTTGTTTAAAGAACAATTTTATTGTAATATATCATAAACTTAAGTGTTTCTTAATGTTCTTTCTAAGGGATTTCTCTAATTTTATGATAGAAAGTTTTATTTGAAAAATAAAATAAATCCTAATTGATTTTTTGGATTTTTTAACTAAGGGTCTCCATTTATTTAGTATTATTACTAATATTAAATAAAAAGGGGGGTTGTTGCTGGTCACAAAAATTGGCGATTCACTGAAAGAAACAGTTATCTCTGAAAAAATAAAATGAACACTATATCTTTAGTAAGTAAGGATTTTTAATGATAATGAAAACTACCTTAGGATAATTCAAATAAAATGTAACTATGAAAAAGAAATAAAAATCATTTCATAATTTCTTTCTAATTCCTTAAGAATAAATTTTTTTTTGGGTTATCTCAAGCTTTGATTGGTGTTAATAATGAAGTAAGTGGATTTCTCCAAGTTTTGGTTTTATAGTATACTCTATTGCCATAGGTATTGCCTCTGCTGCCAGCAAACATTCATAGTCTCGACAGGGTTACCTTTAAACCATTAACCATTCATTGTCCCATCCAACTAAAATTATGACTTTTTAAAAGATAAATTCATAAGACCTATTATCTCATGTTTTTGTCTTTTACTTATTTTTTATTTTAAGAGCCATTGTCCTGGTTTGGTAGCCAGTTAATAACAATGCCATTCACTAGTTATAATTAAACTGAACAAGCCGGCTCGTGATGAGACCCCTTGTCTTATATTTATAAGCCATTACCCTGTTTTGGTATGCAGTATTGGTAATGTCAGTTTTATTACTCCTTATGAACATGGTAAGTCGGCTCATAATGAGACCTCTTATCTCTTAACTTTTCAAATTTCTTAGAATTACATTCTAAACAATCACAACTTAAATGGATGGGGTGAAATATTTTTATCTTTAAGAATCAATGGATGACAATTTTCAGAGTTTTTTGGGTTCCAAAACTTTGAAAAATCTTTACTTTGATAGATAACCTTTCTCTGCTTAATAAACTTATGATGATTTACATTCTTCTCAAGTTTTCAAAAGATCATGTAAATGATTGAAATAATCTTTCAAAGTTTAACATCTTATTTTAAACTATTCAAAAACTGTGATCATTACTTTAAAAATTCTTATTTACACAAAATAAATATTTATAATATTCTCCCAAAGAAATTTTCTTAAATAGTAAACAGTCAATTGGAGACTCATTAACAACCTTTATTTGCAAAAAAAAAACAATCAAAAACTCTGCAGAAAGGAATATGTACAGTTTAAGAAGGGGTTACCTCCTTATGAAAAGAATTTCTTCAAGATAAGCCCATTTACAGGAAGAGATTCTCTCTTACCTGTTAGATCTTGGAGTATGAATGTATTTGAGCTTATCTTCTCAACGATCTGAAATGGTCCAAGCCACATTTTCTGAAATTTGGTATGTTTACCTTTTTCTTCATGTGCTTTATCCCATTTCAGAACAAGATCACCAATTGACAAAATTTTTGAGCCAGTAGAACTTGCATCAAAATAAGATTTTACAAGCTGTTGATGTTTTTCATGAATAATTTTTGCTTTATCTCTATCTTCTTCTAGTTTAAGGATTTGATCATATCTCAATTGAATGGATGAAGAAGGATTTTCTTCAATAAATTGCACTAGGGCTAGTGATGGAAGAGTTAAATTTGATGGTATCACAACTTCTTTTCCATAAACCAAATTGAAAGGTGAAGTCCCTATTGAAGCTTTTTCAGTGATACGATCAGCCCATAATGCAAAGATTAAAGACTTGTGCCAATTCTTTTGATTTTGATCAATGGTCCTTTCAATGATTTTGATAACGTTTTTGTTAGTGGATTCAGCCAAAACCATTACCTTGTGGATAATAATTTGCCGAATATTTTAATTTAAGACTTCTTTAACCGCAAATTCTATTAAACTATTTCAGAGAAGTAAGATGCATTATCAAATACTAGGAGCGTTAGGTACACCAAACTCGGTTATGATGAATTGATTCTATGAAATTACTAGATTTAGTAGATTTTTGGCTTCGTGATGCATCAACGAATTAGAAGAAATCTGTGTAGACATCATGAATAAAAATGACATGGCTGGACCATTCGCAGGGTCTATCATCGGGCCCCGATGATGAACCACACCGGTTGGTTCGAAACGCGTCGACTTTATTCATGATAATGTGATTTTTACCTAAAGATTTCTTCCTAATCAATCTATGAAATCAATAATTGCATCAGAATTGGCTACCTTCAACGAGATTGCCTCTACCCATTTTGTAAAGTAATTAGTTGCAGTAAGGATGTACTTGTGTTGTTTGGAAGAATGAGGTACTATCTCACCAATAATGTCAAGCCCCCATTGTTCGAATGGTTGCTCAATAGTCACTGGTTGCAAAGGAAAAGCTGGTTTCCTTTGTCTTCCACTTGCAGTTTGACAAATTCGGCACTTCCTTACGTAATCATCTGTATCTTTAAAAAGGGTAGGCTAGTAATAACCAGCACGAATTATTTTGTGAGTTGTGGTATCACCTCCAAAATGACCTCCTGCTGGTCCATCATGCAACTCCTGCAAAACCTTTTCAGCTTCAGTCTTTTCAAGACATATTAATAAAATTGAATCATATTTTTTTCTAAATAACACATTATCAATGATCTCATATTTAATAGCCTTTAACCTTAAAGCGTGTTTACTCTTATAGCTGATATTGGAAGGAGCATACCCATTTTTCAAGTAATAAATAAGATCAGCATACTGAGATCCAGAATTTGTAACATTTATCTGACTTACTTGAATATCTTGATTTGAATCTTGATTTTCTGGTATGTTATGAGCTCCTGCCAATAATCTGCAAAAACCTTGTCCTCTAACAATCTTAGCAGGTTTAATATCAATATCATATTCTTGCAAGGCTATTACCCAGTTAGCTCTCTTTTCTCCTACTTCTTTTTGAATTAATAATTGCCTCACTGCAGAGAATGGGACAATGATTTTTGTATGTGTTTTCAAGAGAAAAGGTCTGAAATTTTTGATTGATTTAAACACAGCAAAGGCTTGTTTCTCAACATCGGAATAATTAAGTTCAGCTCCTTGCAGATTTGAACTAAAGAAAGAAATTGGTGCTTCGATTTCTTGATCATTGAGTTGTGTTAAAACGGCTGCATAGGATGTTTCAGTGGCCAGAGTATACAAAGTAAAATATTTAGAAAAATCTGGGGTATTCAATGCCGGTGCATTAATGATTTCTTGTTCGATTGCTTCAAAAGCTTCTTTCTCTTTATGCGCCCATTTGAATATTGAATTCTTCTTGATCATATTTTACATAGGTAAAACAATAAAAGAAAAATCAGGAATAAATCTTTTAACAAAATTGATCTGTCCAAGAAATGATTGCATGGATTTTTTGTTATGAGGTAAAGAAATATCAGAAATTTCTTTCACTCTATCTGGATCAATATATATACCATCTTTTGACACAAAAAATCCCAAGAGTTTTCCTTCACCCAAAGCAAAGAAAGATTTCTTCGGATTTAAGGAAATACCAAATCTTCTACATCTTTCAAATATTTCCTTTAAATCATGTAGATGATTGGCTCTCTTTTTTGAAAATACTGTTATGTCATCAAGATAAACAACAACTGATTTATTGATCAGACCTTTAAATGCTATGTCCATGGCTCTTTGGAAAGTTGCTCCTGCATTTATTAGACCAAAAGGCATTTTTTGATAAGCATAGGTTCCCCATTTGGTTCTGAAAGTTGTTTTCAATCTGTCATCTGGATGAACTAAAACTTGATTATAGCCTGAAAATCCATCAAGAAAGGACATGAGTTCAGAACCAGCTACCTTTTGAAGTATCTGTTCCATAGTTGGTAATGAGAAATTGTCTTTTAAACATGCTTTGTTTAAATTTCTAAAATCAATACAGATTCTTATATCACCATTCTTCTTCCTTACAGGTACCATATTGGAAACCAAATTGGAGTTCCTTACAGGAAAAATGATTTTGGCTTTAAAAAGTTTATTAAGTTCTGATTTGATTTGACCTTCGAGATTTGGATGAATCTTTCTTAACTTTTGTTGAACAGGTTTAATATCAGGAAGCATTGGAATTGTGTGTTGAATAACCGAAGTATCATACGTTTTTAAATCATCATAATTCCAAGCAAAAACGTTTTTATATTTGTTCAGAAGTTTAATGAATGCATCCCTTTCTTCTGGTGTTAAATTGAGTCCTAAGTTAACGTTTTGAGGTTTAGAATCAGAACCAAGATTTACTAATTCAAACTTCAAAGTGGAACTTTGAAGTTTAGAATTAGTGACTTTCTTGAATCTGTCTTTAATGTCATATAAATCCTCTAATTTAACAACAGATTTTGGAATGGGGTTTTCATTACCTTTTGAAGCAATTTGTAAATCATGATCATCTTCGTCAATAATTTGCTCATCATATGATTTCTTTGAAGTCATGAAATTTAGAATATCTTGATCATGATAGAATACTCTCCAATTTGTAACATTATCTGGGACAGATGGACGAAAAATCAATTCTACAGAAAACCTATCAGGACTGCAATCTTCAGCAAGTAGGAGTTTAGATGCAACATTAGCTAACAAGTCAGCTGATGTATTCTGATTCCTAGGAATAGGAGAAATATTGAATGCTAAAAAATGAGTGGTGAGATCTTGTACTAGGGTTTGATAGTGTTTAAGATGTCCTGAAAGGCAATGAATAGTATTTCTAACTTGTTTTATGACAATTTCGGAATCACCAAAGACTTTCAAGTATTTAACATCTAACCCTATAGCTTTATAAAGTCCTTGAACCAAGGCTTCATATTCTGCGGTATTGTTAGTACACTCAAATTCTAACCTACATGACATCATAGTTTTCTCACCATCTGGATCAATTAAGATGCATCCAGCTCCAGCTCCATCACTAGACTTTGATCCATCAAAATATAACGACCAAAATAAAGACTTATCTATTGGCTTATCTACAATTACATCAGAAATATTTACAATTCTGGAAGAATCAGATTGTGAAAAATTTTCTATTTGAGAAACAAAAGTATTTACAGAAAAAGGTGATTGAGGAGCTTTGAAGTTTCCAAGAAATGATTCAGCAGAATAACCTCCAAGAATATTGTTTTTGAATGCCACAGGCTCATTAGGTTGTTCGAATTCAGTGACAGTATGGGTCATATGTTTTTCTCGTTCAATTTTAATTTGATTTGGTTTCCCTTTGTAGGGAAGCCACATATGTGAATAATCAGTTGAGATATAACCATTAAGTTTCGCAGACCAGTCCCTGCTCAAGATTAATCCATAGAATTCAGGAATATCAACAATCAAAATATCAATTCTTTGGACAATCCTAGGATCAGAAGCTAATCTGATAGTAACTGAATTGATTTCTCCTACAACTTGAACTTTAGAGTGATCCAATTGAACGATATGAACTGCTGATTTCTGTGGTTCGATATTCAATTTAGCACAGACAGAAGTAGGCATTATATTGGAGGAAGCTCCAGAATCAGTCAAACAATTGTGCAGATTTTTATTGTACATATCATAAGTCAAAAGAAAAGGAGGAGTTTGAGAATTTGACTTTTCTCCAATGAGCACTGTATCAGTAGCATCTACCTTATCTGGTGGCTTACCAGCTCCTCTAGCTGCTTTTGCAACTACACCACTTGGTAAAGGAGAAATTGGTGTAGCGTTTAATTCTTTCAATAGCAACTTTTGCTGGTGTTTTAGTTTGTTGAGTTCATGTAATGAAATGTTGGCTTTGATCTTTTTCATGTCTTCAACAATGTTGTATTCCATAGGATCTGACACTACTAAAGTCTTTGTTGTTGATGTGGGAGGATTAGAAGAAGATGGCTGATTTTGAGTAGGTAATGGAGAAGTTTTCTTTACAGGGGATTTGTCTTTGGTACTTGGAGTTGTAATTTTCTTTTTAGGAACTGTTTGCACTGGTTCCGATATAGATTTACTCCTAGTACTTATAGGCATAGCTTCTTCACTATCAGAATTAGGGAGAATAAAATCCCACATTCCATTCAATTCAGCTATTTCTTCATTCTCATCTTCCTCATCTGATACTAGAGATGTATCTTCTTCTTCTTCCTCTTATTCTGATTCTGCATTAGAAATTGCATTAGGAGGTTTAGATTCAACTTGGTTTCTTCTGAAATTTCGGAATGGTTTCTTGGTAGAAGTTTCAGCTACTTGTTTTTTAATTTCAACCATTTCATTTGACATGGTTTTAAGAACTTTATGTAAACCTTCCATGTCGTATGGGTCTTTGGCATTTTTCTTTGAATCATCTTTGAAGCTGACTTTCTTTGATTTCCTTTCCTCAATAGCATTTTTCTTTTCTAGAGAGATAATTCGTTTTTCTACTGCAATAGCTTCTTTCATATTCTCAGCTAACGTAGGTTTTGCAGCTCTGTCTACAAAAATTGCTATGTTTGAAGGTAAGGCAGTTATGTACCATTCAATTCTGACTTGTTCACTAGGCTGTGAATCTGTGTGGATTTTGTTCAAGAGTTTGTTGAATCTAGCGTTGAATTCTTTAATGGGTTCCTTGGGTTCTATCTTCAAATTTGAGAGGTCATTGAGTAAAGTTGCTATTGATCGGTCGTCTCCAAATTTGGTTAAAAAATGATCTGCAAAAATGGCCCAACTTGTTATGGATCCCGAAGGTAAAGAAAAGTACCATGACCCTGCTACTCCTTGGAGAGTATAAGGGAATAGTCTAACTACAACATCTTCATGTGTGACTCCATTCAAATTAATAGCCAGCATAAAGTTATTGATATGTTCTTCAGCTTGAATGTTAAGATCTGGGCTAAATTTTGGAAGCCATTTTCCAGGATTGTCTGGTAAATCATGTAAAGGTGCAGCCATGTTGACTGCCCCTGGAGTAGCCCCTGGTATAGCCATTATTGGAACAACTATTGGAGGAGTAGTAGAAACTGGTGGTGTTTGAATAGAAGTTGTTGGAATAGATGATGTTGAGATTGATGAGGATTGAGCAGATGATGATTGAGGAGATGATGTGGAAACAATTGTACTTCGTTGAGATGGGATTTCGGAAACAGGTATTTGAATATTAGATGTTGAACTTATATCACTTACTGATTCCGATTGAGTTTTTCTTGTCTTGATTCTACTAGGTAAAGGGAATTCTTTCGAGGAAATACCAAGTTTTTCACTTTGAAGCCTAGTAAGAGGTTTGGAAGAAACAAATTTTGAAGTTACACTACCTTCAGATATTTCAGACTCTTCTAGAGATAATGAGAATCCTTTCAATTTATGAATTAAATCTTGAACTTCAGGAGACTCAGGATTTTGATTGTCTGAATTTTTTGAGATTTTGGTAGTAGGTGTATGAATATTCTTCGCAATTTCTTCTATAGGATTTTGTATTTCAGAAGAAATTGAAGAAGTTGATGAGGGTGTTTTGCTCTCAGAATGGCTTGTGGATAAAGATTTACTTGCCATTCATAGCTCAGGCCCTCCTTCTAGCGCCAAAAATGTTGAAGCCTAGAAAATCTCTGCTTCAAACATTGGGGAAAACCACCCGGTCGGGACCTTAGGACTGCTCCTTTTCCATTTGGTATGGTGGCTCCGACTGGATTTAAAGGACCAGTTTCCTTATAACTAAATGGATTGTTTTGGATGGGTGGAAGGACTAAATTAATTGAAATAAAACTATCTAATTTAAACTAAATACTGATAAAGAAATTCTAACACTAACCCGGGTAATTATATGTGAATACAACTTAAGATTGTTCCAATTTAACAATAACCATGAAAATGTATTATTATTTAAATTGAAATATGTAGAAACAAATAAAGATAACTCTGTTTAAGAAATTAAACAGAGTTGTATTAGCATATTGCATTCATCATTGTATACCATCTATATATATACTTATGAAAGATAACGTTTCAATTATACTCAGAAATGATATATAAAAAGAAACGTTGTGAAAATCAAATATATATAAATGATAGCAAATTTTAAAGCGAATATCATAAGACAAAAGAAATCAACAATGAACAGATAGAAATACCTCATTCATCTTGAAGACTTTCAAATGAAATCTGATACTCTAATCCAGTAACTCTGATGCAAAATCAAATTCCAAGGTACATAAATGCAACACTTCAAAGATAATTCCGCATAAAAATCACTAGATGTGATCCTTTTTAAAAATATATAAGACAATGGAGTACAGAAATGCAATCTCCAAGTCAAAAAATATTAAGATCCAGGACCCCTCTCTAAATGCATGAGAAGGGTTTAAATACTACTTAGCTAAATCTAAAAATAGTCTTTATTACAAAAATTAAGGATTCGGTTCAATGACCGTCCTTTTCCTAGGCTAAAATACAGTAAAATTAAAACTAAATCTAACTATCTATGAACTTGTTCTTTAAACTTGCAGGCATCTAGCATAGTTTTGAGAAGATGCGGTTGACCGACTTCAAAATTCAACTGTCCTGAAAAGAAAGAGCCTACAAGCGTAGTGTACACCTTCGTAGCATTTCGATGATAATTAAGCGCATCGTCGATCGTGTTTTCATCAAGGTTATCCATGACGAGTCCCAATTCAATCTTTAATGCCTGGATATATTTTTTCTTTTCTTCTCTACTCTTTGCCTCCATTCTGCTTGTGCTGATGTGCTCCGTGGAGATATCCCCGTGTCGTAATTAAATTAGCTTTGTGTAAATTGTCATTTACATAATTAGTAAGAGTGTTTTCCGCTGTAGCTGCCTCCTCTACTGCCTTTTCTGCCCTTCTGATTTGTGCATTCCAGTTATTGAACAATATTTCTTTATGGTTTTCATTAGCAATGGGTGCACCAGCTTTTCTGCCTTCTTCTATCTTTTTCCATGTCAGATAATCATTGATCTTTCCATTAATCAAATAATAATCATTTCGTAAATCTACGACATGATTTGTGATTTTATCGCTTTCCTTCTGGCCAAAAGAATTCCATCAGAAGATTTTTGGCAGTATGTCCTCTGTTGCGTAGTTGATTCTTCGCGTATAGTTTTAAATGAATTTCTGGAAGCTTAGGATCATCTTTATGCCGATTCGGATAATCGTATTTGTTTGTCTTTATCGTGCCCAAGCTTCTTTGATGTCCTATTTGCATTTCTTGAAGTTCTTGTTGTAACTCTTCAAGTTTCAATTGTGCTTCCTTATCGGCCTGTACCTGTTGCAATTGTTGTTGTAGAACTTTTACCTATTCTTCTTTTTCATTCAACAAAAGTTGTATCTCAAATGCTTTGTCAATTGTTGCAGAAGCATAAGCCCCTGTCATTTGAGATAAATTAGTAAGATTCTTAGAAGTCTCTGTGGAAGGATCCTTCCACAATACATCTAGTTGTTCTGCTTCAGTAGTAATTGAACTTTCTAACTTTCTCTTTTTCCTCTGTCTCTTCACTACTGCTTTGTATTTTGGGCTGTAGAATACATCTAGAGGAGGAATGTCCTCCACATTAAGTACAATTTCAGAGGAGGGTGTGATTGGTATGTGCTCTGTCACTGTGACTGTGCCGCTTGTTCCTGTGTTCAAAACTTTGGTTGTCTGGACAGGGGTCTGTACATTCTGTCCTTCTACATTAATCAATTGGTTGAAGGTTTCCCATTCTTTGTCTAATTCAATAATGACTGGATGTTGCTGTACATTGGTTGGAGGAGGATCTGTCTATTGAGAAGTCAAAATTTGTTGTTGAGTAGTTTCTTTTGATTGCGCAGAATCTTTCATGGATTCTTCCATTGTGTCTTCCTTTTCATTAGACTTATTGGAATGTTCAGAAGTGTCTTTGTCAGATTTTGATTTAGATTTATCTGTACTTGAACTGTCGTTAAGACTAACACTAGGAGTTTGCTCCCTCGCGGGCTCTAAGCATAGATTTTCCAAAGGAATAGGAGTTATTCTTCTTTCTCTGTAAAGTTTGAATTCCTGGAATTCTTCCGGAGATAACTGCATTTGAGCTAAATTCAAAACTTCTTTGAATGAATTTCTTGCTTGGAACATATCATCAAAAGGATCCTGTTCCCCGGAAAATTCCCTTACTCTGATTGCATTGGTAAAATTCTTAACAATATCATTTGGGTCGAATAACCTTTTCGAAAATTTGAACATCTGTAGGCATGTAATGTTGCCTATCTCTTGGAATGCATGACCAATATCGAACAGTGAAAATGTTCCACATTTCACGGGAAATTGTGGCCAAATTCCTTTTTTCTTCTCTTTTAATTCCTTTGTTAAACCCCCTTGGCCACAGGTCTGATAAGCAATTTCCCGAGCTACAAGTCTATCTGGAACATATAGGGGTAAAATATGGGGGGAAGCAGAACTTCCAAAAACCCTAATATAAGTGAACAATTCTTCTCCAAACCATCTCGCGACGGGGAGAATGTCAACCTCTGTTTCTGGGGATAACCTTGGGGCATCCTTATTATGCAATGTTCTGTACAATGGCAGCATTATTCCATGACAAATTTGGTAAAAATGGGGAACAAACTTAGACTCCCATAGTTCTTTATGGTACACATGAATAGGCAAAGGATCGTGGATAGTCCATTGCCAACCCATCACAGGGAATTTAGAGACATAACAGATAGCGTCCATGACATAAGCAGATAAATAAAAAGGCGGATAAACCCGCTGAGAAACATTTCCTTTGGACCGATAGTGAAAAGTAGCAGTGGTCAAATTATCAGATAGGATTTTGGCCTAGTCTACAATTGTAGAATTAACGGCCGCATTCAACAAAGGAAGCCATTCAGGTAAGATCATATTTATGTCAGGCTTTCCAAAAAGCCTGCATAACATGGCAGCAGTGAAACAATAAGGAGAGGTAAGTGAACCCGTGTTGTACATACCTTGTTTTTTTTTCTTCAATGGTTCACTTCTTTTGGTCCACTCCTTTGTGCATTCTGCCAAATTTGCATGTTCTCTGGAAAAATCTTCCATGAATTGTTTGTTGTATGTCGCCTGAGGTTCTGGCAACTTATACATTAATCTCAGATCTTCCGTGGTGAATGACCCGATTAGCTCTTGAGCTGGAGTTGTGAATTGTCTGTCTGAAATATCAGTGCTGTCCAGCACCCATTTCACCATGTCCGTATACGGGAGAATCCTCGGCCTTGCCGCTATCCTATGGAGAAATGAACAAGCCAATTCTTTGAGGGTTACTTCAGATGTATTACTAGAACCTGCTGTAGCCACAACTTTCATCACCACAGGATTTTCTTCTTCTAACAGATTATACATTCCTTCCCAAGTGGATATACCGGCATCCTTATTACAAGCGGTGTCTCCATACAGCGAAGCCAATTCTCTGTTTTCAGAATTCGAGCTCTTCTCCTTCTTACCCATAGTGTTTAGTGAAAGCTTTGTATAGACGTTTGCTCCTTCGTGCCTGCGTTTTACGAGTAAATGAGAGTAATGGCATAAGAAAGGTGATGAGACTGTTTTAAATGTGAAGGCGGATGAAATATAATATTTTAATCGTGAAACGACTTTCAATCAAAACACAATCTCATTTACCATTAATTGTCAATCCAATCATTTAATTTAATCATTAAAGCGCATAACAGATTTGATATATGGGAAGATTGCCTTTGGACAACGCGCCTACATGAATCTGCGACATTGCGATCTGCGATTTGCTGTGCAATATCGCAATGTCGCAATATCGCAATATCGCAAAATGAAGCCATCGTAGTTATGTAAAATAGCGCAAAAGCGGAAATTGCGCAATAGCGCAAAAGCGCATATCGCAAATCTCGCAAAAGCGCAAAATGGTAAACAGCGCAAAAGATATTCGTTTAACATTTCTGTTTTCTGCGCTATGCGATCTGCGACCAATATGTTTATTGTATAGGATTTTTGGGATCGCATTATCGCAAAAGCGCAAAATCGCATTTTCAGTTTTATAAAAGATATATATCATTTTGCGATGGATGCGCTATTTTGTTTAAAGAACAATTTTATTGTAATCTATCATAAACTTAAGTGTTTCTTAATGTTATTTCTAAGGGATTTCTCTAAGTTTATGATAGAAAGTTTTATTTGAAAAGGAAAATAAATCCTAATTGATTTTTTGGATTTCTTAACTAAGGGTCCCCATTTATTTAGTATTATTACTAATATTAAATAAAAAGGGGGGTTGTTGCTGGTCACAACAGATTCAAAAAACCTGACGTCCTGAATCACAAGAAATGGTGAAGCATTGCCTAAATTGCAAGGAAATCCCTGCTCAAAGAGACCCTAGTAGGAGAAAATGCAACAGAGTTTTCAGAACTCTAGGAAAGTTGTTTTGTGGGGACAGTTCTAGAGATTGACATGTCTAGAATCGTGTAAAATGGCCAAGAATTAAAAAAAACCCTGATAGCAATTTTTTGTTTTGGGTTTAGCAATAACCTGATATTTTGTTTGAAGAGATCAAGTGGTAGTAAGGCTCAATATGGATGGTTGTCGAGATAGTATGGAATTTGTGGATCTAGGGAAGGATCCCTCGTTGGTCGTAGACATGGAGTGGTCTCTTACTGAGGTTATGCGACAAATTGGGATTTTTTCCAGTAATTGACTTCGTGAGGTCCTTGATTCGGTTGTTGAGGAAACGAACTCGGGAATCCAGCTTGCCAACTACACCTTTACGAGGGTTATGAGGCAACTTGATGGAGCATCCACTAATAAGTTAAAGAATGCTTCATGATTTTGTTATTTATGAGTGATTTCACTAAATTCATGTAGTGTAATCATTAAGGGGAGATGTTGGAGTTAATGCTTACATCCTATAATTGAGAAGTTTGTTTGTGATAGTTGAGAAATTCTCTAAACCACTCTCTCAAAATTAGGAATAAGTTGGATCTCAGAAACTCTATTTAATAGAGTAATCTAAATCTAATCTGTGCGTGCATGTGTGTTTGCACATACACCATTTGTGTATAATATATGTGTGTGTTTTAGTAAATTAGTGCTTTTTTAGTTATTGCTATTAGTTTTGTTATTATCGCTCCAAAATTTATAACCATTATTTTATTATTTTAACTATTATTTTATTATTTTGCCTTAGGATACCAATTTTAGGCTAAGACCATCCCAATCATGTATTCATAAAAAAATATGTATGAAAAAGTTTTTGAATGAATCAAGAATGAGCGAAGCTTTATTTTGATAAAAATTCACTCAGATATAAAATATTAAAGAAAACTTTTGAATTTTATTCCATTTTGCTAAGGAGGAATCATATTTGTAAAATGATGTGACTCTTGGTTTTATTTTCCAAAGGTTCATTCATCTTTGTATTAGCATATTTATCTAATTATTTACAAGGAAGAAATATATTGAGGGTCCACATGTCCATATATTGAAATTAAGTGTCCTAATAGTATTGGGTAACTAACAAGAAAAAAAATAAAATTAGGTCACAATGTGATTTCACTGCCTATGTCAAAATGGGGCATTACATATGGAATGTGCTAATTATATGCATATGTAACTATGCATGTAACATGGAAATGGCATATCAATATAAAACCTAGATAAACATGTAACGCATTTTTGATGTGTCCTTGATGATGTTGATAATCTGTTTGGTATAGTGCATAAATCCTTTATGATGGAGTTGTTAAACAATTGGAGGATTGGACCATGTGTTGGCTAGAAGATTTATGAATGAACAATGTGTAGACTATATGCTCGATGAGTGGGCCATGTGTTGGTTAGATTCTATATGAGAAGACCATGTTGGTTGTATACTTTCATGATTAGGAGTTTCTTAAATGATTTACGATGTAGCATTGATTGAAAAGGGCTTCATCCTAATGGGCAACCCAACCTGAAAATAATTACGACAAGTAGTAATTAAGAAGGAATGTTAGAATGAGTAACTACTACTTGTATTACATGTGATCTTGTGATTTTTATTATGATGGTCATTGTAAGGTAGAGCTTTTCTTCACATGTAAAATTTACTTCTAAATTATAAGAGTTTGTTAGATCTAGTTAAATATGAGAGATTGACTACGACTTATTGACTCCAATTTTTGTGTGTGTTCTATATTTATACTATCAATTGTTTTTTATTTTTCTAATATAGTAAATATATCTTAACACAAATTATGATTTATTAATTTGTATTTCATTACTTTGATGTAATATAATTATATCATTCAACATACTTTTGAGTGCTCGAAGAAATTATTTTTTCTCTCCCATATCTCTACACTAAAATCCCATGCTATTTAACATGAGTAACATTAGAATTGCAAACAAATAAAAATGTAAATTCCTCTATTTAAAGTTTTCTAAGTATTTTCTTGTATTAAAAAATGAAGATATATATGTTCCAAATCTTCTTTTTATTTTAAATTTATCCTAAATAAAAACATTCCCAACCTTTGGAAAAAAAATTAAATCTCTCTCACGTGACACCTCATCTTTCATAAAGATTCAACTCATCTTCTGAACATGATGAATAAATGGAATACTTTATTAGTTACTTTTGATGTAGCATCTCTCCTCATGAATATTTCGGTAAACAAACTCATAGAGGTCATAATAAGTGTCTAATTCATGAATAGTCCAAATAACCTATATCAATACATTAAGTTTATAGTCAACAAGGAAGAGGAAAATAAAACTTTGACTTTTTTGGATGTTTTTATAATGAAGAATCAAGATAGATTCCTAACCCACCTATATTTGGAAATTGAGCGAAACCACTATTTTGACTTAAAATATGGGAGTAATTAAGAAATTAGCAACATAGGCTATATGAATTTTTAACTTGGATCACTTGGAATAAGAAACTGACTATCCTAGAAAAGTCTTTATATATAATAGATATTTTAAACATCAAATTAACGAGACAATGTGGAAAGAAACAAATGGTAAGAAAAAAAATGAAGTACAAATAATAATGAACCTCGAATTATTCTTCTTTGCATTTGGGACATTATTGATAAAATTTAAAAAATATAGAAATAGAAAAGTAGTAGTGTTATTCTCTCCACCAAAAATACTAAGAAATATGTTAGCCTTGAAAAATATTTATTTGATTAATCCAAAACTTCATAAAGAAGCACATGCAAGTCCTTGTTCGTGAGGAAACGTTTAATTATAAAAACATGTCACACACTAAAGTCTAAGTTAAAATGGCATGTTATTACTAGGTTATATCAAAGGATAAAGAAAACACTAAGTGGTCAGAAAATGGAATAAAGTACAAATAATGACGACTTTAGAATTAAAAGTCACACGTTAAAAACTAGGTTGGAAGGGCATGTTATTAATATGTTATAGAAATGATTAAAAAGGATTAAAAAAAAATTCCAAACACTTTTTTTTTTTTCTCTCATTTTAGAATTATATCAGTGGTAAGATGTTTTCTTAAGCATTGTGTGAAGTGACGATTGTGTGAGGTTTAAGTAAAATTAACTTTGTATTATTTTTGGGATATTTTTTTTTTAATTGACTTACATTTTTAAATTTTCTCTATAATATTATAGTATTTGATGGAAACTGTATTCTTACATAAACCAATTCATCTACATTTCATATGTACTAAAAATGAAAAATGTTAATAAATGTTTTGAAAAAATAATTAAAAAAATTTTGAAAATAAAAATACTATAAGAACCAAAATTAAGATAATGTTTTAGATTGGAAAGAATCTTGGTAACTTATATTTTGTGGTTTTTAAGACTTATATTATAGATGAACTATGATATTTAAACATGGTATTGTAACAAAAGATATTTACAAATTAAGAATCTTTTAAGTTTATTGTTAAAAAAATTGTTCTATGTATTTTTAAAATATATATGTTTAATTTATAAATTAAATATTTAATAATAATAATAATAATAATAATAGCAATAAATAAGTAATAATTTAGATAAGTTTATGGATTTTTATTTTTATTTTAAAAATATAAAATATTTAGTGAAATAAATGTTTTGATATTTATTATAAATTAATACTTACTTGAGTTTACTTTTGAAATTATATAAGAAGGATTACTTAAATAAATCACAGCAAAACTGGTATATCTCGACTTATGTTCTTTCTTTTTAACAAACCTCCTTGGTTAACGTTGAAGAACCTGAAAAACTTTGACAGAAAGATTTAAAACTCCTACTGACTCTGATCACTTTAAAGTTTAATAGAAAATGAATTAAAATAAATTTATGATGATTTTATTTTATTTATTACCTTAAAATGATTATTTGGAGAACTAAATCTCCCGAAACACAGCGTATGAGTTTTTTTTTATCCTCCAACGGACTCTTGCGATGATAGATAGTGGTCTATAATGTGACTTTTCCTGATAGCCAGTATTCTGAGATTTTCTCTGCTGTTTTTTGGCTGGTCGATTCCAACCACATTGTTATTATTACCAGAGACCAGACAAGATTGACCAGAACGTTATTCCTGCCGTCTTTCTGTTTTCTTAATTCTTTCTGGCATCTTCCTCTACAGAATTATCACATTGTATTTCAAACCAGAAAGGCCGTAATATCTGACTTTTTATTCGAACCAATCACATTTCTACGAAAGTTATTTATATATGGAAAGTTTTATATATTCAAGTTTTACATGGAAAGTTTTTCCAAGCATGCATGTTCGAGTAGATGGAGTTTTATATATTCAAGGTTTTTTAAGATATTTGGTTACTCCCGTTCGAATTTTTCATAAAGAAATATTCCTGGTGTCGCCTTCTGGTCCAAAAGAATTTGTATGCATTTTACTCAACTTTACAGACAAAAAAGGCACACATTCATATGCACTTCAGCTTGACCCTGCAAATATTGGAGATGTATATACTCAAAAAACTGAGTAGTCAAATCCCTGTATGGCATTTAAAAAAAAAATTAAATCAGAGAATAAAAAAGATCCCTTCCCGCTTTACTGACAAATCTTTAATTAAATCATATAATCCCTGGTCTTATAAAGGAAAATTTCTTTCATTTTTTCTCTGAACATGCCATTATCTGCGTAGAGGGTGACAACATTTTAAAGTAAAAGCTTCGTTTTATTTGGAGTTTGCATGACAAAGACGCTCACCACCTAAAAAATTAAGTAGTCTTCAGTCTCCTGAAAGATTACGGAATGTGGAAACTGCTTCGCTCTTTTGGAAGATTATGGAATGTGGAAACTGCCATCAGTTTTGGTTATTCTTTTGTATTATATTGGTTATGAAAGGACTTTTATCAATAGAGAGAACATATTTCATTATTTGTTTAGTGGAAAACAAGCGGCATCGTGGGCATTTTGCTGGTATGGTGCTTTGGTTATTCTTTTGTATTATATTGGTTATGAAAGGACTTTTATCAATAGAGAGAACATATTTCTTTATTTGTTTAATGGAAAACAAGCGGCATCGTGGGCATTTTGCTGGTATGGTGCTCTCACGCACATGGTAACTGGGTAACATTGTTTGATAGTCTTTTTTCTTTTTTTTGGAACTATATACATTATTTTAATGGTAAGCTTGATTATAGAAATTGTGTTGGTATAGTTATTAATTTTTGTTAAAGTGTATATATTATAACTCTCTAAATTTATAAATTTGAATTTCATAGTTTAGTTGTCAGATTAGCAATGGAGAGAGTTATTATTGGTTGCAATCAATGAAGATATGTTGACTCATTATTGTTATCTAAAAAATTTTATTTGTGTTATTCTTATTGAAGGAAAACTATTTGGTTTGGAATTACCCTCACTAAAGAGGCTAGCTTTCATTCATGAGATGCCTTTGAATCTCGGGTCTTAACATGTTTCCTTATATTCTAAAAAGACTAGCTCTTATCTAAACATAAATAATTTTAAGAGATACTCTGGCCCAATTATATATTATTTATTATTGGTAAATTATTTACAATTTAATTGAAAAATTATTAATTATAATTTAAATGAACAATAAATCATAACAACTATAGAAAGACAATCTTAGTGATATTACATTATTTATTTATTTATTTTTAAATACCACTAACATAGAAAAATTAATAATTAAAAATAACACCTAAGAATTAGGTACCTTGATGTTCTTAATCTAACTCGTCACAATGCCATACGTAATTTTATCATCCCGGTAAACCATCTCAACTACTTACAAATAAATTGAAAAGAAAAAACATGAATAGGAGAAACTTGGATAAACACGACTACTATCGAAAAGAAAATTAAATTCATTGGATGCATGATATATGTATGGTGGAATTGATTTGATGTTTGAGAATGAGTCTGGTTAACTATTTTCACATGTTTGAGTCTATGTTGGAGTTGGAAATTTCAATCATAGATAAATTTATTTGAAGGAATTATTGACTACCAGATGTATTAAATACATGACACTCAAGACGACATTAGAGGATCCCCATCAACTATTAAAGGATGATGGAAAAATAATTGAAAGGTTGTGAAAATTTGTGGAATATACTCAGGATGATGGTGTGTTATGTGTTGCATACATGTAGTAGTAATCAAGTCTATGATGTTTTGCAGTAGTCATTCAAAAGCTTGTAATATTATGTACTTGGAGTTGTGTGTGTGCCCCCATGAAGTTTGTGGTAATATTAAAACCACATTGAAAGTGTAGGTTTGTGTTAAACCAAAAACCACTTTGGAAGTGCAAGTTTGTGGTAAGCCATAAAAAACTTGTGAGAGAGTATGTAAGTGCAGGTTTGTGGTAAGCCCGAAACCACTTTCCAATGTAAGTTTATGGCAAGCTAGAAACCACAAGCCTGAGAGTGAAGTGGAGAGGGATTCTTGTAGCATGGTTTAGGCTCAACCAGGAAAACCCTAGGCATGGTTTAGGGTCAAGAAAAAAACCCTAAGTATGGTTTAAGGTAAGCAGATAAAACCCTGGGTATGGTTTAAGGTAAGCGGATAAAACCTAGTGCACAGTTATGGCTAATCCAAGAAACCAAGGTTGATAACGGTGGAGGAGAATTTATTGACACATGTAAATGTATGAAGACATAGTAGTTGATGAACCATGTACACGAAGGACTTCCTAATAGATAGGTGGTTGCATGGGTTGGTACTAATGCATTTTTTTAGATGGTTGTTCTTTTATATGGATGTCAGCATATTATTTTTTATCATATTTGTAAACAACTTGTGAGACTGGTATGTAAGTGCAGGTTTCTGGTAAGCGATAAACAACTTGTGAGAATGTATGTAAGTGTAGGTTTGTGGTAAGCCGTAAGCCACTTTGCAGTGTAGGTTTGTGGTAAGCGAGAAACCAAAAGTGTGAGAGTGAAGTGGATAGGGATTCCTATATCCTCATTTAGGGTTAGCCAAGAAAACCCTAGGCATGTTGTAGGGTAAGAAAATAAAACCCAATGCATGGTTACAGGTAATATGAGAAAGCCCAGGTTGAATATAATGGAGGGGGATTTATAGGTACATGTACAGGTATGTAGATATAGTGGTTGAATACCTCATGTGGGTTCACATTCACAAAACAATCATAATGAGGATGGACAAAAAACAATGAACGCATTATATACTCTCAAAACCAATGCATATACTCCATATTTCCCTCGGCCCTGGAGGGGCCAAGGCTCAGGCCCATAAAGGCTCTGATACCAAGTTAAATTTGCATAACCCACTAAAAAATTGTATTCATATTGAAATAATAATACAATATAAATAAAACGAGCTATGTATGGATATAGCTAATTTTTTTGGACATACAATCTTTTAGTTGAGTGAATATCTCAACCACACACCAATCTAGGAGGCTAATTAGTTGTATAGAATGTCTAAAAAAACTAGGACTAGAAAATCTCCAAAGTAATAAGAACATACTCATTCTAGAATTGATGAGTACATCAAAAATAGATAAGAATTATATTTTATAAGTTTGTAATACTTCAGTCACATTTTCTAAATTGAAATTGATAGGTCCCGCATAAAAAATTGAATTTTATGAATTTGGTTAAGTTTTAATATACTAGAAATAAATTTTTAAAATTTTATTTAGAGAGTAGACATATCTAATAGAATAATGTTTATACTTATTTGTCTTTTTAATTTAATTTTATAATTATTTTCCATGATTCGAAAAATTCACCAAATCTATTTGTATATTATGATGTCAATGAATTTACGTTGATGAACATCAAACATTTAATTGATGGTGACATCATTAAACACAAATTTGTGAAATTATTTATCCAAGTTAACAAAGAGACAAGGAAATGTTGTAAAGCATAAGATATTGGTATTTTTATGAAGAAAATATTTCAAATAGCATGATGCATACACACCGACAAACTGTTAGGATATAAATTCTCACATATTCTAAGTACATCCATGTATTTGAATGATCATTCCATATATATAATAATGCCAATATTGTATATGTTCATTTTCTCACTAATAACATACATTCCCCCACTATAAGCCTTAACCCCCCCACACCCCACATAGAAAACTTCATATATATATCCATAAAGTTCTACAACCTTAAAAACTCTTTGTCCTTAAGGGTTTGTAGTTAAGTGTTTCACATGTGACGAACCAAATAATACTATCGAATTATATGCATACTCTCTAGTTGTAGTTGATGATTATCAATCCATACATATTCATTTATTTTCATTGTATATTCTTAATACTTTATAACTTGTCATATAATTTTATTTATTTATTTATTACATACAATATTGTAACTTCTTCATTTTTATGGTAGTTTTTGATCATCTTTGATAATATTCCATCACATATTGGTACATGAATGACCTATTCCATGAATATTTTTAATTCTAACATCTTCTCCCAAGTAATTTTGATGTCAATCTTTATATCTTTCTTTCCGTTTTTCTTAATAATGAGGGTGCCAATATGGTTCAATATTTAATATGTTTTTTTTTTTCAATTTATCCTCTTATTATCAACTTTATTTCCCAGTACAATGACATGTTGTAGCTATTATTCTCCATCTTCAATTACATTATAGACACTTTTGACCTTCACTTCCTCGAGATGGAGTAGTTTCTTCAAGCATTTTCTAGTGAACCTTTTGTATATTATCTTCCTTCTCCTTTATTATTATAGATAAAATTTGTCATTCTTATTCAATTAATTATTTATCTATAATACGAAAAAATAAATCATACCTTCTTATATTGAAGCCAAAGGAGTCTACTACCCAAGAGAATTTAGGGTAAAATATAACACCTTATACTCTACCAAAAAGTGGCTTGATTTTTTATTCTAGTTGTCAAAGGGAGATCCTCATTTGAAAAAATATTGAAAAAAGATTTTAAAGGTTATATATTTACCTATTTTTCATACTATATCAAAAATCCAAGAGAACATGCTTAACCAATGTAACTTTATGGGATTTGGAAACTCTTTTAATGAGAAGATGAAGAAAGTAGAACAATAATATTTCTCAAAAATTAGAAAATTGGACTTGAAATCCCTTTGAAATTAAAGTTCTAAATCATATCATAAATTTCATTCAAGACTTCATAATATGTGCAAGGAAATAATCAACCATTTAAAAAAAAAAATCCATAAAGGAAACCAAGTGGAAAAGTATTGCAACTAAAATAGAGATAAGATTTAGAAAAATAGTGAATCTTCTATAATAAAAAAATCAGAAAGGAAACCAAGTGGACAAGTAATTGTGGATAAATAAATTCTGAGGAAAAAATGTTCATGATTTGTATTATTTCTCCTTTTAAATTAGTGGCAAATTCACAAATGCTCCTACTCTACTCTACAAGGATATACATCCCTACCTCAAGGAATCATCAAGCTCAACTTTGATGGTCCCTCAATATTAGGAAATCTAGGCTTGACAAAGTACGAGGACTATTCTAAAATAAAAAGGAAGAAATTATCTGTCTTTTAAATCAAAGGAACAAGACAAAAATAACTTAACAAAACTATAAGTAATTAAAAAATGACTATGCCTAACAACAACTAGAGAATCCATACATTTCCTAGTTTAATGAGACTTTTTACCCATCATCTTTAATATAGTTATAAATATCAAAGAAATCTCTTCAACAAGGACACAAATGAACAACTAAAATCCAAGTTATAATAATTTTAATACATAGTTAGCAAGTTTGAACAATTCCAAATTATCTTTTAAACTCAATTCATGTACAAGCATGTTATACACATTTCATCCAAAAATATAAGAAATTAAAGTTTGAAATTGAATTCTCATTAGGCTAATATAAAAGAATTAGATATAAAAATTCCATATTCCTTTCTTAGTTAATAGAGAATTACTAACTATAATAACTAATAAAAAGTTAGTTCAAAACACCACTATGATAATTTTTAGATATAAACATGCATATTCATTCTTTAGTAAATAAAGAATTTGTAACTATGATAATTGATAAGATGATAAGAAGTTAGTTCAGCACACTACTATCATAATTTGTAGATAAACTTATAACTAGAAATTGCATCATATGTTGGAAAAGAAATGCCGTAAGGAAATAGCATAGGAAAGAGTAGCTTAGAAGAAGTAAGTTGTTGCAGAGAAGGAGCCATTGTGAAGGAATGAAAGGAAAAATTTTCTTACATGGAAGCAGGTCGTCAAGGTTTCAAATATATTGATTATAAGAGTTATCCACCAGAATTTTTTTTTATAGATATTGAAATAGGAAATTGTGGATGAAAACATATATGTAAACCAACATAATGAAATAATTTTTTGCAGAGAAGAAGCCATTGTGCAGGAATCAAAGGAAAATTTTGCTTCCATGCAAGCAGGTCATGGAGGATTCAAAAATATTGATTATAAGAGTTATCAACCAGAAAATTTTGTTATAGATATTGAAATAGGAAATTGTGGGTGAAAAATATATATGTAAACCAACATAATCTGTTCACATATATAAAAAATGTGTTATAGATATTAAAATAGGAAATTGGGGTGAAAATCCCTTGGTGATTAATAATCCTTTGAAACAAGAAAGAAATGAGAATGTAACTCAAATAAGATATTTCAAATACATTCAAGTACAATCTATCTAGCATAGATGTAAATAAAGAGAATTTTTATTTATATAAATAGAGTTTACTCCAAGTTCATCTACATATCCTAGCACCAATTGCATGCTTGTCAGA
The DNA here is from genome assembly GCA_034641835.2 of Pinus albicaulis. Lineage (NCBI taxonomy): Eukaryota > Viridiplantae > Streptophyta > Pinopsida > Pinales > Pinaceae > Pinus > Pinus albicaulis. Next base: position 183,426,645 of record CM076583.1, on the reverse strand, counting down.
AATTGTATATGAAGAACAATAGTCTTGGTATACAAGAAAGTGAATGTCATTTTAATATGGAGACATTTTTGGAAGGAGATATTGTTATTCAGGTTATGGTTTATTTTCTTACCTCCAAACTTGGTTTAATCTTTCTCTATATACACAAGAAAAAAAATACAAAGTAATTTCACAAATTTAAGTTATAGTTTTATATTTTATAATTACAAATCTAGTTTCTTATTAAAATATTTTACACACATCTATTCATTCAAATAAATTATATTGTGAATATGTTTTATCCTAGTATTTGATTACAAAATTATTGTACTCCCTACTAAATAAAACAACTTTATTAATAAAGAATTGAATGTCAAATTGAAATATTAGTCAATCAATAACAACTATAATATATAGAACTCATTTTTTGATGTATAAATTATTTGTTTTATATGTCATTCAATTTCCATTACCTATTATCTTCAAACCCCATGGGGAGGTATTGAACATGGGAGCCAACTTTAGGTAAATAAGCATTCACATTGTCAACTTGGACAAAAAAAATAAAAATTGTAAGCCTAAAATTCTCTTACCTAATCATCTTTTTAAGTATATAGTTGAGTTTCATTTATTAAAAAAAAAGACAATATTAAGAACCTCCTAGAGTTATAAAAGGTAATTGACATGAAAAATAAAAAATCTCCTCATGACAACATACAAATGTTAATCTTAATTGAATCATTAAAAAAATAAAAAGGGTTAATAGATTTACTAGTTATATCATTAAAAAATACCACTTTCACAATCAAATTTCTACATTAATTTTTAAAAATATTATTTTATAATAATATATAATTATAACTCTTAAATATATTTTGAAACCACAAATATCTAAGAAATATAGTTCAATTATTGGGCATTAGAAATTCCAAACAGGTGAAGGTAAATGAGTTAGTATCAAGAAATATGACATCAACCCGTGGAAAAAGTGGAAAATATCAATCTCAATATGGCATAAGTGCTAGTAGGAAATTATTGAGAGGTGTTGTTGGAAAAATAACTACATCAAATTGGTTGATGTCAATGAAAACAATAATCTACAAAATATTAAGTAAAAGTTTATGGAGCCATTAAAAAATTAGGATTCAATAACATGAGAATGATGAACTTGCATGTTGGGCTAATATATGTGGAAAACCTTATCAAAATAGCCTTTCGTATAATGTGAGTGACACCGTGAAAGAGTTTTTCTATTGGAATTTCAATGTGTAACCAAATTAAAAGAATACCATGAGACATTGTATATCTAGAGGGGTGTAATTAGATCATTTCCCCTTTTAGTGACTGTTATTATTAAAGAACATTTCTTACTACATAATATCTATAACTTGTATATATAATTATAAAAAAAAATAACCGTGTTGAATCTTATGATAGTGAGGACAATATAGCTAGTCCATTCATACAACTACCACATACTATCAATAGGAAAAAGGGTTTTCCTGTGAAGCGATCTATGCATCTTCGTCATGAAAATAGAATCTCAACACTAAGGAGTCATCCTAAGATAAAAGGTCATCATAGTAACTTTGATGTTCCAAAACCATCAATCACTTAATTATATTTCTCTAAATATCAACAATTGGACAACAATCACAATATGGTAACACTTGGGGGGAATGTGTATCCATATGATAGTATAACTGCATATACAACAACTTATCCAAATGATATAAAAATATTTCATAAGAAATGCAACTGCTACATGAATTACTCACAATCCTTAATGATATACTCCAATTTCTTCCACACTACTAATTAAGTTTCTAAAGAAGCCATCATCACTAAGTCACCATATAGGTAACACCTAGGGGAAATGTGTTAGAATTGTAGATACAATAGCTTATACAGAGGATATAAAAACCTGTTATAAGTAATGCAATTGCTACATCAACTACTCCGGATATAGGAAACATCTCGGGGAAATGTGTTAGAACTGTATATACTATAGCTTATACAAAGGATATGAAAATATGTTATAATAAATGCAACTGCTACATGAACTACTCGCAGTCCTTAATTATATAATCAAAGTTCTTCCACAATACTAATCAAGTGTCTAAAGAAGCCATCACCACTTCCAAAATCACATATTTAAACGTACAAGTTGTAAAAAATGAATTTTTTTCATAGTTTTTAATAGAATCACGTGCTCAGATCTAAGATATAGTTCTTAAACTCTGAAGCCTCTTCTTGATTGAAAACATACTAAAATGATAAGATATTGCTAAAGGTCAATAATTTAAAAACTTCTTGGCACAATCAGCTTGCAACACGTCCAAATAAAACAACTGAAGTAAATACTATCAATTGGTTTTCAATACATTTATGTAATTAAAATATAGCTAGGAACTTTTGAAGACTACTTCATTGAAAATTAGAAGCATCTTCATGCCTGGTTTTCCAAGCTAGCGATGAATACCTTTGTAGATCCCTATAGCATTAGATATATTTTGTGAGCTAATGTGAGGATTTTTTTGTTATAGTGATTTCAAAATCAGTTATTATACCACAATATTGACTTTCTCATTGTCTGTTTTGTTTATGAACCCTTTAAAAAGACCACGGGAACATTTTATTTTACACTGCGATCTCCCTAACATGATTGGGGGTTTAAAAAATTGGAGAGTAAATTGAGCGGTTATTGTTAGAAATTGTTGTATAAGATGGGAAATTGGGATGTTTTGTAGACAATATGGATGTCATAATAAATATATATTTTAAATTTTTTAGTGCCTCTTGCCACCATGCATCTAATATGATCCATTTTAACTGAGAATTTCAATATCTATTTTGATTTATTTTGATTTTTTTAGTGTCTCTAGCCACCATGCAGCTAATAGGATCCATTTCAGCTAAGAACTTCAATAGATCATTTTGTGATGATAACGTGTGACATCCCTAGCCATTTTTTTTATTGTGGATCAAGTTACAAACTAATAACTTGTAAAATCCCTAGCCATTTACTTTGATAGTGGATCAGGTTATAAGCTAGAATACACTCTCTCTTCAAAAGACTCTACAATATTGGATGGAGGGAAATGTTATGATAAAACATGTACAAAACAACCCTTTAGGATTGTCTGAACTTACTCTATTGTTAATCACATAGTGTCATTTTTTAAAACTATGGCTGAGTGAGTTTTTTATTTTGTAAGTTTTGTTTGGAATTGAAAAATAAAAAAATATATATATAAGCTAAAATTATGCAGTGAAAACCTTTGTTTAAAATTTCAGAATAAAAATTCTAGTAAGTTTGACATGATATAATGTTAAATTAGTTTAAGATTATCAAGTAAAAAACATGTAAGTTTTTTAGCCACAATTAGGTAATTAAAGATATGTATATAGTTTTTTTTTTAAAGAAGAAATTTGATATTCATTAACAAATTATTTTTGAACGAGTATGTATGTAGTTACAAAATGTTATGTAATTACAAACTATTACAATTAAGTAATTAAAGGTAAATTTAGTGTTAATTAAGAAATGAGAATTATGAACATTCATCATTATTAATTTTATTTTTTATATATTAAGAAATACTACCCATGAATAATAAACCATTTGTAACATAAATGATATATAACAAAAAAAACCATGTATTTTTTTAATAATAAAATAGGTGTAACAAAAATAATATAGAACAAGAAAAACCATGTATGTTTAGATGTATGAAAATTTAGATACATTTTATTAAATAAAATTTTTAAAAGAATAATGGTTAGAAACAATTAAAAATAATTTTATTAAATAGTTAGTTTAGATATTTTCACTCTAAAAGAGGTTTGTATATCAAGACATTTGATCCCTCTTGGCTCTTGGTAGATCCAGAGTTAAGATTGATCTAGGCCATCTTAATCCCCCCCTTTAAATAAAGGGAATTCCACATGAATACCATGGGTCAATACCATGGGCTATTTTTATAGTTTATTTTATTTTATTACCTAACTTCAATTTAACTTATTAAAAAGAAAAAAACAAATAAATACTCCAAAGTTAAGATTGATTTAGGCCATCTTAATTCCCCCCTTTAAATAAACTACATTCCACATGAATACCATGGGTTGTTTTTATAATTTATTGTTATCTTATTTTATTACCTAAATTCAATTTAACTTATTAAAAAAAATACTATAAGAAAAACATATATAAAACTGTTTACATTTACATATAAAAATATAACAAATTTTTAATAACAACATTTTAACTTAAAAGTCACAAAAACTTAAATTCAATCAAACTTATTTAAAAAAAAAAAAAAAAAACTAACATTATAAAAAATATATATAGAACTATTTACTTGTAAATCTAATGGCCTAAAACATTTCAATAGTCTAACATTTGATCCAATGGCTAAGACATAGACACAGTGGCAGCTAGGGGAGTTGTTTTCAAATAAAAATACCTTACAGTATAACTTACGGTATAATTACCCAATTTACTACCCACAAAATGATTAATAGAAAAATTTGTACTCAACCCACATACTTTACATGCCAATCTAATTACCCCGAATAAAATTTAATCTAATTGCCCCTAATAAAATTTAGGGGGAATTATACTTGCCGTCTTTCTGTTGTTTCTTGATTCTTTATATCGTGTTTTCCTCGACAGAATTCTCACATTGTAATTCAAACCTAAAAAACCATGATATCTGAGATTTTATTCGAATCGATCACATCGTTATTTTCATATAAAATAATCTGGAATGGAGTACGTCAGTTGCTTAAGGGAAATGAACTTCAACAAGCCATGATTTTACATGGAGAAGTTTAGTTGCATGCATCTTCTAGGAGATGGATAAATTCAAAAGTTTTTCAGGATAAATGGTGGTTCCCGTTGGAAATTTTGATAAAGTAATTTGTCTTCCGTGGCCGTGGGATTGTACTCAACTTTACAGACCAAAAAACACCCACTCCTATGCACTTCAGCTTGACCCTGTCAATCCTGGAGACATGGTTTTTTTTTAAAATTAAATAAAAAATTAAAATATCCCTTCGTATTTTACTGAAAAGGCTTTAATTAAATCAAATGAAAGAATCCCCGGTCCTATAGAGGGAAACTATACTCTTAAAGACCACCAACATGTAGTTCTAGGTGGTATGCTATTTTATTAATAACAATGATAAAGTCACTTTCATTTACGGATAACCTCTTATAATGGCGATCCCTACTACCACTTTGATATGTGTTATGATAATTCTATAAAAATGAAACAATTCTTGGTTGTATGGTTTTTTTGAATAATAATAATAAATCAATTTAAACCATTGTAGTGTTTAGTAGAAATAAATTAGAATCAAATAAATTTAGTATAATTTTCCTTATATGACATTTTAAGCCCTAAATTGGATTCAATGTCTTACACCCACCATTTTATTTCTATGACAGAGTTGATTATGCCTTGTTGTCACTACCGAGGAATCTTATGTATTTTCTTTATGCGGTTCCAAGGAGACACAATTACAGTATTCCCTTGGGAACATGCAATCGTTTTATATAAATCAACAAAATTTCAGATTTTTCTGTATAGCCTGGAATTTTAATGTGCTCTAAATTTTGTTGAATTTCCAAATATTTATGGTCACTTGCGGAATTTTTAACTTTCTCAATCAAATATGTGTTAACATTCCTAACACACACTTCCATTAAAGTGAATAATGTCTTCTAAAAGCATCTTTAATCTTGTTTTCTTTCCATTTTTTGTGTCTAATGTTAAATTCAAATTCCCTAAGCAATGCCATCCATCTAGCTTGGCTAGAATTGAGATCACGTTGGCTGAAGAGATGTTTTAGAACGATATGATCGGTTTGCAAAGTGAATTTATTTTCTAACAAATAATGGGTCCATATCTTTAAGGAATGTATTATTATCTTTATTATTTTTATTTTTTCAATTTTATGGACTTGTAAGCAATCCCTGAATTTTCTTTCATTAAAAATATTCTTAGCCTTTCCATACAAGCATTTGTAAAAAATGCAAATTATTTATTTGGATATGAAAGTTTTAATATGGGAGCTATTGTGAGCAAGTATTCAACTTATCAAAACTCTCTTGACATTTTGTGGTCCATTCAAATTTTACTCCTTTATTTCTGTAAGGATGTGATAGGATATGCTAGTTTTGAGAATCTCTTTATAAATCTTCGCTAGTATCCCGTAATTCCCATAGATGAATAGACAACAGATAGATCTTTTGATATGGGCCAATTTTCCATGGCCTTAACCTTCACAGGATCCACTACTAGTCCTTCCTTCAAAATGATGTGACCCAAGTATTTTATTATGTTTTTCTAGAACTCACATTTACTAAAGTTTTCATATAACTAATGTTACTTTAGAGTTTTCAAAACTAATTTTAAGTGTTCCTTATGTTCTTCTTCATATTTATAATATACTAGAATGTCATCTATAAATACCTACACAAATTTGTATAAATATTTGTTGAATATACTGCTCATCAAGCACAGAAAAGTTGTTGGGGAATTAGTAAGGATAAATGGTAACACTACAAAAATGTAGTGTCCATATCGGGTCCTGAAATTTGTATTATGAATATTGTCATTTTTTATTCTCAATTGATGATATCTCGTCCTTAAATCAATTTTGGAAAAATGGTTTCCCCCCTCACTTAATTAAAAAAATCATCAATACAGGGAAATTGATACTTATTTTTAATGGTTAACTTTTTTAGTTGTAAATAATCGATGCACATTCTAAATGTGCCATCCTTTAAAAAAAAAATAGCACAGGATCCCCCATGGTGAAATACTATATCTAATATAGCCTTTTTCCAATATTTCTTGCAGTTTCATTTTTAGCTCCTATAATTTAGGTGGACTCATTTAGTAAGAGGCTCTAGATACTTGAGTTGCACCGAGTACGAGTTCAATGGAAAAATATATGTCTCTGCAAGGGGGTAAACTTGGAATTTCCCTTGGAAATACATAATGAAACTCCTTAGTAACCGTCGGGGTATGTAAATTTAACTCTTCTTCTTGTTGGTTACTTATTTCTATGTGAAACATAAATAATTGACACCCCTTCTGTGCATTTGTTTTCATTTGTAAAGTTGAGATTTGTCTAACTTATAAGAAAAGAGATATCAACGCCTTAGAAATAAGCCACTTCGAGGGGGGAAAGCTCCAATACATTACATAAATGAACAATTCTTGGATGATACAATTTAGAAAACCTCCTTTCTAATATAGGAGTCCATGTGGCCATAATGTAATCCTAGTGGGCCACAATGTAATCCTAGCCGACCTAACAATAATAATTTAAGGGCACAATAATAACAAAATGGGGGTTACAAGGGTACAATAATAACAATAAGGGGGTTATAATAACAATAATAAGGGACTATACTAGTAATATAGGGACCTAACATGCCCCTCTCCTTCAAAAAAAGTGTTGTCCTCAACGCTTGAGTAGCTCTGGGTGCTTATGTATAAAATTCTCATCCTCCCATGTAGAATCTTCAGTGGGTAAGTTCTTCCACTTGATGAGATACTCTGAAATTGATCGATTCCGTAGTTGTCGAGTTCTTGTTTCCATGACCGCTTCTGGTTCCAATACGATTTTTCCTTCCTCATCAAGTTCTGGCAATATTGTTTGAACTGGAAGATTTTCTCCTATAACCTTCTTTAAGCATGAAACATGGAAAACTGGATGTACTCGCGAAGAAGCAGGAAGCTCCAATTTGTATGCCGTAGTACCAATCTTTTGCAACACCTTGTAAGGACCATAGTACTTTGGCGATAATTTATTATCCTTCTTTGCTTGCTTGAGGGACATTTGTTTGTATGGTTGTAGCCGTAAAAATACCCGATCTCCTACATCAAAACTTCTCTCGCTACGATGTTGATCTGCCTGTTGTTTCATTCGATTTTGTGCCAAATTCAGGTTATCCTTTAAGAGTTGGAGAGCTTCTTGCTGATGCTCGATGTGATCTTCCACTGCTTGAACCTTCGAATTTTCCCTTAAATATGATGTGATGGATGGTGGATGATATCCATAAAGTCCCATAAATGGGGTGATTTTTGCTGCAATATGGAAGGAAGTGTTATACCACCATTCAGCGAGAGGTAACCACTTGACCCATTGTGTTTGTTTATCAGATACAAAACAAAGAAGATATCCTTCCAAACATTTATTTACTATCTTATTTTGACCATCAGATTGAGGATGATAAGATGAGATTTGAGCTAATTGAGTACCCAAACAAGAAAATAACTCCATCCAAAAGTTTCGAGTAAAAATGGGATCTCTGTCACTCACAATAACCCTTGGGCTTTCATGTAGCTTTAAAATTATGTCCATAAATGTTGTAGCAACTGTACTTGCTTTAAATGGATGAGATAATGCACAAAAGTGTGCATACTTAGTAACTATATCAACTACCACCATGATGACACTCTTTCCTTCGGACTTAGATAAACCTATGATAAGATCCATTGAAATTTCCTCCCAACATTGAATTGGAATGGATAAAGGTTGTAGAAGTCACAGGGTCTTAATTGTCTCAACTTTATTCTGCTAGCAAACCATGCATTCTGCCACAAACTTTTGAATATCGGATTTAAGGCCATCCCAAAAAATTTCTTTCTTCACCCTGTGGTAAGTTTTTAAAAATCCTGAGTGTCCTCCTAAAGGAGAAGTGTGCACTTCCAGAAGAATCCTTTGTTTTAGTTGGGAATTCTTACAAAGATATAAGCGATCTTTGTACCATAAGAAATCATTTTTCCAACTAAATGTATCATATTTACTAGGATATTGCTGCAACTTTTGAATGAGTGTCCATACATCTTTGTCCTTCTTCCATTCATCTCTTGCTTCGGTTGTCCAATTTGGTTGGATAATAGAAATGACACAAAGTAGTGCTTCCACCTCTTCATTCTTTCTTGAGAGTGCATCTGCAACAACATTAAGCTTTCCTTTTTTGTAGATTATTTCAAAGTCATAACCCAAAATATTTGTGACCCATTTTTGCTGCTCTTGTGAAGATAATCCTTGTTCCAAAAAGTGTTTAAGACTATCATGATCAGTTTTTACCTTGAAGTGTCTTCCCATTAGGTAAGTTCTCCATTTCTTTAGTGCATGCAGTATTGCTAACATTTCCTTCTCATAAATAGGTTTCTGTAAATACTTTTCTTTGATTGGACGACTTTCAAAAGCAATGGGTCTTCCTTCCTGCATTAAAACAACACCAATTCCATTTCCTGAGGCATCACATTCCACGATAAGGATTTTTGTGAAGTCTGGCGTAGCTAAGACCGGTGCTAGGCACATTGCCTCTTTAAGATGTTCAAAGGCCTTAGTTGCTTCAGGAGTCCATGAAAATGCATCTTTCTTCGATAATGTTGTTAGAGGTGCTGCTATTCTCCCATAATTCTTAACAAACTTGCGATAATACCCTGTTAACCTGAGAAATCCTCGCAACTGCTTTATGGTTGTGGGGAATTCCCATTCCTTAATGGCTTTAATTTTGTTAGGGTCTACTTTAACACCCTCGTGAGATACAATATGACCCAGATATTCCACCTCTTGTACTCCAAAGAAACATTTGGATTTTTTTTGCATATAATTGTTTCTCCTGCAATAGTTTGAGCACCCTGTCAACATGTTCAACATGATCCTTCCAAGACCTACTGTAGATTAGTATATCATCAAAAAATACTAGCACAAAGTTTCTAAGGAAGGGTTTGAAAATGGAATTCATCAACCCTTGAAATGTAGAAGGTGCATTGGTAAGGCCAAAAGGCATGACCAAAAATTCATAATGACCCTCATGAGTTCGAAATGTTGTTTTTGGAATATCTTCAGTCTTCGTTTTAATTTGATGATATCCTGAACGAAGATCCAACTTGGTAAAATAAATTGCTCCATGTAATTCATCCAATAATTCATCAATCACAGGAATGGGAAATTTATCTTTAATGGTAAGCTTATTGAGCTCCCTATAATCCGGACACATTCGCCATGATCCATCCTTCTTGTGTACCAATACTACAGGAGCAGAGAAAGAACTTTGACTAGGTTGAATTATACCTGCCTCTAACATTTATGCAATCATACGTTCAATTTCACTCTTTTGGACATAAGGATATCTATAAGGCCTGATGTTTGGAGGAACACTTCCTAGAATCAAATGAATAGCATGATCATGATCACGAATAGGTGGGATTCCTTTGGGAATTTCAAACACCTTGGAATGATTGTCCAAGACTTGTTGGAGATCTGCAGAAATTGATGATTTTGATGTTGGAACTTCTAGTGAGCATAATTGTGCAATTACGCCTCGTTGTTCTTTCTTTAGAAGCTTTGTCATGACATTAGAGCTTATTATCCTTCCTGGCTTCCCTGCAATACCTCGTAATTCGACTTCCTTTCCTTATGAAAAAAATTTCAAGAAAAGTTCTTGAAAATTAAAAGCTACCGTCCCCAAAGATTGTAACCATTGTACTCCTAGTACAACATCAGCACCTCCCATAGGAATGGAAAGCATTGGACTAGTAAATACATATTCCCCCATGGTTAGCTTGATATTATGGCATTTTCCGGAGAAATTTATAGTTCCTCCATTTGCAACCATCACTTGACATTCTGGTGTTGGGTATAGGAAACAATTTAATTCCTTGGCTACCTTACAATGAATAAAATTATGGGTGCTACCTGAATCAATCAACACTATTACCTTTGTCTTCTTGATATGTCCTTCTATCTTGAGAGTTTGAGGAGTGGTAATTCCTGCCAGTGCATTACACGATATGGTCGGATTCATTTCTTCTTCTTCTAGGGCTGGTTCCTGGTGTATATCCTCTTCTTGTTCATTTTCTTCTTCCTCTTCACAATCTATGTAAAATAATTTCTTCTCAGCACACTTATGACCTTTAGTGTATTTGCTATCACAACTGCAGCAAAGCCCTTTTGCTCTTTTTTCTTCCAATTGTTGTGGTGTCAACCTTGTAGGTTGTGGAAATCTAGGCGTAGCAACACTTCCTTCTTTATAGAAGTTAGTGGTAGGCTTCCTTGTCGCCATAATTTTACATTCAATTTTTCTTGCCAACCTGAATGCCTTCTCCAATGAATCAGGTTCCAAAACGCGAACTTCATGTTGGATGTTATCCTTTAAAGTGCCTATGAAGAGATCAATCCTGTGTTCCTCCGGAATATCAGTTACCCTTATATTCAATTTTTGGAAGTCCTCAATGTGCTGCCCCACTAAACCCTTTTGTTTGAGATTTATCAATTGGCTAAAGAAGGTGTTGCTCTTTGTATCCTCATAAAGTGCTATCATTTCCTCCGTAAAAATTGACCAAGTGACAATTTTTTTACGGGAGCAAAGCCATCGATACCATACAAATGTATTTTGTTCTAAATGTAAAGTTGCAATGCATAACTTTTGTGTGTTTTGCACGTTATGGAGATCAAAATATTGCTCCATCTGTAGTATCCATGTTACAGGATCCTTTCCATCAAACTTCCTCATATCCATTTTTGGAATATGGTGGTTCTTCCCACCAACATTAGAGTTTATGAAATCACGATTAACATTTATTTTTTCTCATCATGAGTTTCCTCTACTATCTTTTCACCATTAGGAAACATTTCTTGTATCAACTTTGTCAAACCTTCTATGTCTGCTTTTAGATCATTCTTCATGTTTTCCATTTTAGCTTCCATGTCATCCATCTTAGATTCCATTGTAGCTTCCATGCCATCTATCTTAGATTCCACGCCTTTCTTCAAACCATCCATATTATTCTTCACACCATCCATCTTTGCTTCCATGCCTTTCTTCAAAACTTCCATTTCATTTTTCGCTGCTCTTTGCGAGAGAAAAATTTGGTGCACTTGCTCTTGTAATTTTGATAGATCATGTTGTAATTCTTCATCTTCATGAGTCATAGTGGAGCCTTCTCAAGGCTTAATGGGTGTTGATTTATTTTTACGGGACATTATTTAGAACCCACTACTGATATATATTCTAAAATATGCCCTTAGAATCAATTCAAATTAATTTTTCAAACAAGACTTATGCAATTCGGAAAAAAATACACACCTTTTTCTTGCTTTTGAGGAGCTCGATATTGAAATTGGATTCTCTCTGTTATTGCGGCTTTTCAATATCTGAAATTTAGCACTGAATTAGCCCTCTGAATTCTCTTTTGAATGCCACAGGTCTAACCTGATGTGGATTCTCCAAGAAAAATTTATGTCCAATCTCCCACAATGACCTAATTATGGATTGATTCAGTAGAGCGAACTTGTACTACTTGCCAAGTGTCATTGTTTCATCCTTTGCCTCTAAAATTGATAGCCAAGAAACTAAATTCTGTATACTTGCGACCACTTTTTACGGTACTCCAATACGATGCTGAGAGAGAGAGTTATTGAACTTTTCCCACGATCACCTCTTTGAGATGAAATTCGGGAGCCTAAAAAAGTATTATCTTCCACAGATCATATCTCCAAAAATATTGAGAACCAAGCTCCAAAATCTTTTGAATATTTTCCTCAGGATTTTGGCCTCACACCCTAAAAATGTCAGATTCTCAACCTTCATAGAAAAAATGTTATAGCGCAAATTCCACGATGACCTGTTTAGGAGCCTGAAAAAAGACCTAACTTCCACAGATCATATCTCCGAAAATATTGCGAACCAAGCTCTGAAATTTTTAGAAGATCTTCCTCGGGATTTCGGCTTCGCACCCTAAACCTTTCAGCTTCTAAAAATTCGTAGAAAAAAAGTTATAGTGAAAATTCTACGATGACCTTTTTGGAGTAGTGAAACCCTAGAATCCAAAGCTCTGATACCAAATGTTGTGTAACCAGCTCCAAAAATAGAAGAAAAGAGATATCAACGCAGTAGAAATAAGCCACCTTGAGAGGTAAACCTCCAATACATTACATAAATGAACAATTCTTGGATGATATAATTTACAAAACCTCCTTTCTATATATAGGAGTCCATGTGGCCATAATGTAATCCTAGTGGGCCACAATGTAATCCTAGCCGATCTAACAATAATAATTTAAGGGCACAATAATAACAAAATGGGGGTTACAAGGGTACAATAACAACAATAAGGGGGTTACACTAATAACAATAAGGGACTATACTAGTAATATAGGGACCTAACATAATTTAGGTGGACTCATTTAGTAAGAGGCTCTAGATACTTGAGTTGCACCGGGTACGAGCTCAATGGAAAAATATATGTGTCTACAAGGGTGTAAACTTGGAATTCCTCTGGAAATACATAACGAAACTTCTTAATAACCGTCGGGGTATCTAATTTTAACTCTTCTTATTGTTTTTTACTTTTTTCTATGTGAAACATAAATAATTGACACCCCTTCTCTGCATTTGTTTTCATTTGTAAAGTTGGGATTTGTATAACTTATATGGGTTTCCATGTTCCTTGGATTGTATGAGTTTGTCCTTGATGATTTACGAAAATCACTATCTTTTAGAAACATCTTATGATGGCCCCTTTATTTTCTAGCTAGTCCATGCCTATTAATACATCATATGATCCCAGAGGAAGTAGATTTAGATTTACTGTGGTAAAATAGCCATTTAAATCAAGATGAAGTTGTTTTACTTGTTTGGTTATTCTTCTTTTGGTAGTAGCTTCTAACTATTCTAGCCAAGAGGTTTTATATATTTTAAGCTTTTTGTTTACATTTTTCTACCACCTGTAGTCCAATATAACTTAAACTAGCCCCTGGAATAGGAACAAGTTGGTTGAAAATAATACCTTCAATATAAATCATTATTGATTGATGTTTTTCTTGTCTATCTTACAAGGCTATGCTTATTCTCGATATATTTTTGGAAATATCATTCATCTTGGTCTCTTCAAGGACAACTTGTATACTCTGAATGGATGTGAGATTCTGAGGAAAATCACTGAATAAATGAGGTTCCCCACATTCCCTACACTTCAGTCGTTCTTTTTATTTATGTTGGAAATCCTTTTTTTTTGTTTAGATCCATAGGTTTTGATGCAACTTGAGAGTTTGCCAACTAATTTACATTTCCCTTGCTGAAATTTTTCTGTTGATGGAATTTTCCAAGAATTTTTAGATAGCGAGGCTTCTGCTATTTTTCACTGACTACAAATTTTGATCTGTCCTTATTCTGGAAAAACATAGAGCCTTCTCCCTTTTTCTTAAACTATGGGTAACAAAAACTCACCTTCCTCATTGCCCCATCCATTGTCTTGGAATTTTCGAATTCAATCTGATCCTTGTAGAGAGTAGGAAAACAATTCACAAACCATTTACCTTGGATTTTTCTTCTTTAATGTAGGGAACACACCACAATAGACTGGTAAAATTTTCCAAAAATCGTCCATTTTTAATTGTCCTAACCTTAACTCATCGAAATAATTTTCTCAATAATTATAATAATGGTCATTTAAATAGTGGTTTTTAAATTTCTTTTGAAATTCCTTCCAGGATACTATCTTCTACTCCAATAAATGCACACTTTTATATTCTTCCCACCAAAGGGAATCTTTTCCTCAATTGATAAATGGCCAATATGGACTTCAAGCTTCTCTCATATTCATAGAATTCGAAATAATTATTCATATTAAGTAACCATGCGTCTGCCTCCTCCTCCTTTTCCCCATCAAAAGTAGGGGGCTTGATTTTCCTAAATTCTCCTTATAACTCTATTTGTTTCCTTTTCTTCTATGTTCTTGGATATGTTCTATCATATTCCCCCCCCCCACTTTTATACTACTCTGATTCCATTCCCCTTTTATTCCCTTTCAATATTTAAGGTCCCACTATTTTATGGATAGACTTTTCAGTTAGCCCCCTAATTGTCCTTTCTAGTTCCTCACTAGCCCTAAACATGCACTTATTTTTGTTCCTCAAGCATGCCAATTCCTGCTAAATATTTCTAATGGCATCCATGAATTGAGTAGTTGTCGGGGTGGATCTGCTTCCTAATTTAACATACAAGTCTCCAACTCTGGTGATAGCTAGAGCGTCCTCTTCCATCCCTGCTATAGTCAATTCACATGTTTACCTTGCAATTCAAACAATACAATTTTTCAATGTACACCATACTGTTTATTACTTATTGAGGTTTTCTCTTGGCCCAGTGGTGAACTTGGGCTCGAATACCATATGTCATGAACCTTATTCCAAACATAAAAAAAAAAAATTCTTTCCTTATTTTTGTATAGGAGTGTAATGGCATAATATTTACTATTTCATGTGGGATATATACCTCCCTTTCTTTAAATGCATACATATATTTTATAAAAAATAAACCATATGAGATATATCAATATTCTAACATCCCAAAGGTATTTGACATGTTAATCAAAATATGCACATATATTCTTTGGAACTTTGGCGATTTCTCATCATTTATTATTTTGATATATTATAACCGAGGTCATAAAAATTTGAATTGTTTAGTCAAACTTCCATAGGTGGGGCGCCCTCATTATTATTTTCCACAAGTGGGTTGTTTATTTTGATAATTTTTGGTTCTCCCGCTTCCCATATACTTAGTGGTCACATTATTACACGATCACATTAGGGCGTTAATGATCTAATCCCTACACTGTCACATACACCCCTCCCATGTGAATCACACCTGGGTTTGATAATATATTTATGTGTTAATTATGGGATGGTAATATGGTAAATCTATGTTGTACATTACTCCTTTCAAAACCTACGTCTATTTTCTTCGTGGGTTTTCCCATTCAGTTGTCATTTGTGAATATCGAGTTATTCATGTCACCTGAGGCTATGGCCTTTGTTCTAGGAAGCCAACAACTAGATTATGAACCATGTCGTGAAAATTCATCACCTCAACTCTTTTTAGGTAAGAGACAACTCACATTTGTATATAAATGTCATGGTAATTTGGAACTTGAATGGGCCATTTTTGTTTCATCTCGCTTCCTCTATTTTTATTTCTTGCTTTGGTTTGACAATTTCAAGAAGGGATTTCTCAAGAAATGATTCACTTTTCTTCTTGTTTCTTTTCTCAATCTTGCGCCTAATTTTTCTTCTGTATTTTTCCACTATAATTGTGTAAATGTTTCTCATGTACTCCTTTTTGGTGCCTTTGTATAAAGGCGCTTACGATGGAAACTTGGTTATTGTCACCGACAGTGTTCAATATGAGGAAAATTTAGTAGAGTTTTCCTTATATTGGAAATTTAAGCTCAAAAATGGATTCAATGTTTTACACACACCATTTTATTTTTGCGATAGACTGTATTTTCCCTTGTTGGAACTACCAAGGAATCTTATGTATTTTCTTAATTTTTTCTTTCCAGGGTTATTTCACAGTGAGAGGAATACATGTGGTTGCAAGGAGCTACAATTCCTTTCTTCCCTTGACAGGTTCGATTGAGAAATTCCCAAGTAAAAGTTTCCTTATATTTTTTCCTATTTTAGGTACATCTCCCCACATCTAATATATATTGGTTCATGAATTGTGTTGTTTCTTTCCTTTAGCTTCCACATTTGTTGGGTGTGTGTTATATTCTTTCCACAACTAGTCTCATGCGTGAAGCAGGAGATGAGAGGGGGGCATAACACCCCCCTTTGTTTCATCGGGCACAACAGGGGAGTTTCAGGGGGGAGGTAGCCCCCCTTCATGGGGTCCAGGGCAGCACCCTGGGAATTTTTTTTTGGACCCTATATTAGGTGGGAAAACCTACCTATGGTTTTGTGCATGCATTTTGAACATGGTTTTGGGCATGCTGGTATTCTGTCCATGGAATTTTTTATATTTGGTCAAGGGAAATACGACTATGTTCTAATCTAGGGTTAAGGGGCTTGACTTTATGAATACTTCAACATGTATATATAGGTATTGTAACATTGAATGAAATATAATGAAAAATAAATCTAGTAGTCATGATTTTGGGATGAAGGGAAAAATATTTGTGTGTATGTGTTTCATGTTTATGTTCTCATCATTGTTTATCTTCTGTTTTAAGAATTTTTTTGCAGGTAATTTTTGTACAGGGTTAAAACCTACACCCTTTTTGTTCCAATACTCGCATCAACCACTGCTTTCCAACCAACTTGTTTTTATATAGTTAATTAGTTTTTTCCTTAAGTTTGGTGTTTGGTTTGTACAAATTACTTAATGGTTTTCGTTAGGCATTGTCCTCACATAATATCCTTGTACGCGATATTACACGTATTATTACCTTTTGGTGTCTATATGTATGCTTTTCAAGTGAGGAATATAAAACTAATAATAACTATACCTACTACATAGGTAAATTTTTTATCTCCTACTCAGCTTCCATATAACTCACTGCCTCTTTTAGAGGTCCAAGGTCTCAATATCGAGGCTATTTTAGTAGAACCAGGGTTTTGTACAGTGTTCTACATAGGCTTCCTTTAATTGAAAATTATAAAATAACCATTATGCTAAATGGATGATTGAATTTGGTTTACCACCAACTTGCAACTTATTTCGTACTTTTCATTTATAATATTGAACCCTCAGGGTTCTTTACTTGATTACGAAGTATTATAAATTTTTAATATGATACCTATACACTGAGACTGTTGATATGTTATTTTTATTGACTTTATATACACTTTAAATATTTTTCTATGGCTCCTTGAATTGAATATTGCCTATGGTTATATGTTAAATTTCAATATTTCTTTGCAGAGAGAGAAACTTTCAAGTTCTTTTTGTTGATAATAATTCTCCATTCTTATACTAGTCATACGATTCCATACTTCCTTTACTGTTTTGGTTATAAATAATGCCTTACACAAGATGTTTATGATTAGGTGTGGTTAGAGTAAATTTCTTGGAGTTGAAACTCCATATCTGAGAATTGCATGTATTGCATGTAGTATAAACTCAAGAGAAAAATATCAATTCACTTTCTTTTTTTTTTAAGATTTTTTTTCTGCCCACATAGATTTACAGCTAGAAATTCATATGGTTGCAATAATAACCACACATTTGTAATAGATATTCATGTAACAATAATAAAACGATTTCTATGATTCCGAAGACCTTAAATTTCATATTATTTTTAAGACGCTTAATAATTCTGCCTGAGGGATGAGTCCAAAGATTCGATTAAATCCTCCTCCTATACTTTATAAATTTTTTATTCTTATGATATTTTTTGTATAATATTTTGTCTTAGCTGAAAATCTCTGCTTTATTCAATTCAATGTTATTAGTTTACAGTTCCCTTCCAATATAATCAACATCTATCGAATCATTTTTCATTCTACTCCTCGAAGGTCTCAAGGTCAATGCTTTTATGGGATATGATCACGTCAGTGGTTCATGTAACTCTAAGGTTTGCCATTTGTTTTATTTATATACATAGTTCAATCCTATGTTCCATATCAATTATTGTTAAAATAATAGCCTCCTTATCACTTACTTATTTAAATATCAAGACTCATGCTTGATGCCATAAATTATGCACTCCTTTGTGCTTCTCTCAAGATCAGTAACTAAATTTTTATTTTCCTACAAGTTACAATCATGCATAGTCAAACTTGTTAGAGGTGCTTGCTTCTTAATAGTCCCTACTATGAGTTCTATTACACACCTTTTGACAATTTATTATCAATCATTAGGGATGTATTTATAAAGAATCTTTTCACAAAAATTGGCATACAAAATTATTTTTAAAATAAATAATATTCGATCTGAAATTTCCATCACTATCAAATTAATTAACATAATTCACCAAGAAATCATTATTCGGTAATTTTCCCTAATAACTAATAATTCCTTATCCAACATTAAATTCATATCATTCCCCATCATGCTATTTATCCCATATGCACTACTTACCAGAATATTTACCTGAACAATATATAACACTTTTAACACTGGCTGATAAAATACACAATATAATTATATAAGTATAACCACATACATCAGATTACTCACTAAGTTATTCATAGAATCAATTATGCACAAAATATTCTAACAAGAGTCATTGTAGAATTTTCACTTTATTAACACACTAAACACCCAACCATGAATTGTACCTAGAGTTCCCCTTGAGATGAGAGTACTTTCTAAGATATCAATAACCTATGTTGATCCCTTTCCTATATATTTCATAAATTTCTTCCATGATGGTTTTTTCCTTTAGTGACGTCCCTCTTTTGTGGTCCTCATTGTCCACTTTCCTAGGATTTTCCTTAAAAGTCTGTTTTTATCTCCCGCAGTGCTTTATGCTTATCCAAGCTTAACATCTTTCCATAGCTAAGCGATTTAATGGATTTTCTCTCCTATCCATTAAATACTATATATAACCTTATCTATAATCTTTATCATGGAAGAGCTATCTTAGGCAATAATATCATCTTCAAGTGTCTCATTGCCCAACTGTCTTCAATTCCATTTATTAATCAAATTATTTACTTACATAAATATTTCAATGTACTTCATGGATTTTCCCTATTCTCACTAACATAATTCAGTTTAAATAAAAAAAATATTACAAAAAAGGAAAGATATTACATTTGGCATCGCTTAATATTATGAAACCATATCGACTACTCAAAAAAATTAAATTAAAGGTAAACCCTAAATAGGAATGTCTAATATCCACATGAAACTGTTAGAGATCATGTAATAATTTTGTTGTTTTTTGTAAACTAAACTAAGAGGTATCTGTATAATAGATCGAATTGCAACTAATATATTCACCATGGATCTAAGATTTAAAATTATCTGGAGTTTTGGAACATTTCATGAATTATAAGATAATAAATATAGGTTTTACTTTGAAATTTTTAGGATTAGGTTAAAAAAAAAATATTATGATAGGTTGTATTTAATAAATTTATGGTATAGTGTAAGTTATATATTTTGTTGATATATTCATTAAAATATGATTTATAGTTACTTTTTATCATAATTTGTTTTTATTTTTATTTTATAATTATTTTTCATGAGATGAAAAATTCACAAAATTCATTTATATATGATCATTTTTTTTCTAGTGGAAAAATCAAACTTTTTATTAAGGGAATAGAAAGTTACATATGTAGATGCACTTAAGCATTCATCAAAAAATGTGAGTCCACAATATGCAGAAAGAGAGCACAGACATATGCTGCATAAATAAGAGATAAAATCTCTGTCAACAAAAATACCGAAAAAAACAATAGAGAGATATACATGATATACAATCATCTCGAAAACACATTGGGCCTCTCTCGACAAAGAGAAAACAACTTGAATATCTCAAAAAAATTTATACTATCAGCCATAAGTTATAATCGAAAAAATAAATATTGTTTGTGTATAAGAAAAATCATGATAAAACCATATAGTTCATACAAAAATTTTCAGAGAAACGACAAAAGAGAGGAAAAAACTTGAGTAATAATTATGTTTGATAAGGTGGGTGATCTATTTTTGAGACTTTCCCATCCACACTGTTAGTTAAACTCCATATGCCCAAATCCTATTTCTTACCTTTTTAAAAAAATTAATCGGCTTTAGTGTTCTGCTCCATGTATAAATGACATATAGAAACACCAAAAAAACCAAATTTTAGGATAATTTTATTTTAATATAGGAACCAAATACATATTTTGAAGACTCTCCAATTTTTTTTCCCAATTAATAACATTCAGAGAGTCTCCAAAGATCTATACTGAATCAATGCTCAACTGCCTCAACAAACATAAAAGGAATTTTAATGTTTGTAATTTTGCAAAATTATTTGAGCTTGTACCAATGCCCACTAATTCTTTCAGTGTTCTAAGATTATTTAAATGAATGATTATGTCAACACCACACTTTTCCTAGGCATGAGAAGCCCCATCAAAATATTCCCTTGGAATGAGAGGGTTTAATTGTTCTTCTCTAATGCTCCTTTGGACTAAAGAGGGGGGAGTCATAGGAATCATTGTAAAAATAGAGGCACATTCTATTGTAATAGTGAAAGTATTTGGAACCTGATCATAGAATATTTTTTGTTTTGATCCAGCCAAATACCTCAGAAAAAAATCTGAGCGATATTCCTTAGATGTTCCTCCCTAGAATAGGACCACCAATGTTTTCAGGATTCCACTATTGAAATTCCAGTCCAAGCATATCTGATATCTAATAAGTTTTGGATCCTCTCCCATATCATGATGAATGAAGGACGTTTAACAAAAATATGGAGGGAGGGGTCTTCCACGTTTTTGCATAACCTATAGCATCACAGACCATGATTATTTATTTTCTATATATTGTCCCAAGTTTGGGCTTTATTCTTTAAAATGAACTAGAAAATAAGTCTGGATTTTGTCGAACATTTTAATTTCGATAGTGACTTGTACCACCATTCATGTGCGCCACAAAACGTTCTATCATATATATACTTGTAACCAAACTTTGGTGCCTAAAACCCACTACAGGTGAAGACCCATCTAAGTTCATCTACTCTCTCTCAGATTATGACACTTTTTCTTTGTAAGTATCTGATATAGCCTTGCCAAATTCACCCCACTAATCCTCAAGGAATAAATCTTCGATCTGTTTCCAACCTTGACTCCAAAACGTAGTATAATCCTCCATCACAACCTAGCTTAAATAGTAAATACCCTGAGTGCTTAGGTGCTCCCTCAGATCATCAGGAAGAATATAGACCTCATTGTAGCCCACCCAAGAGTCCACCCCTATTATTAGCCTATTCGCATCCCCCACCTTCCAATAGATCGCTTCAACAAATCGGTCAAGTGAAGCAAGGGTAGCCCTCAAAATGATGGAGGATTTATTTATTTTCTTATCACGATTAAGAAGTCATCCATCCATTGCTACAGGGTTACTATATTTCTTTTTTATAACTTTTTTCCATATATTATCCTCTTTTAATATTATACACCATGATTTGGCTTCCAATGAGCACGATAAAATTGATAAATATTTTATGCACCACATCACCCAGATTAGGAAGTCAATACCAAAGCCTAAGAGAGTCAAAATAAGGTGAAGATACATCCAACTAATTTTTTCATAGGACTTTTATAGATCTATTTTTATTTTCTGATACTGTGAATAGTTTCTTGAGTGAGCCCAATAGCTTCGTGAATCAGTTTCCCATAAAGAAAACCAATCTTCTCCTTTGAGAAATTGTGGGATAGGATAAGTTTGAGGGGATTTGTGATTGATTTTGCAATAATCTTATAGATACAATTTCACAGGGACATAGTTTTGTAATCATCAAAATGTTTGGGGCCATATGATTTTTGAATTAGATCTAGGAAATTTGAGCTGAGTGGTTCATGAAAAAAACCCCTAATTCTAGATTTCTCCACCACCCGAGCCAATTCCTCCCCAAGCATCTCAAAGAAGTGCTGAAAAGAATTCCATAGTATAGTTATCGGGGCTGAGACTCTTATCCTTTTGCATATATTTGATGATCCATTCCACTTCCCATTTTGTAATTGGGGACATAAGGAACTCATTATCATCCTCCTCAACAAAATTTAGTAAAGCCTGGGCCACTTGTATAACTTCAGCAATAGTGACCTCAAATGGGGCCTTATATAACTGCTTGAAATTTGAGACACATGTAGAAGAAAACTTGTCAAAAGAGTTTTCCGTTCCACCATATTCGTTTCTCATTTCCCGAATGGTATTTTAGTTTTTCCTACCCTTTTTATAATTTTGGAAAAAAATTGAATTTCATCTCGATCCTCGAGCCATATATCCCTACTCTTTTGTCTCCATTATTCTTCTGCCTCTTTCATAATCATCCATTTTTCATTTTCCATCTATTTAATTTACTCTTTTTTATCCTTTGAATCATATCCATTCCCTTCCAACCTTTCCTTTTCCTAAAATGTTGTATCAATGGATTTAAGGGGGGCTTCATTCCTTATATTTTTTTCTCTAGCCCAAACTATATTAGCCTATTTCAATCTTTTAAAATTTTCCATGAACACTTGGGAAAGTGAAAGACCCAGAGGGTCAGCTGGTGAACTCCACATATGTCTTATAATTACATCATAAGAAGGGTATTTTAGCCATGAAGGATTGAATTTAAAGGGTGCACCAGGTTTTCTGCTATCTCCTTTCAGTTTCAGGTGGATCTAGAAATGGTTTGATTCACTGCCTATGCCAACCCATTGCCTGATAAAATGAGTTTCAACAACCATCTCTTCTTTATCATAAAATTTCCAATCATTTTGCTACCTTATCATAACCAATTATCCCATTCCTACAAGTACATTTAATCTTGATTAGATCCACATCAATGAAGCTACTCATCCTAAATTTATTGAAAAATAAATATGCCAAAGGATTAACTTGGTAATGTGGCTCCCAAGACTCACACAACTCCAATGAGACATTAAAATCCCTACCAAAAACCACCATGGGGTTATTCATAAAACATTTTGAAAAAAGTGAATTCTAGAATCAAACTCTTTCCTGGCAGGGGCCATATATGTTAATGAGGGTGAAATGTAGGATGAGATTAGATGAGTAAACCTCATCCCATAATGCCAAATAGGACCCCCATGAGATCATAATTTTTATGCCACTATCCCAAAATCCCATCACTAGTCCACCCGATTTTCCAAAAGCTTGAAGTTTCATAAATGACCAACGAGGTAGTATTTAGCTTAAAAATTTCATCACATATTCCCCAATGCCCAGTGTCTCTTGAAGCATGATAACATCATAGTGTACATAACAAAAAGGGTGTTTTAAATCCAATTTTTTGTGGGCACTAGAAAACCCTCTAAAATTGAAGGACATCATTATCATCTAGAAACCACCATAGGAGTCATCGCTGCTCTAAGTGTCCCTTTGAGGGATAATTTATTTCCACCAAAAATTTCCAGATTTTCTTTTTTATATGTTTGATTTTCGACCTCTCATTTTTAAAGAAACAGAGGAGTCTTGGAGGATCCCAAGACTTCTAATAGGAATTCCAATACCATATATTTTTTCCCTCAACTGAAGGTTATAGTGGGGCACTTCAGGGTACTTAGGGTTTAAGGGATGATTCCCATTTATATGGGGATGATCGTAAATATATAGCTCAATAATGGGAGTGATAATGCTATCCAAAGCAAGAGAAACAACACAGGGGATACATGACTCATCAAGTATTCTCTTGGAAGGAATAAGCTAAAAACAATCACATTGAGGAAGTAAATTAACAGAATGATAATGTACAGGAGGAGTACAAATACCTGTGGAAGGAGGAGCCTGCCCCATGGCCTCAACTTTGTCCTGTTCCTCCCTAGTATGTTCTTATTCCTCCGCCTGCCTCCCAAAATGAGGGATATGAATATCCATGGGATCCATGCATACATCCTGTTGCATGGATACCTCCTCTCATTGTACCTACACAACCAAAACAACCTCCCTCCTACCCTCAAAACCAATCTCTTCCTTTTGTTTCCTTCTTCTGCAAAAACCTAATGGAAATTCCGTTGCCAGGTGTCCATACATATGGCATAAATGGCATCATAAATGAATTTTTCATAATAAATCAGCTATGAGAATGTATTTCCATGAACATGTATATTCATCATGTTTTCCAAACCATCCCATGGATCTAAAGAGACAAAAATGTGAGCCACTTTCGTTTCTTTTGTCACAAGGAAAAACATGTCCACTTCCTAAAAGGTACCCAACATGTCTCCAATGGCTTTGACCACATCCAATGACTAGAGATGTGGTGCAAGAGCCAAAATAATCACCGACACCAGTAATTATTCGAGCCTTTCCCTTTCCTGATTCGAACAATGGAATCCATATTTTGAAAAATATTGGAGCTTTTGCAAAACCCCAATTTTTTTCAAGAACCTAATTCATAGCTTCTCCATTCGAGAATATGAGCATGAAAAAACCTATGAACATGATAGTAACCTCTGTTTGTGTGGTTTGACGTTCACACAAGGACTCTTGGATCCATTCAGTGATATAATTTGCGGAGTATTTCTGACCTTTTATGCGCCCCACCAGAATTAAATCTGATGCTTCCATGGCCTCATGCATCTAAATATAAATTCCCAAAATTAAGTTTGGTCTTTCCTCCATCCTCCTAATTAATTTACCATTATTCCCCTTAGAGCTAGAGGACTGGCCATGGCCATACGATCCGTGAGGGGCTTCAGTATTTTTAGGTTCTCCCACTGGAACTTTTCCTGACGAGGAACTTGGAACCCCATCCCTTTAAAAATAAACCCCTAGGTCAAAAGACAATGCAACTGTGCCTAAAAATATTCTACCTTCCCTTTGCCCCAAAAATCTAACCTCTTGAACAAATCCCTGGTTTTATTTGTATATGATCATATTAATGAGCCTAGTTTAATTTATGGTAACACTGTGAAACAAAAATTTGTGAATTTTATTTTAAGTCAACAAAGGGATAAGGAAATGTTATAAAAAATAGATATATTCATGGTCATGAAAATAATATTTCAAAAAGCATATTACATATACAAAA
This sequence comes from Pinus albicaulis, assembly GCA_034641835.2. NCBI lineage: Eukaryota > Viridiplantae > Streptophyta > Pinopsida > Pinales > Pinaceae > Pinus > Pinus albicaulis. The sequence goes on along the minus strand of CM076583.1, from coordinate 183,401,143 downwards.
TTTACACAAAAAATGATCATATCTCCCAAAGTAATAACTATAATGATGAGTTATACAATAACCAACTAAAAATTATGATAGAAATGCTCACATATTCTAATTACATGCATGTATACATATCATGAGACCATGTATATAATAATGGCTATATTGCATATTCTCACTTCTACATAAAAAAATTCACTAATAGAAAATATGCCCCAAGTATAAGGCTTACCCCAACTACATATGCATTTAACTCTATTATATGTATTTAACCTCATATATATCCCTATTAGAATCATAAGATAAAATAACTTTAAAAAATATTTATCCTTAAGGATTTGCAGCTAAGCGTTTCAAATGTGACCAAACCAAATAATAGGATCCCATTATATTCGTACTTTGTGATTACAAATAATGATTATCCATCTATCCATATTAATTTATTTTCATTGTTGATTCTTTATAGTTTATAACTTGTCATAAAATTTATTTTCTTTTGATTACATGCACTATTGTAACTTGTTCAATTTTATTATAGTTCTTTTCCTTTCATAAGATATTATCACATTATGTTATCTTTATGACCTATTCCAGGAATATTGTTGATTCCACCATCTCCACCCAAATAATGTTGATGTTTATCTTCTTATATTTCTTTCCAACTTTCTCAATATACAAAGTGCTAATATGGTTCAACTTTTAATAGGTTTTCTTTGATTCCCCCTCTTATTACCAAATTTATTTCCTAGTACTATGACATGCTCCAACTATTATGCTTTATATTAAATTAAATTAGAAACATATTTTACCCTTACTTCTTCAAGATGGAGCTTAGCTTCTTTAAGTATTTTTTAGTGACATTTTATACTTTTTCTTCCTTCTCCATTGAAAATTAAGGTTAATGTTATACATCGACTTCTTTCATCCTTATTTAATTCCTAATTTATATACAAAACTATGGAAAAAAAAAAATCATACCTTCTTATATTGAATCCAAACGAATCCACTACCTAAAAGAATTTAGGGAAAAATATGAGATCTTGTTCTATAGATAAAAGTGACCTTATTTTTGTTGCTAGTTGTAAAAGGGAGATCCTAATTTGAAAAAATCTTAGAAAAAATGTTTTTAAGGGCTACATATTTACCTATTTGTTATACTACATCGAAAACCAAAGAGAACATCTTGAACCAACTCAAATCTATAAACACTTTATGGGGGATCTCCCAACTCTTTTAATTAGAGTATGAAGAAATTAGAAGAATAATATTATCAAACATTAGAAAAATGTCCTCAAATCCCTTTCAAAGTAGAATTATAAATCATATCATGAATCACATAGAATACTTCATCATTTGGAATATGTGGGAGGAAAGAAACCACTAATTTTTTTGAAGAAAAATGCTTAAAGGAGGCCAAGTGGAAAAGTGTTGTAGCTAAGATAGCGATAAGATCTAGAAAAATTGTGAAGCTACCATAAAACAAATCAGAAAGGAAACCAAATGGATAAGTAATTATGAAGAGATATATTCTTAAGAGCAAACAATGTTAATGATTTGGAAGGTTAATTTGAATTATTTTATGAAGAAATATATTCTTAGACCCAAACAACAGTAATGAGTTGGAAGGTTAATTTGAATTATTTCTCCTATCAAAGTCGTTCCAAGCCCACACAAATTTCTAGCAGGGTGAACACCCTTACCTCAGTCCAACACAAAATCAACATTGACGGTGCCTTGATTTTAGGAAATCTAAGCTTGGAAAAATAGGAGGAATATTCAAAGATAGAAAATGAATAAATTATCTATGTCTTTGTTTAATAAAAGAAACAAGACACAAGTTAATTATAAAATCTATAAGTAATAAAGAAATGTATATGGATAAAAGTGACTGGAGGATGGATAAATTTGAAGGTTGAAAAGGAATTTCTACACTTGATCAATATAATTACAAAATTAAAATAAGGCTCTTCACCAAAGATATCAATGGAAAACAAAATCCTCTCTAATCATTTTAAAACATAGTTATGTTAATTTAATAATTCTAAATTCTCTCTTAATCTTAAGCTATGTATAAGCATGTTAACCACCATTCAACCAAAGGTACCAAAAATCAGATTTTATGTATAGGCATGTTAACCACCATTCAACCAAAGTTACAAGAAATCAGAGTTTGGAATTAAATTCTTATTGGGTTGATAGAGAGAGCTTAGAGATAAAAATGCATATTCCTTCCGTACCTAATGAAGATATACCTCACATATATAGGCGACATCACTTTGAAGTAAGATTTATTTTGGAGTTGGATGACAACGAGGTCCACATAAAATTGTAGTATTCTTCTCTCTTGGAATATTATGGAATGTGGAAAATGCCATCAGTTTATATATATATATATATAATTTGAGTAGTTATTAATTATAGCGTGTTCGTAATTTTCTTGGTATAGTTTCTTTAATAATTTTGTGAGAGTAATATTGTTTAATGATGTAAATTATTTGAAAGTTATGGTATGATTTTACATTGTTTTTGTTTAGTTAAGAGTTTGTTTTAGTGGGATATAAGGAAATATGTTACCTGTCCAAGATTAAAAGACATATTTCATGATTGAAAGTCTACATCCTTAAGGGTCACCACCAAGTAATTCTATATGGTATGATTTTTCTATCACAATGACATGTAATATCTAATTCACTACATCTAGTAATAATTGTCTCATTACTATTTTTACAACTAAGCTATGATAAGTTTTCTGATAGATTTTTGGACAAAAAAGAATAGGAATAAGATTATTTTAAAGTTAAATTAGAAAAATTTCAAAAAAAATTATTTTTATCAAAATATTGATTATTTTAAAATAAATATAATATTAAATTCGCATATTAACCTCATTTTATTTATTTGTATATAAGTATTTTGAATAGAGATTCCATTGCTAATATTTACATATCTTTATCTTTTTCTATTTCCATTTATATTTATATTGTTTGAGGAAAAAACGAAACTCACTCAAATTATATATTTATAAAAATAAACACAATAGTATTAACCTTTCCATTTATATATAGGAAAGAAAAATCTCAATATTAAATTTTAGTGATTATAATTAAAAATAATAAATGCATATTATTTTGTTAATAATTTTTTATTTAAATATTTATAATTTAGTTGGATTATTACTAATTAGTGATGACAATAAAGCAACAACAAAAAACAACTAAACAAAAAAAATGATAATTATATTGGCGTTAATTATTTGGATACCATGAAAACGATGGTGAAATATAACATGAGAGAATTAGGTTTCTTGGTATTCTTTAGGTAACTCTACACAATGCTATAAGTAATTTTGGAATCCCTCAATATTATGAAACCATCTCTACTATTCACAAAGAAATTGAAGGACAAATCTTGAAATAGGCACGACTACCATCCAAAGGAAAATGAAAATCATTCTAATACTTCTGTTATTTTTTCTAAACTAAAACTAAGAGGTCTCTATATAACAGATTCAATTTCAACTGAGATATTAACCATGGAGCTGAGCTTTGAAATGGTCTATATTTTTTTGAACATTTTACAAGTTATAAGATAAGCTTTAGAAAATACTTTGAAATGTTTAGGATTAGATAGTTTTTTTAAAATCGATGATAGGTTGTATTTAATAAAGTTATGGCAGAGTGAAATTTGTGAATTTGGTTGATATTTTCATTAAAATAATATTTACAGTTATTTTTTTTTATCGTAATTTTTTTTTTATTTTTATTTTATGATTATTTTTTATGAGATAAAAATTTTACAACATTCATTTCTATATGATGATATCAATGAGCTTATTTTATCTAATGGTGACATCGTGAAACAACAACTTGTGTATTTCTTTATCCAAGTTAATATAAGGATAAGGAGAAGCTATAAAACATACGATATTGTCATTGCTATGAAAATATTATTTCAAATAACATGTTGAAGCTGGGTTACACTTTTTTGCCTTTTTTGAGAAAAATTTTTTATTTTTTTGGTTTCTTCAACTTTCTGCAAACTATAACAATTTTTCCGTGTAGAATTTCATTTTGCGGTAAAAATAAAAGTTGTGAGAAATTTTGTTAGCTTTCTATTACTTATTTTTTGAAATTTTTTTATGTAGATTTGATATGTCAACTTAGCGTTTCTTTGAGTGTGTGTTTCTAAACAATCAAAGAATTCATAAGAAGTCATGTTATGTGGCAAGGTTTTATTCATTGAAAATTTGTGTTTTTGAAAAAAAAAATGTGTTACAACAATCTAGACAGAGTCTACTTTGGTTTAGTCATATTTACAAAGCCAATGGATGCATATCATAATTACTAGAATTTTTTGAACTGGTCCAATACGAAAAACTGCATATTTTTGATATGTTTCGCGTGGCAACAAATTTCTTAACATATAAGCTATAAACTAAAAATCTAAAAGCTACCCATTAGAGTCAACAGAACAATGTAATGCCCCATAATTTTTTCAATTTTTTTTACAATGTATTTTGGGAGACACAAAATTTTGATTTCACTGAATCACGATGACCCTCAAAAATTGTTTCCACTCATTTTATTAGAAAAATAATTAAAATTAATAAACGTTTACGAAATTCCATAAAATTTATATTTCCTGAAAGTAGATTCAATTCTGAAAATGCTTGTCTTGGTTCCGAGAGTTAATTAACAAGTTTTCATGGAGTTTAATCAGTCCAAAGTTGCAGAACCGTTTTCAGAGCTTGGGTCTGCGTAATTGGTGACGCGTTAGTTCGGCCGAACTATTAGTGATAGTTCGGCCGAACTATGTTTTCCGCTTACGAGCAGTTAAAACTAACGTCACAATAGTTCGGCCGAACTTCTTATCAAAAGTTCGGCCGAACTATTGTGCAATTCTCCGTCGGCCGGAAATTTTTGTGGAGCCCCCTACAAAACACATATTTCGTGTCAATATAAATTGCCGCGAAATGATTCACAATTTTCGCACATTTCGCACTTCATTTCATCTTACAACTTGGGTTGAATTCAAAAACTTTTCTTCAAAGTTTGGGTTTAAAAATTTTTTTTGGAAAACATTTTCTGGAGGCGGCGTGACTTTTCTTGGAGGTTCAAAGTTTGAATTTAAAGAACTTTTTTGGAAGACATTTTTGGAGGCGACGTGATTTTTCTTGGAGTCGACGTGATTTTTCTTGGAGGTATGTACGTGTTTTGTGTTGAAATAAATCTTTTGAGCTTTTTTGTTCAAAAATTTTTCTTCACATTTTAGATTTAAAGAATTTTTTTGGAAGACATTTCTTGGAGGCGGTGTGATTTTTCTTAGAGATATGTACGTGTTTTGGATTGGATTACGTATTTTTTAGAAAAGATTTTTTTAAATTAAATCTTTTGTGATATTGTTTGTAATTGAGTTATTGTCTAATTTTTTAAAGGAAATTTTTTGAACCTCATACTCTATTTTTTTAAAGAATTTTTTTGGAAGACATTTCTTGGAGGCGGTGTGATTTTTCTTAGAGGTATGTACGTGTTTTGGATTGGAGTACGTATTTTTTAGAAAAGATTTTTTTAAATTAAATCTTTTGTGATATTGTTTGTAATTGAGTTATTGTCTAATTTTTTAAAGGAAATTTTTTGAACCTCATACCCTATTATCATGGGAAATCGAAGAACTTGTGTGAGAAAATATGATCGAAAAAGAAAGCCTGAGGAACGTAGAGAAGAGACGAAACAATATCGCAAAAGAAAGTTAGAAGCTCTCTCAAATATTGAAGAGGAAAATCAACCTCAAGCAGAAATTGAAGCAGGTATGTAAATGTAAATATTACATGATCTATTGATATATATTTAAAATTTTCCTAATGTAAAATGTAACGCTTAATTTTTATTTGATGAACTAGTTTGAAAAATATTTTGTTTGATGTAAACAGAGAGAGATATTCCTCAAAATATTGAAGAAGAAAATCAACCTCAAGCAGAAATTGAAGCAGGTATGTAAATATAAATATTATGATCTATTGATATATTTTTAAAGTTTTCCCAATGTAGAATGTGAAGCTTAATTTTTATTTGATGAACTAGTTTGAAAAATATTTTGTTTAATGTAAATAGACAGAGATACTCCTCAAAATATTGAAGAAGAAAATCAACCTCAAGCAGAAATTGAATCGGGTATGTAAATGTAAATATTATGTTCTATTGATATATTCAAAATTTTCCTAATATTTATTGACATATTTATTAATTTAGTTATTTATTGAATATGTACTATTTTTTCGAATATGTACAGATGAAATCACTATCGATAATGAGAAGTTAGAAAATGTCGACACTCACACATATGGAGATAAAAAACCTGACTATATTATATGAAATCGTGTCGATAAAATTTTGGAAACGTTTTTCAAAACTGAGCAAGTGACAGTTCAAGCTCAAATGTTGAGAGGTCTCCTATCATCAAGGAAATTAAAAGAAGCGACGGCACTATTGGGTATTCGAAAATCAACCAAAGATAAAAAAATGAAAGAAGAGGTGATAAAAAATATGAGTAGTGCTATAGAGTCAATTAAGAGATCTAGATATAAAAATGTTTCAAATATACGTAGAGGAATACAAATGGCAATGGTTTCACCAAGTACTCAAGAGAATCATTTGAATCTAACATCTATGGCACGAGCACTGGGAACCTCGCGAAAAACTCTGCACAAACATTGAAAATTTCGACTGCAAATAGACGTAAATGATGAACTCGCTTGTTGGAGAGCTATTTGTAGGCAACCATACAAAGATAGACTTGGAGAAGATGTTAAAAAAATAATATATGAATATTGGAAGAACAATTCGCGTGTTTCACCCACTGCATGACATGTGATGCGAAGAAGAATAACACGAAATCAATACGAAGAACATGAAAAACATCTCTTGGAAACCACTCAAATAGAGTTATTCAACAAGTTCAAAGAAGAGAATCGTCAAATTCAAGTTTCACTTAGTGCTTTTGTTCAACAAAAACCATGGTATGTAAAACCTATCACCGTACGCGACACTTGTTGTTGCCGTTATCATGTGGAATTTGAGTTATATTATGACACATTCCTTGATTTGGGTAGAACATTATGGAAGGATTCACCTCCTCCTTCCACTATCCGTGAATTCATATCTCAAATTCTATGTGAAAGAGAAAGCGATGAACTATTTTACAAGAAGAAATGTGTTGGTGGTAAAAAATGCGATGATTGTGGAAATTTGACTAAATTTCAAAACAAATATCGTATTGATATAAATGATCAATCATTGTCCAACATGAAAGTGAAATGGAAGAGATATGAATATACCAGTACATCGATTCAAGGTGCAGATAGTGTTAAAAGAATCGAATTACGAGAAGATGAAATTTTTCTAATAGACTTTTTGAGAAAGTTTGAAGCAGAAATTTACAAATACACCATGCATTCCCATAGAGCTCGATGGCAAGACTTGCAATTCAAAAAATCTCGTGAAGTTTTTCCACCAGGAACCATTTTGTCGGTGATTGATTTTGCAGAAAACTACACATTTGTTCCACAAAAAGAAATTCAGAGTGAATACTATCACTCTGACCAAGTCTCCATGCTCGTCCATATTCTATATAGACATGTTGAACAAAATGTCGATCATATAGAAAGCACGAGTGAAAATCGACATATCATTAAAGAATATCACTTTTATATCAGTGACGATCGTACACATGATACATGTTTTGTACAACATTGTTTTGGAAGAATTTATGATTCATTGAAAAATTGTGGAATAACATTCAATGAACATTGGATATGGTCAGACGGATGCGCAGGTCAATTCAAATCTGCACAATCATTTTTTTGGTTGTGTCGTCTTCATAAGAAAACCTCCATTAAACATTGTTGGAATTTCTTTGAGACTGGCCATGGAAAAGGAGAACATGACGGTGCAGGAGCATGCATAAAATGAGTACTTCGAAGATATCAAATGAACCACTTTGCACGCCGACTTGTGAACGTTGAAGAAGTTGTTCAATGGTGCAAAAATGCTCTAAGCCATGAGATTAACCCATCAAGAGAAGTGCGAAGGTACATTCAATTTAATTTATATTGGTAATCTAATTTTAAACATTGTACATTTATCATGCAATGATTATTTTTAATTGTATTTTGATATCATATTTACAAATTCTTTTTCTACTTTTCCATATAAAGGTTTTTCTGGCATATTGGAATCGGAGACGTAAATAGATCAATTGGAAATGAAGTTGGAACAATAAAAGGGACTCGAAAATTGCATTCAATTCAAACAAAATTGTCCACAAATGTGTTTGCATTGGATAAAAGAAAATATTCTTGTTTTTGTGATGTTTGCATAGACAACACAAAATCCAATGACGTTTGTGAAAACAAAATGTATGTGAACGATTGGAAACATACAGAGCTAAATACAAAGGGAAAAATGTCTGTTGCAATGTTTGAAGAAATGGAATCAGATGAAACTACAATATCATGCGATGGTGATTGAGTTTCTGATCTTGTTAGAGAAGGTAACATTTGAATTATTTTTTAATGATTTAAAGATCTACAAATAAATTTAAATATGCATAATTAAATGTTAAATTTATTTTATTGTGCAGGAGATGTTTTTGCTGTAATTGCACCTATTGAAAATGATGAAAATGTGAAGTATTATTTGATGTGTTGCACTGAACAAAAAATGAAATTATTACAAGACTATAATGATCACGGATTTCAGTATGACAAAGGGTCTATTATACTGAAAGGTTATTTTTTCAAACAAACTCGTCAAAGTGGAGACTTTGTTTACTTAGAAGACTATGAACCTGATTCCATAAGTTGTCAATATAATCACTTGGTGTGTGCAGCACACATAAAGTTGATAGAAGTTCAATCAAAGAAAAAATCAAAAATTAAGAAATGGAAAATGTCAAAATCCGATCATGAACGGATTATTGAGGATGGAATTCCATTAGAATTTTTTGAGTGAAGTGTCAGGACAACAATTTATTATCTTTTAAACCTTTCAGTACTCAACTAAAAATTGAACTGCTTATGTTATTTGTGGTTTGCAAATGTTACAAATTGTTTGGGTACAAGCACGTGCTCTAGTTTCCACTGAAAGTAGTTTTTCTATACATGTGCATTGATTAAAAATGTTAAATATGTATTGGATATATATATATTCTAGAATGAAATTAATTGTTCTTGTATATTAATTGTTCTTGTATATGTTCTCCGACCATATGGTACAAATTATTTCACTTTATTTTGTAAAGTTAGATTCGGTCCCCATATGGCCTAGCCTCCAAGGGACGAGATAACAAGTGGTTGTCCCCACTTGCCCGAATCTCGGCTTTTAAGTACAATTTTACTGTTTATGTCAAGCATCTTACATGATGTCCTAGCCAAAGATAGATTCTCTTTGTTTCAAGTTTCGAGTAAAAGTTGTCACCGAATGACCTGCTCGAACTCTTGTAGTAAACACCATACCTCATCTCTCTTGCTCTCCAATATTATTAGGTTTAATTATTATAACACAAAAATCGTTCTACATTGTCAATAATTTTTTGCGCTTAGACTAAAATCAATGAACACTATTAATCCAATGTCTTTACAAGTAATGTACCATCATACATGCAATTATATCAAATTAGAAATCAACATATACAATGAAATCAATGGGGATTGTCTTGTTACGAGTAACATAATTTCAATTTACTATATGTGCAAATGTAGGTTGAAACCATCCAAAACTTTAAGTTGTAAATTGAAACCATCCAAAACTTTAAGTTTTAAAACCGTTTTGATTATATATTGTGCATCATTAAAACATTTAACATTTAAAGTTCATTAAATATCACATGCAAAATGTAGATTGAAACCATCCAAAACTCGAGTTTTAAAAACTTCACATGCCATGCCAATTATAATTCAACAATCCAACAAAAACATTTAACAAATTAAATATCACATGCCAAAGTCGTTTCAAGTTTTCGGTAAAAGTTGTCACCGAATGCCCTACTAGGATATTATAAATACTAACTTTGTAAGATCATTTGGCATTCAGAAAAATTCGAAAGTCTTAGACTGTCAATCAATTTAAAGTATCATTCACCCTAGGTAGTGTAAAATATTCAATGTAGATTGGTGACGATGCTCACTCCTAGCTTGAAGCAGCGCCAATGACCAATTCTTTAATGAATTCCAATGCACTAGACCAAAGTTGGTTCAACCTACTTGGTTTCTCACCCAAGAAATTCCAAGGATGGAATTTCTAGACAAACTGCTGAAATTGAAAAGCTTGACATGGAGATACGACAAGGTGAACAAATACTTCAGGAACTCTTTATGGAAAGGGCTCACTTGAAGGAAAGAAGCACCACGTTGCAGGCTAAAGTCAAGAACATGGAAGATAAGATCAAGAGGGACTTTCTTGATCCGAAACCTATTGGTTTGAAGAAAGAAAATGCATGTGTTGGCACACTTGGAAAAAAAGACGACCACACTAAGAGGATTGGTGCACTTCGTTTGGAAGGAGTCAATATATGTCGTATTGGAGCAATTAGATAGAATTCGAAAAGGAAAGAGATTGAACCAATTCAAACAGACCCAGGATCGAATTGTTCTATGGAGCTTCATGAGAAGAGATATGTGAAAAGCACTGTTAAGCCATGCCAATTATAATTCAACAATCCAACAAAAACATTTAACAAATTAAATATCACACGCCAAAGTCGTTTCAAGTTTTCGGTAAAAGTTGTCACCGAATGACCTACTAGGATATTATAAATACTAACTTTGTAAGATCATTTGGCATTCAGAAAAATTCGAAAGTCTTAGACTATCAATCAATTTAAAGTATCATTCACCCTAGGGAGTGTAAAATATTCAATGTAGGTTGGTGACGATGTTCACTCCTAGCTTGAAGCAGCGCCAATGACCAATTCTTTAATGAATTCCAATGCACTAGACCAAAGTTGGTTCAACCTACTTGGTTTTTCACGCAAGAAATTCCAAGGATGGACTTTCTAGACAAACTGCTGAAATTGAAAAGCTTGACATGGAGATACGAAAAGGTGAACAAAGACTTAAGGAACTCTTTATGGAAAGGGCTCATTTGAAGGAAAGAAGCACCACGTTGCAGGCTAAAGTCAAGAACATGGAAGATAAGATCAAGAGTGACTTTCTTGATCCGAAACCTATTGGTTTGAAGAAAGAAAATGCATGTGTTGGCACACTTGGAAAAGAAGACGACCACACTAAGAGGATTGGTTCACTTCGTTTGGAAGGAGTCAATATATGTCGTATTGCAGCAATTAGACAGAATTCGAATTCAAGCAGACCCAAGATCGAATTGTTCTATGGAGCTTCATGAGAAGAGATATGTGAAAAGCACTGTTAAGCCAAGGGCTAGTTCGAAAGACATATTGGAAGAGGAAATGTTGAAGAAGATTGCGAAAGTAAGGCGCAAGACAAGGAGGAGGAATGATGATGAAAGTCCCTTGGACTTGAGATTCATGTCTACAACCGTACATGGGAAAAAGTTCTCTGCTTTGATAGACACGGGGGCTACCCATAGCTTCCTAAGTCGAAAGGTAGCTTCATCTCGTAGAAAGAGGAAGGCTAGCATCGAGAAAGAGTTGAGTGCTTTCAAGGTAGTCAACTCGATCATGAAAGTAGTGACTGGTGTCATGAAAGGCACACATGTGAGAGTAGGGTGATGGTTTGGAAAGATAGACTTAAGAGTCATTGACATGGATGATCATTCTATGATGGACCATACCAATGATGGACCGAGACATTCTCTTAATTCTTGTAATCAATCTTAAACTATTTTATGAAAGATAGATAAACCATTTAAATATTTAGCTCAAACTCTTGTATTAAACACCATACCTCAAGTCTCTTTTGCTCTCCAATATTATTAGGTTTAATTATTATAACACAAAAATCATTCTACATTGTCAATAATTTTTTGCGCTTACACTGAAATCAATTAACACTATTAATCCAATGACTTTACAAGTAATGTACCATCATACATGCAATTATATCAAATCAGAAATCAACATATACTGTAATGAAATCAATGGGAATTGTCTTGTTACAAGTAACATTTCAATTTACCACATGTGCAAATGCAGGTTCACATTCTATCATTCATGTAGTTTTAAAAACTTCAGATGGCATGCCAATTATAATTCAACTAGATCCAACAAAAACATTTAACATTAAATATCACATGCCATGCCAATTATAATTCAACTATCCAACAAAAACATTTAACATTAAATATCACATGCCATGCCAATTATAATTCAACTATCCAACAAAAAAATTTAACATTAAATATCACATGCCATGCCAATTATAATTCAACTATACAACAAAAACATTTAACATTAAATATCACACATCAAATGTAATTCAGATGACAACATTACTTCACATTCACATGCCAAAAGTACTAAAACCATCCAAAGAACACTTAAATCAATGAACACTATTAATCCAATGACTTTACAAGTAATGTACCATCATATGTATGCAATTATATCAAATCAGAAATCAACATATATTGTAATGAAATCAATGGGGATTGTCTTGTTACAAGTAACATTTCAATTTACCACATGTGAAAATGTAGGTTCACATTCTATCATTCATGTAGTTTTAAAAACTTCAGATGCCATGCCAATTATAATTCAACTATCTAACAAAAACATTTAACATTAAATATCACATGCCATGCCAATTATAATTCAACTATCTAACAAAAACATTTAACATTAAATATCAACAAAAACATTTAACATATGTCCAAAAATATGTCCAAAAAACATATTGTAATAAAATATGTCCAAAAATTGTAAATCTCACTCAAGTATCAAACTGTATCAAGTTTAACAAACTTTAAAACCATCTAAATTTTGAAATTAAATCAAATCTACTGTATATCTTGTCCATCAAATGGAGGATCTAGCCTCTGGGTCTCGGTTAGCTCCCTATCTTGTAAATAGGAAACCTACATACACAATGCACATGTACTTGAACATTAAAATTTGAAGTTTTAAAAATGAATGAGAATATATATATCTAGAACTTCATGTAAAAAACAAAATATAACAAAAAAATCACGCAATACCTCATAAGGTTGCCTCTCCATTTGATGAACAGGTTCTGCCATAGAAACATCTGCAGTAGTAACCTGTACAATATACATGTACAATTAAATATAAATATATATATACATAAATAATTTATATAAATTAAAAACTTTCAAATGAAAATGCACGTGTACATATATAAACTTATTTGAACAATAATATTAAAAAAAAGAACTAAAAACAACTTCTTCAAATGCTGTGGATGTTCCTATCTCCGTCGCTAGAGTCCTCGGATTAAAAAAATCTTCTATACGAACCTAAATTCAAAAAATTTTAAATAACTCAAAATATAGATCTCTCTCTATATATATCTCAAATTTTAATGGAACTTTTTTAGGTAACATAAATTTTGAACTTGTGAAAAATTGTCCATACTTGTACATCTCCCAATGAAGTAGAAGGTATATCTCTTAAGGAATAAGAAGGTACTGCCATCCCAAAAACATCAGACGGAATCAGTACTTGTTAAAACATTTTATCAAATTATATATATACATACATGTACATGTGTGGCAACAATTATTTATTTTAGAGTCACTTAAAAAACACTAACATACATGTGCCAACATATCATGATGGTCAGACCCATCTGCATCGTTTGAGCCAGAGGTCCCGAACGTAATATTAGCATTTTCATCACGCATCATGCCTGAGAACTGCAAATGGTGTTTTAACATATAATCATACATTTTTGTTAGATTAATGTACACATACAAATAAATGTATACATGTGTACATACACAGGTATTTATTACAAATTGTACACATGTATATGTAAATATAATTTCAAACCCTAAGGTCACTAACACATATCGTTCCGGTGCCCTCTTCCTCACGAAAAATTAGGTCTTGCAGACCATTGCGACAATTTATTGCGTATGTTCGGAGATCTTCAACATTCATGTTGTAAATCTCTTCATCTGTATGATAAACAAAATTGGCACGTGCATTTTCACGTGCTCTTTGTCGATTTAAGCCAATATTGACTCCACTCAATCCGCTATGAACATTTTCGATCATAACATCTCTTTCTTCACGACTTATTTGAGAAGTCGCATCCATCTCTGATCGTAGGGTTTCGACTCGAGACGGTCGACTCACCAATGGCGGCTCAGGGCGAGGCAACTCCACATCTCGCTTAGCGCCCTTACGTTGATATAATCGACCTCTCCCCGGGCCAAAAAATTCTGAAGGAAGGTCATTATAGTCGGGTTTCATACCCAAAAAAAATTCTACATAAAACATTCGTGCAAAATAAAGAGGAACCTCATCATTCCATGGAAGCCTTCCAAAGGCCGCAAGATGTCGACTATACAAATATTGTGCTTTTTCTGGGTGCTTGAAATACTGCACCTTCAACATTTTTCTTTTTAGCCCTTCCTTATAATTAAACATTGACTTAGCATTAGCTCTTGAAACTCTTTGTTTTATGTCCTGCCATTTATCGGGACCTATCACTGTTTCTTTTCTCTTTCTCATCACTTCTACAAACGAATCAGTGGTTGGCCCCAAATCTTTGTACACTTTTACCATTTCACTCAATGAATGTGTAACTATTTCTAGGCTTTGTCTACTCTCAGCAGGTAGAGACAAAGACTCCAGATCTCTTTGCAATTTTGCATGAAGGCTTTGACACCTTTGTAAGGTGCATTCCGCCATGTTCATTTCCCATGGTATATCAGTAATCTCAGCCGGATAAGTTGTGGTGGGTTGACAACCTTCTTCTTCAATGTAGCGCGCTGCCCTGCGTCTTTTTTGACCACTGGCTCGAACATTTTCAGCCTCTGCATCAATATATATATAATTTCATATATTAGAAAAAACACGTGTAAAAAAAATTGTAAAAATTTAATGAAAAAATATTGAAATTGATGGCAACCTTGATGTTGTTGGTTAACATCATCTCCAACATGCCCCTGCTGAGAACCAGCCCCAGAATGATGCTGCTGAGAACCAGACCCACAGTGACCCTGTTGAGAACCAGCAGCCGTTGATTGCTGGCCTTCGGGGGAATAAATATCACCCCCTTCCTGCACCCTGCTACTTCGACCGGTTGAACCTTGGCCACGCTCCATTGATGGAGTAGAAAGCCTTCTCCTCTTGCCTCCTAAAAATTAAAATATGAAACTTATTAACAACTAATTTCACTCACAAAGTTAATAAAAAAATCAATTCCATATGTACACACATTAATGGAGATTTAAGATTATATTTAAATACCGTGAACATCCTCCGATCCCTGAGCCTCCATATGGGATTCAGCTGATCTTCGTCTTTCATCCTCCATGATATATATCTATTGGTCGACATTCACAAAATCGATTTCAAAAAATCAATACCTCAGAGTAAAATCCAATTTGGGGCTGTTAAATCCAATTTGGGGCTGTTAAATCCAGTATGTTCTATATTTCTTACATTTCTGCCCTCCTATTTTTCTTTCCAACCAAGGTTTATAAAATAACATGAGAAGCAACATGAGACTTGGAACAATAATTTTCATTATCTATATGGAAGGCAAGAATGATTATATCCCCTTAAGCTTAAGCTTAAATGTAGTTTGTCAATTTTTATCATATATTTTTTGGTAAGTGTAAATGTTTTTTTATCTATAGTACAAGTCATGAGTTCCCCAATTTTACCTTATGTAAAGCATGATTCTAGGATTACTAAAATTTGTACTTGGTTTTTTAAGAGTATATCAAATAAAGTTTTTGAGAAGCAAATATGGCTTGTTCCTTAGAATTTGGCACTTAGAATTTCCATAACGCTTATAACCCCATCCTTACAATTTTTATAATTTCCATGATAAGACATTTGAATTTCCTTCCCCATATTTCTTGTTAATGATTATAACCTTAAAATGGCTAATATTGGTTTGTCATCATCATCTAAAAATGACTTGGCAGACGAAAATTTACCATGTCAATCATCATCACTTCACACCATCTCATACATGACCCCTTCTACATATTATATGCATGAATTTTTGGAATGTCATCCTCTCTACCTATCCCACGAATGATTGTGACAACAGGTGAATAAAATACAATTTATAAGCAGAAGATAGTTTCTAGTTTGTCCTCCTCCATCCGCCCCATAGCTAGTGATTTCTCAATTTTCCACTTCCAACTTTCTATTCTCGAAATTCATTAGCAGCTAATATTATCGATAGCCACACCACTGTACATATAATTATTATATACACTAGGTCATTTTTGAGAAGATGATTACAAACCAGTGCTAGCCCATTAAAGGTTATAATCATTGGTGCCTAATGTGGGGTGGACAATTTAAATCAAGTTCGTATCAAAGTACAATTTAGCTCATTTTAGTCAAGGTTAGTTAGAAGAATTAGCTATTGGTTTCTACCTTCAATTTCCTCTGAAAATGAATGTGTACGTGCTTTTGAGAGACATTAGAGGAACAAGGTCCAAATTTTTGATGAAAATTTGCTATGAAAGTAAAGGGTTTTAAAGGCAAGCATGTACAAGGCATAGTTGAGCCAAATGTTTTTCAAGAAGGGCCTAATTATTTGGGTCTTGGTTATGGAAAACATGGAAAATGCTCATGATGAATGGAACATGTACATAGTTTACCTTAAAGTTGTTGTGTTTTACGGATATTAAAATGAAGAACTTCTATTTAGATCCATTCCAGAGATTGACTGCAGGGGCATTTACTAGATATGTCACCTTTCATAAAAGATGAGATCCGGAGGCTACCTGGCCCTTTACAGACTCTGCCTATAGAACTTGTAGAAGTAAACACTAGAGGCATTAACAATATCAAAGAACGTTTTCATGCTCAGACATGGGAATGTGTCTCTTTCCCTACGCAAAAAAATAGTTTTTGAGGTAGTTAATCTTCATAGACAGGTCATCAAGCAAGTCAATGTGATCATCCCTCCTTCCCTCCCTTCTAAAATAATTATGTTTTGCGGGTCAAAAATCCAAAATATGGAGACAATTATCACCAAATCCAACGTACGATTATGCATGATGGAGAATATCTAGCGCTTTCCCTTGTTAAATATATTAACAAGGGAAAGCGCTAGAGATTCTCCATCATGCATAATCGTACGTTGATGGTTATAGAGTGAAAAAGCTGAAAGAATCAACATGTAGGGTCATTTTAATGGGGGGTGGAGAATTCAGGTCTTTGCAAATTCAAAGTATGGTGCATGTTGCATGAAGCAAGATGTTGAAAGTAGAGTTATGTTAGACACACTTAAATGCAACAAATATGGAAATTTGTACATGAGCTCTATTATTTGACTTCAGAGTCAGTTGTTTGAAAAGGCATGTTTTGCCAACTTGTGTTTGGTTGATGGTTTTGTACACCAATATGTAAGAGTACATGGACATATTCACATGATGTGAATTTGTTTTTTTCTTTGAAGGAGAAAAATGATGTGTTTTCAGTTTGATGGTTTTGTTTGTGACAAGACGTCACAAGATTTTGCGAAGGTCCACTCTTTAGCGAGAGCCTCATGATTACAACCTATCCGTGAGAATAAAATGGGAGTGCATCCTTATTTTGAAAACAAGTAGGATTCTAAGCTACCTAGGACTCGAACCATCATTTTTAAATTTGAAATATAATGGTGTTGTTTCAATCCCTGAATCCACAACCCTAACACATGAAATCAATAATCTAATTACACATGAAATAAATAGTTATTTTCTCCAAAATTAAAAATATAACTTAAAACTAAATTCAACATAGTTGAAAGAAAAAGAAGCACCATTGAAATGGTTTGCTGACAAATGGTTAGATTTCTTATCCAATTAAGGCCTAGCATGTATTTTGATGTTTCATTAATTTCTTTGCAAATTGAAAGTATGGTGCATGTTGCATGAAGCAAGATGTTGAAAGTACATGAGCTCTATTATTTGACTTCAGAGTCAGTTGTTTGAAGAGGCATGTTTTGTCAACTTGTGTTTGGTTGATAGTTTTGTACACCAATATGTAAGAGTACATGGACATATTCACATGATGTGAATTTTTTTTTTCTTTGAAGGAGAAAAATGATGTGTTTTCAGTTTGATGGTTTTGTTTGTGACAAGACGTCACAAGATTTTGTGAAGGTCCACTCTTGAGCGAGAGCCTCATGATTACAACTTATCCGTGAGAATCAAATGGGAGTGCATCCTTATTTTGAAGGAGAAATTTCAATAGGCTTTAGGAAATTTAATTTCAAGTCATTTAATTTCACTAGAAATAATTCAGAGGTACATGAAATGAATAGTATTTAGGAAGAACAATAGTCCCTCATGGAATATGAAGAAAGTAGCCACTTCATTTTGTATATATGCATGCTTTGAGTTACTCCTCAAAAAGTTTCAAAACATGTGTATTTATTCCTCTACCCATCTCGATTTTCATAGGATCCATAGCACATACATTTCTATATGCCCTAGTTGTTGTAAGGCCTAATTTTTTCATCACTTTCAAAGGTATTACATCAGTTGTTTCTCCTAAATCTAGCATATAGTTGTGTAATAATATTTTATTTATTAGTAGGAATATATGAAAATGTTTATGAATTACATTTTTATTCCCTTGATTCATCTTTTATAACTCTATATAGGATAATCCTCAAAAGTAGGGTCATCTACTTCATCAAATTTTAAGAACTTCTTAACCTTAAATATCTTTATTTCATATTTGCATAACTTCCACAAATGGGATAGAAACAAGATATTTTCCAAGTGTTGAAGTAAACCAACTTTAATTTCATTGTACACTCTTTATATATAGGTATGGTTGAATGTTATACATCTGGTACATAGATCAATTTGTTGTTTTCATTGTTTCCTCTTAAAAATTATTTGAAGTGGGAGCGAAGAGTTGGTTTCTTCCTAGGTTGGCTTACATTTCCTTTAATATGTGATCCATCCCTTTCTCTAATTCATATTTTTATCTCTTCTATTAATTATGTTATTCTTTCTATGTATTGTTAGTACAAGGGGGTGAAATAATTTCTTATCATTTTCTAAGTGGTGAGGTCATTTGAATCTCCAATAGTTGTGTTGGTGTGGTGGGAACCATGCTAGGAGTTGGGTATTCCATTGATATGGTCAAGGTACTTAGTGTATGAGGAGCATCCAAAATTAGGCGGATTGGGATCTTGATGAGGGGGATATGTCACTTGATGCATGCAGTGATGATGGTATTTGATGAGTAAAGGACACATATAGATGAGATCTAATGAACACCTAGTTCTATGCACCAATTTACATCTAACAAGGTTTCCTCCCGAAAGAGGTATTAGATCCCAAGTATGCACCAATTTACCATGAAGGAAGGAGGAAACCTTGTTAGATCCTCGAAAGTTTCTATAAATATTTTTAGATCACAAGCCTTTGAAAACTGATCTAAAAGAGAGAAGAATATATGTTATCACTAAGCTGGAACCAATTGGGTTGTTCAATGGTCAACCTTATGTAACTATTTCAAATCACTTTGGACTGAAAGTTAGCCCTTCTAGTTAGAGAGGGCTCTCTCAAAGAAAACAAATGAATACTCAAGATCAAATTTATATTGCAAATGGATAACTCTTTTTGTGTTTTAAGTTATTTTGCTGGTGGAAGATGTATGAAAGGCTACCAATAGATCTTTGTTACAACGATCTGCCACCTAGGCTAGACTTCGATACTGACCTAGAGACCTAATTCAAATAGGATTACATCACTTTTGAGGAAAAATAGGGGTATTTCAATTTTAATAGAGTTGGTAATAAAAGTGCCTATTTTTTTGTTAACATATTCACTTCCATTATATACTCCTAACTTCTAAAGTTGATGTCCTAATTGTTTTTCTACAAGAACATGTAAGCCAAAAAGTTCACTCTTAAGTTTTAAAAAATAAATCTCGGTGTGTCTGGAGAATCTATCAATAAAATTTAAGTAATTGAAGCTATAGAAATAAGTAGAAGGAAGAGAATCACAAAAATCACTATGAACAAGCGACAAGGGGGGAAATTAAGAGGGATAATTTTATTTCCATGGTAACCTAGTAAAGTCCCTACTTCTTGTATATCCTCAATATATAATTTCCATGAAAAGTAGTTTTAATTCGTAAGTAGGAGATTACCTAGACTAGCCATATTACAATATGCAAATAAGATTATTTCAAAAGAAAAAATTAATTGTTTAGAAGGGGAGTTCTCAAATAAATGGTTAGTTTTATGAAAATGACACTACAAATGTAATTTGGATGTCAAAATTATACCATTTTGAAAAAATATATAAAAATGAACAAAAATACTATGTTGGAAGTGGAGGTTGATCAACGCAATGATGGTTGTACATTGACACTATTGCGTTAATTTACAAACCCAAAAATATAAAATTAAAACAAAGAAATTTATAAAATTAAATTAACAGAGACAAAAAATTAAAAACAAAACACAAAAAAAAAAAAAAATCATTTCTTCTCTAACTTTAATTATAAGCTCACATTTACAAATATACAGTTAGTTACTTGTATTAATGCAAGTGACTCACTTTTATAAATAAGTGAGAAACATGTTTACAATAAGGTCACTTTATAAATTAAATTCATATGAAAAAAAATAGAAAAAAAATATAACATATAAAAAAATCTCAAAAAAAAAGGTGAAACAACAACCGCAACAATTTAATGAAAAAGGAACTACTTGTAATTTAATAAAGTAAATTTTAACCTATTGAATTAATGCATATATAAAAAAAAAGTTAAGAAGGATAAAGGATGTTGTTTCTTTTTCTTATTCTCTAAGTATGTGTTTGCCTAATGCTTATGTATTTGCTTGCAAAAAACTTCAACATGGTTGCATGCAAAAACAAATAATTTTTTCAAATAAAAAAATTGAAAACTTTACAAGCTTGGGGTTAGATTTAAAATGGTCTACGAAAAAAATAAATACCAATTTTCTTTTTTATTTGTGATTTATCAAGATCAAAAAGAGTGAAGGCAAAGAAAAGAATACACACAAACTGAGAATAAAAAATAGAAAATAATATAATAGAAAAATATAAGAATACACACAAAACAGAGATAGGAGCCAAGAAGCAGATTTGAAAAAAGATTGGTAGTGGCCAGTGGGAAATCAAGGAATGTAAAGAGGGTCTGTTCAGCCTTCTCCATCTATGCCCCTGTTACAAACTGACTCTTCTCTGTTTTCTCATTATTGGCTGATTTTTTATTATATATATATATGAAGAAGGCAGTATCATAGTTTTGGACCCTTCACAAAGATCTGGTAAGTGGTTATTTTTTTCACTCTTCTGTAGCTTCATAATATGCACACAGGACAGCAACTATGTGTTCTCTTAGATTGATTAAAAGAAACTAAAACAAATCATTTTGTGGACAGATCCAGTTCTCTGCACACCACTGGATATGCTGAGCAGGAACATGTAAAAGGAAATCTGAATATTGGGCGTACTCATACAATATATAAAACTTTAATCCATGCTCACTGTTTATGTAGAAAAGAATATATTGAAAAGCCGAGAACTTTCATGAAGTTTTCAAAGTTTGAACTTTTAAATAGGGGGAGACAGGGCTCACAAATTCCAACATATGGACAGAACACCAATACTGCTAACAGAAATGCCAAATATATGACGGCTGGATATCGGAGCCGTACCAGCAGCATCATATTTGCTGAGCTTTTAAAATAAAATGAAAAATATATTAAAAGATTCTGAAACTGAAACATGATGTCCATCCACGCACATAAATAGCTACTCGCGCAATCAGTCCGGCTTAAAGCTGTGGTAAATTTTCAAATAATTTACTAGTTTTATAACTCTTTTTCAAATAATTTACTAGTTTTATAGCTGCAGAAAAATTCTAAATATTTACTCTTTTTGTCACTCCATCGTAAAGTTGCAGAAAATTTTCTAAATATATTGCTGGTATCCCTCAAACCTAAAATCTCTGAAATCGTTCAAATTTGAAGGGAAAATGGGCACTCCTTAGACAAGAAAACTATGGAAATAAAACAAATGCTACAGCCACATCGTTTGTAAGGTCCCAGCACGTAGAATAAAGATGACATATTTAACATTACATGCCAGGGAACTAAACTATGAGAAATCTTAGTGCAAAATCCAGATTAAACTCCTAGCGAAGCTAAATTTCTTCTTCTAACTTCAAAATCACACGAAAATCGTTCAAACTGTTAAAATTTGAAGGAGAGAAAAATGAAGCAACACGCCTTAGCCAAGAAAACTATGGAACTAAAGCAAATGCTGCAGCTACCTAAGAATTTACACGATCAGAAGACAAATTGGCCAACGCGGATGTAACTGTACAAGTGAAATATTTAATTTTTGATTTTTCATTCATATAAATCTCAAAAGTCTTCATGAAAAGACGGAATAACATACCCGAGCCAACCGGGACGTAACAGCAGGAGCGCCAACGCGGACGTAACAGCAGGAGCGCCAACGCGGACGTAACAGCAGGAGCGCCAACGCGCAGAATCGAAAAAAAGCTGCAAATATCTGTGCAACAGCAGAAACAAAGCCAACGCTGAAACAGAGACAAACAGAAACAGAGCTGAAAAATCGCGCGAACAATAGAAACAGTAACATTCACGGGAGATGTATTTATAAAAACATAGTTCGGCCAAACTTTTTTATAAGTTCGGCCGAACTCCTGTTGCCGGTTTTCCAAACCTCCGGAAAAAATTATGTTTGCTGCGCCGTCACTGTGCCGTCAATCTAAACGGACTCAAAAGTTCGGCTGAACTCTTTAAGAAAGTTCGGCCGAACTATTGCCGAAAAAATTTTTCTGCCCCCGATTCTCACAAAAGTGTAACCCAGCTTCACGTTTCCGCCCAGACATGTTTTGTTATTGTTTTTATTTAATTTTTTAATGTAATATGCATAACATATAATATATAGAGAGAGGGAGTGTGCACACACTTAGAAAAATATCTTATTATAAGTATTAGTTTATTGTATGTTTATTAACTAAATTTAAATATAAAGTTTTGAAATTTCATACTTGAAAATAAAAATCTCCCCTTGATGGAATGACTAAGACATGCCAGGTGGGAGAGTGCATGACCATCCTCCCATCAAGAACTCATAGATGAGGATGTGGCCATGCACCCTCCCCCCCCCCATTTTCATTAACAATCCGTCATGAAGTCTCCTAGAGTAGCGTTTGACATCACTCCAATTTGGTGTTAGATCCCTCTAGAACTAGTATTGGTTTAATGGTTGGAGCTAAGATGAAATTAATATTAGTTGTGATATTGGGGTATGTAATTATAGAGACATAATTTTCTTCATTATGAGGATGCATGCCTCTGTAGAACATTCATAATATGTAGGTGTGGCCATTTTCTCCAAGAACTGGTCATAATTTTCACAAGGCAAATGTTAATTCAGGCTACAGGGCCTTGTAATGTAGTCAATTATTAGCATTCATTGGCTATTGTTCTTAAACTAGAACAATTTCATAGGAGGTTTCCTCTACGGATACTACTTTAATCCTGCATAGTGGATAATTTTCTACCCTTTGTTTTTTCCTTTATTTCTGGTGTTCTCTCCCAATGCATCCCTTGGGCATTGGGTACATTGTTTTCTCTTTTTTATTTTTTTCATGTCCACTTGCAACCTTTGACTTATACTATTATTTTTAGTTTTTGTTGGTATATCCTTCTCTTTTGATATATTTTTCAAGTCACAAATGATATTTCTCCTTTAAGTTATTTTCTGAATCAATTCTTGAGGAAATCCCTCATCCCCCAAGTTCCTATCCTCCTTGTATTCCACTACCCTTCACTTCCATATCTTGAGAAAATGTTAATATTTTATGAAGTGTGTGTTATTATTAATTCAAGCTTACAATGTATCATTGATGCATTCAAATCCAATGAGGAGTGGCCCACTACATAAAACAAGGAGGCTTTGGAGCCCAATAGAAATCTTAAACTTCAACGCCTTTGTATTGCATTCACACTCATTGAATATTCATTAAAAAATAATCGCAGTGAAACATGACATTGTAGGAAAGGACATATGATTGATAGATATCAAAGTGGATGGAGAGGTAGCATACATGATGCTTAACACGACCCACACCAGAGGAGATACAACTAATACATGTATATTATTGATATCTACTATCATTTGAAAATTATATTGGGTAGTGTATTTTTGGATCATAATGAGGCCAAGGAGGAAGTCATCCTCATGTTGGATGAGTTACAACTTTCCATGAAGAACCTAGAGAAGCACTTGAATCGAATTGAATTTCGTTTGGTCCTTCCTCCATATGCAGGCTATGTTCCATACAATAGCAAAGAGCTAATCATAGTCAAAGAACAAAACTCTTCTAAGTTTGAATAATGGGCTATATTCATTTGGTTGGGAGGTTACTAGTTAGTTATTTCTCACATTCCTGCCCTGAATGCACCTATAGCCAAGAAAACTATTTTTTTTTTCCAAAATGGCCACCATTAACTTGGTTAAGTCCATAGGAATAGGTATACCACAAAAATCGGGTGGTAAAAGGAAAAAGAAAAAGAAAAATAATTCGAATGAGAAGAAAAAACGAAATCTCCAAATGCCAATGTTGGGGGAAAGAAAGAGTGAAAGCTAAAGTTCTCATGAAATATTTGTGGTGGAGTCCATATGATACATCCTTGTCCACATTTGGTCAATTTCAATGAGAACAATACTTATTGAAATCATCCCACCACACAACCTGTTATGTTGAACAATCCTTTCCCACTTTTGCAACAATGCAAAATCATGATTGTTGAAAATATCTCTCCTCCACAAGGGGTAACTACAACCATTATGTTATGTGAATAAATTTTAAACTTGACCATGAGATGAAAAATAGATGCAATATTCAATGCAAATGTCGATGTTAATTCAAATTCAAAAGTCGAAGAAAATATGGGTGCAATAATAGGTGCAAAACTTGGCACAAATTGTGGTGGAACAAAAGTGGATGCAACAATGGAAACAAACTTGGAAGCGAAAAGGATGCAAACCTGAATGCATAATAAAATTTAAAAAGGAATGTAAACATGGACACAAACATGGTTGGAATAGTGGGCACAAAATTAGATGCAAAAGTGGATGGAACAAAAGTAGATTGAAGAGTAGGTGAAAAATGATATGCAAAATCTTATGTAAAAGTGGATGCAAAAACATAAATAGTATTCGATGAAAGATTGGACAAAAAAAGGGATTCAAATGTGGATGAAAATGTGGGTGCAATGGTAGACATAAATCATGGCACAAATTGTGGCTCAACAAATGTGGATGTAAAAGCAGATACAATAAAAGAAAAAAAGAAGATGCAAACTTGGATGCAAAATAAGATGGAAAAATTGATGCAAAAGTGGATGCAACTAGTGTCAAATTCCATCATGTACAACTAAGATGATTAATATAGTAATTTAATTTGATTCCTCTTTTTGAGAGGATCAAAATTTACCTATATATCTCCCCAATTGGTTAAGCATAAATTAAGTTATGAATTATTTTAGTATTTTATGGGCCGGCCTAACCGCACATTGATCCGGTCAAAGCTCGAAGCAGTCCCTTACAATGTTATAAATAGAGGCAAACTAAAGACAATTTGTACAATTTATCAAGTGATCTATTATTTTTTTCCATTGGTTTGTTTTGTCTATTTTTATGTCTTGGCTCCTACAAGTACGTCGGGAGGAGTTCGCATAAAGGGTTTGGATCACAGATGTGATCATGCATCACATTTGGGTGATCTGAAGCATAGTCGAGGGAAGGAAGAGTTGAGGTAGCGGCCTAAGTAAGCAAAGCCATGGGTTGTGTGTGCTTTTCCTGGGGACAAGGACCCAAAATTTGATATCTCATCTTGTATAGGGTGTGGAGAAGTCTCATAATTTTGGACGGGATGATCTGAAGTACAGTCGAGTATACAAAGTGTTGTAGTAGTGGTTCAGAGCCCCAAATCCATGGGATGAGAGTATTAAGGATGAAAATTAGAGAATTACTGGACAGATCTAATTTGATTCACCTTCAGTTGATTGCGCAGTTCCTCTCGACATCAGTCGTTCAAATCTAGGACTTCAGAGTTGAAACCACTTAGTGATCTATCATATTTGTGTTTTTGTATTATAGATTTGTTGATTTTTAGATAATATCTGTTTCTTACTATTGCAAGATGTATCTATAGTCCTCATTCAGTATCAGTCTTATTCATAATTTTTCTACAACATGTGTCAGTGCATTTTAGTTCTCAGATTCAGTTTCCTTCACGCATAATTATGGGTATGGTTTTATTGTGTGTATGCTATTTTTTTTGTTAATCATAAATATATGCCCCAATGGATCCTTGTACTCTATTATTGAATCATTTGATGATGATCTAAGAATAATAATTTATAATGGTTTTCCCCATAGTGGACTTTGCCCTGGTCTCAGACCAATCATGGTGTCTCTATGTGTTCATGCATCTCTTCCTTTGATATTTTTTTTCACTCCTTAGATGATGGTGATGGTAGTGGTATTGTTCTTTCTGCATAGTTTCATATTTTGATAGTTAATAATACAGATCTGTATAAAGGTATAATTATTTGGGGTGAATTTAACATGTTAATTATGAAATGTAACTATCAATGTAAAGAATAATGCTTCTTTATGAAAAAATAACATGGTGTTAGAGCTAGTGGAAGTAAAGCGATGGCGATCTCCAAAAAGATAAAATTTTATGGAAGCAAGCAGAAGATGGTAAAGACCTAAAATAATTCTAGTGTATGAAGAAAACCCTAGGAATTGGTTATGAAACCCTCACAATGGTATATAAGGAGATGCTCAAGTACCTGGGATCGATTTTAAATATGAACTGGTTATTAATAGTTGTTTATTGAAGGAAACATTTTTTATCACCTATGGATGGCTCTTGAAGGTTTGTTTGAGAGGGAGAGGATCATCTCTCATTGAAGATAAGTATTCCTTTACTTATAACCACTACTCTTGTTTATGATTATGGATATGATTTCTATGATTATTGTTTCTAGTCATTACTTCCTGCATGTATATTTGAGCACCTAGATATATATAACCTTTGTTATAAAATGTGATGAGTGGATCCCTCTTGAGGATCTTTGGAAATGCAGGAAATGCATGAAGGTTGGTTGGATCTAGAAATGTAGCTAGATCTGGAAAAGGAAATATGGATAGATATGGAAACAATAAAGAGGCACTTAAGCACTACAAGATGCCTATGTGAACATGCACATGTAATACTACTAGGCATGTATGGTCTATTATTTCAATTTTATGATTCAGCCACAACGTTGGATGGATAGGTAAGCCCTATGGTATATTGGGAATATCTCCTTCTTAGATGGATCATGCATGTATATAAAAGTGATTGGAATTTATGTTTCCTATGATGAAATGGTGCACCTAGTATTGAAAATTTTGATAAAAATGAAATTATTAACTCTGCAAGAGTACTTATTTATGATCTTGGATATAATGGCATATCTAGATGTGTGGCTAACATCTATTGTTTTTGAGATCCTGATTTTGAATCTAGTCTTGACTCTTCATACGCATAAGATTTGTTGGATCTCTTATATAAGGTGATCACATTTATATGGTTTTCAAAATGTGTGTGAAAATGTTATGAAACCAGCTCCAAAAATAGAAGAAAAGAGAGATAAACGCTTTAGTAATAAACCACTTCGAGGGGGCAACCTCCAATACATTACATAAATGAACAATTCTTCGATGATACAAAGACCAAAACCTCCTTCTATATATATGAGTCCATGGGGCCACAATATAATCCTAGCTGACCTAACAATAATAATGTAAGGGCACAATAATAACAATATTGGGGTTACAGGGGTGCAACAATAACAATAAGGGGGCTACAATAATAACAATAAGGGATGTAACAAGTAATATAGGGACCTAACATGCCCCTCTCCTTCAAAAAAGTGTTGTCCTCAATGCTTGAGTAGCTCTGGGTTCTTCTGTATAAAATTCTCATCCTCCCATGTAGAATCTTCAGTGGGTAATTTCTTCCACTTGATGACATACTCTAAAATTGATCAATTTCGTAACTGTCGAGTTCTTGTTTTCATGACTGCTTCAGGTTCCAATATGATTTTTCCTTCCTCATCAAGTTCTGGAAATATTGTTTGAACTGGAATATTTTCACCTATAACCTTCTTTAAGCATGAAACATGGAAAGCTGGATGCACTCACGAAGAAGCAGGAAGCTCCAATTTGTATGCCATAGTACCAATATTTTGCAACACCTTGTAAGGACCATAGTACTTTGGTGATAATTTATTATCCTTCTTAGCTTGCTTGAGGGACATTATTTTGTATGGTTGTAGGCGTAAAAATACCCAATCTCCTACATCTTAACTTTCTCTCGCTGCGATGTTTATCTACCTGTTGTTTCATTCGATTTTGTGCTAAATTTAGGTTATCCTTTAAGAGTTGGAGAACTTCTTGTTGATGCTCGATGTGATCTTCCACTGCTTGAACCTTAGAATTTTCTCTTAAATATGATGTGATGGATGGTGGATGATATCCATAAACAGCCATAAATGGGGTCATTTTTGCTGCAGTATGGAAGGAAGTGTTATACCACCATTCAGCGAGAGGTAACTACTTGACCCATTATGTTTGTTTATCATATACAAAACAAAAAAGACATCCTTCCAAAAATTTATTCGCAATCTCAGTTTGACCATCAGATTGAGGATGATAAGATGAGCTATGAGTTAATTGAGTACCTAAACAAGAAAATAACTCTGTCCAAAAATTTCCAGTAAAAATGGGATCTTTGTCGCTCACAATAATATTTGGGTTTCCATGTAGCTTTTGAATTGTGTCCATAAATGTAGTAGCAACTATACTTGCTTTAAGTGGATGAGATAATGAAAAAAGGTGTGCATACTTGGGAAGTCTATCAACTACCACCATGATAACACTCTTTCCTTCGGACTTAGGTAAACCTATGATAAAATCCATTGAAATATTCTCCTAATGTTGACTTGGAATGGATAATAGTTGTAGAAGACCCAGGGTCTTAATTGTCTCAACTTTATTTTGCTAGAAAACCAAACATTCCACTACAAACTTTTGAATATAAGATTTAAGGCCATCCCAAAAAATTCTTTCTTCACCCTGTGTTATGTTTTTAAAAATCCTGAGTGTCCTCCTAAAGGAGAAGTGCGCAATTCCAAAAGAATATTTTGTTTTAGTTGGGAGTTCTTACAAAGATATAAATGATATTTGTACCATAGGGAATAATTTTTCCAACTAAATGTATCATATGTACTAGGATCTTACTGCAAATTTTGAATGAGTGTCCACACTTCTTTGTCCTTATTCCATTCATCCCTTACTTCAGTTATCCAATCTGGTTTGATAATAGAAATGGCATAATGCAATGCTTCCACCTCTTCATTCTTTCTTGAGAGTGCATCTGCAACAATATTTAGCTTCCCTTTCTTGTAGATTATTTCAAAGTCATAACCTAATATCTTTGTGACCCATTTTTGCTACTCTTCGGAAGATAGTATTTGTTCCTAAATTTGTTTAAGACTATCATGATAAGTTTTTACCTTGAAGTGTCTTCTTATTAGGTAAGGTCACCATTTCTTTAGTGCATGTAGTATTGCCAACATTTCCTTCTCATAAATAGATTTATTTAAATACTTTCCTTTGATTGGATGCCTTTCAAAAGCAAAGGGTCTTCCCTCTTGCATTAAAACAACACCAATTCCATTTCCTGAGGCATCACATTCCACAATAAAGGTTTTTATGAAGTCTGGCGTAGCTAAGATCGATGTTAGGTGCATTGCCTCTTTAAGATGTTCAAAGGCCTTAGTTG
The DNA here is from genome assembly GCA_034641835.2 of Pinus albicaulis. Lineage (NCBI taxonomy): Eukaryota > Viridiplantae > Streptophyta > Pinopsida > Pinales > Pinaceae > Pinus > Pinus albicaulis. The sequence goes on along the minus strand of CM076583.1, from coordinate 183,371,107 downwards.
CTTGCAGAGTCCATGAAAATGCATCTTTCTTCAACAATGTTGTTAGAGGTGCTCCTATTATCCAATAATTCTTAAAAAACTTTTGATAATACCCTGTTAACTCAAGAAATCCTCGCAACTGCTTTATGGTTGTGCGGACTTTCCATTCCTTAATGGCTTTAATTTTGTTAGGGTCTACCTTAACACCCTTGTGAGATACAATATGACCCAGATATTCCACCTCTTGTACTCTAAAGAATCATTTGGATTTTTTTTCATATAATTGTTTCTCCTGCAATAGTTTGAGCAACCTCTCAACATGCTGAACATGATCCTTCCAAGACCTACTGTAGATTAGTATATCATCAAAAAATACTAGCACAAATTTTGTAAGGAAGGTTTTGAAATTGGAATTCATCAACCCTTGAAATGTAGAAGGTGCATTGGTAAGGCCAAAAGGCATAACCAAAAATTCATAATGACCCTCATGAGTTTGAAACACTGTTTTCAGAATATCTTCAGTCTTCATTCTAATTTGATGATATCCTGAATGAAGATCCAATTTTGTAAAGTAAATTGCTCCATGTAATTCATCCAATAATTCACAATCATAAGAAGGGGAAATTTATCTTTAATGGTGATATTATTGAGCTCCCTATAATCCAGACACATGCACCATGATCCATCCTTCTTGTGCACTAGTACTACTAGAGCATAGAAAGAAATTTGACTAGGTTGAATTATACCAGCCTCTAACATTTAGACAATCATATGTTCAATTTTGCTCTTTTGGACATAAGGATATATATAAGTCCTGATGTTTGGAGGAACAATTCCTGGAATCAAATGAATAGCATGATCATGATCATGAATATGTGGGAGTCCTTTGCGAGTTTCAAACACCTTGGAATGATTTTCCAAGACCTTTTGGAGATTTGCAGAAATAGATGATTTTGATGTTGGAACTTCTAGTGAGCATAATTGTGCAATTCCGCCTCATTGTTCTTTATTCAGAATCTTTGTCATGAAATTAGAGATTATTATCTTTCCCGGGTTCCCTGCGATATCTCGTAATTTGATTTCCTTTCCTTGTGAAAAAAATTTCAAGAAAAGTTCTTGAAAATTAAAAGCTATCGTCCCCAAATATTGTAACCATTGTACTCCTAGTACAACATCAACACCTCCCATTGGAATGGAAAAAATTGGACTATTCAATACATATTCCCCCATGGTTAACTTGATATTATGGAATTTTCCAGAGGAATTTATAGTTCCTCCATTTGTAACCATCACTTGACATTCTAGTGCTAGATATAGGAAACAATTCAATTCCTTGGCTACCTTACAATGAATAAAATTATGGGTACTACCCGAATCAATCAACACTATTACCTTTTTCTTCTTGAAATTTCCTTCTATCTTGAGAGTTTGAGGAGTGATAATTCTTGCCAATGCATTACACGATATGGTCAGACTCATTTATTCTTTCTCTAAGGTTGGTTCCTAGTGTATATCCTCTTCTTTTGAAGTTTCTTGTTCATTTTCTTCCTCTCCTTCATGATCTATGTAAAATAATTTCTTCTCAGCACACTTATGACCTTTAGTGTATTTTCTATCACAACTGTAGAAAATCCCTTTTTCTCTTTTTTATTCCAATTGTTATGGTGTCAACCTTGTAGCTTGTGGAAGTCTAGGAGTAGCAATACTTCCATATTTATAGATGTGAATGGTAGGCTTCCTTGTCGCCATAATTTTACATTAAATTTTTCTTGTAACCCAGTAGCCCCCCTATAAAGTTTTTGACAAGCAAACAAGGGGGCTAAAAAAATTTTGAGCCTTCAAGGAATGCATTTCCCTTGCAAACAGATCATCCTTGAAGCCTCCTTGTGCCTTTTTCCCTTTTTCAAAATCCCCTCTGCTGATTTCCATCATAAAAGCCCCTCTGTTGTGAAGAAGAATGCTTGAAAGGACCTTTTCCCTCTTATTTCACCCCCCACTTAGCTTCTACTTTGTCTCCCTTTGTCTCCCCTTCTATTTCCCTTCTTACCCTTCAAATCCCCCCAAAATCCCCTTGAAATTCTTCCCCTACCCTTTGTTGGCCATTTCCCCCCCTTATTCCTCTATTGTTCCCCTTCCTAACCTTTAAATCACGTTGGAATGGTCCCAAAACCCACTTTCCCACCTCATAATAAGGTTAAACCCCTTCTTCCCCTTTTCCGATCATAAAATCGCATTATAAATCCTTTCTAAATACTTATGCGATTTATGTTTCAACCACTTCCCCTCCATGACCCGAAGGACCTTATAATAAAACTTTATATCATAAGTCCCGCCCTTTATTAAACCACTTCCCCTTTTTCCATACCTTGTAAACTTTATATTATAAATTTTGCGTTAAATATATATATAATCCCCGCCGCATATGAATCGTAATCGAAAATAAGTTCCAATTGCAATGTTTATATGTTGTCTGCTGATCACTCATTGCAAATATTTGTGATGTGATCGATCGATCGCACCATCGCTCCGATCCGCCCAATCGCAAGTCTGCTCCTCTAATATCCGGTTGCTCCGATCACAAGTTCTGCTCTGATCACCCGATCGCAAGTCCTCCCCCGATCGCTCCATCCCTCTGATCCCCTGATCGCACAGCCCCTCCGATTCGATGATTGGTCGCATAGTGACATTTGAAATGTGCGTTACAATTACCACCCACCCCAACCTCCGATTACGATTAGATTCCAGGCCCACCGTACTACCCTCCTACCTATTCATATTATAAGGCTCTTCCCTTTGTTAATTGAAAATAAGTATTATTTCGGTTTTTCTAAGGGTTTTACCTATCGCATTGCAAGTCTTGTGTTTATCACTCCACTTCACTCCCTCTCCCGATTTGCGATTGCGATTCATACCCGGTCCCACCTCGTACGATCTTTCCCGTCCATTTCATTGCATTTGATGTATTCCCTTTGTATTTACCCCCAAATGTTTAACCTTTTGGTTTTACACTAATAACCATTTCTTCTGCCATTCTCCATTACTTCCGTTGTTTTCACCGCTCCGCCATCGCTCCAACAGGCCTCTGAAGCATTTCCTCCGCCACCCCTGCTCGGTCTGTAACAGGTTTATTTTAATCGTGCATACAGCATAGAGAGGTCTATTCAGCATTTGCCAGAGAATTAGTAGAAAGGATTTATAGGGGGTTAATGCTATTGTTGATATTATTAATGTTTGACCCCGAATTTCAAAGGAAAGGGCGTAGTTTGAAGGCCAAATGTGCACGAAACAAGATTTATCTATGTTTAATATTCAACAGAGTTCTCTTCTCTCAGAAGTACACCATCCCCGCAATGCTCTCCATGCCTCCTCGAGCCCTTAAATGATGTTACAGACAGAAGCTTCTGTAAGACTGTCTGGACAACAGTAATGGAGCTTGGACCGGCCTACAGATCATCCCACCCAGTTCATTTATTCCAGAAGGAAGTGCAGAGCTCCAGACGCCGTAAGGACTTTAAGAACGTATCAGAGGTCAATATCGACCTGACAGAGATCTCCAAAACGGTCTACAAAGTACAGAAGAATGCCATTAAGCAGAATGGGCACGGCCTCCTCCACCATTCTGTCTTAATGAGACTCATTTAATCTGTATCTACTCCTGTTTTCACTTCTTCTCCTATAAGAATTCCCGAGAACATAATGTAAAGGTTGTTGTGAGTGGTTGTTGGGCCGTTTTTGTTCGGCTGCTGCCGTTGCTATTGGAGGGATTCATTCTGACTGTTAGAACAGTCTTGGGAAGGAGTAGCAGAGTAGTTGTATGTAATAGGCTGGGAGGAGAAAGTCTAGACTGTAATAGCCATTGAGCTTAGTGTATGTGACTGGTTTTGCATCAATTAATCAAAGCACATTTCACAGGATCCTAGTCTATTACTATTGGTGATGTTTTTCTAACTCTGTTTATTTCATTTACATGTTGTTTCATGTTCTACTGGCTTGCATCAGAAGTTTGGCATAGGATTTACCCTTGTTAGGTACCCTATGCTCCTGCTCTCCTTTCCATTTATGTTTCTCTTCTGAAATGTGTTATCTAAGGATTGATTTCAGTCAATTTAACCAGTGTAGTGGATGTTATTTCCCGCTCTCTGATGTATGAATTGAATGGATTAATTCTTAGATGTTCTTGTTGGGTTCATGCTGGAAGATTTGGGAACACTAGGGACTAGAGTTAGCCCTGTCCACTAGGATCCTTGTGCAACTAGCTTACCTTTCTAAGATCTCTTCGTCAAACTTATCTCTGTTTTTCCTTGGAGCACGCTAAAGCTGACTTGGAGTTAAATGACCTCTGGTCCGATCTATAAGCTACCCCTTTGTCCCTCCTTTGAGAGTTTCCTATGAGTATGTCCAAGCAGGTCTGGAGTTAAATGACGTCTGATCTAATCTATAGACAGGAATTAGGTTGCTTTCCTTCTCTCACTTTCTTTCCTTATTGTTCCATCCCGCCATTTAATCTAAAGATCCTTTAGTGTAGATGACTTGGCCTTTGAAAGCTTTGGCTAGTTCTTGCATGTAATTCCCCTTTCATGACTCCATAGCCCAATGGATGGCACTTTCTTGGCCTATCCTCTTTGCTGAAACATCCTACTATTTTTTTCCATTCCTTCCATTACTTTCCCAGTCCATGATCTCATAACCAACCCAGCAACCCACCAACCAAATCATTTTAAACCCCCCTTTGTGCTTCATAACTAGCCTAATATCTCATTTGAGCTTCAAAGAAATCATTATTTGCTTTATTTGGAGAGATCCCTCTCCGGGTCCAGGAGGGCTAGATCCTAGGGCCCCAAAGTGGTTTGATGTTGTCTTATCTTTTAGTATTGCCAAATCTACCAAAACATGGGAACCCCAACACAACCTAAATTCCTTTTCCAATGAATTAGGTTCCCAAACTCGAACTTCATGTTGGATTTTATCCTTTAAATTCCATATGAAGAAATCAATCCTGTGTTCGTTTGGAATATCAGTTACCCTTATATTCAATTTTTGGAAGTCCTCAATGTGCTCCACCACTGAACCCTTTTGTTTGAGATTTATCAATTGGCTAAAGAAGGTGTTTAATTTTGTATCCTCATAATTTTCTATCATTTCCTCCGTAAAAATTGCCCAAGTGACAATTTTTTTACGGGAGCAAAGCCATCGATACCATACAAATGTATTTTGTTCTAAGTGTAAATTTGCAATGCATATATTTTGTGTGTTTTGCACATTATTGAGCTCAAAATATTGCTCCATCTATATATGGGCATCTTTTGTACATTTTTTCCAATTAAGATGGGCATATTTTGTACATTTTTTAAAGCGACTCTTTTTGCCCTAGATTTTGCATCCCTTTTTACACCATATTTTGCATCCTTTTACATCAGATTTTCATATGGTTTTACCACAAGTTTTTCTTCTAGTTTAGCATCACTTTTTTCATCTTCCTTTTCATCATTTTTTGCTTCATATTTCATGCCATTATTTGCTTCATGTTTTATGCCATAATTTGTGTCAAGTTTTACACCATCCTTTGCATACAATTTAATGTATTTTTTTGCATCTAGTTTGTGCTAGTTTTTTCATCTAAGTTTAAACCTGTTTTTTATTCTAATTTTGTACCTATTTTTGCGTCTGGTTGTACGCCTTTTTTTGCCTATTTTGCACCATTTCTGGCATCCAAATTTGTATCCCTTTTTGTCTCTAGTTTTGCATCCTTTTCAATATCCAAATTTTCATCCTTTTTTCTTCCTCAGTTCGTGTCCACATTTTTATCTCATTTTGCGCTTAGGTTTGAATCTAAATTTGCATCTTTTTGTACATTAGTTTTAGCATCCAATATGGTGTCCTTGGTTTCACCCATTTTTTAGCTAAAATTTTCATCCCATTTTTACACCACTCTTTTCATCCTCATTTGGCATCTAAATTTGCATCCTTTTTGTTTTTTTTAGCACCCAATTTGGCATCCCCTTTTGCATTAAATTTTGTCTAGTTTTTTTTTTTTTTTGCATCTAGTTTGGTTTCCATTTTTGCCTTGTTTGCACTGAGTCTCGTGTCCTTTTTTATGCTTTGTTTTGGTCCCTTCTGTGTCTAGTGTTGCACCTTTTTTACTTCTAGTTTAAAACCCCTTTTTGTCCATGTTTACATCTTGTCTTTATGCATAGTTTGAAATACAATTCTACTTATAATTTTGCATTCAAGACTACATCCACATTTGGTTTCTTGTATAGAGTGTACTTTTCTTTCCATTTATGACCTTGTTTATGGGTTCATTTTACTGATCTCAATTACATAGTGAAATATATTACATTTTCTAACTATCATTAAATAAGATATAACAATTAAAATTGATAAAATATTTTTTGTAAATATATTTAAAGGAAATTGAAAACATTCATTCATGAAATGGCAGTATCATCATATATAATAATTCTTCATTAAAAAATCATTGAAAATTTTCAATATACATATATGAATGCCAAACCGATGCCTATTGTATATATCATTATTCTAAGGTAAATTCACAACACCCATCTAAAAATAGTAATGTCATCATACATAATAATTCTCCATAAAAAAACATTGAAAATTTTCAACACATATATAAAGTAACAAGATAATACTAATAATAACATCGTAATATTTAATCAAAACAGCTAAAATTCAAATGTGTGATTACCAAATATTTTTTTTTTCATGAATATCATTATTCTAAGGTAAATTAAAAACATATATCTAAAAAAATAATATAATCATACATAATAATTCTCAATCAAAATAATGTTGATAATTTTCAAAATATACATAAGGAATATAAAATTTAATCTTATAATGTAGCAATATGAAGTGAGTTGAGCCATTTAAATAAGTAGGCCATGAGCCTTGATCACACCATTATTAAAAAAATACCTCATTCATGGTAAATTTTTTTAGTTCATGTTGCTAAGTACCTCGTCATTTGGAGGTCACGAGGTCAAATCTCCTCAATGCCCTTGAGGTTAGGCCTTGCTTGTTTGGATGACGGTTAGATCCCTTCGGGTTGATATTCATGGATTTTTCCTTGGATGTAGTGACCACCCAGTGTCCATGAACCAGCATTTAAAAAAATCTCTACATATGCAAATATTTTTTATTAAAACACCTGTATTAGGGGACTATAGCTACCATGGACATATACATTTCACAACAATAAAACCTTATATTCATGGAAGTAATTGGACTAGTGGAGAAAACTTGGTGCTCAAATCTAAATGATTCTTCTTCTTCTGAGTTATGGAGCTCTTATCACTGTTATACTTGCATTGTCAAAACCCATGCATAAGAGCAGTAGTTCTAGCTATGTATATATGAATGTCATAGCAATAAATTATTTTTATCAAAACCCATGTAGTATTTTTGGTAGACCTACATTATCAAAACCAATGTATCAAGGAAGTAGATCTAGCTATGGACATATGCATTCGAGAACAAAAAAAAACATCAATCTAAAACCCATGTATTATCTATGGATATACGCATTTTAAAACAATAAAAATCCTTTATCTAAAGTCACTATGTTGACGATCTAGATATATAAATCACTTGTACAATCGAATTAGATGTAGAAAACCCCTTTTTCAATGAACTGGATCTAGCAAGCTCCTCTATCAAGGAAATCGATCTAGCAAACTCTTGTATCAAGGAACTCTACATCTAGCAAACCCTTATTTCAGAAAAATAGATCTAGCAAATTCTTGTAGCACAAACATGTACATGTGAACTAGATATATCAAACCCTTCTAGAAAATGTGTGTATTAGAAAATTTGATTTATCAAACCCACGTATGGACGAACTAGACGTACAAAATTGATATATGCATTCCACAACAATAAAAATTCTTAGGTTGTGGAAGCCCAAATGTTTCTTCTTCTTCTTATTTATACACTTGTTATAAATATATATATATATATATATATGGAAAAAAGAGAGTAGGAATGAAATTTAGCAATAAAAAAGAGAAAAAAACAATAATTCAAAAAAATTCAAAAATAAATTAAAAAACCAAAAAAATTATTAATTTCTTAATTCAAACAATAAAATTTCTTTCTACTTTTAATACACAATATCTAATTTAAAACCATTTTATTTCCAATTTAAATATATATTATCCAGATTTACCCTTATGTATAACACTATTCAAAACCTTATTTTCATTCAATTTAAAAAATAATTTGTTTTAATAATAGTTTCTCATAATTTATTATATTTATATTTATAAAAAAAAATATTTATTATATTTATAATATTTATATTTCTAAAAAAATTATATTTATTATTTCTATTTTTTTTAAATAATTTATTTTTTTATTAGATTTTTTTTGAGTAATAAAATATATTTTTATTTTTATTTTTTTATACAAAATATCAAATTTAATACCATTAGCCCCACGATGTAGACGTATTTATAGGACTTTTCATAACTTATTTTCATTGAAATGAAGAAATTGTTCTTCTCTTTAATATTAATTTCTAATAATATATTTTTAATATATTCATATTTATATATTTTTTTATCTGGTTTTTATATATATATATTGTTTTTGACTAATTAATGTTGACTTTTTTTTGGATTTAATTTTTTCATTGAATTCTCTAAACATCTTTTCATTATTTCTTTCTTGTTAGATTAGGTCCTCCATCTATGTCATGCTTATAATTTCAAAACATTGACTCCAAAAATATTGTTGTGATTAATTGTGAAGAATTCATTATCTTAAAAAATATTGTAGATTATATTAATATTCAATTTTTTTTTCGGCTTGATTTTTAATGGGATAAACTTAGTAAAAGCTAAAATCTATATTACTTTAGGTTGAAGGTACATTCTCATTAGCTAAATACAAAAATATACACTAATTTAAGTTGAAGGTGTATTCTCCTTTTCTTAAATATAGAGGTAGAGTAACTTAAATTAATATTATTTTAGGTTATTCTAAATTTGTAAAATAGAAAAGGTGATTCTATTGAGTAAAATATAATGTATACTAATTTAGGTTAAAGGATTATTCCCTTTTTCTTAAATATAAAAGTAGAGTAAGGTAAAATTAATATTAATATAGGTTGTTCTAAATTTGCAAAATACAAAAGGATATTGTATTGAGTAAAATATTATCTTTACTCTAAATCTACCAAGCATAGAGAGGGATTGAATTTCTGGTGATGTAAATATATTTTTTAGTGCAAAATTTAAGAAAACATTTTCACCTTCAGATATTTGATCCCTCTCGACATATGATAGATTTTTAATTAAGATAGATATTTGTTGGTTTTCTCAAATGTCGAAAGGGATTAAATATCTCAAGATGCAAACTCATTTTCATTGAAATTTTTGAGAAAATGTCGAGAGATGTGATCCCTCTCGACACATAATATAATTTTAATAAAGTTAGGCATATTCTTGTTCTTTATAATACTATTTATATTATATATAAATTTCACATATCTATATATAAATTATTTTTATTAATTTTATTATAATCCTCATAATACATATAACTACATAGATGTAAAGGTAATTTTTTTAGACATTTTTTGTTATTGTTTTTATTTAATTTTTTAATGTAATATGCATAACATATAGTATATAGAGAGAGGGAGTGTGCACACACTTAGAAAAATATCTTATTATAAGTATTAGTTTATTGTATGTTTATTAACTAAATTTAAATATAAAGTTTTGAAATTTCATACTTGAAAATAAAAATCTCCCCTTGATGGAATGACTAAGACATGCCAGGTGGGAGAGTGCATGACCATCCTCCCATCAAGAACTCATAGATGAGGATGTGGCCATGCACCCCCCCCCCCCCCCATTTTCATTAACAATCCATCATGAAGTCTCCTAGAGTAGTGTTTGACATCACTCCAATTTGGTGTTAGATCCCTCTAGAACTAGTATTGGTTTAATGGTTGGAGCTAAGATGAAATTAATATTAGTTGTGATATTGGGGTATGTAATTATAGAGACATAATTTTCTTCATTATGAGGATGCATGCCTCTGTAGAACATTCATAATATGTAGGTGGGGCCATTTTCTCCAAGAACTGGTCATAATTTTCACAAGGCAAATGTTAATTCAGGCTACAGGGCCTTGTAATGTAGTCAATTATTAGCATTCATTGGCTATTGTTCTTAAACTAGAACAATTTCATAGGAGGTTTCCTCTACGGATACTACTTTAATCCTGCATAGTGGATAATTTTCTACCCTTTGTTTTTTCCTTTATTTCTGGTGTTCTCTCCCAATGCATCCCTTGGGCATTGGGTACATTGTTTTCTCTTTTTTATTTTTTTTCATGTCCATGAAACTGACACCACTATTATTTTAGTTTTTTGTTGGTATATCCTTCTCTTCCGATATATTTTTCAAATCACAAATGATATTTCTCTATTTAAGTTATTTTACGAATCAATCTGTGAGAAATTCCTCATCTGAGAAATTTTCTATCCTCCTTGTATTCCTACCCTTCACTTCCATATCTTCGAAAATATTAATATTTTAGGAAGTGTGTATTTATTGTTAATTCAAACACAATGTATCATTGATACTCTTAAATCAATAGTGGCCCACTACATAAAACAAGGAGGCTTTGGAGCCCAATAGAAATCTTAAACTTCAACGCCTTTGTATTGCATTCACACTCATTGAATATTCATTAAAAAATAATCGCAGTGAAACATGACATTGTAGGAAAGGACATATGATTGATAGATATCAAAGTGGATGGAGAGGTAGCATACATGATGCTTAACACGACCCACACCAGAGGAGATACAACTAATACATGTATATTATTGATATCTACTATCATTTGAAAATTATATTGGGTAGTGTATTTTTGGATCATAATGAGGCCAAGGAGGAAGTCATCCTCATGTTGGATGAGTTACAACTTTCCATGAAGAACCTAGAGAAGCACTTGAATCGAATTGAATTTCGTTTGGTCCTTCCTCCATATGCAGGATATGTTCCATACAATAGCAAAGAGCTAATCATAGTCAAAGAAAAAAACTCTTCTAAGTTTGAATAATGGGTTATATTCATTTGGTTGGGAGGTTACTAGTTAGTTATTTCTCACATTCCTGCCCTGAATGCACCTATAGCCAAGAAAACTATTTTTTTTTTTTCCAAAATGGCCACCATTAACTTGGTTAAGTCCATAGGACTAGGTATACCACAAAAATTGGGTGGTAAAAGGAAAAAGAAAAAGAAAAATAATTCGAATGAGAAGAAAAAACGAAATCTCCAAATGCCAATGTTGGGGGAAAGAAAGAGTGAAAGCTAAAGTTCTCATGAAATATTTGTGGTGGAGTCCATATGATACATCCTTGTCCACATTTGGTCAATTTCAATGAGAACAATACTTATTGAAATCATCCCACCACACAACCTGTTATGTTGAACAATCCTTTCCCACTTCTACAACAATGCCAAAATCATGATTGTTAAAAATCTCTCCTCCACAAGGGGTAACTACAACCATTATGTTATGTGAATAAATTTTAAACTTGACCATGAGATGAAAAATAGATGCAATATTCAATGCAAATGTAAAATTAGCAATTCAAATTCAAAAATTGAAGAAAATATGGAAGGTTGCAATAATAGGTGCAAAACTTGGCATGATTGTGATTTAAGAACAAAAATTGGATCAACAATGGAAACAAACTTGGAAGTGAAAAGGATGCAAACCTGAATGCATAATAAAATTTAAAAAGGAATGTAAACATGGACACAAACATGGTTGGAATAGTGGGCACAAAATTAGATGCAAAAGTGGATGGAACAAAAGTAGATTGAAGAGTAGGTGAAAAATGATATGCAAAATCTTATGTAAAAGTGGATGTAAAAACATAAATAGTATTCGATGAAAGATTGGACAAAAAAAGGGATTCAAATGTGGATGAAAATGTGGGTGCAATGGTAGACATAAATCATGGCACAAATTGTGGCTCAACAAATGTGGATGTAAAAGCGGATACAATAAAAGAAAAAAAGAAGATGCAAACTTGGATGCAAAATAAGATGGAAAAATTGATGCAAAAGTGGATGCAACTAGTGTCAAATTCCATCATGTACAACTAAGATGATTAATATAGTAATTTAATTTGATTCCTCTTTTTGAGAGGATCAAAATTTACCTATATATCTCCCCAATTGGTTAAGCATAAATTAAGTTATGAATTATGTTAGTATTTTATGGGCTAGCTACTTTGGAGATCAGGTCAAAGGGAGTTTGAGTCCCTTACAATGTTATAAATAGAGGCAAACTAAAGACAATTTGTACAATTTATCAAGTGATCTATTATTTGTTTCCATTGGTTTGTTTTGTCTATTTTTATGTCTTGGCTCCTACAAGTACGTCGGGAGGAGTTCGCATAAAGGGTTTGGATCACAGATGTGATCATGCATCACATTTGGGTGATCTGAAGCATAGTCGAGGGCAGGAAGAGTTGAGGTAGCGGCCTAAGTAAGCAAAGCCATGGGTTGTGTGTGCTTTTCCTGGGGACAAGGACCCAAAATTTGATATCTCATCTTGTATAGGGTGTGGAAAAGTCTCATAATTTTGGACGGGATGATCTGAAGTATATTCGAGTATACAAAGTGTTGTAGTAGTGGTTCAGAGCCCCAAATCCATGGGATGAGAGTATTAAGGATGAAAATTAGAGAATTACTGGACAGATCTAATATGATTCACCTTCAGTTGATTGCGCAGTTCCTCTCGACATCAGTCGTTCAAATCTAGGACTTCAGAGTTGAAACCACTTAGTGATCTATCATATTTGTGTTTTTGTATTATAGATTTGTTGATTTGTAGATAATATCTGTTTCTTACTGTTGCAAGATGTATCTAAAGTCCTCATTCAGTATTAGTCTTATTCATAATTTTGCTACAACATGTGTCAGTGCATTTTAGTTCTCAGATTTAGTTTCCTTCATGCATAATTATGGGTATGGTTTTATTGTGTGTATGCTATTTTTTTTGTTAATCATAAATATATGCCCCAATGGATCCTTGTACTCTATTATTGAATCATTTGATGACGATCTAAGAATAATAATTTACAATGGTTTTCCCCATAGTGGACTTTGCCCTGGTCTCAGACCAATCATGGTGTCTCTATGTGTTCATGCATCTCTTCCTTTGATATTTTTTTTCACTCCTTAGATGATGGTGATGGTAGTGGTATTGTTCTTTCTGCATAGTTTCATATTTTGATAGTTAATAATACAGATCTGTATAAAGGTATAATTATTTGGGGTGAATTTAACATGTTAATTATGAAATGTAACTATCAATGTAAAGAATAATGCTTCTTTATGAAAAAATAACATGGTGTTAGAGCTAGTGGAAGTAAAGCGATGGCGATCTCCAAAAAGATAAAATTTTATGGAAGCAAGCAGAAGATGGTAGAGACCTAAAATAATTCTAGTGTATGAAGAAAACCCTAGGAATTGGTTATGAAACCCTCACAATGGTCTATAAGGAGATGCTCAAGTACCTGGGATCGATTTTAAATATGAACTGGTTATTAATAGTTGTTTATTGAAGGAAACATTTTTTTATCACCTATGGATGGCTCTTGAAGGTTTGTTTGAGAGGGAGAGGATCATCTCTCATTGAAGATAAGTATTCCTTTACTTATAACCACTACTCTTGTTTATGATTATGGATATGATTTCTATGATTATTGTTTCTAGTCATTACTTCCTGCATGTATATTTGAGCACCTAGATATATATAACCTTTGTTATAAAATGTGATGAGTGGATCCCTCTTGAGGATCTTTGGAAATGCAGGAAATGCATGAAGGTTGGTTGGATCTAGAAATGTAGCTAGATCTGGAAAAGGAAATACGGATAGATATGGAAACAATAAAGAGGCACTTAAGCACTACAAGATGCCTATGTGAACATGCACATGTAATACTACTAGGCATGTATGGTCTATTATTTAAATTTTATGATTCAGCCACAACGTTGGATGGATAGGTAAGCCCTATGGTATATTGGGAATATCTCCTTCTTAGATGGATCATGCATGTATATAAAAGTGATTGGAATTTATGTTTCCTATGATGAAATGGTGCACCTAGTATTGAAAATTTTTGATCAAAATGAAATTCACCTTTCTGCCAAATTATATTTATGATCTTGGATATAATGGCATATCTAGATGTGTGGCTAACATCTATTGTTTTTGAGATCCTTATTTTGAATCTATTCTTGACTCTTCATACACATAAGATTTACATTTGGATGTCTTATATAAGGTGATAAAAGCATTTATATAGTTTTCCAAAATGTGTGTGAAAATGTTGTGTAACCAGCTCCAAAAATAGAAGAAAGAGATATCAATGCCTTAGAAATGAGCCACTTCGAGGGGGAAACCTCCAATACATTACATAAATGAACAATTCTTGGATGATACAATTTACAAAACCTCCTTTCTATATATAGAGTCCATGGGGCCATAATGTAATCCTAGTGGGCCACAATGTAATCCTAGCCGACCTAACAATAATCATTTAAGGGCACAATAATAACAATATTGGGGTTACAAGGGGACAACAATAACAATAATGGGGTTACACCAACAACAATAAGGGACTATACTAGTAATATAGGGACCTAACATGCCTCTCCCCTTCAAAAAAGTGTTTTTCTCAACGCTTGAGTAGCTCTAGATGCTTTTGTATAAAAGTCTCATCCTCCCATGTAGAATCTTCGGTGGGTAAGTTCTTCCACTTGATGAGATACTCTGAAATTGATCGATTCCATAGCTGTCGAGTTCTTGTTTTCGTGACTGCTTCAGGTTCCAATATGATTTTCCTTCCTCATCAAGTTCTGGAAATATTGTTTGAACTGGAATATTTTCACCTATAGCCTTATTTAAGCATGAAACATGGAAAATTGGATGCACTCTTGAAGAAGTAGGAAGCTCCAATTTGTATGCCATAGTACCAATATTTTGCAACACCTTGTAGACATGAGCACTTTTGGAAATAATTTATTATCCTTCTAAACTTTATTAGGGACATTTTTTGTATGGTTATGGCAGTAAAAATGCCCAATCTCCTACATCAAAACTTCTCTTGACTGCGATGGGTGTCTGTTGTTTCTTTAGATTTTGTGCCTAAATTTGGGTTATCCTTTAAGAGTTGGAGAACTTCTTGTTTGAAGTCCTCGATGTGATCTTCTTGCTTGAACCTTAGAATTTTCTCTTAAATATGATGTGATGGATGGTGGTACATAACCATTTACGACCATAAGTGATTCATTCTCTTTGCGGTATGGAAGAGTGTTATACCACCATTCGAGCGGTATTGCTTGACCCATTATGTTTGTTTATCATATACAAAACAAAAAAGATATCCTTCCAAACATTTATTTACTATCTCAGTTTGACCATCGGAATGAGGATGATAAGATGAGCTATGAGCTAATTGAGTACCCAAACAAGAAAATAACTACGTCCAAAAATTTTCAGTAAAAATGGGATCTCTGTCGCTCACAATAACCCTTGGGTTTCCATGTAGCTTTTGAATGTGTCCATAAATGTAGTAGAAATTGTAATTGCTTTAAATGTTTGAGATAATGCACAAAAGTGTGCATACTTGGTAAGTCTATCAACTACCACCATGATAACACTCTTTCCTTCAGACTTAGGTAAACCTATGATAAAATCCATTGAAATATCCTCCCAACGTTGACTTGGAATGGATAAAGGTTGTAGAAGTCCCGAGGTCTTAATTGTCTCAACTTTATTCTGCTGGCAAACCAAAAATTCTGCCACAAACTTTTGAATATCAGATTTAAGGCCATCCCAAAAAAATTCTTTCTTCACCCTGTGGTAAGTTTTTAAAAATCACGAGTGTCCTCCTAAAGGATAAGTGTGCAATTCCAAAAGAATATTTTGTTTTAGTTGGGAATTATTACAAAGATATAAGCGATCTTTGTACCATAAAGAATCATTTTTCCAACTAAATGTATTATATGTACTAGGATCTTGCTGCAACTTTTGAATGAGTGCCCATACTTCTTTGTCCTTATTCCATTCATCTCTTGCTTTGGTTATCCAATCTGGTTGGATAATAGAAATGGCACAAAGCAATGCTTCCACCTCTTCATTCTTTCTTGAGAGTGCATCTGCAACAACATTTAGCTTCCTTTTTTTGTAGATTATTTCAAAGTCACAACCAAACATCTTTGTGACCCATTTTTGCTGCTCTTTTGAAGATAGTCTTTGTTCCAAAAAGTGTTTAAGACTATCATGATCAGTGTTTACCTTGAAGTGTCTTCTTATGAGGTAAGGTCACCATTTCTTTAGTGCATGTAGTATTGCTAACATTTCATTCTCATAAATAGATTTATGTAAATACTTTCCTTTGATTGGACGAATTTCAAAAGCAATGGGTCTTCCTTCTTGCATTAAAACAGCACCAATTCCATTTCCTGAGGCATCACATTCCACAATAAAGGTTTTTGTGAAGTACGGCCATTAGCTAAGATCGGTGTTAGAGTGCATTGCCT
The DNA here is from genome assembly GCA_034641835.2 of Pinus albicaulis. Classification (NCBI taxonomy): domain Eukaryota; kingdom Viridiplantae; phylum Streptophyta; class Pinopsida; order Pinales; family Pinaceae; genus Pinus; species Pinus albicaulis. Next base: position 183,354,524 of record CM076583.1, on the reverse strand, counting down.
CTTTAAAATATTCAAGGAAAGCCTTAGTTGCTTGTGAGAGTCCATGACAATGCATCTTTCTTCAACAATATTGTTAGAGCTTCCATAGTTCTTAACAAACTTGCGATAGTACCCTGTTAATCCGAGAAATCCTCGCAATTGCTTTATGGTTGTGGGGACTTTCCATTCTTTAATGGATTTAATTTTGTTAAGGTCTACCTTAACACCCTCGTGAGATACAATATGACCCAAATATTCCACCTCTTGTACTCCAAAGAAACAATTGGATGTTTTTGCATATAATTGTTTCTCCTGCAATAGTTTGAGCACCCTCTCAACATGCTGAACATGATCCTTCCAAGACCTACTGTAGATTAGTATATCATCAAAAAATACTAGCACAAATTTTGTAAGGAAGGTTTTGAAATTGGAATTCATCAACCCTTGAAATGTAGAAGGTGCATTGGTAAGGCCAAAAGGCATAACCAAAAATTCATAATGACCCTCATGAGTTTGAAACGCTGTTTTCAGAATATCTTCAGTCTTCATTCTAATTTGATGATATCCTGAATGAAGATCCAATTTTGTAAAGTAAATTGCTCCATGTAATTAATCCAATAATTCACAATCATAAGAAGGGGAAATTTATCTTTAATGGTGAGATTATTGAGCTCCCTATAATCCAGACACATGCACCATGATCCATCCTTCTTGTGCACTAGTACTACTAGAGCATAGAAAGAAATTTGACTAGGTTGAATTATACTAGCCTCTAACATTTAGACAATCATATGTTCAATTTTGCTCTTTTGGACATAAGGATATATATAAGTCCTGATGTTTGGAGGAACAATTCCTGGAATCAAATGAATAGCATGATCATGATCATGAATAGGTGGGAGTCCTTTGCGAGTTTCAAACACCTTGGAATGATTTTCCAACACCTTTTGGAGATTTGCAGAAATAGATGATTTTGATGTTGGAACTTCTAGTGAGCATAATTGTGAAATTCCGCCTCATTGTTCTTTATTCAGAATCTTTGTCATGACATTAGAGATTATTATCTTTCTCGGGTCCCCTGCGATATCTCGTAATTTGATTTCCTTTCCTTGTGAAAAAAATATCAAGAAAAGTTCTTGAAAATTAAAAGCTATCGTCCCCAAATATTGTAACCATTGTACTCCTAGTACAACATCAACACCTCCCATTGGAATGGAAAAAATTGGACTATTCAATACATATTCCCCCATGGTTAACTTGATATTATGGAATTTTCCAGAGGAATTTATAGCTCCTCCATTTGTAACCATCACTTGACATTCTAGTGCTGGATATAGGAAACAATTCAATTCCTTGGCTACCTTACAATGAACAAAATTATGGGTACTACCCAAATCAATCAACACTATTACCTTTTTCTTCTTGATATGTCCTTCTATATTGAGAGTTTGATGAGTGGTAATACCTGCCAATGCATTACACAATATGGTGGGACTCATTTATTCCTCTTCTAGGGTTGGTTCCTGGTGTATATCCTCTTCTTTTGAAGATTCTTGTTCATTTTCTTCTTCCTCTTCACAATCTATGTAAAAGAATTTCTTCTCAGCACACTTATGACATTTAGTGTATTTTCTATCACAACTGTAGTAAATCCATTTTTCTCTTTTTTCATCCAATTGTTATGGTGTCAACCTTGTAGGTTGTGGAATTCTAGGAGTAGCAATACTTCCATAGTTATATATGTGAGTGGTAGGCTTCCTTGTCGCCATAATTTTACATTCATTTTTTCTTGCCAACTTGTTAGCCCCCCTATAAATTTTTTGACAAGCAAACAAGGGGGCTAAAAATTTTTTGAGCCTTCAAGGAATGCATTTCCCTTGCAAACACATCATCCTTGAAGCCTCCTTGTGCCTTTTTCCCTTTTTCAAAATCCCCTCTGCTGATTTCCATCATAAAAGCCCCTCTGTTGTGAAGAAGAATGCCCAAAAGGACCTTTTTCCCTCTTATTTCACCCCCCACTTAGCTTCTACTTTGTCTCCCTTTGTCTCCCCTTCTATTTCCCTTCTTACCCTTCAAATCCCCCCAAAATCCCCTTGAAATTCTTCCCCTACCCTTTGTTGGCCATTTTCCCCCCTTATTCCTCTATCGTTCCCCTTCCTAACCTTTAAATCACGTTGGAATGGTCCCAAAACCCACTTTCCCACCTTATAATAAGGTTAAACCCCTTCTTCCCCTTTTCCGATCATAAAATCGCATTATAAATCCTTTCTAAATACTTATGCGATTTATGTTTCAACCACTTCCCCTCCATGACCCGAAGGACCTTATAATAAAACTTTATATCATAAGTCCCGCCCTTTATTAAACCACTTCCCGTTTTTCCATACCTTGTAAACTTTATATTATAAAGTTTGCGTTAAATATATATATAATCCCCGCCGCATATGAATCGTAATCGAAAATAAGTTCCAATTGCAATGTTTATATGTTGTCTGCTGATCACTCATTGCAAATATTTGTGATGCGATCGATCGATCGCACCATCGCTCCGATCCGCCCAATCGCAAGTCTGCTCCTCTAATCTCCGGTTGCTCCGATCACAAGTTCTGCTCTGATCACCCGATCGCAAGTCCTCCCCCGATCGCTCCATCCCTCTGATCCCCCGATCGCACTGCCCCTCCGATTCGCTGATTGATCGCATCGTGACATTTGAAATGTGCGTTACGATTACCACCCGCCCCGACCTCCGATTACGATTAGATTCCAGTCCCACCGTACTACCCTCCCGCCTATTCATATTATAAGGCCCTTCCCTTTGTTAATTGAAAATAAGTATTATTTCGGTTTTTCTAAGGGTTTTACCCATCGCATTGCAAGTCTTGTGTTTATCACTCCACTTCACTCCCTCTCCCGATTTGTGATTGCGATTCATACCCGGTCCCACCTCGTACGATCTTTCCCGTCCATTTCATTGCATTTCACGTATTCCCTTTGTATTTCCCCCCAAATGTTTAACCTTTGGGTTTTACACTAATAACCATTTCTTCCGCCATTCTCCATTACTTCCGTTGTTTTCACTGCTCCGCCATCGCTCCAACAGGCCTCTGAAGCATTTCCTCCGCCACCCCTGCTCGGTCTGTAACAGGTTTATTTTAATCGTGCATATAGCATAGAGAGGTCTATTCAGCATTTTCCAGCGAATTAGCAGAAAGGATTTATAGGGGGTCAATGCTATTGTTGATATTATTAATGTTTGACCCCGCATTTCAAAGGAAAGGGTGTAGTTTGAAGGCCAAATGTGCACGCAACAAGATTTATCTGTGTTTAATATTCAACGTAGTTCTCTTCTCTCGGAAGTACACCATCCCCGCAGTGCTCTCCATGCCTCCTCGAGCCCTTAAATGATGTTACAGACAGAAGCTTCTGTAAGACTGTCTGGACAACAGTAATGGAGCATGGAGCGACCTACAGATCATCCCACCCTGTTCATTTATTCCAGAAGGCAGTGCAGAGCTCCAGACGCCGTAAGGACTTTAAGAATGTATCAGAGGTCAATATCGACCTGACAGAGATCTCGAAAACGGTCTACAGAGTACAGAAGAATTCCATTAAGCAGAATGGGCACGGCCTCCTCCACCATTCTGTCTTAATGAGACTCATTTAATCTATATCTACTCCTGTTTTCACTTCTTCTCCTATAAGAATTCCCGAGAACATAATGTAAAGGTTGTTGTGAGTGGTTGTTGGGCCGTTGTTGTTCGGCTGCTGCCGTTGCTGTTGGAGGGATTCATTCTGACTGTTAGAACAGTCTTGGGAAGGAGTAGCATAGTTGTTGTATGTAATATGCTGGGAGGAGAAAGTCTAGACTGTAATAGCCATTGAGCTTAGTGTATGTGACTGGTTTTGCATCAATTAATCAAAGCACATTTCACAAGATCCTAGTCTATTACTATTGGTGATGTTTTTCTAACTCTGTTTATTTCATTTACATGTTGTTTCATGTTCTATTGGCTTGCATCAGAAGTTTGGCATAGGATTTACCCTTGTTAGGTACCCTATGCTCCTGCTCTCCTTTCCATTTATGTTTCTCTTCTGAAATGTGTTATCTAAGGATTGATTTCAGTCAATTTAACCAGTGTAGTGGATGTTATTTCCTGCTCTCTGATGTATGAATTGAATGGATTAATTCTTAGATGTTCTTGTTGGGTTCATGCTGGAAGATTTGGGAACACTAGGGACTAGAGTTAGCCCTGTCCACTAGGATCCTTGTGCAACCAGCTTACCTTTCTAAGATCTCTTCGTCAAACTTATCTCTGTTTTTCCTTGGAGCACGCTAAAGATGACTTGGAGTTAAATGACCTCTGGTCCGATCTATAAGCTGCCCCTTTGTCCCTCCTTTGAGAGTTGCCTATGAGTATGTCCAAGCAGGTCTGGAGTTAAATGACGTCTGATCTGATCTATAGACAGGAATTAGGTTGCTTTCCTTCTCTCACTTTATTTCCTAATTGTTCCATCCCGCCATCTAATCTAAAGATCCTTTAGTTTAGATGACTTGCCCTTTGAAAGCTTTGGCTAGTTGTTGCATGTAATTCCCCTTTCATGACTCCATAGCCCAATGGATGGCACTTTCTTGGCCTATCCTCTTTGCTGAAACATCCTGCTATTTTGTTCCATTCCTTCCATTACTTTCCCAGTCCATGATCTCATAACCAACCCAGCAACCCACCAACCAAATCATTTTAAACCCCCCTTTGTGCTTCATAACTAGCCTAATATCTCATTTGAGCTTCAAAGACATCATTCTTTGCTTTATTTGGAGAGATCCCTCTCCGGGTCCAGGAGGGCTAGATCCTAGGGCCCCAAAGTGGTTTGATTTTGTCTTATCTTTTAGTATTGCCAAATCTGCCAAAACATGGGAACCCCAACACAACCTAAATTCCTTTTCCAATGAATTAGGTTCCCAAACTCGAACTTCATGTTGGATTTTATCCTTTAAATTCCCTATGAAGAAATCAATCCTGTGTTCGTTTGGAATATCAGTTACCCTTATATTCAATTTTTGGAAGTCCTCAATGTGCTCCACCACTGAACCCTTTTGTTTGATATTTATCAATTGGCTAAAGAAGGTGTTGAATTTTGTATCCTCATAATTTTCTATCATTTCCTCCATAAAAATTTCCCAAGTGACAATTTTTTTACGGGAGAAAAGCCATCGATACCATACAAATGTATTTTGTTCTAAGTGTAAATTTGCAATGCATATATTTTGTGTGTTTTGCACATTATTGAGCTCAAAATATTGCTCCATCTATATATCCATGTTATAGGATCCTTGCCATCAAACTTCCTCATATCCATATTTGGAATATGGTAGTTCTTCCATCCAACATTAGAGTTTATGAAATCACGATTAACATTTATTTTGTTCTCATCAAGTGTTTCCTCTACTATCTTTTTTCCATTAGGAAACATTTCTTGTATTAACTTTGCCAACCCTTCGATGTCTACTTTTGGATCATTCTTCATTTTTTCTATGTTGTCTTTCATTTTTTCATCGATCTTATCTTCCATGTCATCCATATTAGCTTCCATGCCAACTTCCATGCCATCCATCTTATCTTCCAAACCATTCATCTTAGCTTCCACGCCTTTCTTCAAACCATCCATATTAGTTTCCACGCCTTTCTTCAAAATGTCCATTTCATTTTTTGTTTCTCTTTGCGATAGCGAAATTCGGTGCACTTGCTCTTGTATTTTTGATATCTCATGTTGCATTTCTTCATCTTCATGAGTCATAGTAGAGCTTTCTAAAGGCTTAATGGTTTTTGAATTCTTTTTATGGGGAATTTTAGAAACCAATACTGATATCTATTCTTCAATATGCCCTTGTAATAAATTCAAACTAAAATTTTCAAACGAGACTTATGTAATTAGAAAAAAATACATACCTTTTTCTTGCTTTTGAGGAGCTCGATATTGAAACTGAATTATATCTGTGATTTCAGATCTTCAATATTTTAAATTAGGCCCTAAAGTAGCCCTCTAAATCTTATTTCAAATTCCATAGGTCTAACCTGATTTGGATTCTTCAAGGAAAAGTTATGCCAAATCTCCCACAATGACCTAATTATGGACTGGTTGAGTAGAGAGACCTTGTATAGCGTTACATGTGTAAATATTTCCTCCTTAAGCTCTAAAATGGATACAAAGGAAGATATAGTCTATGTAATTACGACCACCTTTTACATAATTCCAATCCAATGCTCAGAGAGAGAGTTATGACGATTTTCCCACGGTCACCTCTTTGAGATGAAATTTGGGAACCTGAAAAATCCCTAACTTTCACAAACCTTATCTCTGAACATATTGTTAATCAAGCTCCAATATGTTTCAACAACGTTCCTTAGGATTGTGGCTTCACTCTGTAAAAATTTTAGCTTCTGAACCCTCGTAGAAAAATAGTTATAGCGAAAATTCCATGATGACTTGTTTAGGTTAAATTTAGGAGCCTGCAAAAATCCCTAACTTGCACAGATCATATCTCTGAAAATATTGTGAATGAAGATTTGAAATATTTTCACGAGTTTCCTCAATATTTCGGCTTCACTTTGTAAAAATTTCAGTTTTTGAACCTTTGTAGAAAATAATGTTATAGCGAAAATTCCACGATAACCTATTTGGAGTAGCGAAACCCTAGAATCCAAAGCTCTCATACTAAATGTTATGAAACTAGCTCCAAAAATAGAAGAAAAGAGAGATAAACGCCTTATAAATTAGCCACTTCGAGGGGGAAACCTCCAATACATTACATAGATGAAAAATTCTTGGATGATACAAATGACCAGAACCTCCTTCTATATATAGGAGTCCATGGGGCCACAATATAATCCTAGCCAACCTAACAATAATAATGTAAGGGCACAATAATAACAATATTGGGCTTACAGGGGTACAACAATAACAATAAGGGGGCTACACTAATAAAAATAAGGGACCGAACTAGTAATATAGGGACCTAACAGATAAGCATGATGAAAGCTCATAGAAAAAGAGTCATTGCACCTTGTTGGTTTATCGATTAAACAAAATTGGCCCTATTGACTATGATATGAATGGTATTGACAACTGTGATGACAAAGGAATATCTATGAGATTGATTTTTCAGATCTTTTACTATCTATTATTATAACATGTGGTGTAATTAAATTTTCTAACTTGATGTATTGTTATTTGGATCTTAATATTGTGTTGTCACATTAGCATGCCACCCTAATCTTTCAAGTCCAACACTTGATGAAAGATTGATGACATGATATTGATTAAAATTATAGATATGTGTTTATAATCTAATATATTTGTTGCTGCATGATCCCTGTAAAGACAGGTTGATGACATGAATGAAGTGGATTCTCATTTAGAGGCGAAACCTCTCTCCTGAAGTATTCTGTTTTCATGTGTCAGTATATGTTTTATTAAAATATGATTTATGAGTGTTTTACATTGATTAATCCACAAAAGAGGTCTGAGCTTAATTAACACAAAGGAAGGCTCATATATGTGACTATGCCTGAGAGACACAGAATTGAAGTTTTGTACAATGAATTTAGTCTATACTCTGAATCCATGGATCTTTGATTTGTCTTGTCATTGTGAATGGATTTCTAGAATTAGTAGAATTTAGCATGAAAGAAAATGATCACTTGGAATATGTCAGTTCTGCAGATGTATTGCAGATGCCCATAAGATCTTTCCGTTGGGAAATTTCGTATGTTTGAACCGAACTTGTGTGTGCAGGTGACTGATACATTCATATGGATATGTCACTATGTTTAAGGGGTGTGCTACATGTTTTTGCTAATTTATTTTGATACTTTTGACATGATTCTTAATGATTTAGATATGTCTAGAATTATTTATATTACCATGATCACAAATTTTGTTTTTGTATGATTTGATCTGGTTATAGTTGATTTTCCCATATGACTATGTTATGTGGACAAAGTGACCTTCAGTATCATATATGAGTATACAAATTTATAGTTTTATATTGGCATCCTTGTTCCAAAAAAAATGGTTGTTTTGACTTAGTATGAACATGCATGACTTAACCTTGATGTCCATGCACTTGCATCTAATGATGAAAATGGCCTATTAAATGATATACTTGAGAGCTTGACATGAAATGAAGTCAAGATCTGATATGTGCTCTATTTGTCCCTAGTTGAAAGAATCAATATTATGAAATCAATTCCCTTGATAATATTTTTTTACTGGCTTCTAAACTTGGATGAGATGATTTTTTCAACACAAACATTGATTTGTGTAAGGCTAGTTATGTTGGCATGGTAAGGCATTATGTCGATAGAGAGTGTTTCATGATGCAAGCTCCTTGATTCAGATTTGTTTATGTTTGATTGTTATCTGGTGAATCCAGGATAATCAGTTCCAAGGTATGGCCTTGATATTTTTTATGGCTTTGATTATACATACTGATAGTCTATACTTGAAAAGTGATAAGCTTCTAAAAATATAAGTAAGAGGGAGACGACTTCTGAATATCGTAATGATGTATCATGGAATGATAAATTGATTTCAAGAATTTGGGAAAGAAATTCGATATTGCAAGACCATTGAAATGTCTTTTTGTAATTTAAATACTTGGACACTCAGATCTAAAGTTCAAATGTTGATTGAACATGACATGTCATCTCTTAATTTTTTGAAGCATTGATGTTCCATTTTGAACATATATCCATATATAATATGTATATAACATGAGTAAACTCATGGTTGAGCTTCTTCACTTAGAATTTCCACCAAACATATTTTATTTTTTCTACTCTTAAAGGTTGAGATATTTTTCCCATGATATGTAGATTCATGAATAAAATGATGATGTTTGGGATTAGTATTGATTAGCACATTTGGATGTTGCCTTATTATGAAATATACCATGATATTTTGGACGAGAGGTCCATATCATGACCAAGGTCTAATATAATGTTGCTAGAAAGGCTAGTTGTGAGCCATGATGTAGAAGCTCCTTAGAGAGTTGATTGAGCATGATCTGGATAAGACACTGATACACTATGATGATAGACAATCCCAAATACGTATCGTTGGGATTGTGATTTCTCCATTTATTGAGACAGTGCAGTTGTTTGAGACAAGCTTAGGCTTGTGATTGACACCTCTCTGAGAGGGATGATGACTATGGTATCCATGCATTATTGACACCTCTGTGAGAGGGAGGATGGTTGTGGTATCTTGTTGTTATTTATATCTTGTCGTATTTACATGATTATGTATGTTCTAACATAACACTGTATTTGATTTCTGGTAGGTATCAGAATAAGCAAATACCAGATGAGATCAATGCTTATCGAGGACACTGAGCCAAATCTTCCTCTCTGTTTGAGCTCCCAGAATGAGGAATTGGGATAGAGGGCTCCTAGGGTTGAGGGAACTCTGGAAAATAGGCTGTATTCCCTATCTGTTACCCAGGGTTGAGAATTCTTCTCCCCTACTCACATAGTGCCATCAAATGTTGCTCCCCTATCTGGTATTTACAGAGTATACCCCAGTTGTCAGCATACTCAGAAGCAGGGATCCTTGGGAATGCCGCTTCTCATTTGGCCAATGAGTTGAGAGTGTATGCGGGGTTTAAAACCCAAGTGGATTATGATGCAGGTGTTCTACCACATGACTATTCAAGGTCATCGATGAAAATATCATTATACAATAGGATGGGTTGGGATAACACACAAGGTTTCGAGTTGAGAGTAAGCTCCCTTATATAATGACAATAGGATGGGTTGGAATAACACTATAAGGTTTCGAGTTGAGAGTAAGCTCCCTGATATGATATCAGGGTCAATATGATCTCCCCTGCGTGGATGGGTATGCTATTGCTAGATATAGGGTTGTAGTGGTATAACTCCCCCATGAGATTCCAGGTCAAGATGCGCTCCTCGGTGTGGTTATTGGTTGAGATGTGCTCCCTTTCGATATGCTCTTCGTTTATGATATTTTAGGTAGTAGCTCGATGATAGATATTCCATGTTGATAGCCTAATGGATGAAGGGTGGTTGCCCAAGCTCTAGTCTAGTGACAAATTATTCTTCTAGATCTGATAATGTTCAACATACAAGCAGGAACAATAAAAAGGTAGGCAAAAATAATAATGAAGAGTACATTGATGATTTAATGAGAAAGATTCACAGAATGAGGAATACTTGATAAAGATGTTCAGTGATGACGTGATGATGCATGAATATGAAAATGGCATATTCTTTGATGAACATATATTAGCAGATTGAGTTGAGTCATGATAACACCATGATGCAGAGAACTATAAAGAAGATATTGCAATGTGGAATTCTTCCTAATTGAGAGGGAGTGTTAATTTTTGCAACTAGGGTCAAATTCGACTATGGATAGCTCAAATGGTTAATATGGTAATTTAATTAGATTCTTATTTTTTATGGGATCAAAATTGACCTATAGATCGCCTCAATTTGTTAAATAGAAGTTAAATTATGAATTATTTTATTATTTTTTAGGTCAGCCTAACCACATGTTGATCTGGTCAAAGCCCCAAGTAGGCCCTCAGAAAGTTATAAATAGAGGTGACCTAAAGCTCATTTATACACTTGATTAAGCAATCCTTGATTTGTGTCCTGTGGTTTGTTTCATATATTTTTTTTATGTCTTGGCTTGCACAGGTATGTCGAGAGGAGCTCGTGCAAAGGGTCGTGATCACAGATGTGATCATGCATCATATCTAGGTGATCTAAAGAAGATTCATAGGGATGAAGAGGTGAGGTAGCAACCTAGATAAGAAAATTAATAGGCTAGGTGTGTTGTGCCCATGGCTAAGGACCCAAAATCCACTAACTCACCTTTTTAAGGGTGTAACCAAGTCTCCAAATTTAGATTAGGCTGATCTGTAGGAGATTCGCACAAGTGTGTTAAGGCCACGACTCAAAGAATTACTCGGAAAATCTAATTTGATTCACCTTTATTTGATTTCACAGTGCCGTCATACATCAGTTGTTCAGTCATGGTTGCATCTGAATAGTCATTGACAGTCTCGTGGATTCAAATTTAGGACTTCATAGTTGATATCACTTGTTGATCTATCAGATATGTGTTTTGGTATTATAGATATGATGATATGTAGATTATATTTGTTTTTTTTTGTTGCAATATGTATCTACAATCCTCATTCAGTATCATTTGTATTCATCAGTTTGCTACAGCCAGTGTTAGTGAATTTCAATTCTCAGATTCAATTTACTTCATGCAGAAGTATGGGTATGGTTTTATTGCATTTATTATATTTGTTTTATGCATCAAAAAGATATGTACCTATGGCTCATTTTACTCTTTTTTCTGAATCATTTGATGACGATCTAAGAAGAAGAATTTCTAAGGGTTTTCCCCGTAGTGGGTTTTTCCCTGCTCTCGGACCAATCCGGGTATCTCTATGTGTCCATGCCTCTCTTCCTTTGAAATTTTTACATTTCACTTCTTATATAATGATGATGATGATGATAGTATTGTTCTTTCTACATAGTTTCATATTATAATGGTTAATAATATAGATCTCTACAAAGGTACAGTTATTTGGGGTGAATGTAACATGTTAATGATGAAATATAACTATCAAATTAAATAAAAAATTTTATGTATGAAAAATTAATAGGTGCAACAGTGGACACAAATTGGATTCAACAAAAGCATATGTAAAAGTGGGTACAAAACAAGATACAAAACCTGACACAAAAGTGGATGAAAAAAGAATGTAATATTTGATGAAAATTTAGATGCAAAAGAGGATGCAAACATGGAAGAAAATGTGGAATCAAACATGGGTTCAATAGTAGCTACAAAACATGGAAGAAATTGCGCCACAACAAAAGTGGATGTAATGATAGATGCAAAAAATGAAGCAAACATTGTTGCAAACATGGGTGCAATAGTGGATGAAAATGTTGATGCAACATAAGTTGATGCAAAATTAGATTAAAATTAGACTTAAAAATTGATGAAAAACTTGACGCAAAAGTGGATTAAAAAAGGGATGAAAAAATAGATGCAAAGTCTGATGCATACTGCAAATGAGGATGCAAACATGCATGAAATATTAGAATAAAATGTGGGTGCAAATGTAGGTGCCAAAATAGGTACAAATTGTGGCACAAAAAAAGTGGATACAATAGTGGACACAATAATGGATGCAAAAGAGGATGAAAATGTGAATGCAAAACAAATTGAAAAAATGGATGCAACAAAAGTGGATTCAAAACTAGACACAAGCCTTGACACAAAACTTGGCGCAAAATGGGATGAAAAAATGGATGCAAAAAATGATGCAAAATAGGATGTAAAAAATGATGCAAAAGTTGACGCACGTGTAGGCACAATAAGTGGATACAATAGAGGATGCAAAAGTAGGCCAAACAAAAATTATGTGCCAAACTTGACGCAAAACTTGGCACAAAAACTAGTGCAAGGGATGGTGCAAAACATCATGTAAAACTTGGTGCAACACCTGGTACTAAACTTGGTACAAGACTTGGTGAAAATTTTACATCACAATTTGCACAATACTAGATAAATGGATGCAAATAGCACTAAAAATGGGCTCTATATGAAAAAAGGGAAGCAAAAAGGGATGCTAATCACAGGGTTTTGTTGTAGTGACCGTTGGAAGGAAAATCCTTAGAATTTAGAGTTGAGTCGTGGAGATTTTAGTTGAGGATAAGATGGATGATGATTCAAAAAAATATGTTAGTTCCCTCTAAGACAATATTCAAGTAGTGACAGAAGACAGGTATATGGTTACAAGTATTTATAATAGTCTTTATAGGGAACATGAAGACGTAAAGGCTGAGAAGATGAATTATTACGATAATTGAAAATATTCCATAGCTGATATCATCTATCTTGAATATTAAATTAAAAATCCACATACATCAAAAAAAGGATAAAAAATTTATTGAAGAAAAGAAGGAAGTGGATTATCTCAAAAACTTGTTGTAAGCAACAAATGAGAGATAAAGCACCTTGACAAGCTAGCTCAAGGAAAAGGAGAAGCCAAATAAATGGAACAAGTAGGATAAAGAAATTGGAAAGAAAATCACTACCATGAAGATGGAACTTAAATAAGAAAGAAGGACTGAGGATGTAGTAATGAGTCAGAAGAAGTAGAAGGAAGAATATTGAATGAACTGTGAGTACTAAATTGTCACCTTAAGAGATGAAGTCGATAGGTTGAATCAGAAATTGAGAAGGTCCAAGGCCTTGGATGCCAGTCTCAATTGCCAAAGGTCACCACTTATCAAGACAGGTCTTGGATATGTTGCTGAGTCCTCATCCTCCAATGATGAATAACAACCACATGTCGAAGAAGAAAAGAAGCATCATGAAGAATAGAAGCCACATGTTAAAAAGGGGAAGCCTCATGAAGGATGACCACTTGTGAAGGTAGAAAGGAAGCCTCTTGATTAAGATAATACTCATGAAAGAAAACCTCATGCCAAAAATGGAGAGAATTCAAAAGTCAATGTCCAACATAAATCATCCAACACCAAAATTTGGAAGACCAATACCTCAATAAATTCAGATGATGCATTTAGAATGTCAAATCATCAAAAAGAATTCATAAGTGAAGAGAATCAAAGGCTTGTATATTCTCAAAAGAAATGTACCTTTATCCCATATTCACCTTATACTCTCGGGTATTCATGCATATTCCATGGTAATTGTTACACATGTTTTGACTATGGACATCTTTGTTGATTCCAAGAGATATAGCAAGAGTATCGATAGAATTTTTTATCAAAGAGTTAGGAGAATTTTTTTTGGCAGATATGACATAGTCCCATAATATTATAACAACACAAGTTACAATAGATTTGTTCCACTATTGAAACTTGATATAGAGTTTGGTTTATTCCATAATTTTGGCCATTTTGCACAAGATCGTAGAAGTGGCTTGTCATGGACTCCATAGAACTAGGAAGGACAAGAATTCACAGAGGGGGAAGATAAGACCACTAGGGTATGACAGAGAAAATAAGTTTCATAATGAATTCTTGCAAATTTGGAAGAACAGAAATGTGGAGACAAGGGGAGCTAAATGATAAGATCAAATGATTCCATAGGAAATTTCATTGTGAGGGGGAGCAGGTAAAAATCACCTCGTTAGGGGGAGATTGTAGAGATGATGGAGTAGGTTATCATGTTGTCAAGGGGAGTCACATCATTTGAATGTATAGTCGAGGACCTTCCATCCACCCTTTTCCATTGATGTCAAAGGGAGAGAGAACCTTGGAAGAACCATTGGAGAGAGATAGATGCATGATGCAACATGCCTTACAATGCTAGGTATGTTGGAATAAATGACGAAGGGGGATATTTTTGAGTATGTTGTCATTGATTTCAAGAAAAAAATGAAACATGAGCTGCAAGTGTAGGATGAGGTGCCAAATAAGTTACATGATGATGATTCAAATGAAGCCAAAGGAAGAAAATCTAGCTCTAGTGCAGTCTGGTGATGTCACCAATGTTGATGATGTGGCAGAAACCCTAGCTGTAGGATGAAACCCTAACCTTAGAATTTGTATCCCTTGGAACCGATGATGGAGGTCATGATGATGTAACTTGATGTTATTATGTGTTAATGTTGTTTTTATCATTGATGTCCACAAGATGTTGGAGTTGGATTATGCAGGTTGATGAAACCCTATTCACAAGATTAAACCCTATGTTTTGTAACTAGCTCCAAAACTTCTTGCTGATGCTCGATGTAATCTTCCACTGCTTGAACCTTTGAATTTTCCCTTTAAGATGATGTGATGGATGGTGGATGATATCCATAAAGTGCCATAAATGGGGTCATTTTTGTTGCAGTATGGAAGGAAGTGTTATACCACCATTCAACGAGAGGTAACCACTTGACCCATTGTGTTTGTTTATCAGATACAAAAAAACAAAGATATCCTTCCAAACATTTATTTACTATCTCAGTTTGACCATCACATTGAGGATGATAAGATGAGCTATGAGCTAATTGAGTACCCAAACAAGAAAATAACTCCGTCCAAAAATTTCCAGTAAAAATGGGATCTCTGTCGCTCACAATAACCCTTGGGCTTCCATGTAGCTTTTGAATTCTATCCATAAATGTAGTAGCAACTGTACTTGCTTTAAATGGATGAGATAATGCACAAAAGTGTGCATACATGGTAAGTCTACCAACTACCACCATGATGACACTCTTTCCTTCGGACATAGGTAAACCTGTGATAAAATCCATTGAAATCTCCTCCCAGCGTTGACTTGGAATGGATAAAGGTTGTAGAAGTCCCGGGGTCTTAATTGTTTCCACTTTATTCTACTAGCAAACCAAACATTCTGCCACAAACTTTTGAATATCAGATTTAAGGCCATCCCAAAAAAATTCTTTCTTCACCCTGTGGTAAGTTTTTAAAAATCCTGAGTGTCCTCCTAAAGGAGAAGTGTGCAATTCCGGAAGAATCTTTTGTTTTAGTTGGGAATTCTTACAAAGATATAAGCGATCTTTGTACCATAAGGAATCATTTTTCCAACTAAATGTATCAGATGTACTAGGATCTTGCTGCAACTTTTGAATGAGTGTCCACACATCTTTGTCCTTCTTCCATTCATCTCTTGCTTCAGTTATCCAATCTGGTTCGATAATAGAAATGGCACAAGGCAATGCTTCCACCTCTTCATTCTTTCTTGAAAGTGCATCTGCAACAACATTAAGCTTTCCTTTTTTGTAGATTATTTCAAAGTCATAACCCAACATCTTTGTGACCCATTTTTGGTGCTCTTCTTAAGATAGTATTTGTTCCAAAAAGCATTTAAGACTATCATGATCAGTTTTTACCTTGAAGTGTCTTCCCATTAGGTAAGTTCTCCATTTCTTTAGTGCATGCAGTATTGCTAACATTTCCTTCTCATAAATGGGTTTCTGTAAATAATTTCCTTTGATTGGACGACTTTCAAAAGCAATGGGTCTTCCTTCCTGCATTAAAACTGCACCAATTCCATTTCCTGAGGCATCACATTCCACAATAAAGGTTTTTGTGAAGTCTGGAGTAGCTAAGACCGGTGCTAGGCACATTGCCTCTTTAAGATGTTCAAAGGCCTTAGTTGCTTCAGGAGTCCATGAAAATGCATCTTTCTTCAATAATGTTGTTAGAGGTGCTACTATTCTCCCATAATTCTTAACAAACTTGCGATAATACCCTGTTAACCCGATAAATCCTCACAACTTCTTTATGGTTGTGGGGACTCTCCATTCCTTAATGGCTTTAATTTTGTTAGGGTCTACTTTAACACCCTCGTGAGATACAATATGACCCAGATATTCCACCTCTTGTACTCCAAAGAAACATTTGGATGTTTTTGCATATAATTGTTTCTCCTGCAATAGTTTGAGCACCTTATCAACATGTTCAACATGATCCTTCCAAGACCTGCTGTAGATTAGTATATCATCAAAAAATACTAGCACAAATTTTCTAAGGAAGGGTTTGAAAATGGAATTCATCAACCCTTGAAATGTAGAAGGTGCATTGGTAAGGCCAAAAGGCATGACCAAAAATTCATAATGACCCTCATGAGTTCGAAATGCTATTTTTGGAATATCTTCAGTCTTCATTCTAATTTGATGATATCTTGAACGAAGATCTAACTTGGTAAAATAAATTGCTCCATGTAATTCATCCAATAATTCATCAATCATGGGAATGGGAAATTTATCTTTAATGGTGAGCTTATTGAGCTCCCTATAATCCGGACACATGCGCCATGATCCATCCTTCTTGTGTACCAATACTACAGGAGCAGAGAAAGAACTTTGACTAGGTTGAATTATACCCACTTCTAACATTTCTGCAATCATACGTTCAATTTCGCTCTTTTGGAAGTAAGGATATCTATAAGGCCTGATGTTTGGAGGAACACTTCCTGGAATCAAATGAATAGCATGATCATGATTACGAATAGGTGGGAGTCCTTTGGGAGTTTCAAACACCTTGGAATGATTTTCCAAGACTTGTTGGAGATCTGCAGAAATAGATGATTTTGATGTTGGAACTTCTAGTGAGAATAATTGTGCAACTACACCTCGTTGTTCTTTCTTTAGAAGCTTTGTCATAACATTAGAGCTTATTATCTTTCCCAGCTTCCCTGCAATACCTCGTAATTCGACTTCCTTTCCTTCTGAAAAAAATTTCAAGAAAATTTCTTGAAAATTAAAAGCTACCATCCCCAAATATTGTAACCATTGTACTCCTAGTACAACATCAGCACCTCTCATAGGAATGGAAAGAATTGGACTAGTTAATACATATTCCCCCATGGTTAGCTTGATATTATGGCATTTTCTAGAGCAATTTATAGTTCCTCCATTTCCAACCATCACTTGACATTCTAGTGCTGGATATAGGAAACAATTTAATTCCTTGGCTACCTTACAATGAATAAAATTATGGGTGCTACCTGAATCAATCAACACTATTACCTTTTTCTTCTTGATGTATCCTTCTATCTTGAGAGTTTGAGGAGTGGTAATTCCTACCAGTGCATTACATGATATGGTTAGATTCATTTCTTCCTCTTCTAGGGATGGTTCTTGGTGTATATCCTCTTCTTATTCATTTTCTTCTTCCTCTTCACAATCTATGTAAAATAATTTCTTCTCAGCACACTTATGACCTTTAGTGTATTTGCTATCACAACTATAGAAACGCCCTTTTGCTCCTTTTTCTTCCAATTGTTGCGGTGTCAACCTTGTAGGTTGTGGAAATCTAGGCATAGAAACACTTCCTTCTTTATAGAAATGAGCGGCAGGCTTCCTTGTTGCCATAATTTCACATTCAAGTTTTCTTGCCAACTTGAATGCCTTCTCCAATGAATCAGGTTCCAAAATGCGAACTTCATGTTGGATTTTATCCTTTAAAGTGCCTATGAAGAGATCAATCCTGTGTTCCTTTGGAATATCAGTTACCCTTATATTCAATTTTTGGAAGTCCTCAGTGTGCTCCCCCACTAAACCCTTTTGTTTGAGATTTATCAATTGGCTAAAGAAGGTGTTGCTCTTTGTATCCTCATAAAGTGCTATAATTTCCTCCGTAAAAATTGACCAAGTGACAATATTTTTACAAGAGCAAAGCCATTGATACCATACAAATGTATTTTGTTCTAAATGTAAAGTTGCAATGCGTACCTTTTGTGTGTTTTTCACATTATGGAGATCAAAATATTGCTCCATCTGTAGTATCCATGTTACAGGATCCTTTCCATCAAACTTCCTCATATCCATTTTCGGAATATGGTGGTTCTTCCCACCAACATTATAGTTTATGAAATCACGATTAAAATTTATTTTGTTCTCATCATGATTTTCCTCTACTATCTTTTCACCATTAGGAAAAATTTCTTGTATCAACTTTGTCAAACCTTCTATGTCTGCTTTTAGATCATTCTTCATGTTGTCCATTTTAGCTTCCATGTCATCCATCTTAGATTCCATGTGAGCTTCCATGCCATCTATCTTAGATTCCACTCCTTTCATTCCTTTCTTCAAACCATCCATATTATTCTTCACACCATCCATCTTTGCTTCCACACGTTTCTTCAAAACTTCCATTTCATTTTTTGCTGCTCTTTGCGAGAGCGAAATTTGGTGCACTTTCTCTTGTAATTTTGATAGATCATGTTGCAATTCTTCATCTTCATGAGTCATAGTAGAGCCTTCTAAAGGCTTAATGGGTGTTGAATTATTTTTACGGGGCATTTTTTAGAACTCAATACTGATATCTATTCTACAATATGCCCTTTGAATCAATTCAATTTGATTTTTCAAACAAGACTTATGCAATTCGGAAAAAAATACACACCTTTTTCTTTCTTTTGAGGAGCTCGATATTGAAATTGGATTATCTTTGTGATTGTGGATCTTCAATATCTGAAATTCAGAACTGAAGTAGCCCTCTGAGTTCTCTTTTGAATGCCACAGTTCTGACCTGATTTGGATTCTCCAAGGCAAAGTTATGTCCAATCTTCCACAATGACCTAATTATGGATTGGTTCAGTAGAGCAAACTTGTACGACTTGCCACGTGTCACTGTTTCGTCCTTCACCTTTGAAATTGATAGCCAAGAAACTACGATCCGTGTAATTGCAACCAATTTTTACGACACTTCAATATGATGCTCAGAGAGAGAGTTATTGAACTTTTCCCATGATCACCTCTTTGAGATGAAATTCGGGAGCCTGAAAAAGCACTACCTTCCACATATCATATCTCCAAAAATATTGCGAACCAAGCTCTTAAATTTTTTGAAACGTTTCCTCAGGATTTCATCTTCGCACCCTACAAATTTTAGATTCTGAACCTTCGTAGAAAAAAGTTATAGCGCAAATGCCACGATGACCTGTTTAGGAGCCTGAAGAAAGGCCTAACTTCCACAGATCATATCTCCGAAAATATTGTGAACCAAGCTCTGAAATTTTTAGAAAATCTTCCTCAGGATTTTGGCTTTGTACCCTAAAAATTTTAGCTTCTGAAACTTTGTATACAAAACGTTATAGCTAAAATGCCACGATGACCTGTTTGGAGTAGCGAAACCCTAGAATCCAAAGCTCTGATACCAAATGTTGTGTAACCAGCTCGAAAAATAGAAGAAAAGAGATATCAACGCCTTATAAATAAGCCAATTCGAGGGGGAAACCTCCAACACATTACATAAATGAACAATTCTTGGATGATACAATTTACAAAACCTCCTTTCTATATATAGGAGTCCATGTGGCCATAATGTAATCCTAGTGGGCCACAATGTAATCCTAGCCGACCTAACAATAATAATTTAAGGGCATAATAATAACAAAAAGGGGGTTACAAGGGTACAATAATAACAATAAGGAGGTTACACTAATAACAATAAGGGACTATACTAGCAATATAGGGACCTAACACCGTAACTCTAGGGTTTGAATTCCTTGGAAGTTTATCACACCACGTAGTTGTTGGAGTTTTTTTGGTACAAGGTAATTGATGTTTTCTCAAATATCATTTCCATGTTATTCTGTTCATCATGGTGATTCTGATGGTATGTGGAGCATATTGAGGGCCTTAATGGTTTGAGGGAAAATCCTAGTCAAAGTCTTGCACCCAATTTGGACTCAAAACTGCGAGGGCTATTGAGGTGTCATCATTGGATGAATGATGTGGAATATTTTCCTTGATCCCAAAGCATTGATGACACGACAATCAAAATTGGTGTGGTGATGTGGTTGGATAATTTATGTGGCTTTAACATGTTGTTTTTGTGGAATTATATTACAAGCTAGAGAATGGTGATATTATTTTGATTATTAAAAGGATATTATATAATCCAAAATAAATGATAAACTTTGAATAAAAAATATAAGGAGGCCTCCTAAATTTTTTTATTTACAAATGAATTTCAAATTCAAAATCCAAAATGGTTTTTTCTTCCAAAATTATAATGTTGGCTACTCTAGAAGCTTATATAAATTTTGTATAAGCGAAGTATTTATGATCATAAGAGAATAAAATTATTTTGAATTATCACTGTGATTTGCTTTCAATATTGAAGGATCCCGATAGGAAGAAATGGTTTTGGGTCATATATTCTTTTGGATTCCCTTCTCCTTCCATACAAGGGTTTCATTCTTATTTTGTTTTTGTAGATGCACTCTATATGGCGAAAAAAATCTATAGTTGCGGCCTAACTAAAATGACTTCAGTATCACCTCAAGTATAAAGGAAGAAAATTGCATTTCTCTATACCTTGTTTAATATTTCTTGTGGAAAAAAAAATATTTGGTTTTATGGTTTGATTGCAGGACTTGTGGAGGAGTGTCATATCCATGAAAGAATGAAATTGATCATATCTAGTTTATCCCTAAAGTTTGAAAACCTCTTTTGGAGTAGGATATAAGTATCTCCTCTTTGTTTCAATATTTTAGGAAATCGAAGAAGTTATTTTCTTATACAGGGGTTCCATAGGTGGTTTTATGCGGTATCAAATTCGGCATTACAATTATTGTCATCCTTCCTATGCATAATTATTATGTCTCTATTAATTGATTAAGTCCAAGCTACATGAGCTACTTGATCTTCATTTGTTCATATATGATGTGTGGGTAAGATTGATATCTCCTATGGCCAATAACATGTGTCGCACCCTCTAATATTTATGACACCACCTGTTGCATACTTAAAGACACCTTCTATGGCTTTATCATCATAGTATGGTTGTGTTATGACCATTTGACTTGTAGTAGAAAATTTAAGAGGAAGTAGAGTATGTAACAAATATGGAGGTGGCATGCCAATTTTTTTTGTATGGAATAAAGGTGTGCATCCTACATAAGTTCCTTTTGAAGATGGAATTTATGAGTGCATATACTGTTGCAGTGAAAGGATGATCGATATGAATCTATGCATTAATCTGAATGAATCATGTAGCATACTTACCTAGACAAAATTACGTATGGAGAAGCTTATGTAGCAAGAATTATTGAGTCTTGATGCAAAGGTTTGAGCGTCATATTGTTGGTGAAGGTAATTATTTTATGTTCCAATAGGTGCTAACAATATTTTGAGAGCAATGGACTTGAAGATGAGGTCATCGACATGATCATCAATTGGTTTTTCCATAAAGAATATTAGTTCACTAAATATGGCTACAATATTGAACCCTTGTGAAGAATGAAGCATTTGATATTCAAATATATAAAAGGGGTTACAATTTTTTGGGCACATATATCATTTCTTCTATGAATCTTTTGATATGACCTAATTGGACTCCTACGCAAGATTGTATGCAGTTCGAGCTACACATAATAAATTTTTTTGACATCGTTAATCCTTGTAGCTATTCTGGAAACCATTGAAAAATATTGAGTGTGGAAATAAATCACTGAGAAATTTCTTCCTAGATTACTATACATACGGAATTTATTGATGAATTCCCCACAACTTGCATAATTTTGTAGGTTGTCTGTTACTAGGTTTTAGTCACATTGTTGGTGTAGCTTATGGGTTAATTTTTCATACCTTGTGTAAGGTTTTCAATATCCTTTTAAAATTATTGGAGAATTTGATGGATATTCTTATGAGATAATACTCTGATCAATTTTATTCATTAACACATATTTGATATCTAAAAATATAATGATAATTTATAATAAGTAAGTTGGGAGCATACCTTGATAGAGTTCGTGTTTTTTTAAGGAAGTTGTTGAATAGAGTATGGTGGGCATAATTATATCCTTGTTAAAAAAACCTTGAAACCTAATCTGTAGTAGTGTTGATGGTTTCATGTTCAGTCAAGGGTTTTTAATATAGGTTGATTCATCAGCGAAGAGGAATTAATGAGACCTAATGGACCAATTAGAGGTGTTAATATAATACAGTTTGTTTTTTGGCAGAATCACATGCCTATCCATAAAGATAATGACTTTAAAAAAAGTGTGATAGTGATGACTCTATCATGACAAAGAAGTATGGCTATGATGTGTGGATAGTGACAGTGGTAGTGACACAGTGATCTTGTTGATGACAGTTCCTGTGAATCAATATAACAATGACTTGTTGGATGATAGTAGGAGTGACATCATATCCAAGTAAGCTAGTGATAATAGTTTAAGTAGAAATTTGGAGTAGTGTGAGAAATGGAAATGTGCATAGAGGAAACAAGAGGTGTATAAGGATATGCAATGGGAATGTGTTGTATTATTACAACAACTTCCCATTATCTAAGTAAAATAGATTAGAAAGGATAATGGGGAGCCTTTAAATTTTTTAGGTTAATGTTTATTTTAGAAATAAAACTTAAAGATAATATTCTATTATATTAATATTTATAAAATAAAGGGAAACACCTAAAAAGAACCCTCAAACCTAAAGGTAACAAAAGAGGGGGAAAAGCATAAAAGAAAGTGAAAAAAACAAACCACCGAAATAGCACAATGCCGAAATCAAAGCAGAGAAATTACAATTGTGAAACGCCAAAATGAGAAGTAGCGAAACTGTCACCTAACAGATGCTGATATCGCAAACCGTCATCTGACAGATGCCGATATCTCATCCTGTCTCAAAACATTGCAATGCCACACTTCACGTTTCACAAATTTATTTCAAGTGTTATAAATCACCAACAACCAAAATAGTCGATCAACGAATCTCGATGAGATGACATCTGTCAAAATCACATGAACCCATGCTTGCCAATTTAATGTTAATGCAGGTATTTTGTGATCTCGAGGCTTGTAATTGATTTGTAATTATTTCAAATATTAATAATAAAGATTTCCCATTATGCATGAGTTAAGTTGACAGGATAGTTAATATCGTTTCGAAGTGATTTCAACTTATCCTTTATGGTTTTCTTCTCAATAGGGTAAATCTGAACACTTGGGCATAAAATCTTGTCAAGTTTGATTAAAGCACGAAGGCAATCTACCACCCTATCACTGTTAGTCAAAGAGCAAGAGGAAAACAATGAAATTGGCTCCCCTTATCTCGGATACTACATGCAACCCATAAATTGGTTCTCCAAGCTAGGAAGGGATCTATCAGTTTTTCAAGAACAATAAACTACAAGTAATTCTAGATAGAAAAGTTGTGCTCGACGATACTTTGTCCAATGATTCAGAATCATGGAAAGATGCTGCTAATTCTTTGTTTCACAGAATTTTTGCTCATCCTAAGATGCTTCCATACACTGACTTAGTGAAATGGGTGTTGGAAAATGTAGATATCAAAGATAGGCAATTTTTTATGAGAAGTAGAACTATAATTGGTTCTCTTAGGCCGTTAGATTTGAAGAATATGTAAAATCTACCAGAACCTCAGAAGAGATATGACGCCTAATTTTTTCAAGAGTTCATGCATGAGAATGACCATCCTGCGGCTATAATTAAAGAATGGAGAAATTATCCTAATCGGCATATGTGTGACGATAAGTGTATGTACTCAGTTGTCTCTCTTAAAAGCCCATTATCTCATATAGCTGCAATGATGTGTCTTCTATTTGGATCTATAAATATGACCAAGTTTAAAGAGAATTGGAAACCCTTGATAGAAGTAGCCTATGATGGCTATATTCTATATTGGGCTACCATTATTTTTGATAATTTGATAATATTTATCACAGCCTATAGAGAAAATCAAAATTCCCCACCCAATGCAGTCTATCCTTTTTATATGAGTTCCTATATCGTAGGCGCAGTCTGTTTTTCATTTGAATTTTCATCATTTGGATGGAAATGGACCAGAGAAGTTGGAACCCCCATCTACATACAGGTAGATTTCTTGTGGGAGTAAAAATATAATTCTCACATGTTCAAAATATGCAATGACATAATGTTCTCGGTCTTCCAAATAATTTTCGAAAGAAAATTCACTAGAGTCACCCCCGAAGCCAATAAGAGTATTAAGTTTGTAGGTAGGTGGTTTGGTGAAGAGAATTTTACATACATCTGCATTTTTGGAAGTTATACACATCCTCATGTCCTACCCTTGTATATACCATAAAATTTGTTCGCCAAAGAAATTTCTTATCAAACCATCGGTAATGGTTTGACTAAAATCCTAAAAGATGTCAAAAAGAACATTTTTCCAACTTTTCCTTTTTCTCGTGGTTCATATGCCTTATACAATTTCAAGCATGTCTATCTTGAAATAAATCGACTAAAACCTTTAAATTTTCTAGTGATAGCCAATAGAAGTTATGATTCCTACACTATTTCTAGAGAGATAACGAATTTAGTAAAGTTGCGTGCATTTCTAAGAGAGCCTGACAGATTTGACAATATGTTTGAATCAATTCACAAATTTTCAACATTTCAACAGAAATAAATTGAAATTATCAGCCCAAAAGATTTGTTAATATTCAAAGTGTATTGAGAACAAAGAAATTCTCATTTGCCAAATTAATTGTTTCACAGGCCAGAGCCGAAGGCAGAACAAGTTATAGTTGCAATAGCTTCGCAAGTACCAGTACTAGTTCAAGAAGAAGAAGATCACTAATGTTCACATGATGATAGATTCATCCAAAATTGGGAAGAATTCGACAAAGAAATGGTAAATACTGATACTCCTACCATTCAGTCAAAAACCATGCTTACTGTAGGTGCTATAAGTTCCATAAATCATACAGGTGAGCCAAGTACGTAACATGTTTTTTTTTATATAGGTAACTACAAGAATTATGAAGAAATCATAGAAAACTCATTCATTGTTGAGGTTTTTGTTATTATTCTTGATCAAATACAGATTCAAGGACAAAATGATATAGAGGAGAAACCATAATAAACACCATCCCAAGATATGGAAATCATCCTAGATTTTCCAACTACTGAAATATTCCTGAAAGTTGAAGAGATACCTCCACTAGATGTGTTTTATATTCCAAGGCAAAATGTTGGCGTGACCAGGTCAAATAAGAAGTGAAAGAGGGAAGAATATCCAGAACTGCCTATGGATTCAACACTAATGCGAGTCCTTTTGAAAGGAACTCAATCATCTCCATGAAAAAGAGCTTAATAGATTATCTAAATTTGTAGGTGCTTATGCAAATGCCACAATTTATAAGGTGAAGAGGTTGAATCATTGATTATAGAAAAGGACCAGAGAATTTCTCAAATGGAGCAAGTTTTCTCTAATGAAAAGCAAAGGATCGAGCAAGAACTTCATTAAAGCAACAATAATCCTCAACAACAGTCTGAAGGTCTTCAACTCAAACTTGAAAACAAAATTAAAGGAAAAGATCAAATAATTCATTAAAATGCAGAAAAATATTGAAAATCTCCAGGAAAAGACTGAAATCAATGAAGTAAAGAAAGAAGAAACAGAGTTGGAGGCATTACTGGCAATATAGCAAGAATTTTTTCTATCAGAAGTATAATCAAATTAAAGAGAAAGCTAGGGGAAGTGATCAATTATTTACTCAAATTTCCAATCTGAGAACTTATTATGAAGAAATTGATGACAAGGTGTCAAAATACATAGATTGACAAGACACTACATAGGGTAGAGAGGTTGATCTCCCTCATCTTGAACAATCAATTAAATATATAATACTTGGAGAATGGGATATTAAAATGAAGAGTGCCTAATTAGCTATTGTCAAAGCTAAAAATTTATCTTCCAACATCTTTGAGTATATAAAATATTCTATTATGCAAGCCAACATGATTCATGAAGCATCAAAAGACACCCTGCAAGATATCAATTTCCTAAAGCAATCATGGCAAGAGACATCAAACAAAAAATCCCTTGACATAGAAAATATGACAAGGTTAAATATGGATATTTACTGGTATTTGTTGATTAAGCCTCATAACCAATTAATAATGTAGAGGTGCCTCTTCAATGCAGTAACTCAACTTCTTCTGACACTAAAAGATGCAGTATTCATGTGATAAATGAGAATGCAGCCAATTCATCCCCCGAGCTCAAACATATGATCAAAGCATACCATCTCAAAGACCAGCTAGAGAGTGAAACCGGGAAACAGTCATAGACTGTTACAACTTATGCATTTTATTTTCCTAGTTTATAGTTTGATAGTTTAGTGTAATATTAGAAGACTTTTTTTTTTTTTTTTTTTTTTTTTTTTTTTTGCTCGGTTAGACTAATCCTACACCCACGGGTTTCGAACCGGTGACCTTGCAGAACGGAGTGCCTTAACAGTGCACCCCATCACCGACTGCTCTACGCCTCGTGGGCATGTAATATTAGAAGACTTATTTTACAAGTATTTTATTTTTGTAATGTTAATTAGTATTTAAACCCGTTCCATGCATTTAGAAAGGGGTCCAAAATTTTGAGAAGACTTTTTTTGGAACTTACACTAATGTTTGAACGAAAGTTATCTAATTGAAAATCTAAACCTTGAAGCTATCTTTTCAGATCTAAAGCTATGATGCAATGGGTACTATTATCTGTGTATTGATTGTTTTATGTTTCTAAAAATTTGGAAAGCTTATTTCTGTTTATTAGTTTTATTCTAATAAGCATTGAAGTGATATATGTTCTTATTACTATTAATATAATATATTGAACAATGTGTTGTTAGATACGAGACTTAGAGATCTTTTATGTGATTAATATTCTTCATCAACTAAATTAATTAAATTGATTTAGTTTCTTAAATTTTCTTATATTCATTAAGTATGCGATGATCTATATTATTTCATGCTTATGAAATTCTATGCCTTAATCATATAAATGAATCCAATCCCTGGAAGTAGTTAGATTAGTTTTAATTTATGTTATCATTAGAATAAATCACCCCGCTAGTGTTGATTTAATTTATTTTTTTATATAAAGTCTCTTTATATGGGAAATTGGTCCCTTTATCCCAAGTCGGACCCACCATTTTCAATGGAAAACGAGTTTTCTTAAGCTCTCGACCAGGTGGAACCCCCAATTTTGAGGAAGTCAATTTCCAGCCTTCAAAATTTTTGGCGCTAGAAGGAGGGGCATCTGATTATGTATGGGATATTACGTTAAATATCAATCGAAAAGACAACTTAAGAGTTAATCCCCCTCCAAAGATCCTACAACTTCTAGATCTCGTTCATTATCTACAGGTCATAAGTCTAAAGTTGTAGAGCCATATCTTTCATCTCTTGAAACATTACCTCGTAGACCTTCTTCAAATCATATTTCTGAGTCTCTTGAAGTTTAGTCTTTGATTGAGAATTTAGAACGAATAAATATATCTTGAGATAAGCCTGTTAATCCCAAAATTTCTGAAGAAAGTGTTACATCCATATTTGGAGGTACTAGTGTATTAACCTGATCACAAAGTGAGAAAATTGGGATAACTCATTTCGAGTTTCCTATTGGATATCATCGTAAAGTAATTACTACATCAACATCCAAATCAGGTATCAGTGAGATCACATAATCTTCATCTCCATTTACTACTAGCTTCTCTTCTAATCAACCCATTTCTGCTCAAACAATTAGTGTTGTTGTAAGTAGTACTAGTTCAGTAGTTAGTTCTTCTACATCCACATCTGCTCTTGGAAGTACTATATCATCTTCACAAACAACAATTCAAGTAATGGCCAAGTTACCATGGGTCAATACGGGTGCCGCTCAAATGGTAAATTTATATCCTCTCCTAGATCATCCAGAAAAATGGTTACCAAAGTATAATACCGATGGTGGTCTTCCCGCTGAAGAAGATCTGAATAATTTTATGTTAGCGATGAATCTTAATGGTGTTGACCATGAAGATGTTGTAGTTATATTGTTTCCATATACTTTTCGAGGATCTACAGGATCCTGGTATTTTTCCCTCCCTTCAGGTTCTATAGGAAATTGGAATACTTTTCAAGAACTATTTCTTTCCAAATTTTGGTTATGATAGGACAATTGCATCATTGATCAATGATATTTCTAGTTTAAAAGCTAATACAGGGGAAAATATCAAAGACTTGAACTCCAAATTTAACAAGTTATTGAATAAATTTCTAGCTGCCTGTAAACTTGGATTGGATGTACAAATAGAATGGTACATATCTTCTCTTCCTTCTAATATAGAAATTTGTGTCAAAAGAGCTAATAAAGTCACCCTTGTAGGAAACATGAAAGAAGCCTTGTCTGTTGAAAGAGGAATTGTTGCTTTAGAAAATAAAACTGAGCTTGAAGATAAAATATCAAAAAAGGTAACATTCAAAGATAAGCCAAAGAAGAAAACTCCTAAAGATCCTTTTGATCTCGAGGGATTGCAAAACGTTCTCAAAACCATGTCTATCGATATGGTTGAAATAAAAAAAAAAAGGTTGTTGAAACCTCTACCAGGAAACCCTTTAGAGAATTTAGAAAAAATCAATCCTCTGTCTCTGAGCATCCCAATGTTATTTCTAATGTTGAATCTAACCAAGAGGAAGAGGAAGAATAAACCACAACTTCTGCCGATGAATCCCAAGATGAAGAAATCACTGAATTACATGGATTATGAGATTTCATTTTACCTTCCTCTGATGAAGAGACAGAAGTTGAAGCCATGTGTGTTAGCACTATAAGTAGAAATTTTGTAGAACTAACTCAATCAACACAAAAACAAAAAATCCCAAATTCTATTGCTAAAGATAAACTTGTCATTAAAAAACCTTTAGTGAAATGATCTCAGTAGGTTATTATTGATTCCCAGCCAATCAAATCTATACCCAATCCTCAATCTAAAACTTTAGTAGTATTCAATACTATTGAGTATAATATAATCAAGGATATGAAGAAGATTAAATCCAATATTTCTCTTTATGAATTTATGAAATTAAAGAAATATTAGAAAATTTTATTGAAAGAGTTGAATGCAGTTACAACGTCCCCTCTTCCTCCAACTGTTGTAGCTAAAGCTGTTAATGGACCAGGAAAACCTTCGATTGACAATTCAAGTAAGGTTAATTCCTTAGACTCTATTTTGATTGCTGATAGATCTAATTTTCACACTCCTCCTTTTCTTTTAACTTTTGAAATCTATAATATAAATGTTCATAACTGTTTGATCGATTCTGGGGCTTCATCCAATATAATTCCATATTCAATTTCTGAAAAAATAAATATCGCACCCCATAATTCATCAGTTAGTATAGTTCAATTGGATAGAACAAAGGTTAAAGTCTTAGGATATATTAACTCGGTAAGTATTATATTTTCATCAAACCCAAAATTTTCTTATATTATCGATATATTGATTGTAGACATCTCTGAATTTTACGGTTTAGTTCTTAGTCGAGACTGGTCTGAAAAATTACATGGATATTTTGTACCAGACTAGTCTCACATGTGGCTTCCATAAAATGGAAAGCCAAATCAAATCATAGTCGATTGTGAAAAACATATGAATTACTCAGTTATAGACTTTGGTGAATAAAATTAACCTATAGCATTTAACAACAATATTTTGGGAAATTACTCTGTAGACTCATTCTTAGGGAATTTCAATGTGTAGAGTTCACCTTTTTTAGTCAATTTTGTTAAATGACAAGTTGATTTTTTTCTCAAAATAATTCCATTAGATGCTTCAATTTTTAAGAGGAAACTATAGTACAATCTCCATTTTGGAAAATTTATTTTGACGAATCAAGATCCAATGATTGTGCAGGAGTAGGATGCATACTTATTAGCCCAAAAGGCAAGAAAATCATGCTATATTGTAGGTTAGAATTTGAATGCACTAGCAATATATTTGAATATGAGGCATTGGTTCAAGGCCTATGAAAAGCAATTAGACTTGATATACAATATATTAAGGTGTTTGGAGATTCAAATATTGTTGTAATACAAGTGCGAAATACTATTCACTATCTCTTGATTCACTTGAAACATTACCAATCTTTGGTTCAAGACCTCACATCAAATTTTATTGCGTTTAATATTTATCCTATTCCTAGATCACATAATGCCAATGTCAACATTTTAACTAATGTTGCCTCTAAGCTTATTCCACCAGAGGATTTTAGTCCTCACATATTCTCTATTGAATTAATTTTTCGACCATCTATACTAGATAATGTTACTAGTTTCTGGGTTTTTAATGAAGATAGTGATATTTTAAGTTTTATTACTTATGATAAATCATATGATGATTAAATTGTGGATGAATATGAACATGATAATCAAATCAAGCAACAAAGTGATAAAAATACTTTGCTAAATTCCATGGTTAATCTTGAAGATTTATATGATTTAAAACATAGATTCAAGAAATTCAACGATTCTAAAATACAGAGTTCTACTCTAAGGTATGAATTAGCTAACCTGGGATCTACTGATTTACATCAAGATATAAATCTAGGACTTAGCCTTTCATCTGAAGAAAGAAATGTGTTGATTTCATTACTGAAGAGATACAAAGATATTTTTGCATGGAATTATCAAGATCTTAAAACATATAACCCATCAATCATTCAACATACTATTCCTATGGTACTTGATGTTAAAGATATTCAACAAACACTCAGGAAAATTCATCCAAACTTGGAAACTCAAACAAAAAATGAATTAAGAAAATTATTGAAAGCCAAGATCATTTTTCCTGTTACACATTCAAAATGGGTTTCTAATTTAGTACGTGTTAGAAAAAAAAGTGAAGATATTCATATTTGTATTGATTTTAGAAATCTGAACAAAGCATGTCAAAAGGATAATTTTCCTTTACCATCAATGGAACAAGTTTATAATTAGTAGCAATTTCTGAATTAATGTCTTTTCTAGATGGATTTTTAGGGTATAACCAGATTTTGGTTCATCTAGAAGATCATTTGAAAACAACATTTCAAACCAAATGGAGAACTTATGCATATCAGAATATTCCTTTTCGAACTAATGAATGCAGGAGACACATTTCAGAGAGCCATGGATATTGCATTCAAAGGATTGATAAATAAAACATTGGTAGTATATATTGATGATAAAACCATATATTCAAACGATAGAAATGATCACTTGCATGACTTAAATTATATGTTTGAAATATGCAGAGGATTTGGGATCTCTCTTAATCCAAATAAGTCAATTTTCACTTTAAGTGGAGGTAAAATTATAGGTTTTATTGTCTCAAATGGAATTTGTATTGATCTAGACATGATTAAAACAATTTCAGAAATTCCACTACCACATAACAAGAAGTCAATGCAATCCTTTTTAGGAAAGATAAATTTTGTCAAATGATTAATTCCATATTTTTCACATATAGTTCTTCCACTACAAAAAATGATCAAGAAATATATGTTGTTTAAATGGGGAGGAGAAAGAAAGGAAGTGTTTCAAATTATCAAAAAAGAAATTGTTGATGCTCCTTCTATTTCAACTCCTATTTTTTCCAATGATTTGATTTTATATACCTTTGCCTCAGTGCTATCATATGCAGTGGTCTAAACTCAACCAGATGATAAAAAACTCGAAAACCCCAATTTCTTTTTTCAGTTCTAATATTCAAGATGAATTGAACTACTCAGGAGCCAAAAAACATGGATTTGCATTTTATAAAGAGGTCGAATATTTTTCTACCTTTTATTTTGAAAAATCATGTCCAAGTAATAGTTCCTTTCTCATCATTTAGACAAATACTTATACAGAAGGAACTTGGAGAAAAAAGGGCCAACTGAGTGACGATAATGCAAGAATACAATTTAGAGATAAAACCTGCTAAAATTGTAAGAGGTCAAGGATTTTGCAGGTTGATTACAAGAATGAATGACACATCACCAGATGAGGTAACAACTAGTATTGAACATTTTATAGAGGTACTCAATTTTAATCCTCAATATCAGTATGTTGAATTAACCTTTTATTTAAAGAAAGATCACGCTCCACTTAATTTGGATTTCAAAAGAAAACAAATGTTAAGATTGAAATATAATCAGTATCAATTATTCAATGATGTGTTATTCAGAAAAAATTAGGACTCTGTCTTACTCAGATGATTATAGAAAACTAAAATACCTAATGTGCTCCAGGAACTTCATGATGGACCAGCAAGTGGACACTTTGGTGGAGATACCAGAGCACATAAAAATTTACATGCAGGATATTATTGGCCAAAATTATTCAAAGATTCACAAATTTATGTTATAAATTGTAAGATTTGTCAAAATTCAGCAGGAGGACAAATAAAAGCTTCAATTACACTTCAACCAGTCAATATGGAACAACCTTTCGAACAATGGGGACTTGACATAATAGGTTAGATCGTTCCTCATTCTTATAAACAACAAAAATATATATTTAATTCTATAAACTATTTCACAAAGTGGGTAGAATCAATACCTACTAAGATGGCCAACTCATAAAACATTATTGATTTTATTGATCAATTCATCATTACAAGTTTTGGTGTTCCTAACGCTTTGGTATTTGAGAATGCTTCTTATTTTTCTGGTAATGCCATGACTACATTTTCTTTGAAAAGAGGTTTTAAATTAAAATATTCTGCAAATTATTATCCTTAAGGAATTTGTCTAGCAGAATCAATAAACAAAAACCTGATAAGAATAATTAAACGAACTATTGATCAAAACCAGAAAAATTGGCATAAAACCTTAGCTTTTGCATTATGGGTAGATAGGATAACTAGAAAAGCTGCAATAGGAACTTCTCCTTCTCGATTGGTATATGGAAAAGAGGAAATTTTACCTTTGAATATAGTTATCCCATCAATAACTCTAGTGCAATTCATTAATGAGTAACCTTTCTCTTCATTACAATTAAGATTGTCTGAAATAATTAAAACGGAAGAAGAAAGAGAGAAAGAAAAAATGGTACACAGTCATCATCAAAAGTTGATCAAAACTTTGTTTGATTCAAATATAGTCAAAACTAAATAGTTTGAGATTGGAGATTTGGTATTGAAATGGGATAAAGTGCATGATGATAAAGGAAAACATACAAAATTTCAAAATCTCCGGCTTGGCCCTTTTCAAATAATCGAAAAACTAGGTCCATCAACTTTCATTTTGTAAGATTTACAAGGAAAGAAGGAAACTCTTCCTATTAATGGAATTGTCATTAAAAGATATTTTTCTTAAAAGAACAATTGTTCTTTTGTATAAATATGTAGAAATTTAAAATAAGTTAAGTTTTTGCAATATTATGCAAAAGGTGAAACACTTTATTATTCTTCTTGAACATCGAAGTGTTAATCCTTAAAGATATAAAATAAGGAAATAAATCATAAATTGAATTATCTATTTCTTTGGAATATTTTGATTTAAGTAGCCGATTATAAAGAAGAATACTTATAACTTATGTGATTTGAAAAATTATATTTACATGAATCATGTTCGAAAAGTTACTTTTACAAAGTGAGAAATTTTATTGAAGTATTAGCATCTTTTACTCAAATGGTCATCCAAAAGCTCATAAAGAGAAAAATGACAACCTCCCCATTCATTTATATATTAGATATATTGTTAAAAGTGTAACTCGAAAACATAAAAACTTTAAAGTTGAGAGATCTCATCACAAGTCGACTAATCATGTTCATATGAAACTAATAAAATTGACATTATTGATTGGCTACCAAACCAATATAATGGCTCATGGCCTAAGACCTTGAGACAAGCAATCTCATCACGAGTCAGCTTGTTCAAATTTATTATAACCAGTGAATGACATTATCACTTATGGCTTCCAAACCAGGATAATGATTTTAAAGTTGAAGAAGAATAATTCTACAAAGAAAATAAGTAATTATATTACCTTTGGAGATGTCTACTATATTAAGAATGGGATACTAGTTCATTTCTTGTTAAATAGTAACCCTATCGAGGCTATGAACGCCTACTGATAGTAGTGGCTCTACTAGTGACTAATATGTTTATCAACAAGCTAAGATTTCATTAAATTCCTACTTACGTTTTCAATGTATTAAGATTTGATTCATTTAAATAGAAATTTCATTCACAATAGAAAGAGGAAAAATTTTCAAGTAAAACCAGGATATTTAGATTAGAATTTACTTATATCAAAGACATATTACAATTATTTATAAATTTCCTACAATATTGACTTTAATTATTAATATTTATCAGATATTCTTGATTCATCCAGTGTATCGCCAATTGTTGTAGTATTACAACAACTCCCCATTATCTAAGTATAATAGATTAGAAAGGATAATGAGGACCCTTTAAAATGTTTAGGTTAATGTTTATTTTATAAATAAAACTTAAATATAGGATTATATTAGATTAATCTTTATAAAATAAAGAAAAACACCGAAAAAAAACCCTCAAACCTAAAAGGCATAAAAGTGGGTGAAAAACATCAGTGAAAGTGCAAACAACGAACCACCAAAAATGCTGAAATCAAAGTAGCGAAGTTACAATTGCGAAATGTTGAAATTCAAAGTAGTGAAACCATCACCTAACAGATGCTGACATCGCAAACCTTCATCTGACAGGTGTCAATATTGTATCCTGTCTGAAAACATCACAATGTCAAACTTAACTTTTCACAGATTGCTTTCAAGCATTATAAATCGCCAACAACCAAAATCGTCGATCAACAAATCTCGATGAGATGACATCTGTCAAAATGATCTGAACCCATTCTTGTGAATTTAATGTTAATTCAGATGTTTTTTTATCTCGAGGCTTGTAATCGATTAGTAGTTATTTCAAATATTAATACTAAGGATTTCCCATTAAGCATGAGTTAAGTTGACAGGACAATTAATATCGTTCGAAGCGATTTTAGCTTATCCTCTCTGGTTTTGTTTTCAATAGGGTAAATTTGAACACTTAGGCATAAAAGGATGTCAAGGCTGATTAAAGAACGAATTAAATCTGCCACCCCATCACTGCTAGTCATACAACAAGATGAAAACAATGAAATTTTTCCCCTAATCTCGGATGCTACATGAAACCTAGAAACTAGTTCTTCAAGCTAGGAAGGGATCTATTAGTTGTTCGAGAACAAGAAAACGCAGGTAATTCTGGATAGAAAAGCTGTTTCCGACGATACTTTGTCCAATGATTCAGAATCATGGATGAAAACAACTAATTCTTTTCTTCACAGAATTGTTGCTCATCCTAAGATATTGACATACACTGTCTTAGTGAAATGGGTGTTAGAAAATGTAGATATCAGAGATAGGAAATTTGTTACTTGAAGCAGGACTGTAACAGTGGCTCTCTCAGGCTATCGGATTCTCTAAAATATTTATAAACTTCCAGAACCCCAAAAGAGATATGACACCCCATTTGTTCAAGATTTTATACACAAGAATGAACATCATGGGACTGTAATTAAAGAATGGAAAAATGATCCTAGTTGTCATAAGCGCGATGATAAGGGTATGTATTCAGTCGTCTCTCTTGAAAGCCCACTCTCTTAGATAGCTACAATGATGTGTCATCTATTTGGATCTATAAATATGACCAGGTTTAAAGAGAACTGGACACCCTTGATAGAAGCATCCTCTGATGGCTATATTCTTGATTGGGTTACTATTATTTCTGATAATTTGATAGGATTTATCAGAGCCTATAGAGAAAATCAAAATTCCCCACCCAATGCAGTCTCTCATTTTATTATGAGTTCTTATATCTTAGACACAGTTTTTTTTTCCTTTGAATTTTCATAATTAGGATGGAAATGGACTAGAGAAGTTGAAACCCCCATCTACGTATAGTTATATTTCTTATGGGAGTCAAAATATCATTCTCACATGTTCAAAATATGAAATGAAATAATGGTCCCAGTCTTCCAAGTCATTTTAGAAGGAAATTTCCCTAGAGTCACCCCCGAAGCCAATAAGAGTCTTAAGTTTGTAGGTAGCTGGTTTCGTGAAGAGAATTTTACATGCATCCATATTTTTGGAAGTATGCCCATCCTCATGTCCTACCCTTTTATATACCAGAAAAATTGTTAGCCAAATACATTGCTTATCAAACAGTTGGTAATGGTTTGACTAAAATCCTGAAAGATGCCAAAAAGATTGTTTGGCCAACTTTTCCTTTTTCCTGTGGTTCATATGCCCTAGACAATTTCAAGCATGGCTGTGTCACATTTAAATAAGTATACTTATACAAAAGTAAAAACAAAAATTTATTACTTTTAATCTCACTCAAATCTTACTACTATTCAATCTACACAGCAATTCTAATGCTCATGGTATATATCGATATTAGTACTAAACAATGAATATGATTTGAATCATATGGTACACATAATAAAATACCATGAAATTAACTCTAAATTTCATCATATAAATCATTACAAGGTTTATGGTTTGAAAATATAACTTTCAAAAAGCATAAACATTTAATTTCCACGGTGATCGAGTTGATCCTCCATAGGTGTTCATTACTCCTTGATTGTATTGACTTGAGTTTTTAAAATTGGTTATATGAATTCATCCTTATCGACTATGCTACAATCTAATAGCTGACATATTTTATTTATGTAAATGATTCGAGTTCATATTATAACTTTAATATGTATTTTTACAGCATTCAATTGGTGTTAATGAAATCTGTCACCAACCCATTTCGTTCACTGTGTTGATTTCCCACCTCTCGATCTCTCTGGTTGCCAAGCATCCCGCACTGTCACCAAGATCTCATCCCACTGTAGATCTCAGTCTTTGGGTGATCAACGGTGAAAATGAAGGGTAGGGATGGTTAGGGTAACCACCCACCCTATCCCCCACCTTTTGGTCCATTCACTCTGCTAAAAGTTCTTCGATTTGGATTTGCAACTAAAGTTTTGTCTTGTGGCTATTGCCATGCGATAACCCTGCATACCAGTGTTGCCTTTTGGGTATGGTCACACCGCGTTCATCATGATGGTTAATAGAGGTCATACCACCATCTTCCTTCCGGAGTTTTATAGTTTTTGGATGGATTTTATTTCACTGTTGATGCTTGTGGAGACTGTAACTTCGGCTCTTGTTACAAGGAAACCTTGCAGATTTGATATTCTGTAATTTATTTCTTCTCAACAGTTCGAAACTAGTTTCTTTTGAATGGAAATTTTAGTTGATGGTTTAATTTTATTTCTCCTAACTTCTGTATGTTTACACAGCGAGACAATTTTTAGTTGTCATGCGAAGAAGTCATCCTGGTCTTCTTCTGGTCTGCTGAGGAAAGAGACTGTGTTGCCTTGGCAAGATCAACATCTACAAGTAACTTTGTATTGACTATTATATCTTCCATAACGTCTCATTTTTAGCTTTTGGTTTTACTGTATGCGAAAGTTCACACGACCCAAGGGTTTCTTGTGTTGCTGGTCCCGCACATCCATTTGAGATTGGGCTATGAGTCATCCTCGAATTCCTGCACATATTTTCCAGGTAAGCCTTCCAGTTACCATTTACGGGTATAGTTAATTTAGCCATGGAGTATAATATTTATAACTTAGGCCACCCCTACTTGTAGCAGGTATTTTGGGGTTGCCGGAGCTGAGCATTTAGTCCAAGCCAAGTTCTAATTTCAAGGTTTTCCATAGTTAGGAAAAAATGTTGAGGCTTGGCCTCTATGTACATTACTGTTCAAGTTTTATTTTAAAATACTTTGTATCTTTTAAGTGAGACTAAATGGGACTTCTTCCTTCCGACATGGTTAATAATTTGAGTAATTACTTGTTTTTGGTTGTCAAGTCTATTTTTAGAACAAGCCTCTATTCTAGTCAGGTGTCAAGGCTCTGTTTTAAGTTTCTTGAAAGAATTAAATATTTAATTGTCTCTATGCTTCACATAGTAAATTTAGTTTCGGATTTCGTTCACCATGAATTTGTTCATTGCCATTGTTAAGCTGTTTCATTTTGAGTATTTATGCTATCTGTTAATATTGTAGAGGATTTCTTTCTGAAAATTAAATGTGTCTGATATGCATATTTTTCCAGATTTCATATTTGTATTCTATCTGTTAATGCCTGGTTTCGCAGACTCACTTTCATCATTTAAATTCTAAATTTATGTTTCACTACACATTCTTGTTTTAGATTCCTGTTTAGGTTAATGTAGGGATCTGTATCCCCTTTGTCATGGGTTAGGGGACATGGACCCCAAACCTATCCCACGGAACTGGGTGCAAAACCGTTGGCCCTTGAATTCATAATTACTAGGTTCTTTAACTATGCAAGAGACCCTACTTAGTTTATGTTTTCTATTAGAAGTTTCTATGTTTTCTGTGAATATAACTCTTGTATTTTTTCTGAGGAGAAAATGTTTACGAGTACAATTTATTGTTGCAGAACTTTAATTCCTAGACACTCGTACATGTTTTTCTTAAATGTCGGATTTATAGAGAATATGTAATATATTCCTAATAATCTATTCCACTCTACCAACATATTAGAAGAAAATTCTTGTATCATTCTTCTAACAGAACAATATGTTTTCAATCAATATTTTTGACTATACATAAAACATTTTACTTCTATTAATAATTTTTAATCTGAAAACCAAAACACTTAAATACTCATCTCAGAGAAATCTTGTAGTAAACTGATGGTCCTCCCAACCTTGAGCAAAGCAATCACATCCTCTGCTCCCCTCATGCTCCTCACTAGGGTCTTAGGTAATTCACTGAGACAAAAGAAGATAAACCTCACGATCTAAATCCAGTATTTAATTCTCTTGGCTTTTTTTTGAGCTCCATTGGTTTCCTCATGAGCTCTAGAAAACTCATTGGAACACACTGTTTCTTAAACCCAGCATTCTCTCTGTACATAACCCCTTCCCATTCCTAGGATTTCCTTTTTATCCTTCTAGGGAGGTAACTGTTAGAATTGTCTCTACCATTTTACCCTGGGTTATTAGAATCATTTACCAATTAGTTACTTTCTTTTTCTCAAGACAATTTATTAATTATCTTCAAAAAAATATACTCAAGGCTTTTTAACTAATAATGTTATTCATTAAATAATTCAAATGTGTCATAACAAGTCTATTAGCCATGATTTTGAGTTAAAATAGGGTGTTACATCTTCCCTCACTAAGGAAAACATTGTCATCGGTGTTATTTGATCTACAAGAATAATTTTGGATAAGCTTCTTGAATAATATGCTAATCTTCCCAAGTAGCCTCCTCTAGGCCAAAGTGCTTCCATTACAATCTAACATGGGGGATGACTTGCCTCTGGAGCATTATTTCTCTCCGATATAGAATATGTTGCGATTCTACTAGGAAATCATCGTCCGGTTCTACCTACAAACTAGAATTATCATGCTTAATTCAAATCAAAAATATATTTTTGTTACAAACGTAATATAGTCATGAATTACATGTATACACTGTGAATGTATCACATTTTTAGGGCCATGTATGTATTGCTTCAACAGTGATACATGAAACACATTATGTACCAATATATGACTGGGTAGAGGCAGTCAATAAGCCACTTGTCCTATCCTTTCCATAATTTTGAATGGTCCACAATATTTGAGAGCCAATTTGGCAAAGGCATTCCACCTCAAGGTGCTTCTTTGTGGTTTAATTCTTGCATATACTATGGTCCCCTACCACAAATTCACAGAAGGTTCTTTTCTGATTTGCATAAATTTTTTTTTGGTCTTGGGCTACTTTCAAATTCTACCTAATATTTCTTACCTCCCGTTCCATTTCCTCTAATATGTCTGGTCCAAGCATCATCTTGGTTTCTGGACTGCTCCAATTTATAGGAGTCCTACATTGTCTTCCCTATAATGCTTCAAACATATTCATCTTAAGGGATTCTAGATATCTATTGTTATAAGAAAAATCAACCAAATGTAGATATTCTTCCCATTTTTAGTTGCTACATTACGTACATGCGCATAATATCCTCTAAAACTTGATTCACCCTCTCTATTTGCCCATTTGTTTGAGGATGGTAAGCAGTACTAGATTGTATTTGCGTCCCTAAGTCAGTTAATAGTGTCTTCCAGAATGCCGATGTAAATTTAACATCTCGATCTAAGATTAAAATCCTTGGAATACTGTGTAATCTAAAAAATTATTTCATGAAAATATCAGCAATTTGTACTATCTTGTAAGTTGAATGAACAGGTATGAAATGAGCCACCTTACTGAGTCTATATACTACCACCATGATTGAGTCATTGTGTCTTTTGTTTCTTGGTAGTCTGGTGATGAAATCAAGGAAGATGACTTACCATTTCCATTCAAGTACTGGAAAAGGCTGAAGAAATCATGTTTGATTCTCGTGTTCTACCTTGACTTTATGGCACTCCAAGAACTTGGTCAAGTATTCTGAAATGTCTTTATGCATCTCAGGCCAGGAATAGTCCTTCCTAATTGTGGTTAACATTTTCTGATATCCTGGATGTCCTGCGTAGGAACTCCTGTGATACTCATCCAGAATAAGTCCCTTCAGACTCTATTTATTAGGAATATATATCCTTTTTAGATATACTAAGATCTTCTTATAATTGAGCTCATAGTTTGATTTTTTTCCTTTCTTTTCACCTTATTTTTTTTGTTGCCACAAGAACTGATATTCAGGGTCTTTCTTTGTTGCCTCCACAACCTATTCTTGAAACTTGAATTCAACTTCGTTAAAGTAGAGTTCATAGATGTCGTGCAATTTCCTTATTAAAGAATCAGCCACTAGATTCTAGTTACCTTTCACATGTTGAATGTTAAAATTAAATTCACTTGAAAATGTGTTCCATCTTGCTTGGCGAGCATTCAGATCATATTGTTTAAATTAGCTAGTTAAAATTCTATGGTAAGTTCTTAACACAAGCCCTTTCCCCAGAAAATAATGCCTCCATATTTGCAAGGCATGCACTACTACAATTAGCTCTAAATCATAGGCAAAATACCCTTGCTTGTGATCCTTCACCTTTCTGGATTCATATGCTATGACTTTCCCTTCTTGGGTCAAAACTGCTCCTACCCCTCCCTTGCATGTATTAGTTCATATTTCAAATTCCGTACTCGGGTCTGCTACTTTCAGAACTGGGGTAGTAGTCAACAACTCCTTCAATAGCTCGAAAATATTCTGACATTCTTGAGTCCATTTAAAGCCTCATCCTTTCCATGGTAAGGAAGTAATATTGAAGTATATTTTAGAGAATCCATTAATGAATCGTCGATACTAACCATCTAAACCCATAAATGAATGTAAGCTTGCCAAATTCTTAGGAAATTTCCACACCATAACTGTCTTTAGATTTTCAGGGTCTATGCAAATCCCTTCAATAGAAATCATGTGTCCTAGATATTGGATCTTCTTCTTCAAAAAGTTACATTTACTAAACTTAACACAGAACTGGTGTTCCCATAACATTTTTAGCACTATGCATAGATTTTCCTTGTGCTCTTCCATATTATTAGAATAGATTAATATATCATCAATAAAAAATTAAAACAAACTTATCTAAAAATGGGTGGAAGATTCTATGCATCAAGATGATAAAATTTGTTGGTGCATTGGTTAATCCAAATGGTAGCACCATAAACTCATAATTTCTGTATCATGTACAGAAAGATGTTTTGGATATATCTTCGTCATTAATCCATATTTGGTGGTACGTTGACCTTAAATCAATCTTGGAAAACATTGTTTCACCCTTCACTTGATTGATGAGATCGTTTATGCATGGCAATGGATACTTTTTCTTGATAGCCAACTTATTGAGCTCTTGGTAATCCATGCACATTTGCATAGTACTGTCTTTCTTCTTAAAAAATAGTAATGGTGCTCCCCAAGGGGACACACTTGGCCAAATG
The DNA here is from genome assembly GCA_034641835.2 of Pinus albicaulis. NCBI lineage: Eukaryota > Viridiplantae > Streptophyta > Pinopsida > Pinales > Pinaceae > Pinus > Pinus albicaulis. The sequence goes on along the minus strand of CM076583.1, from coordinate 183,312,260 downwards.
TATCCTTTGTCCATTAATAATTGCAGCTGTATTTTTAATTCCATTAATTAAAGTACACTCATTCTGTATGCAGCTCGTGATATAGGGGCTGCCCTAGGTATTAATTCTATTGAAAATTGATGTCTCACTTTGGTCGTAATCCTGGAATATATTCAGGGAACACATCCCAAAATTCCTGCACAATATTAATATTTTCTAGCATGAGGGTCTTGTCCTTGGAGTTAGAGAACCCTACTTGAATTGCATAGAGCTGAGACCCATTTCTAATGCATTTACTCAGTTAGGAAGATGTAATGGGACGTAACTGAACTGGATTCATAATTCCTTGCAATTATTGACATGTACCATATTTTGATTTAAATTAAATGACTTTATATTTGCAGTCCACCAATAACCAATGTCTTTCCAACCATGTTATGAAACCAGCTCCAAAAATAGAAGAAAAAAGAGATCAACTCCTTAGAAATAAGCCACTTCGAGGGGGAAACCTCCAATACAATACATAAATGAACAATTCTTGGATGATACAAATGGAAAAACCCCTTTCTATATATAGGAGTCCATGGGGCCACAATGTAATCCTGACTGGCCTAACAATAATAATGTAACGACACAATAATAACAATATCGGGTTACAGGGATACAACAATAACAATAAGGGGGTTACACTGACAAAAATAAGGGAATATACTAGTAATATGGGGACCTATCATGCTCCTCTCCTTCAAAAAAGTGTTGTCCTCAATGCTTCAGTAGCTTTGGGTGCTTCTGTATAAAATTCTCATCCTCCCATGTAGAATCTTCAGTGGGTAAGTTCTTCCATTTGATGAGAAATTTTGAAATTGATTGATTACGTAGATGTCAAGTTATTATTTCCGTGACTGCTTCAGGTTCCAATATGGTTTTTCCTTCCTCATCAATTTCTGGTAATATTGTTTGAACTGGAAGTTTGTCCCCTATAACCTTATTTAAGCATGAAACCTGGAAAACTTGATGCACTTGCGAAGAAGCAGGAAGCTGCAATTTGTATGCCATAGTACCAATATTTTGCAACACATTGTAAGGACCATAATACTTTGGCAATATCTTATTATCCTTCTTAGCTTCCTTGAGGGACATTTGTTTGTATGGTTGTAGCCGTAAAAATACCTAGTCTCCTATATCAAAACTTCTCTCATTGCGATGTTGATATTCCCATTGTTTTATTCGATTTTGTGCCAAATTTAGGTTATCCTTTAAGAGTTGGAGAAATTCTTATTGATGCTCGATGTGATCTTCCACTTCTTGAACCCTATAATTTTCCCTTAAAGAAGATGTGATGGATGGTGGATGATATCCATAAATTGCCATAAATGGGGTCATTTTTGTTGCAGTATGGAAGGAAGTGTTATACCACCATTCAACGAGAGGTAACCACTTGACCCATTGTGCTTGCTTATCAAATACAGAACAATGAAGATATTCTTCCAAAAATTTATTCACTATCTCCATTTGATCATCGGATTGAGGATGATAAGATGAGATATGAGCTAGTTGAGTACCCAAACAAGAAAATAATTTTGTCCAAAATTTTCTTGTAAAAATGGGATCTCTGTCACTTACAATAATCTTCACGTTTCCATGTAGCTTTTTAATTGTCTCCATAAATGTAGTAGCAACTATACTCACTTTAAATGGATGAGATAATGCAAAAAATTGTGCATACTTGGTAAGTCCAATATTTCCTTCTCATAATTTTATAAATAGCCTTTCGTAAATAATTTCCTTTGACTGGATGACTTTCAAAAGCAATGGGTCTTCCTTCTTGCATTAAAAAAACACCAATTCCATTTCCTAAGGCATCACATTCCACAATAAAGGTTTTTGTGAAGTCTGGCGTAGCTAAGACTGGTGCTAGTCACATTGCCTCTTTAAGATGTTAAAAGGCCTTAGTTGCTTGTGGAGTCCATTAAAATGCATCTTTCTTCAATAATGTTGATAGAGGTGCTTCTATTCTACCATAATTCTTAACAAAATTGTGATAATACCCTATTAACCTGAGGAATCTGTGCAAATTATTTATGGTTGTGGGGACTTTCCATTCATTAATGGCTTTAAGTTTGTTAGGGTCTACCTTAAAACCCTCGTGAGGTACAATATGACCAAAATATTCCACTTCTTTTACTTCAAAGAAACATTTGGATGTTTTTTCATATAATTGTTTCTCCTCCAATAGTTTGAGCACCCTATGAACATGTTGTACATGATCCTTCCAAGACCTGTTGTAGATTAGTATATCATCAAAATATACTTGCACAAATTTTCTAAGGAAGGGTTTGAAAATGGAATTCATCAACCCTTGAAATGTAGAAAGTTTATTGGTAAGGCCAAAAGGAATGACAAGAAATTCATAATGACCCTCATGAGTTAAAAATGTTGTTTTCATAATATCTTCAGTATTCATTCTAATTTGATGATGTCCTGAACAAAGATCCAACTTGGTAAAATAAATTGCTCCATGTAATTCATCCAATAATTCATCAATCACGGGAATGGAAAATTTATCTTTAATAGTGAGATTATTGAGCTCCCTATAATCTGGACACATGTGCCATGATCCATCCTTCTTGTGCACCAATACTACTATAGTAGAGAAAGAACTTTGACTAGAATGAATTATACCAGCCTCTAACATTTCTGCAACCATACGTTCAATTTCGCTCTTTTGGACATAAGGATATCTGTAAGGCCTTATGTTTGGAGGAAAAATTCCTAGAATAAAATTAATATCATGATTATGATCATGAATAGGTGGGATTCCTTTGGGAGTTTCAAACAACTTGGAATGATTGTCCAAGACTTTTTGGAGATCTGGAGAAATGGATGAATTTAATGTTGGAACTTCTAGTGAGCATAATTGTGCAATTACACCTCGTTGTTCTTTCTTCAGAATATTTTTCATGACATTAGAGCTTATTATCTTTCTTGGCTTCCCTGCGATACCCCGTAATTCAATTTCCTTTCCTTCCCAAAAAAATTCAAGAAAATTTCTTAAAAATTAAAAGCTACTTTCCCCAAAGATTGTAACCATTGTGCTCCTAGTACAACATCAACACCTCCCATTGGGATGGAAATCATTGGACTATTAAATATATATTCCCCCATAGCTAGCTTGATATTATGGCATTTTCTAGAGAAATTTATAGTTCCTTCAATTACAACAATCACCTGAAATTTTGGTGCTGGGTATAGGAAACAATTCAATTCCTTAGCTACCTTACCATAAATAAAATTATGGGTACTACCTGAATCAATCAACACTATTACCTTTTTCTTCTTGATATTTCCTTCTATCTTGGGAGTTTGAGGTGTGGTAATTCTTGCCAATGCATTACACGATATGGTTAGACTCGTTTATTATTCTTATAGGGTTGGTTCCTAGTGTATATCCTCTTCTTTTGAGTTTTCTTGTTCATTTTCTTCCTCCTCTTCACAATCTATTGAATTTTATTGTTCATTTTCTTCCTTCTCTTCACAATCTATGTAAACTAATTTCTTCTTAGCACACTTATGGCCTTTAGTGTATTTTCTATCACAACTGTAGCAAAGCCCTTTTTCTCTTTTTTCTTGTAATTGTTGTTGTGTCAACCTTGTAGGTTGTGGAAGTATAGGAGTAGAAACACTTCCATCTTTATAGATGTGAGTGGTAGGCTTCCTTGTCACCATAATTTTACATTCAACTTTTCTTTCCAACCTGAATGCCCTCCAATGAATCAGGTTCCCAAATGCTAACTTCATGTTGGATGTTATCCTTTAAAGTCCCTATAAAGACATCAATCATGTGTTCCTCTAGAATATCAGTTACCCTTATATTCAATTTTTGGAAGTCCTCAATGTGCTCCACCACTGACCCCTTTTGTTTGAGATTTATCAACTGGCTAAAGAAGGTGTGTTCTTTGCATCCTCATAATGTGCTATCATTTCCTCTGTAAAAATTGACCAAGTGACAATTTTTTTACGAGAGAAAATCCATCTATACCATACAAATGTATTTTGGTCTAAATGTAAAGTTTCAATGCGTAGCTTTTGTGTGTTTTGCACATTATTGAGATCAAAATATTGCTCCATCAGTAGTATCCGTGTTACGGGATCCTTGTCATCGAACTTCCTCATATCCATGTTTGGAATATGGTGGTTCTTCAATCCAACATTAGAGTTTATGAAATCACAATTAACATTTATTTTTTTCTCATCATGATTTTCCTCTACTATCTTTTTGCCATTTGGAATCATTTCTTGTATCAAATTTGGAAAACCTTCCTTCAAAGCTTCGATGTATTCATTCAAACCTTACATTTTTTCTTTCATACCATTCTTTAAACCATGCATCGTAGTTTCTGTTAGGAATCTGTAATTTGCAAGATTGGAAAATGCAAACTACAGAGACAACACTTGAACCACTTTGGGATTCTAGGATCTAGCCCTCTCGAATCCAAAGAGGGATCTCTCTATAAGTGCAAAGATTGATTTATCTTTAAGGCTTGAAATGTGATATTAGGCTAGTTATGAAGAACGAGGTTTTGTTTGTTTTTGGATGGTTGAGCATGATTTTTTAGTTGAGTTGAAAGTCCTAAAACGAAAGAGTTTCAAAGGTGTGAAGTTACAAACAATCAGAACAAGCTTTGGCTGATAGGATAGATATAAAGCTGGTTTTTAGTCCATTGGGCTATGGAGTCATAAAAGGGTTTAATTGTGCGACAATTTCAAGAGTGGTCCAAGGGGAAAGTCATCTATATCACAAGATCTTTTGGATTAAATGATGGAATGGAATAATAAAATTTTGAAGGGGTGGAAAAAGGCAGTAATTTCAACTAGGATTTATCAGTCTTTCCAAACAAGAATAGCCTTTTAAGTAATTGTTTAAAACCAACCAAAGGACAGAGCTAACCATAGACTTCTTTGGACAAGTTCGTATTAAAGCTAACTCATTAGACAAACAATCCAGTAATCCACATAATTACTTTCAGAAGGGATGAAAATAGATAAGAGAAACAAAGTGAAGCCTAAGATCAGATAAGATACTTTTAAATCTAAATTTATTTTAGCATAATCTTAGGGGAACTTTCAGAATTACCTTTGAAGAAAGAACTAGGAGACAGGGCAAACCATAAACTTTCCTAGTCTAACTCTACTAAGCACATAATGAAAATAAAATTCAAGAACAATGTTTAGTTTAGATAGTGGGATGAGGGGACGCCATCATTCCTAACAACTTGGAATGAATTGAATCATTCTTAAATACACAATTTGGAGGAAAATATTGAGATAAAGCTTATCGGTCAGAGAAGGGTACTGTAAACAGTAAATCCTAACTCTATGCTTGCTATTCTTTATCAGAGAATAATGGAAAATATGGCATACATGAAAGGAAAACAATAACACAGAAAGAAGCACTTCACCAGTGATATAGACCAGGATCCCAAGAATCATCTTGGATATTGATGTCAATCCAGTTACATTCTTCAAGTCTAATGTTTCAGTTCAACAATAATCTTCTCTTCTCAGCCTAACTTATTTGATTACAAACAGAGTTTCAAGAGCCTCTGAACACTATTTACATGTAGAAAGTTTCGAGCATAAGTATATTTCAAATTTCTGCAACCAACCCTTTACAATGAGCTCCTCAAGAATATTTTATAGGAAAATGAGGAGGTGGAATGAGAAAAAAGATCTACAGGATCAATTAATATAGTTCAATGCTTCTCAGCCTTTGAGGGGCTAAATGCAGAAGATTACAGATATTTCTCTATATTAATTGGCTTACATTATATATTTAGCTTGCTAGGGAGATTTTGTTGACTTTAAGGCTCTGTATTATCCTTGTAATAACTCTGCTGACAGTTTAAATTGTTTTCTTTGATTCAAAATTACTGTTCGGCTGTATTGGGGAAAATATCTTCTTTTCTGGTCATAACTATGCCTCTTTTGAATGATTTGAGGCTACAGGTGGCTTTTGGCAGCTGAGAGGATTCAATTAGCCTCTAATGTGGCAGTGGAGGCTTTCTAGGACTGATAGATATTATTGTTTTTCTTTAAACACTGTTAATTTGCTTTAACTCTGTGTGTTAGGCATAGTTAGGCCTAATTTCTGTCTTATGTTCTTCACACTGTGTTTAATTGAGTGGATTAGGCTTCAAATGGTCGATTTAGGCCGTAATCCCTCAAAACTGTGTTATCACTCTTTAATTCTTCATCTCTATTATGGTTGGATCCTTTCACACTGATACTCTTACTTGATTGAATTTTGTTGTCTCTTGTTGATGTGTAGATGTTACAGTGGGCTCTTATAATGTTGCCAACGTTCATGAGGCACTGACAAACATTGATGGGAAACCCTGTGGAGCGATCCTTTTAGATAAATAAAGGCCTGGGGGATAGTCATCCTTGGCCTTTGTTTTTTCTTTAAAATATTTGAAAACCCTTTAAAACCTACATAAACCAAGAAATATTAGAAAAATCATGCGTTTTTGTGTCAAACTGCTTTGGAGGCTAAGGTTTAGAGCACAACCATTGGATGAAAGCATCCAATGGTGAGGATTACTTTGCTGAGTTTTAAAATGAAGGTGGTCGACTTAAACGGTGGAGAGATTAAGTTAGGGTCGTCGATCTGCAGAGATCAACGGTCGAGAGAAATCGTAAACGTATAAAGCAGAGGGATCACTTTATAATGAAACGACGGAAAATACAAAGGAAAACGGGTTAAACAAAACCATTGGCAGATGAAATATGTTAAAACAAAATTTGGGGTTTTTGAAAGGATTCTAGGCCATCGGATGAGATTGGCTTAAGAGATCAACGGTTGTGGTTGATCGATCAAGTCCCCTAGAGGAAGGCGAAGGGTGATATTTCAAAAGTGAGATTGAATGTGAGCCCTGGATCTATAGAGATCAATGGTGGAGAACAAACTTGATGCAATGCAATACAAATGGGGTGGGTGTTTTCGGCTAAAGAAACCAGTTGTTTCGCGCAAGAAAATAGAGGAAAGCTGGTTTCACCTTTTTGAATGCGATATGCATTAGAGCCCAACATGTGGCATTTCAAAACCACTTATATCGCGTGAATTTGGATCATTAACGTTTAGACTTAAATCTACACGAAACTATGCGCTGGCTGTTAGATCTACGACATTAGATTAGACGGCTGTGGAGAGAGCGTGATAAAGTACAGATGCGTGAGTGGTAACAGGTGTGGAAGAGCCAAGGCGGTATTAACCTGGACCGTTAGATCAAGAAATGAATGATGGAGATTAAATCTAGGATGGGTAGGACCAAAGAGAGTTGGGCGTATCGGGTTGAATCTGGACTATCGGATGAGAGAAATGAATGGTCCAGATCAAATATCAAGGTTGAATAAAATAAAATATGAGGTGGATAATGGGTCAGTATGGGCCATTGATCTGTAGAGATCAACGACAGAGATTTTCCAAAAAGACATTATATAGTGGGGTTTATAAAATTTAACAAAGGTTGAAGGGTTCAATCTGGACCGTCGGATGTATGCGAAGGATGACCCAGATGCAATTGGAGGATTGTGATTGGCGGAGGAGAGAGGAAAGGCACAAATGGAAATCTCTAATGTGATTGAACGTAGACCATCGATCTACTGATTAGATCGACGGCGGAGAATGAATCAGAGGAGGTCGCAAGCGGGGGAAAGGGCTTATGAATGGAGCAATAAGGGCCATCAGATCTGGGCCTGACAGAATAGATCGACGGCTGAGAAGCCATCGAGAGATCGCCAATCAGGAAGGGGAAATAAAAATTTAAACGTGCCCAATGGAAATCTCCGATGCGAGATTCGGAAAGCCATTGATTGGTTTAAGATCAACGGTTAGGAATGGTTAAGATTGTGAACCGGCGGAACCCTTTGAAACATATGAAAATTAGATTTTTTACGAAATACAAAGGATATTTTGTATTGGGGAGGGTTTTATTTAAGGTTCTATCGCCCGATTGCGGGGCTTTTAGTTTTGCGAAGAGGCAAAGGGAACGGGAGTTATAACAAAGGGAGCCAATCGCATCGGGGAGTTTATGTAACAAAGAGACATGTGCTCGTCGGAAGTTTCGATGCGATAAGCACCATATGGGTTTAGTGTTTGGTTCTAGCACCAAGTCGCATGGTGGGGAACTGGTTTAGGGCCTAGCCCAAAGGGGTCTAGGCCTATAGTTAAAAAGACTGTTTTTTATGAATTTTCAAGAATTTTCAAAGGATTTTGAGCATTTCGGTAAGGTCCAAAAAGGAGCTTTAAACCTTATAAAAGGGGATTTGTGAAGGGAATAAGGGAAACAAGGAAAAAATAGAGGAAATTCATAGGGAAAAAGGGGATAAAATGGAGGTTAATCTTGAGTGAAAGTAGGGGTAAAATGAGGGGAAAATGGAGTTTTTTGCAGCAGTCTTTTCATCATGAAAAGAACAGATTTTCAAAATTAAGAGGGAAATAGCAGTGAAGATTAATCAAAGAATAAGATGTTTTCATAAGACTTAAAGAACTAACAATTTTGCAATAAAACTTGTTTCTTGAAGGTTTCAAAAATGATTTAGCCACCATTTGATATGACAATTTTTATAGGTGGCTAATAGTGGCTCCACATGGGGATGGTGTCTTCTTGAACGCATCAAGAACTTTAGACTTGTATTCTCTGGGGGCTGATCAGTGCCTCATCCATTGGGCTGCAATTTTCTTCACTTGGATGATATTCTTTTACTCTGAAAATGTTAGCAACCATTAAAGATAATGGAATACTATCAAACCAAGCTTTCTACCTACCTAATCCTACTGATCTAACATTTTTCCTTCTTTCAAAGTGCACTTGGATTGGAAAACTCTTTTACAAACATTTTATTCTTTTGAAAGCATAAAACTAATCTAAGCCTACTTCTTATTTCTCCATGAAATCAGATTAAATAGTTGAGTTCATAAGCTTCTCTACCTAATCTACTATCTGTTAGGATTAAACAGTCTAACAGATTTTTATTCACTATTTCTGAAACAGAAATTTAAAAGCATACAAGGCAGGTTTAAACAGTCTAACTTGTTGCTAATCTATGGCATAAAAAACAAGTTGCACATAGGTTATTATTTGCAGAAAATTAAATCAAAATGGTGAAGGCTTAAGATCTGAAAGTTCTAAGCACGACCTTCTCTTTTATTCAGCTCTGTTTTTTCATTTGTTTGAGCTATCTTACATTCTCTTATGGTTCAAGTTTTGGGCATGTTAGAACCAGTTTACTTCTGTCTTTTGACTCATAATTAAAATAGATTGGAGTCATTCTTCTTTTGGAATCTTAGGTTCATATTTTGAGATTGTTTGAACCTTTATTTTTCTATCCTAATCTACCTAATTGATAAGCCAAGATTAAGCTGTTTGGTAGATCTGATTCACTAACCTATCAACAGTAAATTTAAAAATATTTAGTCATGATTAGGCTGTATGACTAATTAGAAGTGTGTTTCTTAGGAGTGGCATTTGAACTTGCACACTTTCATATTTTATTTCTCTTTTTTGGTATGGGGCTATACCTTCCTTGTTTTTGCAATCTGCCCTCTTTTATTTCTTATATTGTTTTTGTATTTTTTATTTTTCTAACTTTGAATGCAATGATGGATGAAATATTTATAATGAGAAAAAAGATAAAAAGGATTCCAAACATGATAGGATTAAGACAAATAATATTTGAGCATCCTGCCATTGACAAGACCCCCAAACAGTTCATCTCCATTCAATTCCTATAAGAAATAAGCATTGTTACTAGCAATAGAATGAATGAGATAAGGGCCAAGCCATAAGTTATCAAATTTTCCATGCTTTCCCTTGTCTTCTCTCCTTGAGTCCCACTTTAACATTTTTTCCCCAATGTTGACATCCCATTAAATTTCTTAAGTGTTAATCTGTTAGCCCATAGTGCATGAACTAGCTTTGTGTGCCAATACTTCTTGTTGTCCTCTAGCAACTTCTTGATTATTTTCACCAAACTCTTGTTTAAGGATTCTGCCAGCTCATTACATTGAGGGTAATAAGCAGTAGAATGACCCAATGTAATATGATATTTGTGACAGAATACAACCGTCTTCTTGGATCCAAATGCAGCTGCATTATCAGTGATGATTTTCCTAGGATAGCAAAATATAGAGAGGATATGAGTCTCAATGAATTTAATTATGACAGAGTCATTGGCTTGCCTAGAAGGGATGGCTTCTATCCATTTAATGAAGTAGTCTGTTGCAGCGAGAATCCATCTATGCTAGGCAGATGAGAGTGGATGTATTTCTCCTATGAATTTAAGTCCCCACTGTTGAAATGGAGGTTCAACAGTGATTGGATGTAGAGGTAAGGGCAACAACTTTCTTTTGCCTTCAAAAAGTTGGCATTTATGACAGGCAACTATCATCTTGTGTACATCTAGAAAGAGGGTGGGCCAATAGTAACCAGCTCTAAGGATTTTTTTGGCCGTTGTCTTCCAGTAGAGGTGGCCTCCACATTCTCCTTCATGGAACTCGTGCTTAATCATTCTCGGGCAAACATTTAAGCAATATCCCACTTGCATTTTTCCAATAAAGACATTTATCTATAATGCAGTATTTTACAGCTTTTAACTTAAAAATGTTGCCTTTGTTTTTGATAAACCAGGAGGTGTATTCAAATTAAGAAAAACACATATAATATCATCATACCAAGAGGAATTCATAAAATGATCTTCAATAATGGGAGTTGAGAGTTCCTCTTGTTCATCTAAAGCATTTATCATATTTATATCAAGAACTTCAAAATTTGGTTTAGCCATTAATATTACTAGAACTTGGCCTTTGATGAGTTTAGTGGGCTTGATTCAAATCATATTCAAGAATCACAACTATCCACTTATCTCTCTTACCATCTGGGTCACGTGTTAGAATGTCTTTCACAACTGAATTTGGGACAAAGGAAATGATGTGGGAGTGCAAAATGTAAACTCTAAAGTCTTTTAAATCCTTGACCAAAGCAAAAGCTTGTTTTTCCATAATGTTATACTTCAAAGGAGCATCTCTCAATGCCTTGCTAAATAATGCAATAGGCTGCTCTTGTCCTTGTGGATTTTTCTGCAATAGGACAACAGCTATTGTATGTTCTGATGCAAATGAAAAAATATAAAAATCTTTTGAAAAATTAGGACTTATTAGAACTGGTGTTTTGGTTACCAGTTCAAAAGACTTCTTTGCTTCCAAGGTCCATTTAACCCCTTTCTCCTTTTTCAGCATGTTTGTAATGTTTCTAAGGAATTTAGCCAAGTTGGGTATGAACCTTTTCAAAAAATTAATCTTTCCCATGAAAGATTGAAGTTCTTTGACATTTCTAGGATGAGTGATTTTCAATATAGCCTCAATCATTTTTGGGTCTATCTTTATTCCCTCTTCTGATATGATGTGCCCAAGAAGTTTACCTTCTTGGAGACCAAATAGTGTTTTCTTAGGATTTGAAGATATCCCAAACTTTCTACATTTTTCGAATAATTTTCTCAACTGTTCTAAGTGCTCTTCATATGTCTTGGAAAATAAAGTGACATCATCAAGGTAAATAATGATGAAGCAGCCCAATTCTTCCAAAAATTCAATGTCCATGGCCCTCTGAAAAGTAGCACCATCATTCATTAAACCAAAGGGAATTTTGACATACATGAAAGTGCCCCAAGGTGTAATAAAAGTTGTCTTTAATTGATTATCAGGATGTACTAATATTTGATTGTATCCTGAGTAGCCATCTAGCAAAGAAATTCTTTTGGAACCAACTACCCTTTGTAAAATATGATCCATCTTGGGTAAAGGGTAGTTGTCCTTTAATGAGGCTTTGTTTAAATCTCTAAAGTCAATACAAAACCTAATATCTCCTGTTTTCTTCCTAACTGACACTAGAATTAGACACCCACTCTGAATATGTAATAGGGACAATAATACCAGCTTCATACATTTTATTGATTTCCTTCTCAACCAAAGGTAACTGAACAGGGTTTATTCTGCGCAGTTTTTGTTTAAATGGATTTTGGTTTTCCTCAAGAGGTATCTTGTACTGAATTATTTCAGTGTCATAGGACTTCAGATCCTCATAACTCCATGCAAAAACATCAGAAAATTCTTTAAACAACTCTATGTATTTGAGTTTAATGTGAGATGGTAAAGTTTTAAACAGTTTTATCATCTTTGGTTTTAGCTCACTGCCTATATTACACTCCTAAACTTTAGTCTTGACAGGCTCCAATTTCGGTTTCTTGGCCACATCATTGAAATCAAACAACTCTTCTAAAGGGGCCAGACCTTTTGGCAAACTTTGATTTTTAGACTGCAGAGTTTCTAAGTCTTATGTTTCTAACTCTGAACTGATTTATATTGTGTTTTAAAGTTCGCTAGACAACATATTTACATCAGCCATCTTTGGAGACTCTTCTTCTTTATCAAGTATATTTTCTTCACTAGGACAGTCTGCTTCATAGTCTGAATCCGAACTTGGTAGTTCAAAATCATTCTTGGACTGCAGGAAGTCTTCTATTTTTTTGTCTCCATCAAACACTTGCCAATATTTTTTTTTATCAGGGATAGCTGGTCTGAATTTAATTTGAGTTGTACATTTTTTCATTTCATATGGCGTTAAACATGTTCTAGCAGCAAAAGCTAAACTGTGGGCCCTGATATTCTTTAATCTTGGGACAAAAATAAGTTGGGATTCCTCAAAAGTTTTCAATAAATCCATGACATCATTCCTGTAGGCTCTAAGTCTAGGGTGTTTGGCGTTGTATTCCCCGTTCACTTGCGTAATGATTAACTCTGAATCCCCATGCACTTTAATTCTCTTGGCTCCTAATTTCTTCAATAAGTGCAAGCCTAAAAGAAGGGATTCATATTCCACTATGTTATTCGAACACTTAAAGTTTAATCTATGGGAATGGCCTTCCGTGTGGTTGTTCTTAGTGTTACGTATCCAAACACCTGCACCGACATTGCTCCTAGTGCAAGACCCATTGAAGTTCATACTCCATAGAGGACTAGTATTAGGTTCAAAAGTTTGGTTATTGTCCTCTTCAACTAATGTGCTTTCGGCTTGTTATTGAAGATTGGCACTTTGTTGAATTTGTTTTAATTCCTCAGGTTTTTCGTTGCATTGAGGACTGCTTTCTTGACTCTCAAGGTTTAAAAGCAAAGAATGAATGATTTATAGCTCAAGACCTGCGTTTTGTCTGTTGGAGTTTTCGGGTTTAGCAAACTGTTTTAACACTTCTGGGTTGTCTTCCTCCTCCTCTATGTCTACCATTAATTTAGTTAAATTCACTTGTTCACTGAATGTTTCATCATTAAAAATGATAAATGAATCAAGGCCTGTGTTTATAGAATAAAGAGGAAAGTTTTGCAGTCTCTCTTGGCTAGTAACCATGTATTGCATATGAGACTCCCTGTAAAGTCTTCTAGTCTAATTAAAAACATGGATAGTTGCATATGTCATGTCCATCTACAGAGTTCTTTGTAACTTAGCTCCCCAAGATCTTGATAACAACATACCATACTTTGGGGGTACATCAGCCACTACAATATCCATTACTAAACATTTGGCTGGGATTTGTGCTAAGTTAACACAGAGATCTTTGATTAATCCTAAAAATTTCACTCTGCTTGAGTCAAAGGAGTAATATCTTTGTAAGGTCTAGTGATTTCAATCCCTAGGCTCTCCATTACAACTTTGGGCACTAAATTATGAGAAGCACCTGAATCATGCATAGTGTTATGTAAAATCTTGTCATGAACATTTAAACTAACATAAAAAGGAGGAATTGGTCCCTCTTGATATCTACCCTCAATCTTCGGACCAAATATGAGCTCTGGTTGGTCATCATTAATATTGACAGTTTCATTATTCTCTTCTATGTTAAAAGCCTTCAAAATTTGGGATCTGTACACATTTTGGGCAGCTAATTCAGTGAGAGGAACATAGATTTTTATTCTGGCAATTTCCTGCTTGAAATTAAAAAGGATATGATTCTTTGAAGTGCTTGTTTCAACCTTATTAAGTGCCACTCTATCAGCAAAATCAGTTTGCTGATTTCCTCTATTTACATTTGTCAAAAAAAATTTAACAGGAGTACTCTAGTACTGCTAAGATCTACACTCTGTTTTCAATACTTTGAGTTCCCTTTTCCTTGTTTCTATCAGAATTTCCAGCTACTTTTTTATCTTTCTGTTTTGTAACTTTGGGTTTATTTACAGTGCTGTTTTGTGAAGAATTGTCAGAGGTTTTGTTGTTGGGAGTTTCCAGATTCTTTTTGCTCCTAAGGTCATATTCCTTTGTGGTTTCTATGATGACATTTTCCATTTCCTGATAATAAAGTTCATCCTCTGGTCTTTTGTCATCATAAGGTGTGTATAGACCTTGTTTCCTATTGTAATGAACTTCAAAGTCATCATTATCTACTCCCAACATATTTATGTCATCTTCCACTATTTGTTCTAATGTTTCTTCAACCTCACTCACATAATTTTGATGAAAAGGAGGAGTAATCTGTTGATCATCTTCCCTTGGTCTGTTTTGAGGCTATTTTCTCCTAAAATTCTGATTTTGGTTTTGATTTCTATTTTGAGGAGTTGTTTGGTTTTGACTAGCTTGTGCTCTCTCAAGTATGCTCATATTTTTCATCATCTCCTCCATCATTCTTTCCATCCTTGAGCTGGATGTGGAAGGTGTATATTCCTCTCTAAAGGACACTCTCTTCTCATTCTTCATTCTTGCTCTTTTCTCCATCAAGTTAACTTCCACAACTAGAGCTCCTTTTTGCATATCTTCAAGGGTTAAAGGATCTCTTTCTCTCAGCTGATAGGCCATCTCAGGATCAAATCCTTCAGGAAAATTGTTTAAATCTAAGCCTTGTGGGGGTTTTAGGTCTGGGGGAAGGGCATTATAAACACTATTATACCTAGTGCAATAGGCTTGTACACTTTCCCCGGTGTTTCTTTGGAGATTCTTGTAATCCGAAAGTATTTGAAGAGGGTTTTTCCTTACTTCCCATTTGTTTAAGAATAACTGATGGAAGGCTTGGAGGTAATTAATACTGTGAGGGGTTAATCCTTTGAACCATTTTCTTACTTCTCCCCCTAAACTCCGAGCAAATAATCTAAGTTTGACAGTTTCATCATCAATTTCGTTTCTGTCAAAGTAGTCATTCATCTTATCCACATGTTTTGAAGTAGTAGTAGCATTACTGGCATCATACAATGGTATCTTGGACTGATAGTCATGTGGAAGATTGACTAAGGAAAAAGGAAGGACCAACGGGGCGTACCATGTTGCCATGATAGGAGGTTGTGGAGGTGGATTTACAAGAGGTGGATTAACAAGAGGGAAAGTGGGTTGAAATGTAGTGGTTTGGACAATGGATGTATGAAAAACTGATGTGGATGGAACAACACTAGATTGTTGAACTGATCTTGGATGAGAGACACCTAAATTGTAAAGGAAATGTAAATCAGTTTGTGTAGTTTCTCTACTACCAGGATGTTCACTTTGTTCTAGGGATGAAAGTGAAGACTCTGAATCTAGATAATCTAAATCATCAAGCGACCTAGTTCTAAATGGATTTCTTAAGTCAACTTGTGATTGTTGTAGAGTTGCAAGGTTTTCAAGAACAGAATTTGCTCTAAGGGGTGATCTATAAACAGTTGAAAATTTAATCTCGGGAGACTTCCTAAGGATTTTTTCAGGGTTATCAGCTATCTTAGGAGGGTTTGGGCCAGGGTAGGCTCTAGTATGAATCTTTCTAGGAGCCACTACGCTGTGTTTTTCAGACCCAACTAAACAAGAAAATTTTAACCGAATATGACAGTATTTAAGAGGATAACTAATCTTTTAATCAAGAAAACTTTAATCCTAAAGTCCTCTAACTAAGTTTAAATGATGTTATGATGATAATGGGTCTTTCTAGTGGATTATTAAGGTCTGTTTAGGATTTTTGGAGTCACCAAGTGGAAATTTTTAGCTCTTTTGGAGGTAAAAGGTTTTATGGTCCACCACCATGTTTACTTGAATACCAATCTAAAATATTTTTTAGGTTTTCTGATTTTTTTCAGTCCTATGGGTTCTAAGAGTGTCCTAAATTTATTTCAACACTTAGCTACGGTGATGAGACAAAGAAAGTTTACTCGTATGGCTAAGCTAGCTGAACCTTCAAGGTTTGATAAGTTCTTATGAGAATCCTAAGGTTTCCTTAGTTTGACACTAATTCAAATAAGTTTCATCATGATTACCATTAGTTTGGTATTGCTTGAAGAAGGCTACTTGTACTACACTGAAAAATGTTCTTGAATCAAGGGTAATATGAGATATTTAAAGGTATCTAGGATGAAAAATACTCAAATTCCCCAGCGAAGTCGCCAGAAATGTTATGCTTGGTGGCTCAACTGGCTAATATACCAAATTTTCCTAAATCAAGCGCTTTCTGGAGTTTTAAGGTGTACATATAATCTCACTAACTCAGAAATTCCCAGTGGAGTTCCCATAAATGTTATGCCGGGTGGCTCAACTGGATAATATACCAAATTTTCTTGAATCAAGGGCTTTCTGGAGTTGTAAGGTGTACTTAGAATCTCACTAACTCAGAAATCCCCAGTGGAGCCGCCAAAAATGTTAGGAATCTATAATTTGCAAGATTGGAAAATACAAATTGTAGAGACAACACTTGAACCACTTTTGGATTCTAGGATCTAGCCCTCCTGAATCCAGAGAGGGATCTCTCTATAAGTGCAAATATTGATTTATCTTTAAGGCTTGAAATGTGATATTAGGCTAGTTATGAAGAATGAGGTTTTGTTTGTTTTTGGATGGTTGAGCAAGATTTTTTAGTTGAGTGGAAAGTCCTAAAATGAAAGAGTTTCAAAGGTGTGAAGTTGAAAACAATCAGAACAAGCTTTAGCTGATAGGATAGATATGACGCTGGTTTTTAGTCCATTGGGGTTTAATTATGCAACAATTTCAAGAGTGGTCCAAGGGGAAAGTCATCTATATCACAAGATATTTTGGATTACATGATGGAATGGAACAATAAAATGTTGAAGGGGTGGAAAAAGACAATAATTTCAACTAGGATTTATCAGTCTTTCCAAACAAGAAAAGCCTTTTAAGTAATTGTTTAAAACCAACCAAAGGATAGGGCTAACCGTAGACTTCTTTGGACAAGTTCGTATTAAAGCTAGATCATTAGACAAATACTCCAGTAATCCACATAATTACTTTCAGAAGGGATGAAAACAGATAAGAAAAAAAAGTGCAGCCTAAGATCAGATAAGATACTTTTAAATCTAAACTGCTTTCAACATACTCTTAGGGAAACTTTCAGAATTACCTTTGAAGAAAGAACTAGGAGATAGGGCAAACCATAAACTTTCCTAGTATAACTCTACTAAAGACATAATGAAAATAAAATTCAAGAAAAATGTTTATTTTAGATAGTACGACGAGGGAATGCTAGCATTCCTAACTGCTTGTACTGAATTGAATCATTATTAAATACATAATTTGGAGGAAAACATTGAGATAAAGCTTATAAGTCAGAGAAGGGTATTGTAAACAGTAAATCCTAACTCTATGCTTTTTTTTCTTTATCAAAGAATAATGGACAATATGGCATACATGAAAGGAAAACAATAACACAGAAAGAAGCACTTCACCAGTGATATAGACCAGGATCCAAAGAATCAGCTTGTATATTGATGTCAATCCAGTTACATTCTTCAAGTCTAACGTTTCAGTCCAGCAATCATCTTCTCTTCTCAGCCTAACTTATTCGATTACAAACAGAGCTTCAAGAGCCTATAAACACTATTTACATGTAGAAAATTTTGAGCACAAGTATATTTCAAAGTTTTGCAAACAACCCTTTACAATGAGCTCCTCAAGAATATTTTATAGGAAAATGAGGAGGTTGAATGAGAAAAAAGATCTACAGGCTCAATTAATATAGGTTAATGCTTCTCGGCCTTTAAGGGGCTCAATGGAGAAGATTACAGATATTTCTCTGTATTAATTGTCTTACATTAAGTATTAAGCTCGCTGGGGATATTTTGTTGACTTTAAGGCTCTGTATTATCCTTGTAATAACTTTGTTGACAGTTTAAATTGTTTTCTTTGATTCAAAATAATTGTTCGGCTGTATTGGGGCAAATATCTTCTATTCGGATCATAACTATGCCTCTTTTGAATGCTTTGACGCTACAAGTGGCTTTTGGCAACTGAGAGGATTCAATTAGCCTCTGATGTGGCAGTGGAGGCTTTCTAGGACTGATAGATATTATTGTTTTTCTTTAAACATTGTTAATTTTCTTTAACTCTGTGTGTTAGGCATAATTAGGCCTAATTTCTGTCTTATGTTCTTCACACTGTGTTTAATTGAATGGATTAGGCTTCAAATGGTCAATTTAGGCCATAATCCCTCAAAATTGTGTAATCACTCTTTAATTCTTCATCTTTGCTATGGTTGGATACTTTCACACTGATACTCTTTACTTTATTGAATTTTTTTGTCTCTTGTTGATGTGCAGATGTTACAGTGTGCTCTTATAATGTTTCCAGCATTCATGAGGCACCGACAAATTTTGATGGGAAACCCTGTGGAATGATCCTTTTTGACAAATAAAGGCCTGGGGGATCGTCATCCCCGACCTTTTTTTTTTCTTTAAAATATTTGAAAAACCTTTAAAACCTGTATAAACCAGGAAATATTAGAAAAATCCTGCGTATTTGGGTCAGAATGCTTTGGAGGCTTAGGTTTAGAGCACAGCCATTGGATAAAAGCATCCAACGGCGAGGATTACTTTGCCGAGTTTAAAAAGGAAGGTGGTCGACTTAAACGGTGGAGAGATTAAGTTAGGGCCGTTGATTTACAGAGATCGACAGTCGGGAGAAATCGTAAACATATAAAGTGGAGGGATCACTTTATAATGAAACAATGGAAAATACAAAGGAAAATGGGTTAAAAAAAACCATTGGTGAAGGAAATATATTAAAACAAAATTTGGGGTTTCCGAAGGGATTCTGGGCTGTCGAATGAGATCGACCTCACAGATGAACGGTTGTGGTTGATTGATGAAGTCCCTTGGAGGAAGGCGGACAGCAATAGTTCAAAAGCGAGATTGAATGCAAGCCATGGATCTGCAGAGATGAACGATGGAGAACAAACACGATGCGATGCAATACAAATGGGGTGGGTGGTTTTAGCTAAAGAAACTAGTTGTTTCACTCAAGAAAATGGAGGAAAGGTGGTTTCACCTTTTTGAATGCGATATGCATTAGAGCCTGACACGTGGCATTTCAAAACCACCTATATCACGTGAATTTGAATCATTAACGTTCAGGCTTAAATCTACGCAAAACTGTGCGCTGGCCGTTAGATCTGGGGCGTCAGATCGGACGGTTGTGGAGAGAGCGTGATAAAGAACAGATGTGCGGGCGGTAATAGGTGGGGAAAAGCCAAGGCAGTATTAACTTGGACCATTAGATCAAGAAATGAATGATGAAGATTAAATCTGGGACGAGTAGGACCCAAGAGAGTTGGGCGTATCGGGTTGAATCTTGACTGTCAGATGAGAGAAATGAATGGTTTAGATCAAATCTCGAGGTTGAATAAAATAAAATATGAGGCAGACAATGGGTCAGTATGGGTCGTTGATCCACAAATATCAACGATAGATATTTTCTGAAAAGACATTATACAGTGGGGTTTATAAAATTTAGCAAAGGTTAAAGGGTTCAATCTGGACCGTCAGACGTATGTGATTGACAGCCTAGATGCAATCGGCGGAGGAGAGAGGAAAGGCACAAATGGAAATCTATGATGCGATTGAACGTAGACCATTGATCTGCGGATCAGATTGACGGCAGAGAATGAATCGGAGGAGGTCGCAAGTGGGGGAAAGGGCTTATGAACAGAGCAATAAGGGTTGTCTGATATGGGCCTGGCGGAATAGATCGATGGCTAAGAAGCCATGGGGAGATCTTCAATCAGGAAGGGGCAGTAAAAATTTAAACGCACCCAATGAAAATCTCCGGTGTGAGATTCCGAAAGCAGTTGACTGGTTTAAGATCAACGATTGGGAATGGTTAAGATCGTGAACCGGCAGAACCCTTTGAAACATATGAAAATCAGATTTTTTATGAAATACAAAGGATATTTTGTATCGGGGAGGGTTTTATTTAAGGTTCTAGCACCTGATTGTGGGGCTTTCAGTTTTGTGAAGAGGCAAAGGGATCGGGAGTTATAACAAAGGGAGCCAATCGCATCGGGGAGTTTATGTAATAAAGAGACATGCGCTCGTCAGAATTTCCGATGCAATAAGTGCCATATGGGTTTAGCACTTGGTTCCAGCACCAAGTCGCATGGTGGGGAAGTGGTTTAGGGTCTAGACCAAAGGGGTTTAGGCCTATAGTTAAAAAGATTATTTTTTATGAATTTTCAAGAAATTTTAGAGGATTTTGAGGGTTTTGGTAAGGTCCAAAAAGGAGCTTTAAACCTTATAAAAGGGGATTTGTGAAGGGAAGAAGGGAAACAAGGAAAAAATAGAGGAAATTCATGGGGAAAAAGGGGATAAAATGGAGGTTAATCTTGAGTGAAAGAAGGGGTAAAAAGAGGGGAAAATGGAGTTTTTTACAGCAATATTTTCATCATGAAAACAATAGATTTTCAGAATTAAGAGGGAAACAACAGTGAATATTAATCAAAGAATAAGATGTTTCCATAAGACTTCAAGAACTAACAATTTTGCAATAAAAATGATTTAGCCACCATTTGATATGACAAATTTTATAGGTGGCTAACAGTTTCCACACCTTTCTTCAAACTATCCATCTTAGCATCCACACTTTTCTTCAAAACATCCATTTCATTTTTTTTTGCTCTTTGCGAGAGCGAAATTTGATGCACTTTCTCTTGTAATTTTGATATGTCATGTTGCATTTATTCATATTCATGAGAAATAGTAGAGCCTTCTAAAGGCTTAATGGCTATTGAATTATTTTCAGAGGCTATTTTAAAATGAAATACTCATATCTATTCTACAATAGGCGCTTGGAATTAATTCAAATTGATTCTTCAAACAAGACTTATGCTATTTGGAAAAAAATACACACCTTTTTCTTGCTTTTGAGGAGGTTGATATTGAAATTGAATTATATATTTTATTTTAGATCTTCAATATCTAAAATACATCCCTATAGTGGCACTCTAAATCTTCTTTTGAATGCCATAGGTTTGACCTAATTTGTATTCTTCAAGGCAAAGTTATGCTCAATCTCCCACAATGACCTAATTATGGAATGGTTTAGTAGAGCAAAGTTGTACGACGTGGCACGTATCACTGTTTCCTCCTTTGGCTCTAAAATTGATACAATGGAAACTATAGTTCATGTACTTGTGGCCACTTTTTTACAGAATTCCAATCCGACGTTCATAGAGAGAGTTATGACGGTTTTCCCACGGTCACCCCTTTGAGATGAAATTCAGGAGCCTCAGAAAATTCTTACTTCCACAGATCATATCTCATAAAATATTGCGAACCAAGAGCTGGAATTTGTATAGGGAATTCCATAGGATTTCAGCTTCTCTCTACAAAAATTTCAGCTTTTAAACCTTTGCATAAAAAAATTTATAGTGAAAATTCCACGATGACCTATTTTAGGTGAAATTCAGGAGCCTAGAAAAATCCTAACTTCCACAGATCATATTTCCAAAAATATTGTGAACCAAGATCTGAAAATTGTACACGATGTTCCTTGGAATTTTGGCTTTGCTCTCTAAACATTTCAGCTTCTAAAATTTCGTAGAAAAAATTTACAGTGAAAATTCCACAATGACCCATTTGGAGCAGCGAAAACCTAGAATCCAAATCTCTGATACCAAATGTTATGAAACAAGCTCCAAAAATAAAATAAAAGAGAGATCAATGCCTTAGAAATAAGCCACTTCAAGGGGGCAGCCTCCAATACATTACATAAATGAACAATTATTGGATGATAAAAATGACAAAACCTCCTTTCCACATATAGGAGTCCATGAGCCCATAATGTAATGTTAGCCGA
This sequence comes from Pinus albicaulis, assembly GCA_034641835.2. Lineage (NCBI taxonomy): Eukaryota > Viridiplantae > Streptophyta > Pinopsida > Pinales > Pinaceae > Pinus > Pinus albicaulis. The sequence continues at coordinate 183,290,145 of CM076583.1, read as the reverse complement.
CCTAACAATAATAATGTAAGGACACAATAATAACAATATGGGGGTTACAGGGGGAAAAAAATAACAATAAGGGGGTTACACTAACAACAATAAGGGACTATACTAGTAATATAGGGACCTATCCAACTAGTCCATTCCTAATAGAGAATGTAGGATCCGAGAGGTAGAATGTTAATTTATACAGTTATGTGCTCGTCACCACTAACCTATTCACAATTTGACACTTTAGCACTGACTCATCTTTTGCCCCCCATAGGCAGTTTTACTAGCCATGGATTCTTAATTTTCTGATTCTATAATTTACAATTTTCAACTATACTAGGGTGTATATAACTCAAACTAACCGTAGGGTCAGCTAAAATATAAACAAATTGGGTTTGTAGCTTACCTTCTAATTCTATCATAGTTGGCTAGAAGTCCGCTTGTCGATCTTACATAGTAGAATTGATTCTGGGTATGTTTTGCGCTACAGCTCCCACGGTAGATGCTTCTTGCAAATTTTCTTCCACTTCACTTCTCCCTTGATGAGGAAAATTTTTAAAATAATGTGCCTCCCCACAGCCCCAACACTGTAATGGATGTTTTTGGGGTTGTCCAAAGTCTGGTCTACTAGAGGCTTCAGTATGTTGGTCCTCAGCTGCACATTTGGTCCTTTGTAGAATTTTCCCATTCTGTTTATTAATTAGACTCCTTGAAGCATTATTGCAATTTCTAGATCTATTATTTTTAAAATTCGAAGGGCCTTTCTTCCCTTTCTTTGGTGGCCAAATTTTCCCAGTTTCTCCCTTAGTCTTGGACTGCTGATAACACATTCGTGCCTTCCTTATCGCTTCATCCATCATTTTTGGGCTTACAAAATCAATCCTCTCTTTCATGTGTATCGAAAAACTACTCAAAAACCGTTGCATCTTTGCCTTTTCGTCATGCAAATAAGGTACATATCTTAACAAGGAGGTAAATTTAGTGATAAATTCATTCATAGACATTTGCCCCAATTTTAGATCATGTAATTCTCATGATTTTTCATCATAGAATTGTTCAGTCAAACACTTATCTTTCAAATACTACTGAAACTCATCCCAAGTTACATTTTGATCTTCAATTCCACACATGTTCTTCAGCTTTTCCCACCACAATGTAGCTTTTTCTTGCAATTGGTAGATGGCTAGGCAAGATTTGAGTTTGATGTTATACTCGTAAACTTGAAAATACTTGTTCATATTTATTATCCAAGCTTTTGCCATTTTTTAAGCCTCTCCATCAAATGTAGGAGGCTTGATCTTCTAGAATTCACCCTGTAATTCGAATTTTTGTTTCTTTAGTTCTTGTTTTTCTAAAATATTTCTAGATTCAGCATCATTATAAGTTCTACTCTTATTACTCCGTTACGTACGACTTCCTTTGGGATTTTCATGAATTTTTCTGCTATTCTCCTTCTCCAAGAGTGTTTCTCTCAGGACTGGGCTATGTAGTGTGGTGGTTCTATTTATCTAAAAGGCTCTTCAGTATCCTTTCCTGATCCCTCATTAAGATTTCATTATCATTGTGAACCTTGACCATCTCTGTCTGAAGTTGTTGTACTGTATCAAGTAATCTATTTGTCTGACGTTGTTGTTCTTCCAGCAATCTACTAGTTTTTTGTTGCTGGTCTATGCTTAATTGCACCAAAATTACTGGGTTGACTTCAGGGTTGGTCAAGGGATGGGTTTCTCCTCTATTCCTAGGTGTTTGATGGCTATATCCTCTCCTCATGGTAGCTTATTGCTATCTTTTTCCTCTATTGTGTACAGTTTCAACAGTAAATAGAATGAAAACACCCACATTATTGTGTTGGCCCATCTGGCCCTAGTGTGTAACCACGCTGTGATACCACTTGTCACATTCAAATAAGTATACTTATAAAAAAGTAAAGATAAAAAATATTACTTTTAATCTTACTCAAATCTTACTACTATTCAATCTACACAGCAATTCTAATGCTCATTGTATATATCTGTATTGGTACTAAACAATGAATATGATTTAAATCATATGGTACAAATAATACAATACCATGAAATTAACTCTAGCTTTCATCATATAAATTATTACAAGGTCTATGTTTTGCAAATATAACTTTCGAAAAGCATAAACATTCAAGTATCACGATGATCGAGTTGATCCTTATTAGGTGTTCATTAATCCTTGATTGGATTGACTTGGGTTTTTTAAATCGGTTATATGCATTCATACTTATAGACTATGCTACTATCTGATATCTAATAGATTTCATTTATGTAAATGATTCGATTTTGTATTATAATTTTAATATATATTTGTACAACATTCGATTGGTGTTAATGAAATCTTTCACCAACCCATCTTGTTCACTGTGTTGATTTCACACCTATAGGTTTCTTTGGTAGCCAAACGTCCCGCACTATCACCTAGATCTCATCCAGCTTTATATCTCAGTCTTTGGGTGATCAACAGTGCAATTTAAGGGTAGGGATGGTTAGGGTAACCACCCACCCCATCACCCACCTTCTGGTTCATTCACTCTGCCGCTTGTTCTCCGGTTTTCTTTGCAACTCAAGTTATCTCTTGTGGCTATCGCCATGTGATAACCTTGCATGCCAGTGTTGCCTTTTGGGTATGGTCATGCCGCGTTTATTATGCTAGTTAATAGAGGTAATACCACCCTCTTCCTATCGGAGTTTTATAGTTTTTGGATGGCTTTTATTTCACTATTGACGCTTGTGGAGACTGTAACTTCAGCTCTTGTCACAGAGAAAATTTATGGTTTTGATATTAGGTGATTTATTTCTTTTCAACATTTCGAAACCATTTTATTTTGAATGGAAATTTAAGTTGAGGGTTTATTTTTATTTCTCCAAAATTCTATTTTTTTACCTAGAAAGACAATATTTAGTTGCCATGCGAAGAAGTCATCCTAGCCTTCTTTTGGTCTACTGAGGAAAGAGACTGTGTTGCCATGGCAAGCTTGACATAATTAGGTAACTTTATAGTGACTGTTATATCTTCCATGGCGTCTCATTTTTAGTTTTGGTTTTACTGTATGCAGAAGTTCACACAAACCGAGGGTTTTAACAAAGCATTTCTCGTGTTGCAGGTCTGACACGTCCATTTGAGGTTGGGATATGAGTCATATTCGAATTCCCACACTAATATTTCCAGGTAAGCCTTCCAATTACCATTGATGGGTATAGTTAATTTAGCCGTGGAGTATAAGATTTATAACTTCAGACACCGCCACGAGTTGCAGGGTTTTTGGGGTTGCCGGCATTAAGCATTTAGTCCAAGCCAAGTTCTAATTTCAGGGTTTTCCATACTTAAGAAAAATGTCGAGGCTCAGCCTCTATGCACAGTACTGTTCAAGTTTTATTTTAAAATAATCTGTTTCTTTTCAGTGAGACTAAAGGGGTCTGCGTCCTTTCGACATGGTTCATAATTTGAGTAATTCTTTGTTTTTGGTTGTCGAGTCTATCTGTCAAACATGCTTCTATTCTAGTCAATTGTAGAGGCTCTGTTTTAATTTTCTTGAAATAATTATAGATTTAATTGTCTCTATGCTTCACATGGTAGATTCAGTTTTAGATTTCGTTCACCATGCATTTTTTCATTTCCATTGTTAAGATGTTCCCTTTCGAGTATTTCTGTTATTTGTTAATATTGTAGAGGATTTCCTTTTTAAAATTAAATGTGTCTGATATGCATATTTTTCCATATTTCATATTTTTATTCTATCTATTAATGCCTGGTTTCGGAGACTCACTTTTATCTTTTAAATTCTGAATTTATGTTTCAGTACACATTCTTGTTTTATATTCCTAGTTAGGTTAATGTAGGGATCTATATACCCTTTGTCATGGGTTCATGGGACATGGATCCCAAACTTGTCCCATGGGACTAGGTGCTAAACTGCTGGCCCTTGACTTCATAATTAACAAGTTCTTTAACTATGTATGAACCCTACTTGGCTTTTTTTTTCTGTTAGCAGTCTCTATGTTTGTTGTGAATATAAATCAGATTGTAATTTTTTATAAAGGAGAAATTTTTTACCAGTACATTTGACTATTTCAAAATTTTAATTTCTAAACACACGTATAGGTTTTACTTAAATGACGGATTTACAGAGAATATGTAATATATTCCTAATAATACATTCCACTCTACCAACATAGCAGAAGACAATTCCTGTATCATTCTTATAACAGAACAGTAGGTTTTCAATCAAGATTTTTGACTATACATATTTTTTTTTACTTCTGTTAATAATTCCTAACCTGAAAAAAAAACACTCAAATACTTGTTTAAGAGAAATATTCCATTAAAATGATGGTCCTCCCAACCTTGAGTGAGGAAATCATGTCCTCCACTCCCCCCGTGCTCTTCACCAGGGTCTTAGGTAATTCACTGGGACAGAAGAAAACAAACCTCAGGATCTGAATCTAGTCTTTAATTCTCTTGGGTTTTTCCTAAGCTCCACTGGTTTCCTCACTAGCTCTGGAAAACTCATTGCAATATAATTTTTCTTAACCCCAACATTCTCTTTGCGCAAAACCTCTTCCCATTCTCAGGATTTCCCTTTTATCCTTCTAGGGAGGTAACTATCAGAACTGTTTCTACTGTTTTAGCCTGGGCTCTTGGAATCATTTACCAATTAGTTACTTTCCTCTACTCAAGACAATTTACTAATTATCTTCAAAAAAAGTATACTCAAGTCTTGTTAATGAATAATATTATCTGTTAAATAATTCAAATGTGTCATAACAAGTCTATTAGCCATGATTTTAAATTAAAACAGGGTGTTAGAGAGAGTCTTGAAATTGATCAATTGAAACCTTTCAATTTTCCAGTGTTACCCAATAGAAGTTATGATTCCTATGATATTGCTAAAGAGATAATGACTTCAGTGAAGCTGCGAGTACTTCCAAGCGAGCTTGACAAATTTGATGATATGTTTGAATCAATTCACAAATTTTCAATGGTTCAGCAGAAAGCAGCTGAAAATCTTAGCCTGGAAGATTTGTTCAGATTCAAAGTGTATCGAGAACAGAGAAATGCTCATTTTCTAGATTATTTGTTTCACATACTAGAGCCGAAGGCAGAACAGGTTATAGTTGCAACAACATCTCAAGTACCAATACTAGTTTAAGAAGAAGAAATCGCTAATGTTCAAAAATATGATAGACTCATCCAAAATTGGGAATAATTTGAGAAAGCACTATCAGATACTGATACCCCTGCCATTCATAATGCCATTCAGTTAGAAAACATGCCTATTGTAGGTTTTACAAGTTCCACAAATCATACAGGTGAGCCAAGTATGCAACATGTTTCTGTTGATATAGATAACTCCAAGAATTAGGAAGAAATCAAAGAAACCTGATTCACTACAAAGGTTTCCAAAATTATTCTTGAGCAAAGCTAGATTCAAGGACACAATGATACAAAGGAGAGACTAGAAGAAAAACAAACCCGGGATATGGAAATCATCCCAGCTTTTCCCACTACTAAAATAATCCTAAAAGTTGAAGAGATACCTCCACTCGACGTGTTTTATAGTCCAAGGTACAAATTTTTCATGACCGGGTGAAAGAAGAAGCGAAAGATGGAAGAATCTCCAGAACTACCTATGGATTCAACACTAATGGGAGTTCTTTGGAAAGGAACTCAATTATCTCAAAGGAAAGAGCTTAATAGATTATCTCAATTTACAGGTGCTTATGAAAATGCCACAATCGATAAGGTGGCAGAGGTTGAATCATTGATTATAGAAAAGGAACTGAAAATTGCTCAAATGGAGAAAATTTTCTCTAATGAAAAGCAAAGGATCAAGTAGGAACTTCAGTAAAGCATCAATAATCTGCAACAACTATTTTAAGGTCTCAAACTCAAACTTGAAAACGAAATTAAAGAAAAATATCAAATAATTCATAAAATGGAGCAGAAGATTGAAAAGCTCCAGGAAAAGCCTGAAATCAATGAAGTAAAGAAAGAAGAAAAATAGTTAGAGGCATTAATAGCAACATAGCAAGCAATTTTCTATCAGAAGTATAATAAAATTTAAGAGCAAGTTAAGACGAGTGATCAATTAGTAACTCACATTTCCAATTTGAGAACTTATTTTGAAGAAATTGATGACAAGGTGTCAAAATACATATATTGGCAAGACATTGCACAGGGTAGAGCGATCGATGTCCCTCGTCTTGAAGAATCAATTAAAGATATAATATTTGGAGATTGGGATATTAAAATGAAGAGTGTCGAATTAGCTATTATCAGAGCTAAGAATTTATCTTTTAGCATCTCTGAGTATATAAAAGATTATCTTCTGCAAGCCAACCTGATTCATGAAGCATCAAAAGACACCCTGCCACATATCAGTTTTCTAAAGCAATCTTGGCAAGAGACATCAAACAGAAAAGCTCTTGACATAGAAAATCTGACAAAGTTAAATATGGAGATTTACTAGTACTTTTTTATTAATCCTCATAACCAATGGATAATGTAGAGGTTCCTTTCCAATGCAACAACTCAACTTCTTTCGACACTGAACAATGCAGTATTCGAGGGACATATGAGAATGCAGCCAATTCACCCCGCCCTTCCCTAGCTCGAGCATATGAGCAAAGTATGCCAACTCAAAGACCAACTAGAGAGTGAATCCGGGAAACAGTCAAAGACTGCTACAACTTATGCATTTTATTTTCCTATTAAATATTTTTATATTTGAGAGTAATTTATTAGAATAATTATTTTACAAGTCTTCTATTTTGTAATGTTTATTAGTATTTAAACCCCTTTCATGCATTTAGAAAGGGGTCAAGAATTTTCAGAAGACTTCTTTTTGAACTTACACTATTTTTATCTCATTGAAAATATGAACCTTGAAGTTATCTTTTCAAATCTAAAGCTATGATGCAACAAGTACTATTATTTGTGTATTGATTGCTTATGTTTTTGAAATTTTGGAAAACTTATTTATGTCTATTAATTTCATTCTGATAAGCATTGAAGGGATATATGTTCTTACTACTATTGATATAATATATTGAATCATATATTGTTAGATACGAGATTTAGAGACCTCTTATGTGATTAATTTTCTTCATCAACTAAGTCAATTAAATTGATTTAGTTTCTTAAATGTTCTTATATTAATTAAGTATGCAATGATCTATATTATTTCATGCTTGTGAAATTTTATGCCTTAATCATATAAATGAATCCAATCCTGAGAAGTAGTTAGATTAATTTTAATTTATGTTATCGTTAGCACAAATCACCTTTCTAGTGTTGACTTCATTTCTTTTGTTATATAAACCCTCTTTATATGGGAAACTGGTCCCTTATCCCCAGAAGGACTCACCATTTTCAATAAAAAAGGAGTTGTCTTAAGCTCTCGACTTGGTGGAATCCCTAATGTTGGGGAAGTCACTTTTCATCCTTCAACAGAATGGAAATAGTGATTATAATAGTAGAGACAGTGATAGCAACAACAAGGGTAGGAAGAATGGCAACAACAATGTCAATGATAAGAGGTTTGTAGTAGTATTAAAAAAAGTTGGATTGTACTAAGGGAATGAATAACCCTTCAAATTATATATGTAAACACTTTAGAAACAATCAAATGATGCCACAGGAAAGTTCATTGTAAAAGCTACTTATTATCTGTTCAATTGATGTGATGATGTTTTCTTTATTAATGCTCAGAATGTTTAAATTTTAACTAACCAATGTAAAAGTAATGAAATATTGATTCACTCCCCTCTCAATATTTCCAATTGGATGTAGGAGGGGATGAATATTAAATTACCTTGGGGTTGAAAATTCAATTATCTATGTATTCACCAAGGTAAAGAAACTAACAAATTTCCTAAGAAATAAAACCATTTGAAAGGATTTTAGAGAAAGAGAAACCCCCTCCCAAGATCAAGTCATGACTATGCTTTCCCTTATTGCAAGTTGTTCAAAACATTCCTAAAAAATATCATTACTCCTAGTGGAGACACATAAGCCTAGAATTATGAATAAGCAAGATCTTACTGTTGCACAGAAGAAAATTATAGGTTTTGCAAGGGAATTTTTGAAGGAATAGGAATTCAATGAAAACGTTTTATTTTTTGGACTAACATAATGGTGGAAAAGGTGGTCCTGAAAACTACGAAACCCTATTTTTACCTATTCATTTATAGTTGTAGAATTCTATCATGTGGAGTTAAGCATAGCAATGAATCCACATTGGAGGTGTTCCATTGTAAATAGCTTAAAACTATCTAGATATTTAGGATTATATTTAAATGAAAACCTAAGGTGATGCATTATCATTCCTACAAAATAGATGGAGGAAAAGGTAGAGTTCACACGAACAAATTTGTTTCTCCCTCTTCAAATACTAATAACTTTAATACTCCTTTCTAAATGTGAAGTGACAACCGTGAATATAAAACATCTAGTTACAATCTAGAACCAAATAAAATAAATCTAAATATTAGAGGAAAATTGAAAGCATGGGAATTGAAAGGACATCAATGTGCCTAAGCACCTTCAAGTTATGTACCAGTTCCATTAATGTTTAATAGAGACACTAAAAGTAAGCTTGAACATGTTGGTATGCCAAAAATAGGGTAAAATGGGAGGGGTTAAATGCAATATCTTATGGAAATGGGGAAATAGAAGTCATATTTTTTTATATTATATAGTATAGTTACAAATTGCTTATTACATAGTAGTCAAACTCTATAGTATTGATGGGACAAGAAAGGTAGATGGTACATTTTATAGTCAATTGTTTGGATGTTTAAACTATCTCACTACAACCAGGTTATATATAGCATATTCAATCAAGACTATAAGAGATTTCATGGCAAAACATCTTAAAATCCATTCTGGGCGAGCGAATAAAGCTCTCCAGTTAACTAAAAGGAACACTTAACTTTGTTATTAAATATACTAATTATTTCAATGTGGAGTTGGTAGGCTATTATGATTCAGATTGGGCTGGAAATCCGAATGAAATAAAATCAGCTTTAGGATATGCTTTTAGCCTTGGATCTGGGATTGTGGCATGGAGCAATAAGAAATATCCATTTTTTTTCTTGCCATCCACTGAAGTTGGGTATAAAGATTTATGTAATGCTATGTGTGAAGAAATTTGGCTAAGACAAATTATTGAAGATTTGGGAGAAGTATAGAAAAAAACCAACTATTATCAAGTGTGACAATCAAATCACCATCAAGCTAGCCAACAATCCTCTGTACCACAGAAGATCAAAAAATATTGAGACACATTATACTTTTGTTAGGGAAAAGATATAATCGAAGGAAATTGAGATAGTATATTGTAATACCAATGAAAATGTGGAGGACATCTTTACAAAGCCTCTTGGAAAGTAAAAATTAGTATAAAGATTTATGTAATGCTATGTGTGAAGAAATTTGGTTGAGACAAATTCTTGAAGATGTGGGAGAAGTATAGAAAAAGGTCAACTATTATCAAGTGTGAAAATCAAAGCACCATCAAGCTAGCCAACAATTTTGTTTACCATAGAAGATCAAAAAATATTTAAACACATTATATTTTTGTTAGGGAAAAACTATAGTCGAAGGAAATTGAGATAGTCTATTGTAATACCAATGAAAATGTCGATGACATATTTACAGAGCCTCTTGGAAAATAAAAAATTGAAGTATGTAGGACTCAGTTGGGTAGGGTAGAAAACACATTTCTCCATTAAAGCGGAGTGTTGAAATAATGGAAAAATGTTTAGAAAATTATCCTATAATTAAAACTAGTTATGTGGTGTTGAACTATTTTCCTTATTTAGAGTTAGTTGGTTAGCAGTTCCTATATTCTTGGAATCTCTTGCACGATAATCTCATTACTCCAATAGCCATTCTTATTTTAACTTCTTGAAATAGCATTGGTTGAAAACCATTTCTTTTCAATGGATAGAAAGGATTGATTGTGGAAGAATATTAAAATCCTATGGAGCACCCAGATTTACTCAAGAAATGTGTTATATCCCGTTATTGTGCTCCATAAATGATTTTATTAAAGTATATTAAAACGACAGCATATGTGGGTGGGATCTTGATTGATTGTTACATTAATGGTGGGCTGCTTCATTGATCGCTAAATACATGGGTGGGTGCTTCGTTGACTGTTACATTTACATTTTTACTAGCGATACATTTACATTGTTACCGAGCACTCGGGCTACATATCATCCCATGAAGCAATTGTTGCCATTTTAATAACCCCTTTGTAACCGTCAATCAAAATATATTTTAATTGATTACACATTGCATTGTTAAATAATACGACCAGAAACAGAAATCAGTGAAGCACCCCGCCATCAATTTTAATATTCAATCAAGATTCACACCATGTATGATGGCGTTTGAATGAAAATGGAAGTGGAAATGAAAATAGGTTAAAAATGTATGATGGCTTTTGAATGAAAATGGAAGTGGAAATGAAAATAGGTTAAAGAAACTTTAAGTGTTGATGAAAATAGGTTTAACTAGGTTAATTACTGGGTTTGTTGTAATTGCTGAAATTATTTGCTCTCAATGCGAAGGCCTAATATCAAATAATAGTTTTAACATCTTGACAAAATAGTTTGTTGGAAAATACATGCTCCTGATTGTAACTCGAATGGCCTCCTCAAATTATTTTTGTGTTTTCCTCTTGAGCACCTGTTCTTGTAGTGGAGAACGTTAAAAACTTCGCAGATTTTACCAAAATATGGCTTTTCCAAGAGTTGGAGGAGCAATGATCGATTAATTCTTTATTGGTTCATTTTGATTTATAATTACTTAAGGGTTCACTTTGATTTACTTTTCGAAAAGTTGGAGGAGTCAGATCGTATTAATTATTTATTGGTTCATTTTGATTTATAAATTGTCATTTTGTTTCATTTTGATTTAATATCGAAACAAATTTTACATGGAGTGTAAATTTTGATTTAATATCAAATAAAATTTATATTTAGTGCAATGCCCAAAGGTGTAAAAACCTTCAATGAGCACCTTTGATTTCGATTTGAGATATATGATTGTGGTGTTTTTAGCTCTATTTCGTCATCTAAACTTTGATTCGTGATTTATATTTGATTTATAAACTATCATTTTGGTATATGTGTCACGTCTCCCAGACCCAGCTTCTTATCCAAATAACATAAACTCAGATATACTCTGCTTTATGCATCAGATAACATTCAAAAATTAATATTGAATCAATTACAAAATTCATACTGTTATCAAGAATTTCCATGAGAGTTTTTTTTTTTTTTTTTCCTTGGCTTGATCTCCACTCTTCTCAGTCCATCTAGTTAACTTATATATATCTATATATATATTAGCTTGTATTTCTCAGGTCAGTTTTTCAGAGTTTTGCCCAACTCTAGCTGATCAATAGACCCTTCCTCAAACTTTTCAGTTTGCAAGCCTTATGGAATTTTCAGCTCTATAAGGTTTCAGCATCAAAGTATAGATGTATGCATCCACGTATACATCTATCTATATGCAGTTACCCTTCGGGGCTACAACTACTTTCCCAGCAGTTTATATGGAAGGTAATAGATGCTCTTTTCCTAGTATTGTTAATTGTGCTGACACATTTTGTCTATCACACAAATAGATTTTCAATAGGACTCTCCTCTTATTTTATTGTTACAAGTATTCAACATATTTGAAACTCTGTACAGATTAAACTCTTCCATTGGAAAACTAGGATATAGATCCTCTTGCTTCAATCAAATGGAGGTAGAGAATACTGAAATTGATAGTTTAGAATCCCTAGTTTTAGATCTTCGTACTTAGTTAGGATTCAACTTCTGCTTTCCTATATTTACACTTACATGTAATAGAACAATTTAAATTCTTAATTCTACAATTCTTTCCATTGTAATACAGCTGATATACTGAACCCCATACTGCTATCACAGAGTTATTTGTTTCCTACTTGTTGTTATTGGTTACAGCGTTATTAAAAGGTTCTGTTTATACATCACATCAACTAAGTTTTTCATTCCAAAGACAGCAAGCTACCATTTGAATTTTTCTATTCGCTTAAACATGCAGATTGATTTATTATCTTTACCCTTTATTACTGAAATGTACAAATCCCCAGAACTAACCCCTTGGTTTTTATTTAACTTCCTTCTTGAGATTAACCTACTGAATTTTCAGCTACTACACTTAGCTTGTAATTGCATGAGGTATTGAACAAACATTCAATCTGAAATTTAAATAAGAAGTTCTAACAGAATCATGCATATAATCTTGATATACTTAACACAGATATAATTAATACAGTCATAAAATAATCTCCAAAATTATGCATGCATACCACTACTATGACCAGTCCTCCCAACCTTAGAGTTCGTTTAACTCCAGAACTCACCCCTGAGCTGAGATCCTCCAAGAACAGACTAACCTCAATCTGTTCTGGAGCAGCTTATTTAAGCTATGCTTTCCCCAAAGCTTGTTTCTAATTTTGCGTCCAGAATTTCAGGATGCTTTATTCCTGTTTTCCTAGGCTTCCCTTATTTAGGGACTTTAAAGCTGCTTTCTGCTTTTCCAGCTTTTCCAGCTTTTTACCTCTTCCCAACTACTTTCCTCATCATTGGGGAATTTAGATTTTTCCTCAAAAATCTAAATTAGAAATAATTTCTTTCAAGGATTTTTGAAAGATTTGGGGAAAGTCTTTACCTTTTCCATCACCTCATGGATTAGGCATGTGATCTCAATTTCTCATCTGGTCATAGTGCATACACAATGTTAATTATTTATTTTTCATAAATAATTAACCACATCCACACAATAATTATCCATTGGGGTCCACTTCCCTATGGATTTATGTTCAAATGTCTAATTTGAAAAGCATAGAACTTGGGGGTGTTACATATTCCCCCTCTGAAAATAAACATCGTCCTCGGTGTTGACAACTATCTACTTAGTTTATTTTGAACTTTTGCACATAATTATGACTGCTTTTCCATCATCTCAGCTTCCCTGTTCCATGTAGCTTTTCAGCAGTAAAGTGCTCCACTGCACCTTTACTCTAGCTACTGTTCGATTTCGCACTTCAATTTCTTCCCGCTTTCAGATTTGAAGCGGCTCTGGAAGGAATTCCTCTTCTGGTTCCACCTGGACCACATTCCCATCAATAATGTGAGAAGCATCATGTACAAAAAGTATATTTTTCTAACAAGGAGATATGAAACACATCATGGAATTTAATATGCAAGGGTAGGGCTAGTCTATAAGCCATTAGTTTCCCCCCGCTTCCAACACCTTCCTTGGTGTTATATTTTAACGTTGACTTTTTCAACTTTGACGAAGATCTCTTCTTCGTTCTTGCTTAGTTCCAGCAGAGTACTCTCCTGCTTTATGCAGTTGCTTTTCTTTCTACTTCTTTGCAAGAAGTCTGTCTAGAAAATCTTTTATTCTGTTTTCTCTGTCCACAATTCATACCAATGTAAGTAATGTCAGGTACATACAATTGATAATCCACAACAACATTCTGCATTTCAATAAACTTAAGAAATTCAGTTATTAGTCAAACCGTTCAGGTTCATAATAGTTTAGTGCACTTTTAGTACACTACTTATCCTTTCTTGTTTTTCAGTGAGATTCTTTCCTCACTCAACTTGGTCCAGTTCAGCTTTTCTTGATTTTCTAGGTGATTTATCTTCACCTTTTTCCTTCTTGTTTCCAGAGTGTACAATTTCCTGTTACACACTTGGCTAAACAATTTTACAACTTTTCATTAGTACTTAGAAATGAACGAAAACAATTGTATCATATGCATGATTATGCTTACCCTTTCTCAGTTCCTAGCTGTACTTCCAGTACCTTCTCATTTTTTTTTCTTTTCGCATTATACTTTTACCACTTAATCTACCACAATAGTGTTTATTACTCCTTTAATCCATAATTAGAGTAATAATATTCGGCCATATAGTAAAATATGTCCTTCCACTTTACTTGCAGCTTTTAAGGTGAATTCACTTTTAATATTCCCCAGTGAATTATTTCTTCTCCCTTAATCTATCATGTATGAAGATATTATATTCATACAACTCAACAAAGTTAACATTATAACATATAACAAGATCACCTATATTTATAATGTTAATTGTAGATTTAACTTATGTCCCACGTGCAATTTGTTTCATTTTAATCTATCATTTCTCATGATAATTATTATTATTTTATTTATATATATATATATATATATATATATATCTTTAATAGGAATTTAAGAATTTACAATTTATATTTAACATACCTCTATTAAATATAACTTGTCATTTTCCTATTATCCACCTTTCTCTATATGTTCCAATTTAAGCTTTCCTTCTTCTTTTGTTCCAATAACTATGGTAACACCTAGTATTATATAACATATTAGGAACATATATCACCCCACAATGATTCATTTATATCTTTTCATGCTTCTAATCAACTTATTGTTATAATGAATATCAATAAAATTCTAATTTAGTTGTCTTAACACTCCCAACTTTTAACTTCCGTTTTTAATTACATATATCCATTCCTTAACCTTATCCTGAAGGTTAATTTCCCTATAGATATATATATTCCACCACACTCTAATGGGGTTTATAGGTGTATTAATTTTTCTTTTAAAATTCCTTAACAACCATTCCATATATATACTAAATCTAAATTTCATATGTCACATATGAAATTATGTGTTAATTCAAAGCCATTATAATAATTATATATGATTTTCATCCCAAATTTTTTTTTTTCTGTAACACTTCTAAGTGTTTCTTCTTGTCCTCCTAAAGTTAAAATATTCATTTGAGTGGGGCAATGATAACCATCCTTTTTAATCTATGCAAGCTAGATTAAAGTTGTAGGTTAATTTTTAAGTTTTACTTACCCACTTGAGAATTCTATACCTCTATAATCATTATCACAAAACATGCCATGTTTGTAACCTATGGTTATGAAATTCCAAAACCATATATATGTATAACCTTATTTATTAGCCCAATGTGCATATATATTTAACAATATATATATATGTCCGCACCTTATATATATATATAATCATCATATATATATTGCTATCCATATATATTGGCACCGAACCCTTTTATCTTATAACTCTACATTTTAGTTGGTTACAACTCGTGATATATATATAGTGGTAATATTTCACTCGGCCCAACTCTATATGTATTTTTATCCGTTTTCATCGTTACTTGGTGTAATGACGGCGCGGCTCACATAGAATATCTGCGCTAGAGAAAAATGTAAGGGAGTCGTTTACCTTTGGTAATCATGATTGCACAACTCGCTTCCCTTTGCGGGTGAAAATGGTAATTATGAAAACGGATATGGTGAACATGTAGGTCGATAGCACCCATTGCAGTCATTTTCTAGGTTTGACTCATGTGACCGTGATACTATCGCCACGTTACATGTGAGGTTCTAGGGTTTTTTTTTTTCTCCACGCACCGAGATACGTTAAGCGCCCATGTTCTCGTGTGGGAACCCCGTGGTGTTTGATAGGGAATTCCTGTTATACGTTAACTTTGCTCTGGTTTGAATGCGAAGCCTGCGTGTACGTGAGGTTAAAGGGTCGCCACGCAGCCTTGTACCGCGTTCTTCAGATAGGTGTTTGTACACTTCTCCTGCGCGGCAGGTTTTTTTTCCTTGGATTGATTTCTTATGGTGTGTTCCTTACTCATACCTCAGGACATCCACTTTTCACAATTGAAATCATGCCTGTAACCAATTGACACGGATCGCCTTGGCTGGAGACGCCGGCGGGCAAGTCAATTTGGCGGGTTGAATTAATACTTCGCCGAAATTCTGAACGGCAAGGTACGTTAGAGTGTGTAGAATAATATTAATCTTCTTCCGAGCAGGACTCGTTGTCAGGTCTGTGCAGCTCAACACAATCCCCCTTGGGATTTCGTAAGGGTAACGGGTGTGGAATTTTAATGCGCCGCTCTGCCCTCTGAATTTCTTCGGACAGAGTACCGGTTCTGGTCTAGGGTTCTGCTTCTTATTTTACCCCTTCATCGCCCAGGTTCCTACCTGCTTGTATTGCTCTCTCTCAGAAATTGTTTTGTGTTTCCTCTACACAGTTCAGGGTTTGTTCTTTTGCAGACTGCTAGTTCATTCCTGGATTGTCTTCCAGTGGTGGCTACCTCGAGGCGTGGTTTATTGCGGACGGGTAACCAATTATTTGCGGGTATACGCTCCTCTCTTCGAATAAGAATTTTCTCTCGCTCCAGTTGCTTTTCCCCTTTCTGGAATTTCGTATTAGAGTAAAGTTTGCTCCCCCAGCTCCTTATTATGTCTGACGCATCGTTGTTGTTTTGTTTTCTTTTGGTGCAGGTACGCAGGTTGCTCTCGGCCGAGTCTCTGCGGTGTGCACTCGTCCTAACGTCCGACTCTCACCTCTGTGCGCACGTTAGAGTTTCAGTTTTTCTGTGGTAGCGAAACCTAGCTTAAGGATCGGTAGGGGTACTGCTATTCCACTGTCTGTCGTTATTATCCGGGATAATTCAGTATAACAACAGGTCTCCTGTAACCGGTTCCCTTATGTCTCGTTCTCTATTCGTTCTCATTTTTCTTGCTTGTGTTTAATGATGAAACGAAATATTATGTCGTTGATCACCCATAACCATGCATATGGGAATTTTAGTTTTGGGGCCCAACTGATATATTCATCGAACGATTCATATCCCTGATCTTCCGGATCTCTGGAGTATTCTAGTTGCAGATACATTACTTTCTTTCTACGCTTCGGGATATAATCCCGGACTCACCTCTACGTAACACATCTCTGTAAATTTACTTCAGTCTTTGAAATTCTGCCAAGTTTATATTTTACCCATGTTTGCTAGACTTGGCGTGTTACATCGCATGCTGGACAAACGTAGCAGAAGACAAAATTAAATCATGCCTTTTCTCCTTGCGGTTTGCACAGGTACTTATACGGTATCAGTCTTAACTAAGCGTGCCGCCTGAAGAGGTCACGCTGTGAGTAAACGAATTACTCCGGGATTTATATGCCATGCTTTCCTCGTATTATGCAGCCCTATGTTCGCTTTGGCATATCACCCCACTTCACTTGTTCGTTTTGTTATGGAATGTTTTGAAAATAACCGTATAGAATCTACGTCGACCCAACTTTACCACTACTCTGAACGGTCTATGCATAAAACCGGGTATAATATCTCTCAAATCTTTTGCTCCGTCATATAATTAACTAGAGCGCATCGTTCCTGAATATGATTTCACTGTCATATGGTTTAACTTGAACGTATATTTTTCCACCTTTCGCACTATATGCAGGTTTCAAATAGTAGTGTTATATCCAAGTTATTTCCCTCCCTCGGTATTTGCATGTAGGATTTTGAGATTTTTTTTTATTTTTTTTTTCCATGAGTATCTGCGTTTGTACTTTTTTTCTAATTATGGAACCATTTGTAGGTTGGATGCTATCACAAAAGCCTCTAGAAGCTTTTCCCGCGATCGGCTGTTTCCTGTTTCGTCGTGGACATTTTTAGTGCTGCTAGAAGCTGCGATTGGAGAAGCTTGACTCGAATAATTGGGAGTACTTGTAACTTGTAGGTTTATTGAATTTCTTACCCCACATTTTCCACCTCCGTTCCAGCTTTCAACTCCCTAACTCTTCCTTGCTGTACTTTGCTCATAGTTCCGACCTTCACCTCAATGGCTGCCACGCTGCTATCTTTCAATTTCGATTTCTTCTTCGCAGATGAAATATTATTGTCGTCTTCTAGTCTTCCATGAACTGGTTTTTTTTTAACCGGAGCCATATTCAATTTCCTTGCACTCATAGAATTTTTTTAGTTTAGAGGTCTGAAAGGGTCACTTCCCCTGAACCCTATATACGCAAAAACCTTTAAAAAGAGCAAAGGGGACTGTGCAGCAGTGTGATTAATCACGCCTATGATTGGATACTACTTTAATCTACTCAACTCTGATGAAATTTTAGCAATAAGTACAAACCTCCGAGAGTTTCCCTCGCAATCATTGGCAGTGGGTTGTGTAGAATAAATGACTGAGAGATAAGAGAAGTCTCTCTAGACAAACGCTGAGGTGACAAACAAGTGGTGTACAATACATCAACGATGCATGGGCCACCATAGTTAAGAGTTTACAGTCGTGTACACTCGGGCCACCAAGTATAGTGCTCATTTCCAACTCTTTCATTAATTTATTTATGCAAAACTATATGTGAGCAATAAGCATCCGATTAATGGCATTAAATACTCTACATCATGTGATAGATCCAATCTGCACCAGCTTGAATGCAGAACATTTAGTATTCTATGGCAGAGTGCATGATGCTAGCAGTAAGGGTGAAAGGAGGAACCCACACAGTATGGAGCACTATTGGTATACCCAAATTGCCTGATTTGTATTGACCATCTTTGCTCTTGTAAAAAATTTAATCGATCTGATACCATGCTCAGATTGCATGTTCATCGTTCACAATGGATTTGAAGACTCATCATATTCTTAGAATGCGGTATCATATTTTTGGAATGCACCGAAATGGTTTTGTTTTTTTTTTTTTTTTCAGGCCGCGATTCTAAATACTACAGGCAGCCACGACTTTTGTTTAATCGGGGACTGGAGATTCGTGGCTACCTTGCCATTTCCAATTGCATGCAACAGAAATTTTATAGCTATACATAATGAGCAATAGTTTTCTGTTTCTGGCCAGATCTGGCTGTCCTTACGGCGTTAATCAAGTAAAAATTGTTTAATTGCTACGCCGACATGGCTACGCATGTTTCCGCACCGGTTACACTTACAGGCGTCTTATGCACACGATTAGTTTCCATTTTTCATTTGGTTATGATAATTCTGTTAGCGGAGAAATAAAGGTTACGTATTGTTTTATTTATTTTACTATAATAGTTTCATTTCCCCTTTCGTTTAATATTCCACAGCAAACGTAATAGGACAAGTTTTTTTTTTTTTATGTTGGTTTGACCGGTGAACATGTGTTGGAATAGAACTATTATATAACCGATTTCGCTAATATCAATTAAATGGGTATAGATAAGCCATAATCGAAATGAAATACTTATATAGCTCAACTACACAGGTTTCACTCAACCCCTCCTTTACCATCACTGTTATAATGATCTATATAATTATGCTCTCGATACATTGTATGCTACATGCTTACATTTGAATCTATTTCCATGATATCTATTTAAAGTTTTTCGAAGCAGATTTAAGTTAGAAATCTGAACTATCAGTGCTGTAGAATTTTTTAGAGCAGAATTTCTGTTTAGTATGGAATTTTCTCAAAATATGTGCATACTCATAAGCACATAATCTCATTTATATAGATATATTAGAAATGATTTAGAAATTACTCATCTATGGAGAACTAGGTACCTTCAGATTTGAACCGACCTTGGTTTAAAGTTTCTGTGGGTCATAACTGTAAGCTTTGGGGTTACAATTCTATGGTCTCAAATCTCACTAACAAGACCAAACAACTAAACAGCAAGCAAAAACACACAAGCACGGAAGGTTTCATTTTCAGAACCCAAACTCAGGTCAGGTGACTCAAAATGAATTGTTATCAAGGGATTTTTATTTGTAACAGCTTATTATTTATTTGTGAGCACATAACCTGCCCAGTTTTCTCAACTTGTGCTCTGATACCATTTGTCACGTCTCCCAGACCCAGCTTCTTATCCATATAACATAAACTCATATATACTCTGCTTTATGCATCAGATAACATTCAAAAATTAATATTGAATCAATTACAAAATTCATACTGTTATCAAGAATTTCCATGAGAGTATTTTTTTTTCTTGGCTTGATCTCCACTCTTCTCAGTCCATCTAGTTAACTTATATATATCTATATATATATTAGCTTGTATTTCTCAGGTCAGATTTTCAGAGTTTTGACCAACTCTAGCTGATCAATAGACCCTTCTTCAAACTTTCCAGTTTGCAAGCCTTATAGAATTTTCAGCTCTATAAGGTTTCAGCATCAAAATATAGATGTGTGCATCCACGTATACATCTATCTATATGCAGTTAACCTTCGTTGCTACAACTACTTTCCCAGCAGTTTATATGGAAGGTAATAGATGCTCTTTTCCTAGTATTGTTAAATGTGCTGACACATTTTTTCTATCACACAAATAGATTTTCAATAGGACTCTCCTCTTATGTTATTGTTACAAGTATTCAACATATTTGAAACTCTGGTGCAGATTAAACTCTTCCATTGGAAAACTAGGATATAGATCTCTGTGCCTAATCAAATGGAGGAGAATAATAAATCGATAGTTTAGAATCCCTAGTTTTAGATTCTCGTACTTTTAGGATTCAACGTCTCGTTTCCTATATTTACACTTACATGTAATAACACTTTAAATTCTTAATTCTACAATTCTTTCCATCAGAATATTACCGATATACCTAACCCCATGATCGCTATCACAAGAGTTATTTGTTTCCTACTTGTTGTTATTGGTTACAAATAAGTATTAAAGGTTCTCGTTTATACATCACATCAACTAAGTTTTTCATTCCAAAGACAAAGAAGCTACCATTTGAATTTTTCTATTCGTTAAACATGCAGATTGATTTATTATCTTTACCCTTTATTATCGACATGTACAAATCCCTTAACTAACCCCTTGGTTTTTATTTAACTTTCTCCCTGCTATTAACATACTGAATTTTCAGCTACTAAACCTAGCTTGTAATTGCATGAGGTACTGAACAGACATTCAATCTAAAATTTAAATAAGAAGTTCTAAGAGAACAATGCATATAACCTTGATATACTTAACACATACTTACATTAATCTCTAAATTTATGCATGCATACCGATACTATGACCAGTCCTTCCAACCTTAGAGTTCGTCTATCTACAGAACTCACCCCCAAGCTGAGATCCTCCAAGAACAAATCAATCCTCATTCCTCGAGCAATTTATTTAAGCTGGTGCTTTCCTAAAGCCTGGTTTTTAATTTCCATATCTAATTTCAGATGCTTTATTCCCCGTTTGCCTAGGCTTCCCTTATTTAGGGACTTTAAAGTCGTTTTCATTTTCTCCGTTTCCAGCCTTGACAGGACTCTTTTACCTCTTTCCCAACTACTTTCTCATCATCGAATTTAGATTTTTCCTCAAAAATCTAAATTAGAACAATTTTCAAGGATTTTTGAAAGATTTTGGGGAAATTCTTTACCTTTTCCATCACCTCATGGATTAGGCATGTGATCTCACTTTCTCATCTGGTCATAGTGCATACACAATATTTTATTTACTTTTCATAAATAAATAGTTAACCACATCCACACAATAATTATCCATTGGGGTCCACTCCCCTTTGGATTTATGTTCAAATGTCTCATTTGAAAAGCATAGAACTTGGGGGTGTTACAATATGATTTATTATAGATTTATGATTCAATTGGATTTATAGACTGTCTTTTTCTTTTTTATTTATAAACGGTCATTTTCATTCCTAAATACGATAGGAAATTAAGATAATTAAAACTCAAATATTTATTCATTCATTTTGGTTTGTAAACTATAATTTTTATTTATAAATTAAAAAAATTATAAATATATTTATATACTTAATTATTAAATTATTATTTTAATTGGTTTTGATTTAATATATTGAATAGAGTTATGAGTATAAATATGTTTTAGTTTTAGCTTTGACAGTAAATTTTCTATTTCAAACTCTAAAATTTATTTAATCTATTTAAATGAATAGATTGAATTCAGTAAAACTATAAATTTTATTTGAATTCAATAGATTAAAAAAATATTATTTTGATTTATAATGGTCATTTTCATTTAATTAAACCGATTTTATTTAATTAAATAGATTTAATCAAGTTTTATTTTGATTTTTATTTTTAAGCCACATTTTAATAGATTTATAGATTTAATAGATATGATTTGACTTATTCAATTTATTTTATTCAATAGATTTATAGATTCAATAGATTTTATTGTTTTTAAAAGATTTAATTCAATTTATTCAAAAGATTTTATTCCATTTAATAAATTTAACAGATTTTATTCCATTTATTTAATAAACTTTATTCAATATATGTAATAGATTGAAATGATTTTATTCAATTTATTTTATTTAAAAAAATTCAATTTAATAGATTTAATAATTCTGTATTACTAAGATGATAATAATTGTTGCAATTAGATGTTTCCTAAAATAATTAAATATATAGCTTATTAATTTATAGTTTGATTATTCTAATCTTTTGATTTCTATAACGTTCCAATTTTGTTATTATAATATATATTTTTTTAGGATTTTATGGTTGTTCATAATTTTTTTATTTAACCAATTTAAAGGTATAAATATATTTTAGATTTAGTTTTAAAGTCCGCTATAAATCTTTTATTTCAAATTCTAAAATTTATTTAATCTATTTAAATAAACAGATTGTATTAAAAAATTCTAAAATTTCTTTGATTTATTTAAATCAATAGATTTTATTCAATTCAAGAATTGAGAAACTGTTATTTAGATTTCCAAATTATAGTTTTCCTTCATTTTGATTAGAATGATTTTTTAATATATTTGTATATTTAACTGATTTTAATTGTAATTTTAATTTATTGATTTATAATGTTAATAGATTTTGATATATAAATCTGTTTTAGTTAGAGCTTTATTTTTTAAATCTTTTATTTCAAATTCTAAAATTTATTTGTTTGTTTATTTATTTTAAAATTTATTTTAAAGAGGATTTAGTAGTGATACTATTGTTGAGTGTTTATTTAATTCTATTCAATTTTTATTATTGTTTAATATATTTAATGTTAGTATTTCTTAAACATATTAATATTCTTGTAGTATGCTTGATATTTTTATTATGGTGATTAGCATGTTTAATATGATAGATAATGATTGAAGAATTTTTTTTTGTGTTGTACAAAGGAGAAAATTTAGTTTGATTCCAGAAAATCTATTCATTTTCTTATGGATCAAGCCATTTCGAAGTCTTTACCTCTTGAGATTATCGAGCTAATATTTCATTGGCTTCCTTTATCCATTTTGACAAGATTTTGAACAATTTGTAAACATCAGAATGTTGTTTTGCTAAATCTTATATTCTTGTCTATTTTGAGTACATGTGTTGTTGATGAATTCGGATTTATTTCCGTGCATGTTCGCAGTAGTCATAGTTTCTTTGTTGGATCCTACCTTAATGACAAAGGGAAAATATGTTCCATTATTTTTCCTCTTATTCATTCTGGATAGATAATTCAATGTATAGATGGATCAATGCTTATCTTCTTTGTTCCTACAACCTTTTCCCATGCAAAGAATTATTCTATGGTGAACCCTTTTACAAATACCTTTAAAAATCTTAGATCTCTTTCTCTTGGAGAGTGCAGATTCTTCTGTCTATTTTCTCTCTTACGGAAAGTTGCTTCATGAAAATATGATTGGGTTGTACTAAAGCAGATATATGAAAACATGCAATCACATTCTTTGATATGTAGTCGCATTGATATTGTGTGGTAGAGGAAAAAAATTCCTTATTGTGGCATAAAACCTCCTAAGGAAGTGATCTTCGACAATGGAAAAGTTTATTGGTTGTATTAATACCACGTACATATGGGTACACTATCTATTGGTTGGACCTTAGAAGGAATCTGTGGGGGTTTTCATTTTTCCGTATTGGTGACATACAATGCATATCATTAGTATTATACAAGAACATATTGGTTTGTGTCATAAATAATGGTTATACCTCTCTTTGGTTGATTGAGGAGGTTGAAAATTTCGAATTTAACCAACCTTGCAATGAATGATTCCTAGAGTGTTTTGAAGATGATTAGGGGTAATATGGTGGTTGTTTGATGTTATTTATATAGATATTGATAATAAATTCCTTAGCTACCTTTCTCTTCGTACAGTTCAAGAAAAATTACTTATGTTCAAATATGTCAAAGTTTCATTCAAGTTATATGAATTTTTTACTGGAGTTTGTGGAATGGTAGTTGCTAATAACATATCCATCTTACAGAAATCAAGGTTTCATATGCTATCGCCTGAATATTGCAATGATCTGATTGAAAGTGGAAATGTTTTCAGACTTATTCAAAATATATATTCTATCGCTAACATACCACCACTGCTTATGGATATCATGCCTTAACATTTAAGGATTCAAAATTTTTTCTCTTAGGCATTCTCAAACATGTTATTTTTATTTCATCTTTTTCTTGATATACTAAAGATCGTTGTTTTAGTAGTTTGGACTGTACACTAAAAAAAGTACTCATGTTGATTTGTCATATGGTTATTGGACATTGCTTTCATTCTTCTCTTGTTTGGCATTGACATAACATATTTCATGTTTTATTTTCCATTATGATGTATTGAAATTTTATTCCATTGTAAACTAGAAAAGTTATTAGATGGACAAATATATATATATATATATATATATATATATATATATATATATATATATATATATATATAATGAAGTAATGAGCTATATTATATGTGAAACCTAATGATCTACCTTAAGTATTGAAGTTTCTTAAGAATGAAAATTTAAAATTTTAATGGTGTTTAAGTCTTTTGTAGATATGTCAACTGAAGAAATAAAAAATTTTGGTTTCAAAACGACTGATTTTCTTGCTTCACGAGAGAGAGAAAATGGATAATGGAGGAAATGGTATCAACAAAATAAAGAAGTAATAAATGAGTGAGGAAGAGTTGCATATGAGAGAAGAAAGAGAGGTTAAAGAGATGTTCATAATCACGAAGTCATTGATCATAAGTATCAAAGGTAGGTTGATATAATGTGAAAGAAAATTTTCTATGAATGTTCCTTTCCCTTCATATTGTGCATGTTGAAATTCTTTTAGAATGCTAAAATTTTCTAACAATAGTCTTATTTTGGAACATCTCATTTACAAAGAGGCCCTATATAGAACTAAAAAAAATCAATCTTCTAAAAATGGCTGAAGAGAAGAAACTATGGGGGACATGCACAATAATGACATTCACCAATTTCCAACATATGATTTCATTGCTAATTGTAATATGCTTTCCAAAATGGTTGAAAATTTACAACATTTTGTTGCCAATGTGGAACGTACCATTCCTCGATGAAAATCTATATATAATATTGTTGGTGTTACATAATTAGTGTGTACTCACTCTATTGGAATAACACACGTTACTCTAATAAATTTATTTTCATGACATTTATCCATTTCAATGTATTGTATTTATTGGTTCGTTGATCCTTTATTTTCTCCTTTTTTGCAGAAGAATATTCAAATTAATATTGCTTGAGAAATAAATTGACATCTAGTAAATATTTCATTCCTTTCTCCAGTTGAGCCTGAACAATCTAAATGGAAAGATAATGTAAATGTTGTATGTTTTCAAAGTGATGTTCATTTCAAGAATTAAAGTTCTCATTTTTTGCATGTGTCATTCTAACATTAGGATTTCTATTTTCATTTAAGCATAACATAATCAGATGTAATCAATTTACGACAATGCAATCCCATGATTTTATGGAAACAAATGTTCAAAGTGATTGTCACATTGGACAACGTGCTTCACATCATGGTCAACCTAGAGTACTCGTTGATAGAAACAATGAAAGTAATTATGTTAACATTAGCATAGAGATGATTACATTTCATAAGGAATTCCACTCCAGGATTAATAACATATCTATTATCTAAATGTGCCAAGTATGCAATGAATTTTATTCTAGTATACAATTTTTTAGATGGCTTGAAGGTCCTACTTGTAAAATTTGTGAGAGTGAGAAATGATACCACCATTTCTCTTATTTCAACAACATAGATCTTGGTGAAGAACCCGATGTTCTAATAGTTCTTACCCAAGTTGAATACATGCTAATAGCATTGTTTAATCCAATATAGCAAATGAGATATTCTCCTGATGGGAAATATAAATATAGTGGCCACACAATAAGTTTTCCTCAAGTTATTTATTTGATTGCAAAGAAGCTTCCACGACGTGTTGACCAACTTGAATTCCTAATTATGAGGATATGTGGTGTCGAGTCCAAATATTATAAATTTTATGTGAAAATTAAATGGGTGATCGATGCATTTCTTTAAAAAAATAATATGGATAAATATTACAGGGATGTTAAAGTTGACATGGAATCAGTTATTCTCTTCCCGAAAGAAAAAACTGATGTGTCAAGTAAACTACAATTTGTTGATTGTGATTTCGATGAAACATAGATAAGTGATGAAGGAGTTAAAATCTTGAGACAAAATTTTTTACACTCTCATCCTTAATCCTCTTTTATTTTCCTACCTAATGGACATAGGGAAGTGGATCGAATAAGAACATTTACTGAAAATATAGATTCTACATATTTTGACCTATTGGATTGGTTAGAAATTGGTTTGACTCCCATAAATGATTATAATATGTAAGGGTTATTATACATGGCATTTCCAACTCTATTTCCCGCTAGTGATTCTAATTGGTTACATCCAGGTATTTGTAATGTTGAAATGCATGAATACAGTATACATCTACTCATATATTTTGACCATAGATTTGGAAGCCATACTTGGTTTCAATATTTATTCCTAAACATGATTATGCATCATCATAGCCATTGAGAAACTTCCTTTATTTCTGAAAAAGTATCCATGAAAATTCAACTACAACTATTAGAGACTTACGTCAACAACTAGGTGATTTACATGACAATATGTTAACTAAGAAATTGATGCATTTTGGTTCATCTCTTAGGGGCACAAAGGCCTATTTGGAAAAATGTCATATTGAAATCACTAACATGATTGCCTAATTAGTTTTCCAAACATTTTGTTTTAATTTAAGTGCAACGGACATAAAGTTACCTGAATTACATAGTGTTAAGCCTTCAAACACATATTCTTGTCAAGCAAATCTTCATGCAAAAAAAATTGAAAATGTTATTTATTATTCACATATAGTTTCCATGTATATGCACTAAATATTCAATGTATTACATGAATTATTTCTTCATAAACATCTTGGAGCTAAATACTTTTGGTACATATTCGTCGTTGTTCCTTTTCTTCCATTCTTTATGATTTTAGAACATATTTTTATTGTTTCAATTCCTTTCTATATGTTGACTATATCTTAACATTCATTAGGTATGAGTGGAAACATTTAGTTTTTTCCCACATCCATGGTTTCCTATGGTTTCTAGGTGCTCCAAACATGGAAACATTGGATTGTTCCAACACTTTCAATTCAATGTAACAAAAATCCTCTTTTACAAATATGTGACAACCTGGAATCCATGTGAAATACATCGTTGAAACGTGATGATGCCTCGAAGCTTGAATGATGATCCATGCCTTTTAAACACTTCAAATATTTTTTTCTTGCAATCCTCATGAGTATTATTATAATTTGGTGAATCAAATGAAGAGATATAAAATTTAGTATCCATTCATGTTAATGAAAAGAGGGGTCTATCATGTCGTTACAATGCTCCATGGTAAGTTCCTAATGAGTCTATACTATTCATAGATGAAAAATGGAAAATTAAATATGAACGAGTATGTAATGATGATCAGTTGAATGTCCATAATATTGATCTCCTCACAATGTGGTGAGAAAATGTTGATTGTCAACCAATTGTTTCTCAACATGCAGTTTTGAAATATATTGAAAAATATGCTAAAAAAATCGAAAAAAGATATGAAATTTATCATGACATATTGACAAGAGTTGCAAATGCAAGTAGATGTGAAGCTCCTGCACTATCTACATACAAAAGGTTCTCTCCAAAAAGGCTTGTTAATTGTGACATTGAAGCACAAGAAACATGACATATGTTACTTAATCTACCTCTTAGTATAATCTTAGGGTTTATAGTATTAATATTTGGTTTGATATATTAATATCACGGTTTATAATATTAATTTTAATATTAATCCTTAGGTTAAATATATTGATTCGTTGGGTTTATAATCTCTTGGGCTTAATATTTATCTCTTGGATTTATAATATTAATTCCATGGGTTTATAATATTAATGTGGATTGGTTCCATCGTGTATTTGTAACGTTGAATTGCATGAATATGGTTTACATGATAGACCCAATCCACATTAATATTATAAACCCATGAAATTTCATGAATATGGTTTACATCTACTGAGATATTTTGACCATTTATTTGGAAGCCATTCTTGGCTTCGATAATTTCTGTTGAATATGATTTTACATCATAGTAGTCAAGGAAAAAATTCCTTGTTTTTAAACAAATTATCCATGAAAATGCACCTACAACTATTAAATACTTGTGTCAACAATTTGTTGATTTATATTAAAATGAAATTTATCTAAAGTTGCTTTGTTGAAGTAGAAAAAAAGTTTTTAATATTAGTGTTTATATTGTTTGTTGAAATATTAGAGTTTATAATACAATGGGGCTTTAGTCAATGAACCCCTAAAATATCACGTGTTTTCATGGACTACTAAACAATACCCTTAATTTTACTACATATTGGAAAATACCTCTAAAAATCACATTATTTAACCCCCTACCAATGTGAATCCAATACACCTTCCCAGTTTAAAAATACCCCAATTTCACTAGATATTGTAGGTATCCATTTTTTCATTAACATTTTTTATACCCCTTTATATTTTTTTATTAGCTTTGAGCTCCATTTTTTGTATCTAGCAATATAAAACCCCTTTACCCCTTACTATATGGTCAATATATTATTTCATATTTTCCTTAATATATATCACCCAATAAGAACACAGGTGGTATGATATTTCTCCCCTGACTAAACCCTTGTGTTATAATATTTGGTTTAATATTAGGGTTATAATATTGGGTTTCATGTTAGGTTTTATAATGTTAGGGTTTATAATATTTGGTATAACATTAGGATTTAATGTTGTGACATTTGAATGGTGTATAAATCTATCCAACATTGCATTGTGGCAAACATTCTCTCAACGTTCCAAGAAATATGACAAACATTATTGGAATGTTACATTACATTGCAATTTTTTCAATGTCACATTTTGACACTCTAGTGGGGCTTCATATTGTGACATATGAATGGTACAAAAATTAATCTAACGTCGCATTGTCAAAAACATTGTCGCAAGAAAACAATCGATCTAATACTCATTGTCATAATGTTACATTACATTACAACTTATTCAATGTCCCCTCTTAACATTATAAAATTAAGGTTTAGAATTAGGGCTTTTACTATTGGGTTTATAATATTAAAGTTTAATATTAGGATTTATTATATTGGGTTTGATGTTGGGATTTATAATATTGGGTTTATTAATCCCTCACTCTTTATTAATCCCTGGGGCTTATAATATTAATTTATTGGGTTTTTTAATCCCTTGGGTTTATAATATTAATTCCTTGGGGTTATAATATTAATAATTTGTTGGGTTCATTAGTCCCTTGGGTTTAAAATATTAATCCATTAGGTGGGTCAATCCTTTGGGTTTATAATATTAATATCTTGGATTTTAATCCCTAAGGTTCATAATATTAATGACTTGTGTTTATTAATCGCTTGTGTTTTTAATCCCTTGGGTTTATAATATTAATTCCTTGATTTTATTAATACCTTGGGTTTATAATATTAATATCTTGACTTTATTAATCTCTTGGGGTTTATATTATTAATCCCTTGAGTTTATAATATTAATCCTTCGGTTTTATAACCCCTATGGTTTAAAATATTATTCCATTAGGTTTAATAATCCCTCGTGTTTTAAATCCCTATAATTTATAATATTAATCCCTATTAATATTAAGAGAAACCAATATTAATATTAATAAGATTAATATTCATCCTTACTAATAAAAAAAAAATGTAATCTTGGTAGGACGTGTCTCTTTCATTAATAATAAAAGAAGGGAAAGTTACATCGATATGCATATGGTTAGGTGGCCTCAAATTTCCCAGAGTGAAACCAAGTATGTTGGGCACCTAACGATATGACAAGCCATCTAGAAATAAAATATAATAAGTCTAATCATCCATGCTAAGTAAGTTTGGTTTTCTTTGTATTTTATTGACTATATATAACTATGAGCATAACTAATACTTTTACCGATGAAATAGGTAACCTGACCTCAAAACGGGAACTCTAGCCCAAAAAGACTCAAAAAACATGAAAAAACACCCTAAAAACAAAAAAAAGTGATTCCAGAACGCACTTGGTTTCTTTTGAAGGTCAAATTTCAACATTTTATAAAATTATGCTAAAAATAAAATTGTTTCTTGAAAAAAGGATTGAAAAAACACCCTCAAAACAAAACCAGTTGATGCTGGAATAACAAAAAAAAAAATTGTGTCATATTTTTGACATTTTAAAAAATAGAAATAACATTTTTTAATTTTTAAAATTCAAACATTAAAAAAACCTAAAATTTAAGAAAAAAAAAATTTAAAAAATAAAAACATTTTAAAGCTTAAAATTTAAAAATATAGAGGAATAAAAAAATAAAAATAAAAACAAAATAAA
This sequence comes from Pinus albicaulis, assembly GCA_034641835.2. Lineage (NCBI taxonomy): Eukaryota > Viridiplantae > Streptophyta > Pinopsida > Pinales > Pinaceae > Pinus > Pinus albicaulis. Next base: position 183,259,542 of record CM076583.1, on the reverse strand, counting down.
AATTTTAATTCAAACATTTAAAAAAACTTCAAAAAACTTCCAAAAAAAAAAAAATTAAAGATTAAAATTTCAAAATATATAGAAATAAAAAAATAAAAATAAAAACAAAATAAAAATATAAAATTAAAAAAAAAAGAAGGTTAAAAAAAGAAAGAAATTATAAAAAATAAAATATAGAAATTAAATTAAAAAAAGAAAAAGAAAATGTTTATTAAATTTAAAAAAATAAAATAAAATAAAAATTTAAAAAAAAAAATCAAATTTAAAGAAATATATTAAATTTAAAAAAAAACAAAAAACAAAACATTATTTAAATTAAAAGTAAAAAAATGAAAAATTAATTAAAAATAAAAAATGAAAAATAAAATACAATAAAAATATTAAATTTAAAAAAAATATATATTAAAAAAACAAATAGATTTTAAAAAATAAATTAAATTTAAATTATAAAAAATAATATATATATATATATATATATATATATATATATATATATATATATATATATATATATATATATATATATATATAAAGTTAAATTAAAAATATACATATTAGATTTTATTAAATTAAAAAAAAATTGTTAATATTAAAATAACAAATTAAATTTAAAAAAAAAAATATTAAATTTTAATAAATAAATGAATAAACAAATAAATTTTAAACATAAAGAAAAATAAAAAAACATTGTTAAAATAAAAAGTTAAAAAACTTTAAAAATCAATTAAAATTGAAAAATTGAAAAACATAAATTAAAAAGAATATATTAAATAAAAAATAAAATAAAAAACAAATTAATTTGAAAATATTAAGTTTGATTAAAAGAAAATCTAATTTTAAATACACAATTTTAATTGAAATAAAAAAAATATATAAAATTTTATGTAATTAAAAAAATAATAATAAAAAAGTAAAAAATTTAAAAAAAAGTATTAAATTCAAATAAATTAAAAAAAAAATACAAAATTTACTAAATTTTAAAAAAATAAATGAAAAAACTAAACATAAAATTTAATAATAAAAAAATATATATATGAAAAAAAAAATACAAAATTTAATAAAAACTATTAACAAAATTTAGAAAAAAAAAATTAAAAACAAAAAAATGAATAAAATTAAAAAAAACAAAAAAAATTAAATTTCAAATATAAAAATTAAATTAAAAAAAAATAATTTTAAATTTTTTGAATTTAAAAAAAATAAAAAAAAAATATATTAAAAATTAAAAAAATTAAAAAAAAAGAATTTTTTGATCATGGTGACACCGCCAATCGGCGTCCTGCCTAGGTGGCGGCGGAGGCTGGCTGCTGGGCGGGAGGCCTATTCCGAGAATCGGCCTCCCGCGGCGAGAGGCCGATTCCGGGAATCGCCCTCCCGCCGCGGGAGGCCGATTCCCGAAATCGGCCTCAGGGCGATTCAGGGAATCGCCCTCCCGCTGCAGGAGGCCGATCTCGAGAATCGCCCTTCCACAGCAGGAGGGTGATTCCCGGAATCGGCCTCCCGTGGCGAGAGGGCAATTCTCGGAATCGGCCTCAAGGCGATTCCCGAAATCGGCCTTAGGGCGATTTCCGAAATCGGCCTCAGGGCGATTCTTGGAATCGGCCTCCCGCGGCGGGAGGCCGATTCCAGGAATCGCCCTGAGGCCGATTTCGGGAATCGCCGGGAGGCTGATTCTCAGAATTGCCCTGCCGCAGCGGGAGGCTGATTTCAAGAATCGCCCGCCCACCCATCGGCCGACCTCCACCGCCACCTAGGTGGGAGGCCGATTAGCGGTGCCACCACGATCAAAAAATTCTTTTATTTTTTTTAATTTGATTTTTTTTTTGAAATTCAGAAAATTTGAAATTATTTTTTTTTAATTCAAATTTTTTATTTTAAATTTAATTTGTTTTAATTTTTTTTTTTTTTTTTTTTTAATTTTTTTTTTAAATTTAATATTTTAGATTAATTATTTTTTAAAATTTAAAATTTATTTATTAAATTTATTAAATTTTAATTTAATTTAATTTATTTTTTGTCTTTTAGTTTATTTAATTTTTCATTTTTTAAATTTATAAATTGTTTGATTTTAAAAAAAAAATAGTACATTTATGGATATTTGTTTTTTAATTATTTGCAAGTGGTTTTATTCATTTTTTTTTTGTTTTTTTAATGATAGTTTTTTTTAATTTTAATTTCCTTTTTCAATTTTAAAATTTGTTTTTACTTTTTTATTTTTTCTGGTTAATTTTAAAATTTGTATTTTTTTCTTCTTCTTATTATTAGTTTTTTAATTAAAAATTTTAAATTTAATTTTTTCTTTTTTGTATTTTATTTTTTTTATCTAAATTTTAATTTTGTAATATAAATTATTTTTAAATTTTCTATTTAAATTTTTTTTTTAATTATATGGTTTTTTTTAATAACTTAGAAAAAAATGTTTTTGATGTTTTTTTTTTAAATTTTTTGGTTAATTTTTGTTTTTTCTTTAAATTATGTGTTTTTTTTTTCAAATTTTGTCATTTCTTTTGATATAATTTTCGAATATTTTTGTTTTTTTAATTTATTTTTGTTTAAATTTTTTATTTTTACGAGTTAATTTTTTTATTTTTACATTTTTATTGGTTTTTTTTATTGTTTTTATATATATTTTTTTATCTAAGTTTTGTGTTATATTACCAACATGAAAATCACCTCTAAAAAAAAACCGTTGATGCTGCATCAATACGTTTCAAAATTAGTATGAAAATCACCTCTAAAAAAAAATAAATTGATGCTACATCAATATGTTTCAAAATTAGCATGAAAATCACTACATTTTAAAACAAATATTCATACTTCATAAATAAAAATATTAGAGTGTCAAAAATGTGCTAAAAAAAAAAAAAGGTGATTCTGCATCACCATTTCTCAAAATTGGGTGCTTTTTATGTTACCAAAAAAAAGTAGGTAACAGTGCGGTTACCTATTTCATCGGTAACATTGTTAACTACAAACATATTGAAAATTATAATATTTCTCCATACAATAAAATATAAACCAAAGGGGCACACACCAAGCTATTCATCATCCCCGGACTCGACATGAGCAGGGTCTTGTGCATTGGAGTTCGGGAGCTTAGTTTGTGGGATACATGGAATGTGCTACTCACTTCGACTAAGGCACTCGTTCTTCTTCTACTACTAACCCTGAATATTCTGAAAATCATTGTTCTGGTTCAAAAACCCCTGAGCTGTTGCGACTACTCCAAGTGAAGTGTTTGTTTGAACTTGGTTGCCCTGCCACAAGGGTGACCAGGGTCAGGGACTAACACTTGTTACTCCTCCAAATCAATTTATGATTCTTTCTTTCATATTTATCTATTCTTCCCATACCTTAATCAGATGGTGTACCTGGGACAAGGTGCCCTCATGGTACGTGGTAGTGGCATCATTAATAATGCTGGAGACTAATTTGTGACCCCGAGCTCTGCCCCCAAAGGAGTTGGGCTAGCTAGTCATAGGTGACTTTGCCGACCTTTTTCCTCGACCATGCGAGCTCTGGTCCGATTTCCCCTTTGCAGAGGCTGAACGAGCTATAATCCAGTACCTTTAATAGTTTTGAGAAACTAACAAAGACCCCTTAACCAACTCTAAGGGTAGACTAAAACAAGAAGTGCCAAGCTTCCAGGGGTTGCCAAAGAGCTGAGGACTTGCCAATGGAAATAGGTAAGAGTTAGGATACTAAAATAGAGACACCCCATGAATCACCAATTAAATCTCCCAATTCAAACTCCTAATGCAAACATACAACGAGGAAGAAAGAGACCCCTTGAAACCAATAGATATCCCAATCCTCCAAAGGAGATGATGGGTGTAAATGCAAACTGAACCATCCTCATGCCAAAAACCTGAGGGTTCTGCAACAAAACCAGTGACTCACAGACACGACAAGAGACACCTAAGGAAGGGTTGAAGAAAAACACAAAGCCACGAGCTGTAATAGAGCCACAACCAATATAAATCCATATGAGATGATAAAATTCAAAACACCACAGACATAGGAAGACAAGATATAATAGAGACTATCTCCATATCCATTTGAGGCATAGAAAAATCCACATAATGCACCTTCCTCTGCAAACCAATAGTGAAACATTCAACCCGAAGGCCAACAGATAGAGAGACCAAGCCGTAGGAGCATTGATAAAGGAGCTCTACACATACCCATGAACTAGATCATGAAGTGTCCAAGATTAGACTCATGCCGAGAAATTCCTTGTCTCTAGAAACATCTCTGAGCCACCGAAAACGCAGACCGGAACTAAGGGAAACAATGACCACAATCAAGAAACCTACCAGACTCACCACATAATGTGGTAGATATCTCCCACACACAAAAAAAATTTCCACCTTCAAGCATAGCATTAATTCCCCACATGCAAAGAGCCATCACAACATGTGTTTCGTGCATGTGGAGGGTGGCAGGGGGGCTCCTCGAAATAACCAACATCAATCACCTACAGATCTTTTTGTTGTTAGCTCACACCCCGATTAGGGATCCCTATTAATATTAACCCATTGTGTTTATTAATATGAATCCCTAGGGTTTAGGAGGTTTTTGGGATCAGGGAAATACCAACAACCAGAATTTAGGCATTCAGGGAGGAAGAAGAGCCGCACTTCGAGCTCGAAAGCATCATGGATATATGTTGATATAAATATTCGGCCCAGGAGAACCTCCTTCTCTAGAAAATGGAAAGCATCAGTGTGTGTGTGTGTGTGTGTGTGTGTGGATGATATGTTGTTTTGTGAGCCTTTGTGGGATCTTTTGGCAAAATTATAATCTAAATGTTTTATGGATAATAGTAGAAAATAAGTTGGGCAGCAGTAGGATATTTTCTAAAACCACTCTAGAAATTTTTGAAGCGGAGCAAAATTTGAATGTAAGGGACCTGGCCCGTTTCCAGTTTTGAAATATAAAAGCTCTCTCTCTCTCTCTCGATATATATATATCCCTAGGGTTTATAATATTAATGTCTAATATTTATTAAGTTTTTAATCCTAGGATTTATAATATTGATCCATTGGGCTTACAATTTTAATCTCTTGGGTTTATTAATCCCGTGGGTTTATAATATCAATCCCTTGAGTTTATGATATTAATGGTTCCTTGAGTTTATTAAACTTATCAGTTCATAATATTAAGTCGTTGGATTTATTAATTCCTTGGGTTTATAATATTAATCCTTGGGTTTTATAATCTTATGTGTTTGTAATCCCCAAGGTTTATAATATTAATCCCATGGGTTTTTAATCCTTAGGTTTTATAATATTAATCTCTTAGGTATTTAATATTAATCTCTTGGGTTGTTAATATTAATCTCTTGTGTTTATAATATTAATCTCTTAGGTTTATAGAGGTTTATAATATTAATCATTTGGTTTCACAATATTAATCCCTTGGGTTTTTAATCTATTGGGTTTATTAATTGCTTATGCTTTTTAAACCATGTGGTTTATAAAATTAATAATTACTTACATTTATTAATCCTTTGGTTTTGAAATATTGATCATTTGGGTTTCTAATATTAATCTCTTGGGATTTTAATCCCTTCAGTTTTTAATATGAATAATCCCTTGGGTTTATAATATTCATCTCTTTTATTTATTAATATCTTCAGTTTATAATATTAATCTTTTGGGCTTCTAATTTTGATTTTTTTATGAACAATATAATCCCATAATTTTATCATTGAATTTGTTATATCATACTCTCATAATTATAAGATGATGATGATGAGGGTTACCATCCGTTAAGACCAATGCGGTCTATCATACCTTAAGAGAGGAGAAAGAATCTAAGTTTAGTTCTTCGAAATCTTGTTTCTATGGTCAAAGAGAAGGGAAATAAGTGCTCCAAGATTGTTATAGGTGGTTTGGCTTAATAGGTCAATAAGATTTGTAGTGTGGAAGATGATAGGTAATTTAGAGCGAATGTGAGTAAGAGTCGGGCAGTCTAAAAGGAAGTGCTTTTCATCTTCCACCTACTTAGAATCGCAAATCTCATAGATTCTATCATTCCAAGGGGTCTTAGGAATAGACCACCATCGAGACTGACTCTGAAGCTCATGGGAATTAGTTATTATCTTAGCGATGTTAAATTTTTTTTCTTATTGCTGGAAAACATAGAGAGATAATTCTGATTATCAAGGGTGGGGTTGATCACTTCCTTATAGTATCTTAGGTTCCTTTTACCCTCCATCTTCTGATCCTCCCACAACTTGTCCTTAAAATTGGAGGTAATAGTATTTTTGATATTATCTTTGTTTCTCATACTGAGCTCCTCCTTAATTCCCCAATGGTTGAGCTAGGACTGGGCATCCTTATGCCACCCACACCTGAGGTGAAGGTGAGGGTTTTGACTACAGCTAGAAGAAATTTTAGGGAGCCTCTTTTATTCCATGTTATCAAGTTCCTTCGTATACATCATATATCTAAACATAGTTGTACTTTCAATGGGGGACAAACCAAATTCGATCAAGAGGATAGGATACATAGTATTTCCCTTGATCTTAAGGTTGTATGTTTTGAATTTCTTTTGAATCATCTCAATCTTCCTCCATAAATCTTTGGATATACTGCAACCCCAAAATGCACAATCGTATAAGACAACATGGGTGACAAGGGTCGCAAAAAGGAACTTCTTTTTACTCCAAATGTAAAGATCATCCAACTTAAAATTTTTTTCAAGCTCATAATAAGATTTTGAGCCCCAAATAATCCTTTTTTCTATGCTATAATTCGAGTTAAGCTGACGAGGGAAGTCAGTGCCCAAATACTTATAAGAAGAAACCTGCTCTAAGCACCCATTATTATACAAGAAACTAGGATGGGTGATCTTCTTGGATTTAATGATCATGACTTTAGTCTTGTCGGTATTAACTATAATACCCGTCGTAGAGGTGTAGTCGTGAAGAATCTAGAGTTGCTTTTCAAGTTCATCATGGATTTTTTGAAGAAGAACGATATCATCAACATAGAGGAGAAGAGTAATGAGAACACCAACAAGCTCGGTGCCCTTGCACCCCGCAGATTCTAGACACTCCTCTAGGTTATCAATGTATATTCCAAAAAGGGTAGGGGATAGGGGACACCCTTGCTTAACTCCAATATTGCATTTATTGTCTTTATACCACCCCTCATTGGTCTTAAGCTTGGCAGTGACGGTCTCGTTGAGACGGATCACAACAATCCTCACCTCAGGAGGGACCATGATCTCTTTAAGTCTCTCCCAAATTTTGACTTGAGGGACAGTGTAGAAACCTTTTCTAAATTCCACAAAGCAAAATAAGAGATTGGCTTTACTATTGCAACATTCCTCCACAATGATTCGAAGAGTGACCAGATGGTTAATATTGGAGTGATGTCTCCTAAAACCAACTTGTCCTTTAGCTCTTTTTCCCTCCCTTTCAAGCCAAAGGCTAATCTTCTTCTCCAAAATGAGCCCATAAAGCTTGGCCAAGATATGGGTAACCATAATGCTCCTATAGTTGGATGGAACACTCTTGTCCCCATTTTTAAATATAGGTACAGTAAGACTTTGCAACCAAAGCCAAGGGAAGACATGTGTTGCAGCCAAGTTGAGAAGCTTGTGGAGATAAGGAATGAGGATAGATCTTCTCATTTTAAGGATATGAGCTTGGTATCCTTCAATATCTTTAGCTTTCCCATTAGCGAGCTTATTAATACCAGACTCAATGTCGTCAAGTGCGAATACATCCTCCTTTGTTGGAGTGATCAAGGTGGTGCCCATAACATCTAGAGAGTTATACAACTTCTTAAGATAGTTGTCCTAGTTTTCTAAGGGGATAAAATGGCTATCTTTGGTTTTAGGGACAAGAACTTTCCATGACTTTAGAAAAGTGGAGAAGATAATCATGATTATATGTATTAATAATAGTAAATATGTATTAATTTTATTATCATAATTATAATATAATATTATTGATAATATTTTATAATATAATATTTACTTTTATATTATTATTATTATTATTATATATTTATTAGTATTAATATTTATTTTAATATTAAATCTATAACATTAAATTGTATTGTTGTATCTCAACCACATTTAATATTGTACTTGTGTATGTGATTGATTATCAACCATAGTTATTAATATGGTTGTACTAGTTTTACATATGTAATGGTTTGTGAATGTAATGGTGTTGTGGTACAATTTTATGAGTGAATGATTGTCTCACAATAAAACTACATCCTTTTGAACAACACCTTATTTTTTTACTATACAATTAAATCATTAAAATAAAACCAATAACTCAACTTTTTTTTGAGAGAGGAAAAAATAAATAATTAAATTGTATTGGTGTATTTCAACTAGATTTAATATTGTACTTGTGTATATGATTGATATATCTTTATCAACTTATATCAACCATTTTTATTAATATGGTCGTGCTAGTTTTATATATATATAATGGTTTGTGAATACAATAGTGTTACATACCATTTTAAGAGTAAATAATTGTCTCACAATTAAAAAAAAAAACTACATCCTTTTGAACAACACCTTATTTTTTTAATATACAATTAAATAATTAAAATAAAATCAATAACTCACCTTTTTTTCATAGAGGGAAAAACACTAATTTATGTTATGAACAAACAGTTCATTTAATAAACTCCGTAACATGGATTCTCTCACTCCCCATAACTTGGATTCTCCATTTCTGCATTAGAAAACTATTTCTACTAATCTTGCTTTATTCTTTGTTCGTCTTTCAATACTCTATTTATCTAGCTTTAATTTTTAAATATTGATCTAGAAAACGCAAAAGCTATGTAGACTTTGTTATCGCATTGAGTCTCCCGAGAGATTTAATAAAAATTAACTTAAGCAGAGATGCGTGTGGATGTTATCTTTGTTAAATCAGGAAAAACACGACGACATCAGCCATAGCAAAGCCTAGAGAAAATGACCTAAATCAAGGTATACTGTGGTTCCGTTAATGTTGTGAATGACTCTTTCATTGAATATAACGTGTGTTCTGGCCGTCAAGATGGGACACATAAAAGAATATGAATTTGGCACGTCACGTCGCTTTCGGGTAGCTGTCGTGATGCCAATGCTTTCCTAGATTCGAGAGTTTTCATGACCGATATCAGAATTGAGATCTGGTCGTAGTTGGGCTGCAGCTTTCTTGAATTATTGCTGAAATTATTTGCTCTCAATGCGAAGGCCTAATATCAAATAATAGTTTTAAAATCTTGACAAAATAGTTTGTTGGAAAATACATGCTCCTGATTGTAACTCGAATGGCCTCCTCAAATTATTTTTGTGTTTTCCTCTTGAGCACCTGTTCTTGTAGTGTAGAACGTTAAAAACTTTCCATATTTTACCAAAATATGGCTTTTCCAAGAGTTGGAGGAGCAATGATCGATTAATTCTTTATTTAATAAACTTTATTCAATATATGTAATAGATTGAAATGATTTTATTCAATTTATTTTATTTAAAAAAATTCAATTTAATAGATTTAATAATTCTGTATTACTAAGATGATAATAATTGTTGTAATTAGATGTTTTCTAAAATAATTAAATATATAGATTATTAATTTATAATTTGATTATTCTAATCTTTTGATTTCTATAACGTTTCAATTTTTTTATTATAATATATATCTTTCTTAGGATTTTATTGTTGTTCATAATTTTTTTATTTAACCAATTTAAAGGTATAAATATATTTTAGATTTAGTTTTAATGTCCGCTATAAATCTTTTATTTCAAATTCTAAAATTTATTTCTTTGTTTATTTATTTTATTTCAAATTCTAAAATTTATTTCTTTGTTTATTTATTTTAAAATTTATTTTAAATAGGATTTAGTAGTGATACTATTGTTGAGTGTTTATTTAGTTCTATTCAATTTTTATTATTGTTTAATATATTTAATGTTAGTATTTATTAAACATATTAATATTCTTGTAGTATGCTTGATATTTTTATTATGGTGATTAGCATGTTTAATATGATAGATAATGATTGAAACATTTTTTTTGTGTTATATAAAGGAGAACATTTATTTTGATTCCAGAAATCTTTTCATTTTCTTATGATCAAGCCATTTGGAAGTCTTTACCTCTTGAAACTATTGAGCTAATATTTCATTGGCTTCCTTTATCCATTTTTACAAGATTTTGAATAGTTTGTAAACATTGGAATGTTGTTTTGCTAAAACCTCTATTCTTATCTATTTTGAGTACATGTGTTGCTCATGAATTTGGATTTATTTCCGTGCATGTTCGTAGTAGTCATAGTTTCTTTCTTGGATCCTACCTTAATGACAAAGGGAAAATATGTTCCATTATTTTTCCTCTTATTCATTATGGATAGATAATTCAATGTATAGATGGATCAATGATTATCTTCTTTGTTCCTACAACCTTTTCCCATGCAAAGAATTATTCTATGGTGAACCGTTTTACAAAGACCTTTAAAAATCTTAGATCTCTTTCTCTTGGAGAGTACAGATTCTTTTCTCTATTTTCTCTATTATGGAAAGTCGCTTCATGAAAATACAATTGGGTTGTACTAAAGCAGATATATGAAAAAATGAAATCACATTCTTTGATATGTAGTAGCATTGATATTGTGTGGTAGAGGACAAAAATTCCTTATTGTGGCATAAAACCTCCTAAGAAAGTGATCTTCGTCAATGGAAAAGTTTATTGGTTGTATTTACACCACGTACATATGGGTACACTATCTATTGGTTGGACCTTAGAAGGAATCTGTGGGGGTTTTCATTTGTCCGTATTGGTGAAATACAATGCATATCATTAGTATTATACAAGAACCGATTGGTTTGTGTCATAAATAATTTTTATACCTCTCTTTGGTTGATTGAGGAGGTTGAAAATTTCGAATTTAGCCAACAGTGCAATGAATGATTCCTAGAGTGTTTTGAAGATGATTAGGGGTAATATGGTGGTTTTTTGATGTTATTTCTATAGATATTGATAATAAATTCCTTAGCTACCTTGCTCTTCGTACAATTCAAGAAAAAGTACTTATGTTCAAATATGTGGATGTGTCATTCAAGTTATATGAATTTTTGAATGGAGTTTATGGAATGGTAGTTGCTAATAACATATCCATCTTAGAGAAATCAAGGTTTCATATGCTATTGCCTAAATATTGTAATGAACTGATTGAAAGTGGAAATGTTTTCAGACTTATTCCAAATATATATTCTACTGCTAACATACCACCACTGCTTATGGATATCATGCCTTAACATTTAAGGATTCAAAATTTTTTCTCTTAGGCATTCTCAAACGTGTTATTTTTATTTCATCTTTTTCTTGATATACTAAAGATCGTTGTTTTACTAGTTTGGACGGTACACTAAAAAAAGTGCTCATGTTGATATGTGATATGGTTATTAGACATTGCTTTCATTCTTCTCTTGTTTGGCATTGACATAACATATTTCATGTTTTATTTTCCATTATGAAGTATTGAAATTTTATTCCATTGTAAACTAGAAAAGTTATTAAATGGACATATATATATATATATAATGAAGTAATGAGCTATATTATATGTGAAACCTAATGATCTACCTTAAGTATTGAAGTTTCTTAAGAATGAAAATTTAAAATTTTAATGGTATTTAAAGCTTTTGTAGATATGTCAACTGAAGAAATAAGAAATTTTGGTTTCAAAACGACTCATTTTCCTACTTCACGAGAGAGAGAAAATGGATAATGGAGGAAATGGTATCAACAAAATAAAGAAGTAATAAATGAGTGAGGAAGAGTTGCATATGAGAGAAGAAATAGAGGTTAAAGAGATGTTCATAATCATGAAGTCATTGATCATAAGTATCAAAGGTAGGTTGATATAATGTGAAGAAAATTTTCTATGAATGTTCCTTCCCTTCATATTGTGCATGTTGAAATTCTTTTAGAATGCTAAAATTTTCTAACAATAGTCTTATTTTGGAACATCTCATTTACAAAGAGGCCCTATATAGAACTGAAAACAGTCAATCTTCTAAAAATGGCTGAAGAGAAGAAACTATGGGGGACATGCACAATAATGACATTCGCCAATTTGCAACATATGATTTCATTGCTAAAATGGTTGAAAATTTACAACATTTTGTTGCCAATGTGGAATGTACCATTCCTCGATGAAACTCTATATATAATATTGTTGGTCTTACATAATTTGTGTGTACTTACTCTATTGGAATAACACGCATTACTCTAATAAATTTATTTTCATTACATTTATCCATTTCAATGTATTGTATTTATTGGTTCATTGATCCTTTATATTCTCATTTTTTGTAGAAGAATATTCAAATTAATATTGCTTGAGAAATAAATCGACATCTAGTAAATATTTCATTCCTTCCTCTAGTTGAGCCTGAACAATCTAAATCGCAAGATAATGTAAATTTTGTATGTTTTCAATGTGATGTTCATTTCAAGAATTAAAGTTCTCATTTTTTGCACGTGTCATTCTAACATTAGGATTTCTATTTTCATTTAAGAATAACATAATCAGATGTAATCGATTTACAACAATGCAATCCCATGATTTTATGGAAACAAATGTTCAAAGTGATCATCACATTGGACAACGTGCTTCACATCATGGTCAACCTAGAGTACTCGTTGATAGAAAAAATGAAAGTAATTATGTTAACATTAGCATAGAGATGATTACATTTCATAAGGAATTCCACTCCAGGATTAATAACATATCTATTGTCTAAATGTGCCAAGTATGCAATGAATTTTATTCTAGTATACAATTTGTTAGATGGCTTGAAGGACCTACTTGTAAAATTTGTAAGAGTGAGAAATGATACCACCATTTCTCTTATTTCAACAACATAGATCTTGGTGAAGAACCCAATGTTCTAATAGTTCTTACCCAAGTTGAATACATGCTAATAGCAGGGTTTAATCCAATATAGAAAATGAGACATGCTTGTGATGGGAAATATAAATATAGTGGCCACACAATAAGTTTTCCTCAAGTTATTTATTTGATTACAAAGAAGCTTCCATGACGTGTTGACCAAATTGACTTCCTAATTATGAGGATATGTGGTGTCGAGTCCAAATATTATAAATTTTATGTGAAAATTAAATGGGTGATGGATGCATTTCTTTAAAAATAATAATATGGATAAATATTACAGGGATGTTAAAGTTGACATGGAATCAGTTATTCTCTCCTCGAAAGAAAAAATGATGTGTCAAGTAAGCTATAATTTGTTGATTGTGATATCGATGAAACATAGATAAGTGATGAAGGAGTTAAAATCTTGAGACCAAATTGTTTACACTCTCATCCTTCATCCTTTTTTATTTTCCTACCTAATGGACATAGGGAAGTGGATCGAATAAGAACATTTACTAAAAATATAGATTCTACATCTTCTGACCTATTGGATTGGTTAGAAATTGGTTTGACTCCCATAAATGAGTATAATATGTAAGGGTTATTATACATGGCATTTCCCACTCTATTTCCCGCTAGTGATTCTAATTGGTTACATCCAGGTATTTGTAATGTTGAAATGCATGAATACGGTATACATCTACTCATATATTTTGACCATAGATTTGGAAGCCATACTTGGTTTCAATATTTATTCCTAAACATGATTATGAATCATCATAGCCATTGAGAAACTTCCTTTATTTCTGAAAAAATTATCCATGAAAATTCAACTACAACTATTAGAGACTTACGTCAACAACTGGGTGATTTACATGACAATATGTTAGCTAAGAAATTGATGCATTTTGGTTCATCTCTTAGGGGCACAAAGGCCTATTTGGAAAAATGTCATACTGAACTCACTAACATGATTTCCTAATTAGTTTTCCAAACATTTTGTTTTAATTTAAGTGCAACGGACATAAAGTTACCTGAATTACATAGTCTTAAGCCTTCAAACACACATTCTCGTCAAGAAAATCTTCATGCAAAAAAAATTGAAAATGTTATTTAGTATTCACATATATTTTACATGTATATGCACCAAATATTCAATGTATTACATGAATTAGTTATTCATAAACATCTTGGAGCTAAATAATTTTGGTACATATTCGTCGTTGTTCGTATTCTTCCATTCTTCATGATTTTAGAACATTTTTTTATTGTTTCATTTGCTTTCTATATGTTGAATATATCTTAACATTCATTAGGTATGAGTGGAAACATTTAGTTTTTTCCCACATCCATGGTTTCCTGTGGTTTCTAGGTGCTCCAAACATGGAAACATTGGATTGTTCCAACACTTTGAATTCCATGTAACAAAAAGCCTCTTTTACAAATATATGACAACCTGGAATCCATGTGAAATACATCATTGATACGTGATGATGCCTCGAAGCTTGAATGATGATCCATGCCTTTTAAACACTTCAAATATTTTTTTCTTGCAATCCTCATGAGTATTATTATAATTTGGTGAATCAAATGCAGAGATATAAAATGTGGTATTCATTCATGTTAATGAAAAGAGGGGTCTATCGTGTCATTACAATGCTCCATGGCAAGTTCCTAATGAGTCTATACTGTTCATAGATGAAAAATGGAAAATTAAATATGAACGAGTATGTAATGATGATCAGTTGAATGTCCATAATATTGATCTCCTCACAATGTGGTGAGAAAATGTTGATTGTCAACCAATTGCTTCTCAACATGCAGTTTTGAATTATATTGAAAATATGCTAAAAAAGGAGAAAAAATATATGAAAGTTATCATGACATATTGACAAGAGTTGCAAATGAAAGTAGACGAGAAGCTCCTGCAGTGTCTGCATACAAAAGGTTCCCTCAAGAAAGGCTTGTTAATTGTGACATTGGAGCACAAGAAACATGACATATGTTACTTAATCTACCTCTTAGTATAATCTTAGGGTTTATAGTATTAATATTTGGTTTGATATATTAATATCACAGTTTATAATATTAATCCTTAGGTTAAATATATTGATTTGTTGGGTTTATAATCTGTTGGGCTTAATATTTATCTCTTGGATTTATAATATTAATTCCATGGGTTTATAATATTATTGTGGATTGGTTCCATCGTGTATTTGTAACGTTAAATTGCATGAATATGGTTTACATGATGGAACGAATCCACATTAATATTATAAACCCACGAAATTTCATGAATATGATTTACATCTACTGAGATATTTTGACCATTTATTTGGAAGTCATTCTTGGCTTCGATAATTGTTGTTGAATATGATTTTTCCATCATAGTAGCCAAGGAAAAACTTCCTTGTTTTTAAAAAAATTATGCATGAAAATGCACCTACAACTATTAAATACTTGTGTCAACAATATGTTGATTTATATTAAAATGAAATTTATCCGAAGTTGCTTTGTTGAATTAGAATTATTTTTTTAATATTAGTGTTTATATTGTTTGTTCAAATATTAGAGTTTATAATACAAGGGGGCTTTAGTCAATGAACCCCTAAAATATCACGTGTTTTCATGGCCTACTAAACAATACCCTTAATTTTACTACATATTGGAAAATACCTCTAAAAATCACATTATTTAATCCCCTACCAATGTGAATCCAATACACCTTCCCAATTTAAAAATACCCCAATTTCACTAGATATTGTAGGTATCCATTTTTTCATTAACATTTTTTATACCCTTTATATTTTTTTATTAGCTTTGCACTCCATTTTTTGTATCTAGCAATATAAAACCCCTTTACCACTTATTATATGGTCAATATATAATTTCATGTTTTCCTTAATATATATCACCCAATAAGAACACAGGTGGTATGACATTTCTCCCCTGATGAAACTCTTGTGTTATAATATTTGGTTTAATATTAGGGTGATAATATTGGGTTTCATGTTAGGTTTTATAATATTGGTTTTATAATGTTAGGGTTTATAATATTTGGTATAATATTAGGATTTAATGTTGTGACATTTGAATGGTGTATAAATCTATCCAACATTGCATTGTGGAAAACATTCTCGCAACGTTCCAAGAAATATGACAAACACGATTGGAATGTTACATTACATTGTAATTTTTTCAACGTCACATTTTGACACTCTAGTGGGGCTTCATATTGTGACATATGAATGCTACAAAAAATAATCTAACGTTGCATTGTCAGAAAAATTGTCGCAAGAAAAAAATCGATCTAATACTCATTGTCATAATGTTACATTACATTATAACTTATTCAATGTCCCCTCTTAACATTATAAGGTTGGCGGCATAATAAAAAGAAGATAAAGAGCAGCTGAGTCACTTTTATTACTGGCCCAGGATGAGAGCAGAAGTGGACAAGTTTGTGAAAAATTGAAAAATCTGTCAATATGCCAAAGGAAGGAGCCAGAATGCAGGATTGTACACTCCCTTGCCTATTCCAGACAAGCCTTGGGACATGGTGAGTATGGATTTTGTTCTAGGATTTCCCAAGACTCAGAGAGGGAATGATGCAGTCTTTGTTGTAGTGGATAGATTCTCCAAAATGGCACATTTTATTCCATGCTATAAAACTAGTGATGCCACCCATGTTGCTAACTTGTTCTTCAAAGAAGTTGTTAGATTGCATGGGTTTCCCAAGAGTATTGTTTCAGACAGAGACACTAGATTTGTGCGTCACTTTTGGAGGACACTGTGGAAGAAACTTGGTACCAAACTGAGCTTCAGCTCAGCTTATCATCCCCAGACTAATGGAAAAACTAAAGTAGTGAATAATTGTCTGGGAAATTTTTTGAGAAGCCTTGCAAGAGAGCATCCCAAGCAGTGGGATCATATTTTTCCCCAGGCAGAATATTCATATAATGACTCGCCAAACAGGAGCACAGGGTAGAGTCCATTTCATATTGTTTATGGAATGCACCCTAGAGGAATATCAGAGTTGAGAAATCTGCGAAAGGCAGAACTGAGGAGTGCAGATGGTGAGGAATTTTCTTCAGAGATCCAGGCCATACATGAACAAGTGAAACATCAACTACAAGGCAGCAGCATCAGATACAAAATCAAAGCATACTTGAGTAGAAAAGAAGTTCATTTTGAAGTAGGAGATCAGGTTTTGGCACACTAGAGAAAGGAGAGATTCCCAAAGAAGCAGTACAACAAATTGAAGTTCAAAAATATTGGGCCATCCAAGATACTTAGGAGGTTTTCTACAAATTCTTATGAGATTGAATTACCTCCTGATGTTGGAATATCTCCCATTTTTAATGTTGCAGATTTGTACAAGTATGAAGATGATGGTGCAGAAGAAAGATCAGCAGACAAGGAACAGATTGAGTGGAGGGAACAACTACCTCCAGTGCAACCATTGCAACTAGAGAAGATATTGGATAAAAGACCATTCAGAAGGACCAGAGGACAAGAGTAATTTCAGTACTTGATCAAATGGAAAGACAAGATAGGGGAAGATGCCACTTGGATGACTAAAGAAATGTTGCAGAAGATAGGCAGATTAGTGGAAGAGATCATGGACAGGAGCCCATGAAGAAAATTTCCCTCAGGAGCCTGATGCAGGGGCATTAGACACTAGCCAGCAATGTAGGAGTCTTGTCCACATGTTGTGGCTAGGAGGGTTTGAAAACATTTGAGTTGTAACAGCTAGGTTTCAATACCTCAGCTGACTATATTATTTAGATCAGTTAGAGTTAGTGGAAGTCGAATAGTTATCCATCTGTCATATTTCAATTATTTGAATGAATTGTAATTATACCTTTGATTTCTAGAACGGTCCTCTCAGAGGAACTGAAGAGTCATATGTTTGTGTATATAAATGTAATCCCTCGGATGTATTGAAAAAGAAGGGAGGAAGAGAAGATATTTCTGCAATAAAACTCTGTGCGTGGTCGGTTGCTTCCAATTGAATAATTTCAGTGCGCATTTTCCATAGAGTCGTTTCGAATCCTCAATTGTGAAGAGATTGTTTAATTACGAAGTGATGAGCTTTGTGCATGTATAATTGAACTCCTGTATAACTTCCACATATCTTTGTCTGTTGTGTCCCTTAATTTATTCAAGCAAACCCTGTTGAATTAATACTACCCACAAGGGAGGTCTGTGTAGAGGAATTGTGGTCGTGAACTCTGTTTAACTGGTACAATTCCCTCCTACGCTGAGATCCCTGACCTGAGTTAATGAATCAAAAGGATAGCGTAACCCCGGACTAACCATAGCAAATCACTGTACCGAAACCGCGAGCGGATTTGAGGAGGCGGATTGCCCATATTGCACCACTTTTGGTGTGTAAGCGGTATTTCCCAGTCATGGAGCGATTCCATAGAGCTGTCGACACGTGGCAAGGTGGACCCCCGAAAAACCACCGTTCAGAGCGCGCCATCACGCGTAACGTTCGTACCAGGAGGCCGAGTGATATGTGTACGAGCCGTTGATTTGGGAGAGGGCCATCGGACGGTGATCGTTGGATAAAGACACGCGGGAGATAACTGGTACGGTGCGTGCGGTTGATTGGGCCATTGAGCATAGAGGTGGGGCCCGATGCAAGGGTTATTACACAGCGAATGGGTTTAATATAAAGTTTCGAAGATTAAACATTGGCTATAAGGTTGGTGGCATAATATAAAGTTCGGAGATAATATATATAAGTCGGGATTATAATATAACATTCGAAAGTTGCGAATATGTTTATTTGTCAATTTCTTTGAAATTGATAAATAAAACTAAAAAGAAGATAAAGAGCCACGTGGGTAAACCAAAGGGAAATGTTGACAGAGCCACGCTATAGTTGACCATCTCTCCTCAAGGTTGAATTTCAGTTTTGTTGCGTCATTTGATGGCACGCTTTGACAGCGGTGGTTTTCCAGGGGTCCACCTTGCCACGCATCGACAGCTCTATGGAATCGCTCCATGACCGGGAAATACCGCTTGCACACCAAAAGCGGTGTGATATGGGAAATCCGTCTCCTCAAATCCGCTCGTGGTTTCGGTATAGTGATTAGCTACGGTTAGTCCAGGGTTGTGCTATCCTTTTGATTCATTAACTCAGGTCAGGGATCTCAGTGTAGCCGGGAATTCTACCATTTAAACAGAGTTCACGACCACAATTTCTCTACACAGACCTCGCGTGTGGATAGTATTAATTCAACAGGGTTTGCTCAAATAAATTAAGGGACACAACAGACAGAGATATGTGGAATTTATACAGAAGTTCAATTATACATGCATAGAGCTCATCACTTCGCAATTAAACAATATCTTCAAAATTGAGGATTCGAAATGACTTTATGGCAAATGCGCACTGAAATTATTTAATTGGAAGCAACCGACCATGCACAGAGTTTTATTGCAGAAATATCTTCTCTTCCTCCCTTCTTTTTCAATACATCCGAGGGATTACATTTATATACACAAACATATGACTCTTCGGTTCCTCTGAGAGGACCGTTCTAGAAATCAAAGGTCTAATTACAATTCATTCAAATAATTGAAATATGATAGATGGCTAACTATTTGACTTCCACTAACTCTAACTGATCTAAATAATACAGTCAGTTGAGGTATTGATACCTAGCTGTTACAACTCAAATGTTTTCAAACCCTCCTAGCCACAACATGTGGACAAAACGCCTACATTGCTGGCTAGTGTCTAATGTCCCTGCATCAAATATTAATATTAATAAGATTAATATTCACCCTTATTAATAAAAAAAAATGTAATCTTGGTAGGACGTGTCTCTTTCATTAATAATAAAAGAAGGGAAAGTTACATCAATATGCATATGGTTAGGTGGCCTCTACTTTCCCAGAGAAAAACCAAGTATGTTGGGCACCTAACGACATGATAAGCCATCTAGAAATAAAATATAATAAATCTAATCATCCATGCTAAGTAAGTTTGGTTTTCTTTGTATTTCCTTGACTATATATAACTATAAGCATAACTAAAAACATATTGAAAATTATAATATTTCTCCATACAGTAAAATATAAACCAAAGGGGCACACACCAAGCTATTCATCATCCCCGGACTCGACATGAGCAGGGTCCTCTGCATTGGAGCTCGGGAGATTAGTTTGTGGGATACATGGAATGTGCTACTCACTTCGACTAAGGCACTCACTCTTCTTCTACTACTAACCCTGAATATTCTGAAATCCATTGTTGTGGTTCAAAAACCCCTGAGCTGTTGCGACTAATCCAAGTGAAGTGTTTGTTTGAACTTGGTTGCCCTACCATAGGGGTGACCAGGATCAAGGACTAACACTTGTTAGTCATCTAAATCAATTTATGATTCTTTCTTTCCTATTTAGCTATTCTTCCCATACCTCAATTAGATGGTGTACCTGGGACAAGGTACCCTCATGGTACATGGTAGCGGCATCATTAATAATGCTAGAGACTAATTTGTGACCCCGAGCTCTGCCCCCAAAGGATTTGGGCTAGCTATTCATAGGTGACTTTTCCGACCTTTTTCCTCAACCATGCGAGCTCTGGTCCGCTTTACCCTTTGCAAAGGCCGAACGATCCATAATCCAACACCTTTAATAGTTTTGAGAAACTAACAAAGACCCCTTAACCAACTCTAAGGGTACACTAAAACTAGAAGTGCCAAGCTTCCAGGGGTCGCCAAAGAGCTGAGGACTTGCCAATGGAAACAGGTAAGAGTTTGGATACTTAAATAGAGACACCCCATGAATCGCCAATTAAATCTCCCAATTCAAATTCCTAATGCAAACATACAATGAGGAAGAAAGAGAACCCTTGAAACCAATAGATATCCCATTCCTCCAAAGGAGACGATGGGTGTAAATGCAAACTGAACCATCCTCATGCCAAAAAACTAAGGGTCCTGCAGCAAAACCAGTGACTCACAGACACGACAAGAGACACCTAAGGGAGGGTTGAAGAAAAACACAAAGCCATGTGATGCAATAGAGCCACAACCAATATAAATCCATATGAGATAATAAAATTCCAAACGCCACAGACATAGGAAGACAAGATATAATAGAGACTATCTCCATATCCATTTGAAGCACAAAAAAATCCACATAATGCACCTTCCTCTGCAAACCAATAGTGAAACATTCAACCTGAAGGCCAACAGATAGAGAGACCGAACCGTAGGAGCACTGATAAAGGAGCTCTACACATACCCATGAACTAGATCATGAAGCATCCAAGATTACACTCATGCCAAGAAAGTCCTTGTCTATAGAAACATCTTTGAGTCACCGAAAAACGCAAACCTGAATTGAGGGAAACAATGACCACAATCAAGAAACCTACCAAAGTCACCACATAATGCACTAGATATCTCCCACACAGAAATTTTGTTTCCACCTTCAAGCATAGCATTAATTCCCCACATGCAAAGAGCCATCGCAACATGTGTTTTGTGCATGTGGAGGGTGGAAGGGGGTCTCCTCAAAATAACAAACATCGATCACCTGTAGATCTTGTTGTTTTTAGCTCGCACCCCGATTAGGGATCCCTATTAATATTAACGCATTGTGTTTATTAATATGAATTCCTAGGGTTTAGGAGGTTTTTGGGATCAGGGAAATACCAACACCCAGAATTTAGGCATTCATGGAGGAAGGAGAACCGCACTTCGAGCTCAAAAGCATCATGGATATATGTTGATATAAATATTCGGCCTAGGAGGACCTCCCTCTCTAGAAAATGGAAGCATCGGTGTATGTGTGTGTGTGTGTGTGTGTGTGTGTGTGTGTGTGTGTATGATATGTTATTTTGTGAGCCTTTGTGGGATATTTTGGAAAAATTATAATCTACATGTTTCATGCATAATAGTAGAAAATAATTTGGGCAGCAGTAGGATATTTTCTAAAACCACTCTAGAAAATTTTGAAGTGGAGCAAAATTTGAATATAAGGGACTTGGCCTATTTCCAATTTTGAAATATAAAAGCTCTCTCTCTCTCTCTCTCTCTCTCTCTCTCTCTCTCTCTCTCTCTCTCTCTCTCTCTCTCTCTCTATATATATATATATATATATATATATATATATATATATCCCTAGGGTTTATAATAATAATGTCTAATATTTACTAAGTTTTTAATCCTAGGATTTATAATATTGATCCATTGGGCTTACAATTTTAATCTCTTGGGTTTTATTAATCCTGTGGGTTTATAATATTAATCCCTTGATTTTATGATATTAAAGGTTCCTTGAATTTATTAAACTTATCAGTTCATAATATTAAGTCGTTGGGTTTATAATATTAATCTGTTGGGTCTAAAATACCTATGGTTTATAATATTAATCCTTGGGTTTTATAATCTTATGGGTTTGTAATCCCCAAGGTTTATAATATTAATCCCATGGGTTTTTAATCCCTAGGTCTTATAATATTAATCTCTTAGGTATTTAATATTAATCTCTTGGGTTTTTAATATTAATCTCTTGGGTTTAATAATCTCTTGTGTTTATAATATTAATCTCTTAGGTTTATAGTATTAATAACTCATTGAGTTGATTAATCTATGGGTTTATAATATTAATCGTTCCGTTTCACAATATTAATCCCTTGGGATTTTAATCTATTGGGTTTATTAATTGCTTATGTTTTTTAAACCATATGGTTTATAAAATTAATAATTACTTACATTTATTAATCCTTTGGTTTTGAAATATTGATCATTTGGGTTTCTAATATTAATCTCTTGGGACTTTAATCCCTTCAGCTTTTAATATGAATAATCCCTTGGGTTTATAATATTCATCTCTTTTATTTATTAATATCTTCTGTTTATAATATTAATCTTTTGGGTTTCTAATTTTGATTTTGTTATGAACAATATAATCCCATAATTTAATCATTGAATTTCTTATATCATACTCTCATAATTATAAGATGATGATGATGAGGGTTACCATCCGTTAAGACCAATGCGGTCTATTAGACCTTAAGAGAGGAGAAAGAATCTAAGTTTAGTTCTTCAAAATCTTGTTTCTATGGTCAAAGAGAAGGGAAATAAGTGCTCCAAGATTGTTATAGGTGGGTTGGCTTAATAGGTCAATAAGATTTGTAGTGTGGTAGATGATAGGTAATTTAGAGTGAATGTGAGTAAGAGTCGGGCAGTCTAAAAGGAAGTTCTTTTCATCTTCCACCTTCTTAGAATCGCAAATCTCACAGATTCTATCATTCCAAGGGGTCTTGGGAATAGACCACCATCGAGTCTGACTCTGAAGCTCATGGGAATTAGTTATTATCTTAGCGATGTTAAATTTTTTTCTTATTGCTGGAAAACATAGAGAGATAATTTTGATTATCAAGGGTGGGGTTGATCACCACCTTATAGTATCTCAGGTTCCTTTTACCCTCCATTTTCTGATCCTCCCACAACTTGTCCTTGAAATTGGAGGTAATAGTATTTTTGATATTATCTTTGCTTCCCATACTGAGCTCCTCCTTAATTTCCCAATGGTTGAGCCAGGACTGGGCATCCTTATGCCACCCACACTTGAGGTGAAGGTGAGGGTTTTGACTACAGTTAGAAGAAATTTTAGGGAGCCTCTTTTATTCCATGTTATCAAGTTCCTTCTTATACATCATATATCTAAACATAGTCGTACTTTCAATAGGGGACAAACCAGATTCGATCAAGAGGATAGGATACATAGTATTTCCCTTGATCTTAAGGTTGTATGTTTTGAATTTCTTTTGAATCATCTCAATATTCCTCCATAAATCTTTGGATATATTGCAACCCCAAAATTCACATTCGTATAAGACAACATGGGTGACAAGGGTCTCAAAGAGGAACCTATTTTTAATCCAAATGTAAAGATCATCCAACTTACAATTTTTTTAAATCTTATAATAAGTTTTTGAGCCCCCAATAATCCTTTTCTCGATGCTATAATTCTAGTTAAGATGACGAGGGAAGTCAGTGCCCAAATACTTATAAGAAGAAACCTGCTCTAAGCACCCATTATTATACAAGAAAATACAATGGGTGATCTTCTTGGATTTAATGATCATGATTTTAGTCTTGTCGGTATTAACTATAATACCCGTCGTAGAGTTGTAGTCGTGAAGAATTTTGAGTTGCTTGTCAAGGTCATCATGGATTTTTTCAAGAAGAATGATATCATCAACATAGAGGAGAAGAGTAATGAGAACACCAATAAGCTCGTTGCCCTTGCACCCCGCAGATTCCAAACACTCCTCTAGCTTATCGATGTATATTCCAAAAAGGGTAGGGGATAGGGGACACCCTTGCTTAACTCCAATATTGCATTTATTGTCTTTAGACCACCCCTCGTTGGTCTTAAGCTTGGCAGTGATGGTCTCGTTGAGATGGATCACAACAATCCTCACCTCAGGAGGGACCGTGATCTCTTTAAGTCTCTCCCAAATTTTAACTTGAGGGACAGTGTCGAAAGCTTTTCTAAATTCCACAAAGCAACATAAGAGATTGGCTTTACTATTGCGACATTCCTCCGCAATGATTCGAAGAGTCACCAGATGGTTAATATTGGAGTGATGTCTCCTAAAACCAACTTGTCCTTTAGCTCTTTTTCCCTCCCTTTCAAGCCAAAGGCTAATCTTCTTCTCCAAAAGGAGCCCATAAAGCTTGGCCAGGATATGGGTAACCATAATTCTCTTGTAGTTGGATGGAACACTCTTGTCCCCATTTCTAAATATAGGTACAGTAAGACTTTGCAACCAAAGTCAAGGGTAGACATGTGTTGCAGCCAAGTTGAGAAGCTTGTGGAGATAAGGAATGAGGATAGATCTTCTCATTTTAAGGATCTGAGCTTGGTATCCTTGAATATCTTTAGCTTTCCCATTAGCGAGCTTATTAATACTAGACTCGATGTCGTCAAGTGAGAATACATCCTCCTTCGTTGGAGTGATCAAGGTGGTGCCCATAGCATCTAGAGAGTTATACAACTTCTTAAGATAGTTGTCCGAGTTTTCTAAGGGGATAGAATGGTTATCTTTGGTTTTAGGGACAAGAACTTTCCGCGACTTTAGAAAGGTGGAGAAGATAATCATAATTATATGTATGAATAATAATAAATATGTATTAATTTTATTATCATAATTATAATATAATATTATTCATAATATTTTATAATATAATATTTACTTTTATATTATTATTATTATATATTTATTAGTATTAATATTTATTTTAATATTAAATCTATAACATTAAATTATATTGTTGTATTTCAACCACATTTAATATTGTACTTGTGTATGTTATTGATTATAAACCATAGTTATTAATATGGTTGTGCTAGTTTTACATATGTAATGGTTTGTGAATGTAATAGTGTTGTGGTACAATTTTATGAGTGAATGATTGTCTCACAATAAAACTACATCCTTTTGAACAACACCTTATTTTTTTTACTAAACAATTAAATGATTAAAATAAAATCAATAACTCAACTTTTTTTTGAGAGAGGAAAAAATAAATAATTAAATTGTATTGGTGTATTTCAACTAGATTTAATATTGTACTTGTGTATATGATTGATATATCTTTATCAACTTATATCAACCATTTTTATTAATATGGTTGTGCTAGTTTTATATATATAATGGTTTGTGAATACAATAATGTTACATACAATTTTAAGAGTAAATAATTGTCTCACAATAAAAAAAAACTACATCCTTTTGAACAAGGCCTTATTTTTTTAATATACAATTAAATAATTAAAATAAAATCAATAACTCACCTTTTTTTCATAGAGGAAAAAACAATAATTTATATTATAAACAAACAGTTCATTTAATAAACTACGTAACATGGATTCTCTCACTCCCCATAACTTGGATTCTCCATTTCTGCATTAGGAAACTATTTCTACTAATCTTGCTTTATTCTTTATTCGTCTTTCAATACTCTATTTATCTAGCTTTAATTTTTTAATATTGATCTAGAAAACGCAAAAGCTGTGTAGACTTTGTTATCGCATTGAGTCTCCCGAGAGATTTAATAAAAATTAACTTACGCAGAGATGCGTGTGGATGTTATCTTTGTTAAATCAGGAAAAACACGACGACATCAGCCATAGCAAAGCCTAGAGAAAATGACCTAAATCAAGGGATACTGTGGTTACGTTAATGTTGTGAATGACTCTTTCATTGAATATAACGTGTGTTCAGCTTGTCAATTGATGGGACACATAAAAGAATATGAATTTGGCACGTCACGTCGCTTTCGGGTAGCTGTCGTGATGCCAATGCTTTACTAGATTCGAGAGTTTTGAGTTGGGTTGCAGCTTTCTTGAATTAAATCCATACCATCAAAAGAAGCAGAACGTCAGTGGCGGTTCTTTGATTTCACAATCTGATACCGGAAAGAATGTGGGATCCATTACTTTCCACGTAGATTGATGGAGAACAGTCAATGAACTTCCCAAGAAAGATTCCATTGACACCGATAATGGAAATGAAGAACGCCAGAACTGCTGGCCGGTTTAATTGCAATTTGCTTAGACATATTACAGAGCAGTTTGAGTGAATCCTGTTCTCCAGAAATTTTCTAGAGATGCCCGGTTATTTGGCCCTATTAATAAAATGTTGAATTTACTGCGAGCTAGTAACCTCACCAATCTTATTACTCTATAGGGCAAGTCAGTCTATTTGCCCCTATTAATAAAATGTTGAATTTACTTCTGGCTAGTAACCTCATCAATCTCATTATTCTATAGGTCTAGTCAGTCAGGCTATTTTGAAATAAAGTTTATATAATTTTAATTTAATTATTAATAAGGGTTATATATATATATATATATATATATATATATATATATATATATAATTATAGTTATAAATTAAATGTTTATTTTTATTATAAAAAGTTGTTTATATAAAATGGTTTATGGTTTTTTTTGGATATTTTGGTATACATAAATAATATTGACTTGTAGTATTGATAAATTATTATATTAACTTATGGTATTAGGCATAGTTTAACTTATAAATGAATTAATTTTTCTCACTAAAATTGGTAATACAATTTCAAATAAAATTGTGATTTTATTATTATTATTTAAAATACATTTTAAATGCATAAATGATTCAACACCCTAAAACATATGAGGCACTCAAATTATATAGATTAAACAAATTAAACTTATATTTTAAAATTCTCTAACTTAATTTGATTAAAATTAACAAAAATGCCAAAAAAACCATTTTGTATATTAATATTATAACAAACCCATTAAATATCTCCATAATAAAGTAAAGTGCCACTAATATCCGTATATATTTCAGTTATATATTTAATATTTTTCTTATTAATAATAATAATTTAAAATAAAATTATATGTTTAATAAAATAAATATTATATAATTAATTTCTAAATTTAAATAGATTTAATGTCAACTACTATCGTTTTAGGTGCACCTAATTCTACCATCAAAGTTAAACCTATTATGAGAATTATATGAAGTCATGTATTGATTTTTGAATGATGTACTTAGGAATTTATAGTTTTTTTGGGTTTAATTTTAACTTTTAAATATGAAATATTTTGATTATTGTTTTAAAATATTTTATTAATATATTTTTATAATAATAATTTATATAATTTTTAATCTAGGATGTGCTTTGTTAAAAAGGCTATTTAAAATCAAATTTCACTGTTGTGTATGTGTTAGGGAAAGGAGACAAGTTAAATCCAATTAGCTTTAGTGTTGGTGTGGCGTGGGCCTCCTGATTTTGGATGATTGCCTGATTTTGGATGATTTTGACCACTTAGATGTGTCTTGGGTGGCTGTTTCTCAACCCATTGATCAAGCCTTATACAATCTCCCATAAAATTGGACCATTTCACAAACAAAGATAAAATAATTTAAATTATTTTCTAATATAAAAATAATTTTATTAAATAAAAATAATAATATTAAAAAAATAAATTAATAATTAACTTATATTTATTTCCTTAAATTATTTTAATATAAAAGAAAGATATTTAAAAATGTTAATTTTGTTAATAGGTATCTATATTTTATAATAGGGTTTTAGAAATTTTAATCTAATTATCAATATTATTAGGTAGATGGTAGGATTCAATTTTTATCGAATATTCCAAAATATTCTTCATACTATACACAAATGAAATGTTGAGAATTAACTTCATTGTAGTTAGGCCCATTTTTCTATTTTAGCTAAATTGATTAATTAAAGAATATGATATATGAATAAGTATTATATGAATTGAATTATAGTTTCTTAAGCATGTGTTATTGATAAGTATTGTCCCATAATATTGTAACAAATCCTATTTACATGTTAACAATCTTTATGGTAAAGTGGGGATAAATCTCCTTAGAGAAGAATCTTATTCCATGTTTTTTCAAATATATATACTTAACTTAGATATCGATCTTTTTATATTTAATGATAATAATTTAAAATAAAATTTTAATTTAGCTAATTTTTTATACCTATCTACATTTACTAACTATCTAATCAATAAGGTTACATTAGTGTGTAATCAATAAAATTACATTAGTGTCTAAATTAATAAGCATTGTATTAAATGTGTCTAAATTATTAAGCATTGTATTAAATTTGCATGTCATTATATTAGTCGTGTAATCTACAACGCGAAAGTAGTTGTACACTGATTATTTTATATTTTTAAAACCTTGACCAACCAAATTAATTTATTAATAAAATTTGCATTTAATAATAAAAATAATTACAAGATTTTAGATATTGATAATCATTTTTATTATTAGAATTAAGATTTAGTATAAAAATACGTGTTATTAAACATTAGACTTAGTTAATGTTATAGATTTCATTTATATTCTCTCCATTTCTATCAACAACATAAAAATGAATTGCAAAATCCTAAATTTTCGGCATAATTAATATATCTACCCAACACAAACATTCTAACAATTGTTATGACAACTTAAAAATACATCAAAGTTAAGTTTTCTCATTCCTTGATAATGCATTGCATAAAGATTATAAAACTAATAAAATATTTAAATAAAGTTTATAAAACTAATAAAATATTTAAATAATAGGTTATTCATGAATGGTGATGTGATAAAATGGAGAATTGGTTTAGCATATCATAATCTTAAATATTTATTAAGTTAGGATTTCATCAACATCTATCCCTTTTAAAACCATTTACTAGAATAACCATCCACCAAATACGTGGGTGGTTTACTAAAATAATCATTCAAGTACATGGTTCACTCAATGACATCTTTTTATTGAGTTAACCACCAATATATGGTCCACTTTTAGCATATTTAATTAAGATATGGACACTCGAGCATGTGTTTTAATCTGAATTGGATCATTATGTTGATATTCATAACATATTTAATCAACACATGGCCACTTTTTGCATGTGCTTTAATGTGGATTGGATTGTTATGTTGATTTTCATATATCTTGATGCCTTTAGAGTGGAAAAATTAGAAGAATAAACTTGCAGGGTTATTTTTAATGGTGGGTTCTAATTTCAATAATTGGACTTTGAAAAATTTTGATGTCATTTTTTGAGGAATTCAATCAGTTTTCTTGGGGTAAAAACTCTTTCTATTAAGTGTGATACCTTATGGTGCTATTCTACACTCATATAACTTTCCAATGATGGAGGAAAGATGTCAATAGGAGTTTGTATGCATCTTGGAACATGACCTTCTAGTATGACCACTATTGTTGAAGAGGACAACAAGTAAGCCCCCAATTCCTCATGATACAGAAGCTACAAAAATATGGACCATCGAGAAGACACTATAATGGTCACATTTTTAACTCTATTTGAGAGTTGAAGTACTCGAACTTGAACCCTAGATGGCTAGTATACTATGTTAAAATTGGGCCACTAGAAGGATAAAGACTTTCATTGGATGTTATTGTATCATATTCCATAATAGAGCATAGCAATTAGGAGTATGAGATAGAGAGTTTAATAGAAAATGTTAGTGTTTTGTAGTATCCTAGTAGGCCATGGGTCTCAATAGATTGCATATAGTGTGCCTTCTACTTTGTACTTGCATTATTTTTATACCAAAGAATGGACAACATAGTAGCCTCACCTTCTAGATGTTTTTTCTTCCATGAGGATGTCTTAGAGAAAATAATTATATTTACTATGGATGGTGTGATTGTATTTGTTGGTCTCTATTTCCTTAATTTTATTTGCTTCATGCATAAGAAAAAAAATTAATTAACAAATCTCAAATCTAAAGGAATTTAACCTTCATAGCATATATTTAGGTTTAATTTTTCATATATATTGTGATGAAATTTTTAATGGAATATCCATGGTATTTTATACATCATATTGATATAAGGTTAGGTTTCTTTGGGAAATTTGACCGGAAGTTGTAGGGGAACAAATGATAGGTTTAATCAAAAGGTCATGAAACACTAGCCATGGTTGATGAGTATATTCATAATAACCTTTATTTGGTGAAGAAAGATTCACGAGGATGGAAGCGCAAGCTAACATTAGCATCAATATCGAAGTCCCTATGGCGATTGTAGTAAATATGCTTGGAATCAAAGAAAATCGAGGTTCCAAATTAGAGATCAATATTGAAGGTGAAATAAGGGGATCATGAAGAAAAAGAAAATGAGTCAAGAAAAGAACTCAAGAAAGATAAGTTGAACTTGATTGTTTTTACCTATACATAATCACTCTTCAAGATGCAAGAGAATATTTACATAAAGTTGTTCCAAGGTGAGATCGATTGATATAAAAGTTGTTCCTAACAATAAGAGTAGAAAATATCATCTGCAGGATTGAATTTTGAGGGTTCTTCCCTACCTTGGTTAGAAATCCATATGGAGACACTTAGGATGGAGACTTATTCCATAGTAATTAAGTAGGAGAAATTTTAAACCCTCACAAAGTCTTAGTTCTACCATATTGAGCATATATAGGACTAATGGATCCGATGGAACTACTTTGGGAAGAGTGTACAATATTACAACAATGAATTTTGGATGATGCCCGTCATGTTAGGTATCTCTATCAAGAGCCCATATGTATTCCTTAAGTATCCAAGGGATCTACACAACCATATTCTGGAGAAGGTGATATTGTTCAAGCCAATAAGAATGGATGAGGCTTTTTTACATGCATGGAATGTATAGGTCAAAAGAAAGCACAAGCATGTGGTTTAAGGCAGAAAGTAAACCAAGAGGTTTCCAAGAAGGGGTAGAAGAAGTGGATGGGAGGAAAGGATTATATGAAAACATACATTGCACATTATTGTAAGGATCCTAGAAATAAAAGAAACCACTAAAACATAATGGTCATAGTGAGGAGAAGTGCTAAAAATTGCATCCAAATTTGAAATCAAAGAATATTAAGAAAGATGAAAAGAAAGCAAATTCTTCAGACCACAAATTTGGGCAATCAAATGGATAACATATCTCATGTACATGAGAATATTTTATGTACCTCATTGAGAAATGAGGTGAATTTGAGTATTCTTTATCAATTGGAAGAGAAGGATATCACCAAACACATCCATATTCAAATCTAGCTCAATAAGACCAAGATAAATTCCTTATTTAGCTCAACTTCATAGGATAATATCATAGCATGTATTTTTTCAAGAAACTTGGATGTGGAACCCGAGATTCATAAATAAGTATGCATAAATTGAAGTAAAAAATAATGTAAAATAAATTTTGTTATTGGTGTTGATTATATTGATGACGTAGAATTCGAGGTAGTAACAAGTGATGTATGTGGAGTCATGTTTGGGAGTCCCTTTATGTATATGTAGAATGGAATATTCATGAGGAGAGTGAAATAATATTTCCTCATCAACGATGGAGATTGAATTCATCATCAACATGAACAAAGAAAGTCCAATATTTTATTGGTAACTACCAGCTAAGCCAAGAGATTGATTAGTTATAGAAAATAAATATGTTTTACTATTATTTAGACAAAATTACTCTACCAAGGAGTAAATAAGGGAAAAGGAATCCATGGAGGGTTGTAATAAAGAAAAGAAACAAAAACTGGTAGGGTTTATACAACCCTACATGGGATTATTTTGGGAGTTTTAATGGATACCATGCGAGAGGGATGTGGACCATGAAATCCAATTATTGTTGAAATATCCTTTACTATATATTATGTTATATAGATAGTACATTATAGAAACTAATGAAGTGAATAGGAGGTTCTAATAAGTGTCGGAGTAGGGTGTTATTTAAACAAGTACTTCAAATTATGGATTACACATCAATTTTATTCCAAAGAACGATGAGATTTGGTGAATATGCATCAATTACAAATTATTAAATGAGATTAGACATAAAAAAACGTACCCCTGCTCAAGATTAATGATATATTAGATTAGTTTCAATAAATGAGATACTTCATGAGGGTATATTTAAAATCAAGGTATCAATAACTTTGAGTGAGTGAAGAAGACACATTGGACACCACCTTCAAAATAACAAGTTTAACAATATGTACATTCTCATGCCTTATCAAAAGAAAATCAAAGGGAAAGAAATAGAAAACTTATTCTTTGAGTAGGTTTGGCTACACTTTGAAAAAATGTGAGGAGTGATCAAGGAAAGAAATAAAGAAATTTTAGTAGCCTCGTTAATAGTTTTAGGTTTTGGAGGGCCTAACCCTCCACATCCTCCACTTGATTCTAATATTGATGCTTTCAATGCACTGGTTATCATTTGTTCGAGGTTCCAACACTCCAAGCTGACTTGATTTATGGATAAATTTAATGATGTCTCAAAACACATTGTTCATGCAAGTAAATATCGTGCAACGGATCATAAGCTAGTATAGAGAGGATTTATCAAACATTTTATGGGTTTATGGTCTACGTGATGCTCAATGAATCATTGGGTGAATAAAAATTGGAGACCATGATTGAATGATAACTTTTGTTTCCCTCTATGCAAGGGGGTTTTCCTCTTTCCTCTTTGAAAAGAAATCAAAATAAGATACAATTTTTCAATGTGTGCTATATTTATGGGGGCTCAGGGTTTGTATCTAAACTAATGGAGTCTGTATTTCAACAAATTAATGATGTTCCATCAATTTTTGTTGTTTGGGTTACATTGTCATATTTTCACCTTAATTTTTGGAATGGGGAAACCTTTAGGAAAATTAAATTTCATTGTGCTTCTAAATAGAATAGGAAGAACCAAAAGTTGGTATGCAATGTTCTGTCAATATTTGTATAAAGGCAGATCTTGTAAGGGATTGCCAACAGAAAAAAGAAAAAGAAAAAACTCTAGCTAAATAATTGGACTAATTATCAGTAAGTGGATTATGATTAGCCAACATTTAAATGTAATAACTATCATGAATATGGGAATTTTTCTTGAATATTCCCATAAAAAAAATAAATCAAGAAAAATAATGACGAAGGAGAAAAATGGCACTGACTAAAATGAATAAAGGGTGCCCACCAAAAAAAATATAGGCATAAGGACACAAGAAGGAAATGTATTAGGACCTAAAATTCATCCCTCTCTAAAGAAATAAATTACTAAAGGTGAATAATTCTCCTCTACCAAGAATTTTTATTTTTCTAGGGAACAAATTTGTGGCCTTCTTCCCTTGAAGATGCTACAACTAAAGAAAATTCATTCATGGAGGAAGAGGCTACAACATAAAAGGAAGTGGTGCTTCATTTCGCTAGAAACACCAAGAACCATCAATGATCTTTGGTTTATAGATATGCAGACAAAAAATCATAGGGTGAAAAAGTAATCTGTGAAAAAACACATCAGAAAGTAGTTTTTCACACTAATAGAGATGTTACACTACAAGGAAAAGACCCTCTAGCAGATATTTTTGAGGAACCACAAAGACAAATACCCCATACATTCGTTTCTAGCAGAGGTTACTAGAGGAGGTTGGCGAGCGGAGGGTTTTGCGGATGTTTTCCTATTGCTGCTCTTATCATTAAAACTCGCCTCGGTGCTCTCAAAAATAGAAAGCACTGGTGCAGACAAAATCATTGGCACACCGAACACCATGCACTCCGTACACACCCGCCCAGTGCATCATAATATAATAGAGCACCGGTGCCTCACAACTCATCCGTGCCGGTGCATTATAAAACACAACACCAACACCGAAACCACCCAGTGCAGTAGACAGAAACCGCACCGGTGCATCATAAAAAACGTGTCAAAAACAAATCAACTGGTGCATTTGTAGCAAACAGTACCGGTGCACCTATAAACAACGTGCACCGATAAAGGGTTAAATTAACAAAATATTTATGACAAAAAACCCAGATTTTTTGGTTTTCCAGGGCTCCTGAGCTATCAATTACTGGTGCGCACGATACCATAGAATGCACCAGTGTGCACCGAACATTCGCACACCGTAAAGCGTGTGCGAAGTACACACACCGCCGAGGCGTCCAATTACTGTAACGCACCAGGGCGTCAATACTCTTCCACGGCGGTGCATCATAAAACACCACGCAAAAATAGAAATAAGCCGGTGTGTTCTTCTCTAAGAGCACCGGTGTGCCAGAAACTAGACGCACTGGAATAGTGTTATATATACAAAGAAATTAAGGCCAAAAAACAGGTGCTTTGCAACTATTACGCACCGGTGCCTTACCATTACACCGCCCTGGTGCATCATCAAATTTTTGCGTCGAAACGGAAACATCTCGTTGTGCGGTTAGGGAAATGCTCCGGCTCGTTATAAACAACGTGCCAAAATTGATACCGCCCGGTGCGGTTTTATTTAACTGCACTGGTGTGCTTATAAAACCCTGCACACTGAAACAGGGTTAGTTAAAAAAAAATTACGGCCAAAAAACTTCATTATTCACTTTCCTCAGTGCTCTAGAGTTCTCAAGCTCCGGTGTTATTTCCTTATTTCTGAGCCACCCTGACATCGGTGCTCTCATTGCACCCATTGCACGCACAGTTGCTCTGCATTGGCCACCAATCTCCAGCTTGCATTTTAAAAAACAGTGGGAAAATTTTATTTTCCAAAATTTACAGCCAATATTCCTCCTCGACGGCGAAATGTACAGGTATTTTTCTATTTTTTCTATAATTAATCCTTTTAGCGAACTAGAAATTGAAATAAACTTAAAAATAACCATTAAAAAAGAAAAAAGTAAAAAATTTGTCACGTGGTACACCCGAGATTTTCGGCTCGCACTGGATAGTGGTGCTACTTGTAAAATTTACAGGCAGCACCACTACCGGTGCTAATGGTAATTGCACCATTTCTGGGGCGGTGCCGGAAGGCACCCAAAATAATTTTAAACTAAAAATAAAAAACAAAAATGGCGGTGGGCTCTTTTATCCAGGCACAACGTTGACTCCGACAATCACAGTGTGGTGCATTTACTTCATTTTCCGCCTCGGTTTATGTCAGCACACCACATTTTGCATTCCGAGAGGGTCAACGGTGCGGCCGGGTAAAAGACCGCAACGTCAACTATGTCATTGTCATGAAGTCGGTGCGCTGACACAACTATATGCGCCGAGGCGTATATTTCAGTCAGCGCAACACTATTATGAATTATATATAGTCAACGGTGCTTGAAAAATAGACATCTGCATTGAATCTGGTGCAGTCTGTTTCATTAGGGGCCTGAGGGATGGTGCACTAAAATATTATGATGCACTGGCACCAGTGCGTGACTGTTTTTATGGAGCACCGACTTGTATGTTTGTTTTCTTTCCAAAAAAAATTATATATGTATATTTATAAATACATTTCTGTTTTAATAAAAAAAAAATATTTAATATGGAAATGATTCAAAGAGAACAAGAGCAACAGCAACAACAACAAGCTGAATAATATGACATGATTTTCCAATGGGAGGTGAGAGAGAGGGAGAGAGATGGATGCCCTCGCCCTATTACTGTAGATACCCAGTGTTGGAGTTCCCATTTTTTGGCAAGTTTGGTAGTACCAAAAGATGATACAACATCAGAACTTCTTTTAGACCTCAGGATCCAGCCCTCCTTGGTCCAGAGAGGGATCTCTCTATAAAGGTAGGGGAATATGTCTTTGAAGCTCAGTTTAAAGGTTTTAGGCTAGTTAAAGGCACAGGTTTGTTTTGTCTTTGTTTGATTATTTGTTTGGTTGCTGGGAATCAGGAAGGGAGGGTTAAATATATACTGGGAATCAGGAAGGAAGGGTTCAATATAAGACAAGGATCGGCAAAGAGGATTTTAGGCAAAGGAGAGATAATTCAGAGAACACTCGAGACCATTGGGCAATGGAGTCAGGAAAGGGTTTACTTGCTATTCAGTATTCAAGGCTTTCAATTGGGCTAGTCATCTAAAGCATAGGATCTTAAAGATGATAGTGTGGTATGAAATGATGAAGAGTGAAGGTGAATGACAAGGAAACCTCCAAGGTGACCACTTAAGAAACAGATCTAGGGAAAGAACATGCCATTAAACACCTATGATCCACCTCCTAAAAGGTTAACTCTTTAGACAAGGGAAACATCAAAGATTTAAACACAAAGGTGAAAACCTGAGATCAACGAAAGGCTTTGAACTTTCAATGCTTCAGCATCCAACTTAAGGGAACTTAGGAAGGCTCAATTGATTGAAAAAGACCCTAGTGAGATAGAATCAGCATTCTAAACTCCCGATATCCCAATTCATTCAATTAAAACCCAACAAGAACATCTAAGAACTGATCCATTAATTCATACATCAGCTAGCAGTAAATATTAGCTACTACACTGGTTAAATTATCTTGAATCAACACTCAGATAACACATATAGCAGAAAACATCAAAGTTAAGGAGATCAGAAGCATAGGGTACCATGCAAGGGTATATCCTAAACCAGATTTTCGATTCTTACCAGAGAAACAAAATGTAATGAATTACAAAGGAAAACAGGGACAAAGGCATAAAACATCAGCGCTGCTTTAAATCAGGATCCAAATAAATCTGCTTGTCATATTAAAGAGCAAAACCAATCATGTACAACATTGCCAACAGCTTGATATTCAGTCTGAATACATCTTCCTCAGCCAATCTTACAACTTTACACAAAGAACTATATCTCAGGAGAAACAGCTTACAATTCACAGATATCCAATCAAAAACATATAATTAGTTTATTCACGAGTTTTATAGTTGAAAGAGAGGCAAAGGAGGTAGATGAAACACTAAATGTAACATTAAAATAGAGTAGAAGAAGAGGGCTCGAGGCCCACTCTATCTTAATATGAATGCATTAATTTTCAGTACTCTTTGGATGAAAGTGTGGTCTTCAACATGCTGAAATTTACTCTAGTTATGTTCTTTGACGTACTTTGGCTGTAGTACTCTGTAGTACTCTATTGAATAAAAAAAAAGATAGATAAATGACTTCAGGTCTGCAATACTGCATAACAAATGCTTTGGTAGCATTAGGACTTCTGTCAGGGTGGAAATATTCTCAGGGACACAATGTAGAATAAAGACAGTATGGGTATTGTGTCCTTTCTCAGGAGGGAAACTTCTGTTGATGTGAAACACTGACAATATTGCTTTCTGTGCGTTAGGCCTCATTAGGACTTATATATTGAGCATGGGGTATTCAATATAGTACAATCACTTTTCAAGCACTGGATTAAGACTTAAAATCTTCTATGCTGGGCATTAAAACTCTTTAATCATGTACTTATACTCTTTTCCGCTTCATGACTGTCTCTGTTTGTGAAATTTGAGCTTTAATGGCGCTGGGGAGGTTTAACAGGTTTGAACACTGTTCCTTTAATGAGAGATCACATTCTAACACCTTCCCAGGTGTTTCTCTGCAATATCAAGCTCTGAAAATAGCCTTCTCTGCGCTCTGTGTCACTATAACAGTGATTGTGAGCAATGGCAGTTTTCACCGCCTGTAACCTGCAAAGCACACAAATACGTTAAGAAATACATGCATGGGGGAGGATGGATGCAGTGGAATGCTGTGGAGATGGCAGCACAGTAGTGATGAATGCTGTGGATGCAATGGAAAGCGGTGGAAAAATGCACTGAAACGGTGGAAAATTGATCCGAAGAAATTTTGGTGGAAGAATGCATGTGGACCGTTTGATCATATCTGGAGGTGATGATCGATGGTGGAGATTAACCAATGGAATAACTTTGGGGAGGTTGGGCAAAATGAAATAAAATTTAATGTAAAACATTAAAGTTCTAATGTTAGGCGGAATGATAAAACATTTCAATGTAAATCATGAAGTTTGGACTTTTGAATGAAATACGAAGGAAATGCATGAGAACGCAATGAAATAGGCGTGAGTGGTGGGACCCGGCCATGGGCAGAGGGAAATTCAATATGGACCGTCCGATCTCAAGAGGAGATCGATGGTTGGGATGATGCGATGAGGTTCTATTGTGGCCCGATGAACAAAATGTGAATGGGGTGCGAGATGCATTGTGGGCCGTTGATCTGTACAGATCAACGGTTGGGATATGTTAATAGAATTTTCGGGCATAGAAGTGGGGAAGTGGTTTTGGGACCAAAACTGTTGTTTTCGCGCGGAGAAAAGGGAGGGAGGCGGTTTTCACCTTTTGGACATGATGTAGTTATTCGGCTGACACGTGGCTCTAGAAAACCACCCATATCGTGTGAATTTGAGCTGCTAAACTTTGAACACAAAGCCTGCGTGATATTGATATGGGCCGTTGGATCTAAGCTCATGAGATTCGACGGTGATGGAGGAGTGCGATACGGGAACATGCGTGATCAATAGAGTGGGGTCAAGTAGAAGGTGGTTTTAATACAGGTCGTATGATCATAAGGGATGGATGACTACAATCTAATCGGGGGGGGAGCGATGGAAGGGCCAAAACTCTGATGGGAGATGGTGCGATTGCATCTGGACCGTCGGATCGGTGACAGATTGACAGCTATGATTGGATCGGAGGGTGATAAATCGGGGACACAGGGCCGAGTGAGAGCGAATCCTGGCCGTTGGCTCTTATGGATTCAACGACCAGGATTGCATTGGGAGATTGTAATTGGGGGAAACAAGGGTGGGACAAATAAAAAGTTATGATTGGCGATGGGCGCGAGATTGCGATGGCCGTTGGATTTATATATGATTCAACGGTGGAGATTTCCATCGGAGGGCTTACAAAGGAGTGAGGTGGGGTGCGATAAGACTTGAACGGACCGTTGGATCTATATAGATCGACGGCGGGTATTGCACCCACACTTGACAGAACATAACACCATCGCATCAGAGATTTTTACATTACAAAGAAAATGCGCTCTCTGATGTCTTTCGATTCCGATAAGTGCCATATGTGTTAGCGCTTGGACTTAGCACTCGAGCGCATGGAGGGGAAGTGGTTAGGGGCTGGGCCGATGGGGGCTAGCTTGTTATATGTAAAAAATGGGTTTTTTAGCCTGAAAAAAAGAGTTTTTAAGGTTGAATAGAGGCTTCCGGTAAATGGAAAAATGGATTTTTAAGCCCAAAAAAGAGTATTTGTAAGGTTAAAAGGGGAGATGGAATGATTTAGTAGGCTTAGTAAGGGAATCTGGGGGTTAAAGCGGAAACTTTGAAAAAGGAGAAAAGGGTTAAAATGGGGAATTTTGTAGGGATACAAGGGCAACTCAAGGCTTTTTTGAGCAAAATGTTTTACAGACAGTGAGGCTTTTTTGGACGGAAACAATAGTGAAGATCTTTTCGAAGGCCAAGGACACACAGAGGCTTCAAGGATGAGAGATTTTCATAGGAAATGTATCTCTTGAAGACTAAAAAGCAATTTAGCCACCTGTTTTCTTGACAAAAAAATCATAGGTGGCTAACAGTGGCTCCACATGGGGATGGCATCTTCTTGAAGGTGTCAAGAATTCAGAAAATAATATTTGGAGTAGGCCAGATGCCTGATCTTTGAACCATCCTTTCTCTGATTCAATTGTACAAACATGATGGAATTAATCAGCAAAAAACATCCCTCAAACAATCTACCTACCCATCCTTCAATCCTAACATTTTTTTCTTCAAGGTGCATTTGAATTTGCAGACCTTCTTCATCATTTTTTTTATTGAAAGCAGAAAACAAACTAGTCTAATTCTACCCTTATTCCTCCATGAGACCAGATTAAACTGTTGGCCTCATAGTTTCTCTACCTATTCTAATATCTACCAGGATTAAACTGTCTAGCATATTTCTTCTCTACATTCTACAACAGAAATTTAAAAACAGTGAAACTAGGATTAAACAGTCTAGTTTGTTGTGTATCCAAGGCATAAAGACACATGCTCATGGACTGAAATTGCAGAAACTTGAAAAAAAAAATTCAAAGGATTGAAATCTTGAAACATTTGAAGCATCCTTATTTTCCTTTGTGACTCAAGTTTTGAGGTTTTTAGAGTCACTTTCCTCTTTCACTTCAGCTCTGGTTTTGGGCTTGATACAACTGATCTTTTT
Source organism: Pinus albicaulis (assembly GCA_034641835.2). Lineage (NCBI taxonomy): Eukaryota > Viridiplantae > Streptophyta > Pinopsida > Pinales > Pinaceae > Pinus > Pinus albicaulis. Next base: position 183,219,115 of record CM076583.1, on the reverse strand, counting down.
CTTCTTTGCTGGTTAAGATTTTGAGCAGATTAGAACCAGCTTCTCTTATTTCCTTTGGCTCAGGTTTTGATCATGTTAGGCCAATCTTTGCACTTCAGAGGTTCATGTTTTGAGAATGTTTGAACCTTTATTTCTCTGTTTTTTGAAACATTTTCTCTTTTTCTCTGAAAATAAAACACATCAATGGTATTTACAATGGAAATGAAAACTGTAGATTGGAAATCAGTAGTAGTAATGCTTGAGCATGCTGCCATTGACAAGACCACCAAATATCTTTGTACCATCTAACTCTTGTATAAAAAAGGCATTTCGACCAACAATGGCCTATATGATTTAAGGACCCTACCACAAACTATCGAATTTGCCATGCTTTCCTTTGTCCTCTCTCCTAGAGTCCCACTTTAGAACTTTATCTCCAATTTTGAAGTCACGATCTTTTGTTCTCTTGTCAAACAACTTCTTTATATTTTCCTGTATCTTCAGAGCTCTGTTATAGACTTCTTCTCTCGTTTGTTGGAGATGGATTGTTTGATTTATCCTCCTCACCATACTGTCTTCTTCTGTCTAAATCTCTTGGACTAGTTTAATCACTGGTACCCCAAGGCTAGTGGAAAAAACTACCTCTGTTCCATAGAAAATTTGATATGGTGACATGCCAATGGATTTCTTTGTTGTTAGCTTGTCAGCCCACAAAGCATGCACTAATTTATTATGCCATGACTTTTTGTTCTCCTCAAGCAGCTTTTTGATAATGGTCACCAAGCTTTGTTTGATGATTCAGCTAACCCATTACCTTATGGGTAATAAGAAATTGAATGACAGAGCACTATTTGATACCTGTGAAAAAAATCAATCATTTTCTTGGATCCAAAAGTAGCGGCATTATCAGTGATTATTTTTCTTGGGCAGCCAAATCTAGAAAGGATGTGGTCTTCTAGGAACTTAATGATAATAGAGTCTGTGGCATTCCTAGAGGGTATGGCCTCAATCCACTTTGTGAAATAGTTTATGGCTGTAAGGATCCACTTGTGTTGTGCAGAAGAAGCAGGGTGTATTTCCCCTATGAAATATAGGCCCCATTTTTGGAAGGGAGCCTCAACAGTAATGGGTTGTAATGGTAAAGGGAGGAGCTTTCTTTTGCCCTAAAAAATATGGCACTTATGGCAGGAAATTATCATTTTCTGGATGTCGTTGAAAAGTGTAGGCCAGTAATAGCCAGCTCTGAGTGTTTTGTTAGCAGTGGCTTTCTAGTTTAAATAGCCTCCACACTCTCCTGCATGGAACTCCTGTTTAATCCTCTCTGCTTCAGTTTCAGGAAAACATTTAAGAAATAAACCATTTCCATTTTTCTAGTACAAACATTCATTCAATATTCAATAGTTTCTGGCTTTTAACTTTAGGAATCTGGCCTTAGTCTTTGATAAATCAGGAGGCGCATTGAGGTTTGTGAGCACATACAGGATATCAGAATACCAAGGAGATTTTTGAAATTGTTCCTCAACAGTAGGATCGGGCAATCCTTCATGTTGATCCAGGGCATCTACAATTTTTATGTTAAGGGCCTGCAAGTTTGATTCAACCATTAGTTGAGCTACGCCCTGACCTTTGATCAGTTTTGTGGGTTTTATTTCCAGTTCTTATTATAATATTACAGCAATCCATTTTCCCCTCTTTCCATCCGGATCTTGGGACAAAATGTCCTTAACCACTATGTTTGGTACGTAGGAAATGATGTGAGAATGCAGTATATACACCCTAAAGTATTTCAAGGCCTTTACTAAGGCATAGGCATGTTTCTCCATTATGTTATATTTTAAGGGTGCATCTCTTAGAGCCTTGTTGAAGAAAGCAATGGGCTGTTCCATTCCCTTTGGATTTTTCTGCAGTAGAATTGCAGCCACTGTATGTTCGGAGGCAAAGGAAAATATCAGGAAATCTTTTGAGAAATCTGGGCTGACTAGGACAGGTGCCCGGGTGAGTGCAAGTTTAACTGATTCAAATAATTTTTTAGCCACTATAGTCCACTTAACCTCTACACCTTTCTTCAGCATGTTAGCCATATTCTTGAGGTGTTCGGCTAAGTTGGGAAGAAACCTCCTTAAGAAGTTAATTTTCCCAATAAAGGAATGTAACTCTTTTATGTTTCTCGGGTGTGTAATCTGAAGTATCCCCTAAACTCTTTGCGGGTCTATTTTAATTCCCTTTTCTGATATAATATGGCCAAGAAGCTTGGCTTCTTGAAGCCCGAATATATTCTTCTTGGGATTTAAAGACAGACCGAACCTCCTACATTTCTCAAACACTCTTCTCAGATGCTTTAGGTGCTCCTCATCAGTCTTGGAGTAGACTGTTATGTCATCCAGATAGATGAAAATGAAGTGCCCTATCTCCTCTGAAAAAACTATGTCCATTGCTTGTTGGAAGGTCACACCAGTGTTCATTAGTCAAAAAGGCATTTTTACGTACATAAAAGTGCCCCATGGAGTGGTGAAGTCTGTCTTGAGTTGCTCTTCTGGGAGTACTAAAACTTGGTTATAGCCTGAAAAACCATCTAACAGGGAGATTCGTTTTGAGCCAACTACCCTCTGCAGGATGTGCTCCATATTTGGTAAGGGGTAATTGTCTTTAAGCGAGGCTCTGTTAAGGTTTCTGAAATCAATGCATAGTCTGATCTCACCTATTTTCTTCTTCAGAGCTACAAGGTTGGAGACCCAATTAGAAAACCTCACAGGCACTATAATTCCTGCCTTGTACATCTTCTTGATTTACTTTTCAATTGGAGGTAGTTGTTTCGGGTTAATTCTGCGAATTTTTTGTCTGAAGGTTTTTTGGTTTTCTTTTAAAGGGATTTTGTGTTGATGTTTGTATCGTAGGCCTTTAACTCCTCGTAGCTCCAAGAAAACACATCGATGAATTCTTTAAATAGGTCGATATGTTTCTTTTTCATGTCTACTAGCAAAGACTTAGCCAACTTTATCATCTTAGGCTTATCCTTTGTGCCTATATTTCATTCCTCGACATCTGAGTCTGAGTGTTCTATAGTGGGTTTTTTCACTACGTCATCAAAATAAAAAAGGTCCTCTAAAGGTGCCAGTCCTCGGGGTATATTCTTATCTTTCAACTACAACACCTATATTTCCTCTTTTCTTGCATTATTATATTCTTCAGTTAGATTTCCAAGTTGTTCGGTTAAACTGTTTATTTCTACGTTATGTGGTGATTTTTCTTCATTAGGGGGATCTTCACTCCGGTAGCTTTAATCAGATTTAGAGTCTGAATCAGAGAATTCAAACACATTCCTGCCAAGCAGGAAATCCTCTATCTGCTTGTTGCTCTCAAAGACCTGCCAATATTTTTCATTATCAGGCACTACAGGTCTATATTTTGTTTGAATGATGATTTTTTTGTCACTGGGAGTTTTATGATATGAACTAGCTATGCAAGCTAATCCATTTGCAATTACATTCTGACTCCTAGGAACAAACACTAGTCTATACTCTACAAAGTTTTTCAATAAATCCATAGCATCATTCTTGTATGCTCTCAATCTAGGGTGTTTAGCTATATACTCACCGTTCACTTGTTTTATGATTAACTCAGAGTCTCCATGTACAGCAATCCTGTGGGCTCCTAGTTTTTTCAATAGATTTAAGCCTAGGATGAGAGCCTCATACTCTACGATATTGTTTGTACATTTGAAGTTCAGATTAAAGGCATGACTCTCAGCATAGCCACTCTCAGTGTTATGTAACCACATTCCCGCTCCTGTAGTATTTCTAGTGCATGACCCATCAAAATTCATTCTCCATAAGGGATCATTTTCAGTTTTAACATCATTTTCATCCCTAATGCTGGTTTCACTGTTATGTTGTAATATGGGATCTGCATTGTGGTGTGGAGGGTTTTGTTCTTCATGATGTGTATGGAGTTTAGAGAGATGAATAGTTGGTTGTTTATATTCTTGTTCTTGTTTATTCTGATTTTCTTTTTCAATGCACTATCCCAAGGTTTCTTCTTCATTTTCTTCTATGTCCAGGGTGACCAGTATGTTAAAATCGATTGGCCCTACTCCATCGTTTGAATCTCTGTTTTCTAGTTCTGGCTCATCTATGGATTTGTCATTACAAAGGATGAAGGAGTCCAGATCTGTGTGTACAGAGTACAGAGGTGAATTTTTTGGCTTTTCAGGGCTGCTAACCATGAATTTCATTTGTGCCTCTCTATACAGTCTCCTAAGCTGGCTAAAGACAGGGATTGTGGAATATGACCCATCCATCTGCATTGTACCTTTCAGCTTGGCTCCCCATGACCTCGATAGTAACATGCCATACTTAGGTGGCACATTTTCCACTACAACATCCATAACCATACTTTTGGCTAGAATTTGGGTCAAGTTCACACACAAATATTTGATTAGGCCAAGGCATTTTACTCTGCTAGAGTCGAATGAATATAAATATCTGTAAGGACAGGTTATCTCTAGGCCTAACCTCTCCATAAATACCTTAGGCATTAGGTTGTGTGATGCCACAGAGTCATGCATTGCGTTATGAAGGATCTTGTCATGGATATTGAGGCTAATATAAAAAGGAGGTACTACCCCTTCCTGAAACTTCCCTTCTATATTTGGGCCAAATAGAAGGGTTGGTTGATCATCACTTAGATTGACAGTGTCACTATTTTCACCTATATTCAATGCTTTAAAAATTTTGCCTTTATATATATCCTGAGTGGCCAGCTCAGAGAGTGGGACATAGATTTTAATTTTAGCAATCTCACTCTCCAAATTGAAGGGAGACTGGTTCTTTGTAAGACTCAACTCTGTTTTGTTAGCCACTGCTTTAGTGGCAGAATCAGTGTGTTGATTCTCACTATGTACAATGTTTGCAACTTTTTTATCAGGAACATTAGCTGCAGTGCTAGTGATGCTAGTTTGATGACTCTGTTTATCAGTAATTTGGCTGTCTTTTTCTTTGTTCTTCCCAGAACTCTCAGCTGCTAATTTTCTACTTTCAGCAGTCACTTTCGAAGTTTTCTAAGGCATTTTCGTAATGGTAATCTCAGAAGCTTTCGGTTTGGAATTGTCTAAGCTCTTTTTTCTTCTAAGTTCATACTGTTCTCTGACCTGCATGATGGCATTTTCAAATCCAAGCCTATAATCCTTAGATTCTAACCTTTCCTCATCCCAATATGAGTGCGAGGACTGATTGTCTTCTGTGGAACAGTTATGGATCGAGTTGTCTATTTCTAACACGCTTATCATGGTTCCCTCATACTCTTCTATTATCCCCTCATATTCATCAAGGAAGTTCTCTTGAAATGGGGGTATGACTTGCTGATCAGAGTCTCTCTATCTGTTAGGAGGGTTATTTCTCCTAAAGTTTTCATTCTGGTTATGGTTTTAGTTTTTGTTCTAGTTGCTGACTTGGACAGTCAAATTTTCCACCATTTTTCCTAGTCTCTCCATGTTTTTGGCTATACTGTCATACTTGGGATCAGATGTGGAAGCTGCAGTGTCATCCCTATATGTTACCCTTTTTTCAGCCCTCATTTTGGATTTCTTCTCAATCAGGTTAGCCTCTACACTCACTGATCCTTTTTGCATATCTTCCAATGTGTTGTAATCTCTCTCCCTAAGCTGGTAGGCCATGTCAGCATCAAAGGCCTCAGGGTATTTCACTAGAGCCATACCTTGGGGAGGTTTCATATGCGGAGGAAGGGCGTTATACATGCTGTTAAACCTTGTAGAACATTCATGCACACTCTCTCCTACATTTCTTTTAAGGTTTTTGTACTTTGCTAGTATTTGGAGAGGGTTAGTCTTGACTTCCCATTTGTTTATAAAGGTCTGATATAAAGAGGGAAAATCCTGAATACTATTAGGGGGTAGGCCTTTAAACCACTTCTTCACATCACCTCCTAAACTCTGGGAAAATATTCTCATCTTGACTGACTCATCATCTATTTCCATATAGTCAAAGGAATCTTCCATCTTGTCTACATGGTGTTGAGCAGTGGTGGACTCTTTTGCAGTGAAATGTGGGAATTTTGACTGATAATCATTTGGTAAAGGAACTAGAGGCCATGGTAACACCAGAGGTGCATACCAGGCTGCCATAATGATGTTCTGTGGAGGTAAAGGGTTGGCTTGAGCAGCAGGTATGTGGGTGACAGGAATACTAGGACCAGCAGCATTCCGTTGAGCTCATTTAGGGTGACAAAGCCCCAAGTTTTGAATGAAATGAATATCCAAAGGTGTAGATGGAGAAGTCTCTCTATCCATAATGTGTTGACCACTGTGAGATGGTGAACCAGGAATCTCAAGGTCTGACTGGTCTAGAGCACTGAATGAGCTGGCTCTTGGTAAACTGCTTTGTAGGTCTAAGTCAAACTAATTGTCTGATAGAGTTGTAAAGTATTTTGGTGCAGAGTTAACTCTATGGATGCGTTCGGAAATAGTTGGCTTTATATGTGTAGGAGATTTCCTAAGGATGCTCTCAGGGTTGTCAACTACTTCACGTGGGTTTGGGTTAGGATAAGCTCTTGTGTGAATGGTTCTTGAAGCTAGTATTCTATCTTAAAAAAAAGAGGCTTAATCCTACTTGTTACTCTAATATGGTTGATGTTGTCACGCAACTCTGGTCTCCTAGTGGAGTCTTATGAAACCAAGATAATCAGCAGGCCTACTGATCACGAGTGGAGTGTTTTAATCAATGAGGAACTATGGAGTCGCCAAGTGGAAGGTTTAGAATGTTTCAAGAAGGTATAATCTCCACCACAATTATTAACTATCAAACTAAGGCTACTATGGTCTTCTTTGAGTCTTTGAAGTGCTTAAAGGTGTGTTTTACTCAAAGTTCCCCACCGGAGTTGCCATTATGTTGGAGTTCCAATGTTTTGGCAAGTTTGGCAGTACCAAAAGATGAGACAACATCAGAACTGATTTTAGACCTCAGGATCTAGCCCTCTTGGGTCCAGAGAGGGATCTCTCTATAAAGGTAGGGGAATATGTCTTTGAAGCTCAATTTAAAGGTTTTAGGCTAGTTAAAGGCACATGTTTGTTTTGTTTTTGTTTGATTTTTTGTTTGGTTGCTGGGAATCAGGAAGGAAGGGTTCAATATAAGACAAGGATGGGCAAAGAGAAATTTAGGCAAAGGAGAGATAATTCAGAGAATACTTGAGACCATTGGACAATGGATTTAGGAAATGGTTTACTTGCTATTCAGTATTCAAGGCTTTCAATTAGGCTAATCATCTAAAGCATAGGATCTTAAAGATGATAGTGTGGTATGAAATGATAAAGAGTGAAGGTGAATGAAAAGGAAACCTCCAAGGTGACCACTTAAGAAATAGATCTAGGGACAGGACATGCTATTAAACACCTATGATCCACCTCCTAAAAGGTTAACTCTTCAGACAAGGGAAACATAAAATATTTAAACACAAAGGTGAAAACCTGAGATCAGAGAAAGGATTTGAACTTTCAATGCTTCGGCATCCAACTTAAGGGAACTTAGGAAGGCTCAATTGATTGAAAAAAGACCCTAGTGAGACAGAATTAGCATTCTAAACTCCCAATATCCCAATTCATTCAATTAAAACCCCACAAGAACATCTAAGAACCGATCCATTAATTCATACATCAGCTAGTAGTAAATATTAGCCACTACACTAGTTAAATTATCTTGAATCAACGCTCAGATAACACATATAGCAGAAAAAATCAAAGGTAAGGAGAGCAGAAGCATAGGGTACAATGCAAAGGTATATCCTAAACCAGACTTTTGATGCTTACCAGAGAAATGAAATGTAATGAATTACAAAGGAAAATAGGGACAAATGCAGAAAACATCACCGCTGCTTTAAATCAAGATCCAAAGAAATGTGTTTGTCATATTAAAGAGAAACACCAATCATGTACAACATTACCAATAGCTTGATATTTAGTCTAAATACATCTTCCTCAACCTATCTTACAACTTTACACAAATAACTATATCTCAGGAGAAACAACTTACAGTTCACAGATATCCGATCAACAACTTACAATGCGTTTCTTCATGAGTTTTATAGCTGAAAGAGAGGCAGAGAAGGTAGATGAAACACTAAATGTAACATTAAAACAGAGTAGAAGAAGAGCGCTTGAGGCCCACTCTTTCTTCATATCAATGCATTAATTTTCGGTACTCTTTGGATGAAAGAGTGGTCTTCGACAGGCTGAAATTTACTCCAGTTATGTTCTTTGACGTACTTTGGCTGTAGTACTCTTCAGTACTCTGGTGAATAAAAAAAAAGGCAGATAAATGACTTTAGGCCTACCATACTTCATAAGAAATGCTTTGGTAGCATTAGGACTTCTGTCAGTGTGGAAATCTTCTTAGGGACATGATGTAGAATAAAGACAGTATTGGTACTGTGTCGTTTCTCAGGAGGGAAACTTCTGTTGATGTGAAACACTGACAATATTGATTTCTATGCGTTAGGCCTCATTAGGCCTTCTGTATTGATCATGGGGTATTCAATATAGTACAGTCTCTTTTCAAACACTGGATTAAGACTTAAAATATTCAATACTGGGCATTAAAACTTTTTAATCCTGTACTGATACTCTTTGCCGCTTCATGACTATCTTTGTCTGTGAAATTTGAGCTTTAATGGTGCTAGGGAGTTTTAATAGGTTTGAACATTGTTTATTTAATGAAATATCACGTTCTAACACCTTCCCAAGTGTTTCTCTGCAATATCAGGCCCTAAAAATAGCCTTCTGTACGCTCTGTGTCACTATAACAGTGACTGTGAGCAATGGCGGTTTTCACTGCCTGTAATCTGCAAAGCACACAAATATGTTAAGAAATCCATGCATGGGGGAGGATGGATGCAGTGGAATGTTGTGGAGATGGCAGCGCAATAGAGGTGAATGTTGTGGATGCAATGGAAAGCGGTGGAAAAATGCAGTGAAACGATGGAAATTTAATCTGATGAAAGTTTGGTGGAAGAATGCATGTGGACCATCCGATCATATCTGGAGGCGATGATCGATGGTGGAGATTAAAAAATGGAATGACTTTGGGGAGTTTGGGTGAAATGAAATAAACTTTAATGTAAAACATTAAAGTTCTAATGTTAGGCAGAATGATAAAACATTTTAATGTAAATAGTGAAGTTTGGACTTTTGAACAAAATACGAAGGAAATGCATAAGAACATAATGAAATAGGCATGAGTGGTGGGACCCGGTCATGGGCGAAGGGAGATTCAATATGGAATATCTGATCTCAGGAGGAGATCGACGGTTGGGATGATGCGATGAGGTTCTATGGTCGCCCGATGAACAAAATGTGAATGGGGTGTGAGATGCATTGTGGGCCATTGATCTGTACAGATCAACGGTCAGGATTTGTTAATAGACTTTTCGAGCATAGAAGTGGGGAAGTGGTTATGGGACCAAAACTACTGTTTTCGGGTGGAGAAAAGGGAGGGAGGTAGTTTTCACTTTTTAAGCGTGATGTAGTTCTCTGGTTGACACGTGGCTCTAGAAAATCACCCATATCGTGTGAATTTGAGCTGCTAAACTTCAAACACAAAACATACATGATATTGATGTGGGTTGTTGGATCTGGGCCTGTGAGATCCGACGGTGATGGAGGAGCGCGATACGGGAACGTGCGCGATCAATAGAGTGGGTTCAAGTGAAATGTGGCTTTAATACATGTCGTTTGGTCATAAGGGATGGACAACTGCGATCTAATTGGGGGGGGGAGCGATGGAAGGGCCAAAACTCTGATGGGCGATGGTGCGATTGCATCTGGACCGTCGGATCGGTGACAGATCGACAAATATGATTGGATCGGAGGGTGATAAATTGAGGACACAGGGAGGAGTGAGAGTGAATCCTGGCCGTTGTTCCTTGTGGATTCAATGGCCAAGATTGCATCGGGAGATCACAATCGGGGGAAACAAGGGTGGCACAAATAAAAAGTTTCGATTGGCGATGGGCGTGAGATTGCGATGGCCGTTGGATTTATATATGAATCAACGGTGGAGATTGCCATCGGAGGGCTTACAAAGGAGTGAGGTAGGGCGCGATAAGACTTGCGCGGACCATCGGATTTGTATTGATCGACGACGAGTATTTCACCCGTGCTTGACAGAACATAACACCATCACATCGGATATTTTTACATTACAAAGAAAACGCGCTCTCTGATGTCTTCCGATTCCGATAAGCACCATATTCATTAGTGCTTGGACTTAGCTCTTGGGCGCATGGAGGGGAAGTGGTTAGGGGCTGGGCCAATGGGGGCTAGCCTGTTATATGTAAAAAATGTGTTTTTTGGCCTGAAAATAGAGTTTTGAAGGCTAAACAAAGGTTTCCGGTAAATGGAAAAATGGATTTTTAAGCCCAACAAAGAGTATTTGTAAGGTTATAAGGGGAGATGGAATGATTTAGTAGGCTTAGGAAGGGAATTTGGGGGTTAAAGGGGAAATTTTGAAAAAGGAAAAAATGGTTAAAATGGGGAATTTTGCAGGGATACAAGGGCAACTCAAGGCTTTTCTGAGCACAATTTTTCACAGACAGTGAGGCTTTTTTTGATGGAAACAGTAGTGAAGATATTTTCAAAGGCCAAGGACACACAGAGGCTTCTAGGATGAGATATTTTCATAGCAAATGTATCTCTTGAAGACTCAAAAATAATTTAGCCACTTGTTTGCTTGACAAAAAATTCATAGGTGGCTAACACATAGGAGATCCTTATGTAGGTAGGCCTCCTCAAGTTCTATGAGGAGGCTATTTCTGGCCTAAAGGCCCATAGTGTGCTTTTGAGACATCTTATCGACAGCTGGAATGCCCACTGACAAGCTTTTCAGCTTGGTCGTGAGAAGTGGTACACACCCACTAAGGAGGACATTTATTTTATTACAGGACTATCGAGGATAGGGGTGGATTTTCCCTCATTCCCAGACGTGCCAGCTAGTTATGTAGCAGGGATTCAGTTAGTTTAATCCCAGAGATACATTGGAGCACATGTGCTGTCTCCTTTAGAGTTTCAGGTACCTGGAGGTTAGTTACGTATAGGTGCTTTTGGTAGAAAGGACATGCAGTGCCTCTCTATTATCGCGTCGATCATTTCGCACAACAACAGTGACGGAAAACACATTAGTTGCTCACTTTTATATTACGTTGATTCTTTAGTAAAGCAACCATGACTTGTCAGGTGGTCTGCCATTTTTTTGTGACAACTTTGTACGGCCTTAGATAGATGTCGTGCTCATGCACAAGGGAGGGTCAACTTCCCTTTTTCTTCAGAGTTGTTCTGTTTATTTTTTGAGAGGTTTCCGGAGACAAGACCTAGTTTTGTTCGACAGTCTCATAGGCTGATGTTCGAGGCCCGGATGCACATGTGGGGGCAGATGATGCCCAAGAGGGGAGACACTATGTTTCCAGCGAGGATATCACATGATTCACTGGACTTACTAGCCAGTGTTGGTGAGCTGAATCCCTTCATTATGGTCCCATGTAATTATGCTGGACTAGATTGGCGAGGGTGTTCCAACATCCTCTTCACTCCTAGATGATAGAGGTAATATTAATATTTTATTTATATTTATTCTAACATGTTATTTAACTCGTTTTTATTAAATTGTGTAATGAAATTTTCTAATTGTTGTTGTGTACTTGTATATATTTTGAAAACATTGGCTCTTTTGATGGCGATGAGATGATGGATCCACCACATGATCTAGGTTTCGATCCTGATGATTACGATCAGGAGATGGCTAATGTGCAAGAGGATGAGGCCGGTGGCACAGCAGAGAGACATGTTGATCCTGTGCCTCATGGTGCACCAGTATCGCCCTTTGTTAGGCATGGTCAACCTGAGACCAGATACCGGATGGAGTTGGGCAGCCAACTCTGTGGATTGATTTCAGATGCGGGCATCAGGCCCACTCATTACAGAGAGATATAGGGCAATGATAGAATGTTACGAATGTGGAGAGGCATGCCACGTGACATGTACGGCATGACGCGGCATGTTGTAGGAGCTACGACAGCTGTTACACGATTGAGGATTGTCTGTAGCTATAGGCGTAGTCAAGCTGCGGCATGTGATGGACAGTCCACCAGCAAAGACTCAAATGCATCTCATGATCGTTGACCTCACGGCACGCCTGATGATCAGAATGAGGCTCCACTAGCAGCATCTGACACTAGTCATCATGGGGATGAGGCTGGACCATCGGCCACGTCCAGTCAGCAACCTGCAGCATCCATCATGAGTACTAGTCACGATCATCATGAGAAGGCTGGACCATCGACCGCCAAGGCTGCAATACTATTGACTAAGTAGACCTCCACTACTACTATGCCTCATATTGATCATGTTGTACTGCCACCAACGGATGCATCCATAAGTACTAGTGATCATCATGATCATGAGTAGGCTAGTCGACCATCGACTGTTGAGGCTACACCCATCTTTACTGAGTAGGCCGCATCCACTTGTACTAGTGTTATTGATGTTGTTATACTAGCACTAGTGTCTGATCCATGAAATTTATATTAGAGTTGTATATTTTTAAAATTATTCAGTTATCTATATATATATATGGTCCATGTATTTTATGTTCATGTTGTAGTTGTACTTAATTTTCATGTTGATGATCATCATGATGTGGCGCATATTGTTAGTCATGTTAGATATGTTCATTTAATGTTTAGCTTGCAGATAGATGTGTATATGTGATAGGCGCATGAGTTATTTGACATTATATTGAGATGTATATTCGATGTTTGTGTTGTGATGATGTTAATATATAATTTTAATTTGATGTTAATTGAATGTGTTTATTAGTCGAATATGATGTTTGTACGATGGTTATCATGATCGTGATGATGTTTATTAATTAATTTAATATTATTAAATGACCATCATATTTATTAAATATTATGTCGTGAATGTAATTGTAATTTAAATTCTAATTCTATGTAAAATTGTAAAATTGTATTTATATTTGTACTAATTGTAATTTTAAGTGTAATTGTATGTAAAATATTTATTAATGTAAAATTTTAATTGTAATTGTAGTATTTAATTTATTCTGAAATGATTCTAATTGTCTATATAAAAAATTGTAAAATTGTAATTGTAATTCTAATTGTATGTAAATTTCACAAATTGTAATTGTATTGTATGTAAAATATTTGTAAAATTGCAATTGTAATTGTAAATGTAATTCTATGTAAAATTGTAAACGTAATTGTATTTGTAACTGTAATTTTAATTTAATTGTCTATAAAATATTTGTAAAATTGTATTTGTAATTGTAAATGTAATTAGATGTCAAATTGTAAACGTAGTTGTATGTAAAATTAAAATTGTTTTCAAACAGCGATTTTTTCTTTCTGAAAAAAAAATAAAATTGTAATTCTAATTCTAATTGTAATTCATGTATGTGTAATTAATGTAAAATTGTAGTTGTAATTTTAATTGTAATTGTAATTGTAATTTTAATTAATGTAATTGTCTGTAAAATTTTAATTTGTAAAATTTTAATTCTATTAATGTGAAAATTTTAATTGTATTAATGTGAAATGATTTTATTAAAATATTTAAATTTGTAAATTTGAAAATAATTGTAAAATAACAAATCTAGAATAATACGAATTTTTGTAACACAAAGTTTAGAAAATAATGAAAATAAATTCATGTACTTTATAATTATCATTATTTTATTATGACCTTACATATATAAAGTTTAGAAAATAATGAAAATAAATTCATGTACTTTATAATTATCATTATTTTATTATGATCTTACATACAAAAAAAAAAAAAACTTTCAAAATTCCGGTGCGCTTATCATCCTAACAGGCCTTGGTGTGTCGTATTAATACAACGGACCAGTGCGTCACATTTCTGTGCACTGGAAATGAATAAACGAAAAAAAAAAATAAAAAAAATCAACTCTATTTTGTTTAAGTTAAAAAAAAAGCGGCAATTTAAAAAATGGGGGGCAAAATATTTTCGAAAATATAATTTGATAAAATAATTCTTTAAATACTAAACACTTTTCATTATTTCACTATTTTTGCTAAAAACTTTCAATCAGATTTTTGCGGGAGACAAACCTGGAGCAAGAGAGCACAAGGGCACTATGGATGGAGAAATACATTCGAACAGAAGTATTCAGACAATCAGAAACCAAAACTCTGGTGATTCAAGCCCTTTATCATGTAGAATTTCAAACCATTTCGTGATTAAATTTAATTCTTTTTTTTAAATTTTTTCTGTAGTTTTTTATTTTTTCCTGCAGTTTTATCCATTTTTACCCTAAACCCTTCATTTTTTTGATTTTCCCCTTTCATCACCATGTTTCTGTGATTTCAGAATTAGGGTTTTTCATTTTAGATTGACGTCCAACCCATGGGACGACTTGCATAGTCGGATCCCAATCCATTCGACCATTGCGTGAATTTTTGAAAAAATAGATTTTTCTTTATCGTTGCGCCCTGCATATGCCACCGCACCAGTGCTCTGTTTTATTACAGCGCACCGAGCAAGGTCTTTGTCGTAAAAAATTGAAACCATTTTTTAAATCCGTGCGCCAAATCTGAAATAGGGCATCGGTGCTCTCTTTAACTAGGAAAGCACCGTATGGTGTATTACACCATTTTTGCGGTGTGTTTATAATACCCCATGCACCATTAGGTCTATTATACTATTTTTGCGGCGTGTTTATAATACTGAATGCACCGTATGCTGTATTATACTGTTTTGCGGTGCGTTGTTAATATATCCATGCACCGGTGGCAGTGCAAATTTCATGAAAGGCGCATCGGTGTCTCGAGATTTATTTTCTACCTGAAAAGTTGAGAATTTATTTATAAATATATTAATGAATGATAAGTTACATGTTTCATATTGATAAAGAGATGAATGACAAGATATCAGGTAACAAAAATACTATTAACACATCAAGAAAAGCAAAAAAGGGCAAGTTCTTTGTAAATTCTTTATAAAAAATATTAATTTTGAACTATATGTAACTTTAACTAATATGTATTGTTTACTGTGTATCATGGAAAGCCACAAAATGACGAAGCTTGATATGATTATTTCTGATCTACAACCAGAAGAGTGTAAAAGTTTAATGGAAAAATTGCAAAAAGATGAATCAGGTGAATGAAACAATACTATCGATCCAATATGAGTTTCTTTTTTTAATTATCATTAATAATATACTTAAAATTATTAGATAACATGTGTGAAACAATCTGCTAATTCACATCTGTTTAATGTTCTACAAGGACCAACAGCTCAGAAAAGGAATGTTGTTCGAAGAAAAGAAAAAAAAATAGAACATGCAAATGAAAATGAATTGCTCCTTGGCCCATCTGGAGTGGTGCTGGAAGTTAATGAAAGGGGGAAAAAGTTTTACAAAAGTTTGAGGGATCTAGTGGAACAAATACAACAATGTGCTTCAAATGTAATATGTAATCATTGAATTTTTCGATCATTAGGTACAATAAATAAACAATTTAGCATTAGATATTAATTTTCAAGAATTTTCTTGCATAAAAGAAAAGAAAATGGAACCCATTCAGCACATAAAATAGGATGACAAGGAAGAAAATGGTTGATCTCTAAGTTTGTGAGTAATTGTTACTTCCTTATAACAACTTAACTAGATTTCATTTTTGTATTTTTTAAGTTGTTTTACAAAAATCATCATTGAATGTCTTCAAACATGTGCTAACATACAAAGAAGAGCCATCAGACGAATTAATTGAAATTAGGTTAAATATGGGTTGTCAGTATATGTTGGCATATCAGAATTTAATTGTGGAATTTGTAAGCATCTATCGATCTTTTTTTATTAGCTCCGTCTATAATTAATAGAATAAAAACATCTTTTATATTAAATATATGATTTGTTATGGGGTATAAAACTTGCAGGAAACAAAGTATGGAAATGCGCCAACAGATGCGATTTTGAAAGATGGCATGGTACATGGTTTTGAAAGAATGTGTATAGTTTATGAGTCAATTGTTGCTATGGTACGTCTTTTTTATTTTCGATTTACATTGATGTATATTATTTGATATTGGAATTTTCATTATTCTCACCAATGTATATACACTCATTTCATTTTATTTTTATGTTTTTAGATGGAAAGTGAATAAGAAGAAAACAATCAACGTCGTGAACACAAAATTCCTGAAAATAACCCGTCATGGAAGTAGCTCTAGCAGTAACAACAGTTCAAGCAAAGAATGATGATCACTATGTAATTTGGATATCAAAGCAAGGCATTTTATTTTTTTTAATATGTCTGTGAAATTAGACATTTTGTTTAATGTAATGGACATAGTGTCCTAATTGAAAGACAAAGGCATACGAATAATTGTCCCATTTTGTATGATAAAGACTGTCTTATTCCTATATATATATATATATATATTCATAAAATATGTTTTAATTTATTCTATTGCATTCTCCATTGTCATTCTCAAATGCACTAATAAAAATTTAATTTATATGAATATTGTTATAAGATTATATATATGTGTCGACTTTTGATGAATAATGAATTTTAAAAAACCACAATAATTCTGATATGATATAACAAATTAATCCAAGCAACACATTCAAATGCATTAATAAAAATGTAATTAATATGATATTGTTATAAGATGTGTCAAATTTTGATGAATAATGAATTTAAAACAATCACAATAATTGGACTATCAGAGGTGGATGTTTCTAAAAAAACAAAATGAAAACTGGTGCATTTATGTGTCTATACGCACCGGTGCGTTTATAATTCTATGGGCACTGCACTAATACTGATTCCAGTTATAAATATCGGTGCATTTGTGTGATGCTGCGCACAAGGGCGTTTATGTATCTATAAGCACCGGTGCATTTATAGATGCCATGTGCACCACACGAATACCGATACCAATTATAAATCTCGGTTCCTTTCTGTGATACAGAGCATTGGTTCCTCATAAATATACACGCATTGGTGCGCTTATATGACCTATGGGCACCGATCAAATCCCAGGACCAATTAGAATGGTCTCGTGCGTTGTATCACCAACACCAGGCCTGGTGCTGTTGTTTTCCTTAACAACCTCGTGCATTCTCCTTCGATCACCCCGATGTACTGTCTACTGATATGCATCAGTGCGTTAAAACCTGATAAGAGCACCGATGAAAAAATGTCCGTAATAACCTTTGGCCGCCCATTTTTTTTAGTTGTGTTGAATTTCCGTTAAAAGCTACGCCAAAACCTCCGTTACCAGAAACAGATGTGGTAGCATATGTTTTTTTAACAATTTTGGCCAATTTTATAACACTAAAATCCTCCTTTATAACCTCCGCTAGAGGGTCTTTTCCTTGTAGTGTTACAAGTGAACATGTAGATAAGGATAAATAACTAAGCTCTCAAATATCATTCGAAGTTTCATTTCATAAAATCCATATACAAACCCAAGATAAGGACTCAAGAAGAGAGAAAGAACCCACACTTGCAAAAAAGGACAAAAAGGGGGATGGTAATATTGCACCAAAAAAAATGGTGAAGGTAATAATGCCTCCTCCTCACCATCCTTTTCAGAAGTTATAAACATCCCTCCCTTTCTTTGAAAAGAACTAGGAAATACTACAAATAAAGAAAATTCAATTCCTAGAAATATTCAAGCTTATTCAATATATTGGGAGTGTGTTTTGATAATTATTTATCATGGTCTTTTCTTGTATAAATTTGGGTAAAGGGCCTAGAGATGTAATCATGGCTCCCATGAGTTAGCATGTGTTGTAAATTTTGTCAAATTTTGCAAGTGTTTTAGTGTATTTATGCATATATGCCTAATGATTTAGATATCAAAGAAATTAGAATTTTTGATCCATTGGGAATTTCAAGGAGTCATTTGTGTGATAGATAGCTAGAATAGCTCCCCTTTGTTGTAATTTCTACATCCAAAATGTATAAATTTATGAATATAATGCTATTATTCTATATTTTATAAAAATATCGTTTGGGTACATTTTGGGATACATAGGATTATCATTTCAGATAGGGACACAATATTTATTAGTGCATTTTGGAGAACATTGTAGGAGAACAAGAACATAACATTAAGTACAATGTCAACAATATTCCATCCATGAAACAAATGGGAAAACAAAAGTATTCAACAGGAAATTGGTGCAACTTTTGAGTAGTCATAATCAGAAGCCTATCAAGGAAAATGATGAAAATATAGTATATATACAACATTGTTATAATAGAGTAGTCAAGACTTCCACTAGTAAGTCTCCATTTGCAACTTTCTTTGGATACTTTCTACTTTCACCTTTTGATATTGAATATGTATAGAAATATGAGCGATGGAGGATCTCATAGGGGATTAATTAATAATAGAAAAAATTGTTGATAAGATTAGGAATATGCATTCACAAGTGTGGGATAAATTGAATAAATCATAAGAAAAAGACAAGGCTAGGCATGATCGACACAAAACAGAGAAGTCATTTAGAGTGAATGACAATATATCCTTACACTAGAACAATTAAACACAATAAGGTTGTAGTAAATTTTTGTAATGGTCACTTTGAGATAATAAGAATGGTGGGAGATAATGACTACAAAATTAAACTACCCCATACATGTGTATCTTTCATAATAGTGAATGTGGATAATCTTAAACTCTATGAGATTTCCACATTAGATTGGTAAGAGGGGTAGGTCCTACCTTTTATAAAACACTTAGCTCTAACCTTTGGAAGATTATGTTGTGAAGCTAGCTTCAAAAATAGAAGAAAAGAGATATCAATGCCTTAGAAATAAGCCACTTCGAGGGGGAAACCTCCAATACATTACATGAATGAACAATTCTTGGATGATACAAACTACAAAACATCCTTTATATATATAGGAGTCCATGGGGCCACAATGTAATCCTAGTGGGGCCACAATGTAATCCTAGCTGACCTAACAATAATAATTTAAGGGCACAATAATAACAATATGGGGGTTACAGGGGTACAATAATAACAATAAGGTGGTTACACTAACAACAATAAGGGATTCTACTAGTAATATAGGGACCTGACATGCCCCTCTCCTTCAAAAAAGTGTTTTCCTCAACGCTTGAGTAGCTCTCGGTGCTTATATATAAAATTCTCATCCTCCCATGTAGAATCTTCAGTGGGTAAGTTCTTCCACTTGATGAGATACTTTGAAATTGATCGATTTTGTAGCTGTCGAGTTCTTGTTTTTGTAACCGCTTTAGGTTCCAATATGATTTTTCCTTCCTCATCAAGTTCTGGAAATATTGTTTGAACTGGAAGATTTTCACCTATAACCTTCTTTAAGCATGAAACATGGAAAACTCGATGCACTCGTGAAGAAGCAGGAAGCTCCAATTTGTATGCCATAGTACCAATCTTTTGCAACACCTTGTAAGGACCATAGTACTTTGGCGATAATTTATTATCCTTCTTAGCTTTCTTGAGGGACATTTGTTTGTATGGATGTAGCCGTAAAAATACCCAGTCTCCTACATCAAAACTTATCTCACTGTGATGTTGATTTGCCTGTTGTTTCATTCGATTTTGTGCCAAATTCAGGTTATCCTTTAAGAGTTGGAGAACTTCTTGTTGATGCTCGATGTGATCTTCCACTGCTTGAACCTTATAATTTCCTCTTAAAGATGATGTGATGGATGGAGGATGATATCCATAAAGTGCTATAAATGGGGTCATTTTTGCTATAGTATGGAAGGAAGTGTTATACCACCATTCAGCGAGAGGCAACCACTTGACCCATTGTGTTTTTTTATCAGATACAAAACAACGAAGATATATTTCCAAACATTTATTTACTATCTCAGTTTGACCATCAGATTGAGGATGATAAGATGAGCTATGAGCTAATTGAGTACCCAAACAAGAAAATAACTCCGTCCAAAAATTTCCAGTAAAAATGGGATCTCTATCACTCACAATAACCCTTGGGTTTCCATGTATGTTTTGAATTGTGTCCATAAATGTAGTATCAACTATACTTGCTTTAAATGGATGAGATAATGCACAAAAATGTGCATACTTGGTAAGTCTATCAACTACCACCATGATGACACTCTTTCCTTCGGACTTAGGTAAACCTGTGATAAAATCCATTGAAATCTCCTCCAAACATTGACTTGGGATGGATAAAGGTTGTAAAAGTCCCGGGGTCTTAATTGTCTCAACTTTATTCTGTTGGAAAACCAAACATTCTACCACAAACTTTTGAATATTAGATTTAAGGCCATCCCAAAAAAATTCTTTCTTCACCTTATGGTAAGTTTTTAAAAATCCTGAGTGTCCTCCTAAAGGAGAAGTGTGCAATTCCAAAAGAATATTTTGTTTTAGTTCGGAATTATTACAAATATATAAGTGATATTTGTACCATAAAGAATCATTTTTCAAACTAAATGTATCAGATGTACTAGGATCTTGCTGCAAATTTCGACTGAGTTTCCATACTTCTTTATCCTTCTTCTATTCATCTCTTGCTTCGGTTATCCAATCTAGTTGGATAATAGAAATGGCACAAAGAAATGCTTCCACCTCTTAATTCTTTCTTGAGAGTACATCTGCAACAACATTAAGCTTCCCTTTTTTGTAGATTATTTCAAAGTCATAACCCAACATCTTTGTGACCCATTTTTGCTGCTCTTCTGAAGATAGTATTTGTTCCAAAAAGTGTTTAAGACTATCATGATCAGTTTTTACCTCGAAGTGTCTTCCCATTAGGTAAGTTCGCCATTTCTTTAGTGCATGTAGTATTGCTAACATTTCCTTCTCATAAATAGGTTTCTGTAAATACTTTCCTTTGATTGGACGACTTTCAAAAGCAATGGGTCTTCCTTCCTGCATTAAAACACCACCAATTCCATTTCCTGAGGCATCACATTCCACAATAAAGGTTTTTGTGAAGTCTGGCATAGCTAAGACCGGTGCTAGGCACATTGCCTCTTTAAGATGTTCAAAGGCCTTAGTTGCTTCATGAGTCCATGAAAATGCATCTTTCTTCAATAATGTTGTTAGAGGTGCTGCTATTCTCCCATAATTCTTAACAAACTTGCGATAATACCCTGTTAACCCAAGAAATCCTCGCAACTGCTTTATGGTTGTGGGGACTTTCCATTCCTTAATGGCTTTAGTTTTGTTAGGGTCTACCTTAACACCCTCGTGAGATACAATATGACCCAGATATTCCACCTCTTGTACTCCAAAGAAACATTTGGATGTTTTTTGCATATAATTGTTTCTCCTCCAATAGTTTGAGCACCCTGTCAACATGTTGAACATGATCCTTCCAAGACCTGCTGTAGATTAGTATATCATCAAAAAATACTAGCACAAATTTTCTAAGGAAGGGTTTGAAAATGGAATTCATCACCCCTTGAAATGTAGAAGGTGCATTGGTAAGGCCAAAAGGCATGACCAAAAATTCATAATGACCCTCATGAGTTCGAAATGTTGTTTTTGGAATATCTTCAGTCTTCATTCTAATTTGATGATATCCTGAATGAAGATCCAACTTGGTAAAATAAATTTCTCCAGGTAATTCATCCAATAATTCATCGATCACAGGAATGGGAAATTTATCTTTAATGGTGAGCTTATTGAGCTCCTTATAATCCGGACACATGCGCCATTATCCATCCTTCTTGTGTACCAATACTACAGGAGCAAAGAAAGAACTTTGACTAGGTTCAATTATACCCGCCTCTAACATTTCTGTAATCATACGTTCAATTTCGCTCTTTTGGACATAAGGATATCTATAAGGCTTGATGTTTAGAGGAGCACTTCCTCGAATCAAATGAATAGCATGATCATGATCATGAATATGTGGGAGTACTTTGGGAGTTTCAAACTCCTTGGAATGACTGTCCAATACTTGTTGGAGATCTGCAGAAATAGATGATTTTGATGTTGGAACTTCTAGTGAGCATAATTGTGCAATTACACCTCGTTGTTCTTTCTTTAGAAGCTTTGTCATGACATTAGAACTTATTATCTTTCCTGGATTCCCCGCAATACCCTATAATTCAACTTCCTTTCCTTCTAAAAAAAATTTCAAGAAAATTTCTTGAAAATTAAAAGCTACTCTCCCCAAATATTGTAACCAGTGTACTCCTAGTACAACATCAGCACCTCCCATAGGAATGGAAAGCATTGGAATATTCGATACATATTCCCCCATGGTTAGCTTGATATTATGGAATTTTCCAGAGCAATTTATAGTTCCTCCATTTGCAACCATCACTTGACATTCTGGTGCTGGGTATAGGAAACAATTCAATTCCTTGGCTACCTTACAATGAATAAAATTATGGGTACTACCTGAATCAATCAACACTATTACCTTTTTCTTATTGATATGTCCTTCTATCTTGAGAGTTTGAGGAGTGGTAATTCCTGCCAATGCATTACATGATATGGTCGGACTCATTTCTTCCTCTTCTAGGGTTGGTTCCTGGTGTATATCCTCTTCTCGTTCATTTTCTTCTTCCTCTTCACAATCTATGTAAAATAATTTCTTCTCAGCACACTTATGACCTTTAGTGTATTTGCTATCACAACTGTAGCAAAGCCCCTTTTCTCTTTTTTCTTCCAATTGTTGTGGTGTCAACCTTGTAGGTTGTGGAAATCTAGGCGTAGAAACACTTCCTTCTTTATAGAAGTGAGTGGTAGGCTTCCTTGTCGCCATAATTTTACATTCAATTTTTCTTGCCAACCTGAATGCCTTCTCCAATGAATCAGGTTCCAAAATGCGAACTTCATGTTGGATGCTATCCTTTAAAGTGCCTATGAAGAGATCAATCTTGTGTTCCTCTGGAATATCAGTTACCCTTATATTCAATTTTTGGAAGTCCTCAATGTGCTCCCCCACTAAGCCCTTTTGTTTGAGATTTATCAATTGGCTAAAGAAGGTGTTTCTCTTTGTATCCTCATAATGTGCTATCATTTCCTCCGTAAAAATTGACCAAGTGACAATTTTTTACGGGAGCAAAGCCATCGATACCATACAAATGTATTTTTTTCTAAATGTAAAGTTGCAATGCGTACCTTTTGTGTGTTTTGCACATTATGGAGATCAAAATATTGCTCCATCTGTAGTATCCATGTTATAGGATCCTTTCCATCAAACATCCTCATATCCATTTTTGGAATATGGTGGTTCTTCCCACCAACATTAGAGTTTATGAAGTCATGATTAACATTTATTTTGTTCTCATCATGAGTTTCCTCTACTATCTTTTCACCATTAGGAAACATTTCTTGTATCAACTTTTTTAAACCTTCCATGTCTACTTTTAGATCATTCTTCATGTTTTCCATTTTTTCTTTCATTTTTTCATCGATCTTAGCTTCCATGTCATCCATCTTAGATTCCATGCTAGCTTCCATGCCATCTATCTTAGATTCAATGCCCTTCTTCAAACCATCCATATTATTACCATCCATCTTCGCTTCCACGCCTTTCTTCAAAACTTCCATTTCATTTTTTGTTGCTCTTTGCGGGAGCAAAATTTGGTGCACTTGCTCTTGTAATTTTGATAGATCATGTTGCAATTCTTCATTTTCATGAGTCATAGTAGAGCCTTCTGAAGGCTTAATGGGTGTTGAATTATTTTTACGTGGAATTTTTAGAAACCAATACTGATATCTATTCTACAATATGCCCTTGGAATCAATTCAAATTGATTCTTCAAACAAGACTTATGCAATTTGGAAAAAAAATACACACTTTTTTCTTGCTTTTGAGGAGCTCCATATTGAAATTGGATTATCTCTGTGATTGCAGCTCTTCAATATCTCAAATTTGGTACTGAGGTAGCCTTCTGAATTATCTTTCGAATGCCATATGTCTGACTTGATTTGGATTATCCAAGGCAAAGTTATGTCCAATCTCCCACAATAACCTAATTATGGACTAGTTTAGTAGAGAGAACTTGTACGACTTTCCACATGTCATTATTTTGTCTTTTAGCTCTAAAATTGATAGCAAAGAAACTACAGTCCATGTAATTGCAACCAATTTTTATGGAACTCCAATCCGATGCTCAGAGAGAGAGTTATGAATATTTTCCCACGATCACCTCTTTGAGATGAAATTCAGGAGCCTGAAAAAGCACTACCTTCCACAGATCATATCTCTGAAAATATTGTGAACCAAGCTCTGAAATTTTGGGAGAGGTTTCCTCAGGATTTAAAATTCGCGCCCTAAAAATATCATATTCTGAACCTTTGTAGAAAAAATTTTATAGCGCAAATTCCACGATGACTTGTTTAGATTAAATTGAGGAGCCTTCAAAAAGCCCTAACTTCCATAGATCATATCTCCGAAAATATTTCGAACCAAGCTCTGAAAATTTGCGATGATGTTTCTCAAGATTTCGGCTTCGCACCCTAAACATTTCAGCGTCTGAAACTTCATAGAAAAAAATTTATGGCGAAAATTCAATGATGACCTGTTTGGAGCAGCGAAACCCTAAAATCCAAAGCTCCGATACCAAATGTTGTGAATCCAGCTCCAAAAATAGAAGAAAAGAGATATCAACGCCTTAGAAATAAGCCACTTCGAGGAGGAAACCTCCAATACATTACTTGAATGAACAATTATTGGATGATACAAATTACAAAACCTCCTTTCTATATATAGGAGTCCATGGAGCCACAATGTAATCCTAGTGGGGCTACAATGTAACCCTAGCCGACCTAACAATAATAATTTAAGGGCATAATAATAACAACATGGGGGTTACAGGGGTATAATAATAACAATAAGGGGGTTAGACTAACAAAAATAAGGGACTATACTAGTAATATAGGGACCTAATAGATTAGGTTGAAATAAAAACTTCAAGGAAAAGAAAAAGGGTAAACAATGAAAATTTTGACACAATTTTAACAAAATTGGGCTGCATTTTTTTGGAAATTCGGGCTACTCGTCAAGCCTCAATATTTTGGGTGCTTGATGGGTTTTTTATGGTGCTAAATACATTACCACCATAAGAAAATTATTCTAAAGCTCACACTATCAAATTTCTTTAAAGCATTCTCACCCAATTCCCGCAAGAAATTATCTCTCCTGGTAAAATTGTCATCTCATTAGAGAACACCTTTCGAATAATATTGATTCAACTTTTATAAAAATGGAATCTTAATTTATGCACTAATATTATTATCTCACTTTACCTTTTGAATATTGAAGTAGAAAATATATTGTTGGGATAATTGTTTTTCCATTAAGCCTTCTGAGGGATTTAATAAAAAAATGTTTATGTATTTGAAAATGAAATTTATGTTATTCAGAGATGCATGTCGAAGTTATATTTTTTAATTAAAAAATACACCACGACATCAATCATAACAAAGGCTTGAGAAAATTACTTTAATTAAAGTATAATTTGGTTATGTAAAATTATTAGAGCACAGATAGGGATACAGCTAAATAATAATTGCACAAAATCGCAAGAATTGAAAAGAAAATTGGAATAGAGAATGAATTTGATTACTAAATATTGGTTTGAGAATAAATACATAAAGAAACTAAGTTAATCTTAGGTTTGAATTCAATAAATAAGAATATTTAAAGCTAACTAAAGCTAATTGATCTCTCTGTTATGTTAATGTGCACATACACCACATGCAAGCACTAGAGTTAGCTAACTAAAGCCAAGTGCACACGACATGTAATTTCTCAGCTTAAATAGCTAATGACAAGTGCACACCATATGTAAGCACTCAGGTTAACTAAATAAACCCAGGTTCACATCACATACAAGAACTAGAGTTGAACTGGAACTAGTTAAGGCTAACTAGGTGCATGTGGACCAACACCCCGCCCTTAAGCATAACTTAAGTGAGTGTGATGAAAAATGAATGGGTATCGGCAAGAAGGCCATTTTACGTACCCTTTTACAATGAATTAAAATAAATAAAGAGGGAAATCCAATTGGGAAACCCCCCACCCCAATCAATATATAATGGAAAAAGTAGAGAAAAGACAAATGCTAGAGAACCATGTCCTCACCTCAAGACGATCTTGCATCAATTGAAAATTCTTCTCAGTGAATGTCTTGGTGAAAAAGTGAGAATTTCTCTCAGAAATGGGATAGTAATATAGATCTATGTTACCATCATAAATCAGCTCTCTAATGAATCACATGTGGATCTCAATATTTTTGGTTTTTTTTCCGCTGCATTGGATCTCTGCAAAACTTTAGCGTAATTTGATTATCACACCATATGAAAGTGGGACACTGGCCACTGATGCCAAGCTTAGAAAAAAAAAATTGTAGCTAAATGACCTGAATAGTGGCATTGACTGCTCCTTTGTACTTGCCCTCTCCTGATGTTAAAGCAGTGGAAGCCTGCTCTTGCTTGACCAACAAATTGGCCCATATCCCAAACTAAGTATATAACCGGAGGTGGACTTGTGATAAAGGTTGTTGCCAGCCCAATATGAATTTTTGAAGCCAATGAGATCCAAAGAAAAATTGGCTACATAATGAATCCCATAGGTGATTGTCCCCTACACATATTGAAAGGTCTACTTTGTAGCTTTCCAATGTAACTCATGTGGCTCTTGCATGTATCTAAAAACTACTCCTACGAAATATGAGATATCAGGATGAGAGTGAGTGATATAAAGAAGACTCCCCAAAATCTTGAGGTACAATGTACAATCAACCAATGGTGTGTCTTTTCCATTATCAAGCTTTATCCCTGATAAGAAAGGTGTGGATACTAGGTTGCAGTCACTCGTGTGAAATCATGCCAAAAGATGTCTATCATACATTCATTGAGAAATGGTAATATCATAAGCACTTTGATTGATCTCTAGTCTAAGGAAAACATTTAGCAGGCCCATATCTATCATAGAAACCCACTTATGTAATGAAATTTTAATCTTAGAAATGGAAGAAGTTGAATTACCTATTATCAAAAAATCATATATGTAGAGTACTATGATCAACAAGGAGTCCATTTATTTCAAAAAATAAACATTGGAATAATAGTTGGAGTGTAAAATATTTTTAGATAGCAAATAGGAATCCATATGTTCATACCACACTCTAGGTGACTACTTGAGGCCATATAGAGACATATTTCGTTTGCATACCAGAGATTAATTTTACATGTACCCCTAAGGTTGATCCATGTATATTTCTTCCTCAACATCACTGTGAAGAAAGGAAATATTCATATCCATATGATGCATCTCCCATCCTCAAATATTCTGATCTACAAATCAAATCTCTAAACAATTTCCAATTCATGATCTTGAATCCCGCAAAATATTTTTCATGCACCATCTCTAGACCATTGTAGCTCTATTACCATGTAAAATTATAATATAATGGATAC
Source organism: Pinus albicaulis (assembly GCA_034641835.2). Classification (NCBI taxonomy): domain Eukaryota; kingdom Viridiplantae; phylum Streptophyta; class Pinopsida; order Pinales; family Pinaceae; genus Pinus; species Pinus albicaulis. The sequence continues at coordinate 183,191,672 of CM076583.1, read as the reverse complement.
GGATGTAGCTGAAGAATAATTGCACAAACTTGAAATAATTGAAAATAAAATTGGAATAGAGAATGAATTTGATTACTCAATATTGGTTTTAGAATCAATACATAAAGCAATTAAGTTAAGATTAGTTGTACATGAAATAAATAAGGATAATTAAAGCTAACTGAAGCTAAGTGTGCTTTATGTTATGTAATGTGCACATGCACCACATGAAAGCACTATAGTTAACTAAATAAATCCAAGTGCACACCACATATAAGCACTCGAGTTCATTAACTAAATCAAGTGCACACCACATATAAGAACTGCAGTTGAACTGAAGCTAATTAAGACTAACTAGGTGTGTGTACATCAACAGGTTAAGTTAATGTTGTAACTGTTATAGAATTAATATTTAGTTAACAATCGGTTGCTGTAGAATTAGTTAGCACAATGGTTTACTGTTTTAAATTGTTTCTTAGTTGTATATATATCTCTCTCCTTTAATAAAACACAGTGTTTGTGCTCTCAGCAATTCATCCTTTCTTTCTTGCAGCTTGTTCCTCTTTGTCATGGTATCATAGCCTCCTAGTTCCTCCATTGTTTGGTGTTTTTGTGTTGAAGAGAGAGAAAGGACCTATTCGACCTGCGTTCGGCCCATCCCATTTCTCTGTGGATGATGTTGTCCCTGTGTGTGTGAAGAGGATGAGTTGTTCCTTTTATTTTTCGCTTTTTCAATTTTGTTGTTTTCATTCGCCTATGTGAATAAACAAAGCTCTTCCTGTGTGAAACCGTCGGGCCTTATCATGGCATGTTCAAACGGATCTTCTTATTATTTTGAGATCCTGTTGGAGATTGAGAAATTTCCGCACTATTCGGTTTACCCATTTTTTGTTACTAAAAAATTAGCTTCTCTCTCCCTCTCGTAAATTTTCCTAGAGCATTTGGTTTCTTCTTGGGCAAAGGCATTCGAACCCATTGTAGTTCTGCGAAGAAGAAGCACTACTAGAGCAGCTTAGTGTTGGACATTCGAAGGAGAAAATTTGTGCTGTGTTTGAACTATTAGAAATTTGTTGTCGTAGCTTTGCAGATTTGTTGTTGTTTCATTTGAGGATTTTACAGCCCTATGCTTCTCTTTAACCAATTTTGTAAGATTTGAGAACTGAGTTTCTTCTTGCCAGAGATGACTGCTAGGCTAGGAAAGGTCAGATGTTGTGAACATTGTCTGCTGGTTTTTGTTTACATTTACGAGAGTGTGTTGGGTTGAGGCTCTTTTTTTTCTACTTCTCGTTTAGGGGAAATAAAATTCCCTATTTTTTTTGAAGTTTTTAGAGAGCTGTTGTTTTTGAAGCTTTAAACTAGATTTTTTGATTGCTTTCAAAATCGCTTTGTCATGTCAGTTTGAAATTCCTACGTCGTTATTTAGTGGGAAAAATTATGATTTTTGGAGCCTTAAAATGCAAGCATTATCACAAGGTTTAGGTTGTTGGGAATTAGTATAATTTGGGTTCACAGAACCTGATGCAAATACAATTGCTGGAATGAGTGTTGCTCAAAGAAAACAATTTGACGAACATAAACAAAAATAAGGTAGAGAAAATTTGTGCATTTTAAATTTCTTAGATGACTCTATTTTTCCTAAAATCACTGCTGCTAAGAATGCTAAATCAATATGGGATATATTTAGGGTTGTTTATCAAGGAAATTATAAAGTAAAAATGGTAAAATTACAGACTCTAAGAAAAAAATTTAAAACACTTAAAATGGTTGAATCAGAAACAGTTGATCAGTTCATGAATAAAGTTATGGGTGTTGTTAATCAACTTTGAATGAATGGTGAAGAACTTGAAGCCCAAAGAATTTTTGAAAAAATTCTTAGATGTTTGCCTAAAAAATTTGACATGATAGTTACTGTTTTTGAGTCAAGAGAATTAAAAGAATTATCCGTGGAAGAATTAATTGGTTTTTTGTTGGCTCATGAAGCAAGAATTAATTTAGATGTTAGTACTTTAGAGAATTATTTCAAATCTAAAGCTTCTATGGATAGATGTAGACGCAAAGGTTTTCGTGGCATGAGAGGAAAAGGAAGAGGATAGTCTCAGTCTGATGATAGATCAAAGGTAATTCAAACACATTCAGAGCTGTATCAAGCTAATCATAGTTGTAAGTGGATAGAAAAATAAAAAATTCAATGTCACTACTACAAAAAATAAGGGCATTATACGTCTGAGTGTCAAAAATTACAGTATGTTTTAAGTAAAAACAAAGCCAATGTCACAAACACTCAATGTGAAACATCAGATGATTTATTTTTGGCATGCCAAGTGACTGTGCAGGTACCTACTAAAGATGTTTTGTTGGTAGAAAATGGTTGTAGTAATCATATGACTGGTCATAGTGATTTGTTTTCACATCTTGATACATATTTTAGTTCCTCTATTGGTTTGGGTGATGATCGCTAGGTTTAAGCTTCAGGAAAGGGCATTGTACCTGTCTTAACCAAACAAAATGTTGTGAAGAATATCTATGATGTTTATTATGTACCCAATTTCAAGCATAATTTCTTGAGTGATGGTCAGTTAGATGCACATGGTTATGATGTTAGATTTCACAACACTACTTGCATGATTTTTGATAAACATAAGTCTCTTGTTGCAAAGATTCCTATGACAAAGAACAAGTTGTATCAATTACAGTTGAAAAGTTAGAAGTTGTATGCACATAATGTTTCAACACCAACTGACTCTAACCTGTGGCATTTGTGATATGGTCATTTAGCTATCGAAAGTATGAGTTTGTTGAAAAGACAGACTATGGTGAAAGGGTTTCCTGCTTTGTTTGATCATATCTCTTCCTATATAAGTTGTATAGTGGGTAAACATAAGAGAGATAGTTTTGTTTCAGCCTTTAATAGAGCCAAAGAACAACTAGAGTTAGTGCATATAGATTTGTGTGGTCCAATGCAAGAAAAATCAGTTGTTGACAGTCTCTATTTTCTTACTTTCATTGACAATTTTAGCAGGAAAATTTGGGTGTATTTCATCAAATAAAAATCTGAAACATTTTCCAAGTTTAAGGAGTTCAAAGCCAAGGCTGAAAAATAGAGTGGCAAGTTTATTAAAGTTCTCAGGTCTAATAAAGGAGGTGAGTATGAATCTAACGAATTCATTGATTTTTGAAAATAACATGGTATTAAAAAACAAACGACAACCAATTGTACTCCGCAGTAGAATGGAGTCGCGGAAAGAAAGAATCAGAGAATTATGAATACAACACAAAGTTTTCTTAAAACACAAAATTTGTCTAAAGATTTATGGGCTGAATAAGTTGCATGTTCGGTATATATTTTGAATAAATCGCCAACTTCTAGTGTTCAAATTTTTATACCTGAAGAAGCATGGAGTGGAAAAAAGGTAACTGTTTCACACTTTCGAGTATTTCGTTGTATTTCTTTCGCTCATGTTCCAAAAAAATTAAGAAAGAAGATTGATGATAGGAGAAAAAAGTATATTTTTATAGGATATAGGATCAATCTAAGGCATAAAGATTGTTTAATACTATAACTAAGAAGTTTTTCATAAGTCGAGATGTTAAATTTATGGAAGTCAAGTCTTGGAATGAAATGGAGAATAATACTTTTGATAATCCTTTTATACAGTTAGACGAACATTAAGCACTTACAACAAGCACTCCAAGATTACAGGTTCAAGATAAAACCAGTAGTAGTTCATCATCTTTTGAGTCTGATTCTAATAATCCTAAAATTAGAAACTTAAGTGATATTTATGCACAAGACGATGTTAATGATATTGTAATTTTTTCATTTCTTTCATTTCACCCTACTTGTTTTGAAGTGGTTATAAAGGACAAAGAATGGGTAGATGCAATGAATAATGAAATTGATGCTATTGAAAGAAATCAAACTTGGGTTTTGGTTAATCTAACTGATGATAAAAATTATATAGGTGTCAAATGGGTTTTTAAAACAAAGTTAAATGAGAGAGGTGAAGTTGATAAGCACACAGCAAGATTAGTTTCCAAAGGTTTTTCACAGAAACCTCGCATAGATTATGGTGAAAATTTTTCACCTATAGCAAGAAGTGATATCGTTCGATTTGTATTAGCTATTCCAGCACAAAACAAGTGGCTATTTACCAAATGGATGTAAAGTATGCCTTTTTGAATGGTGTTTTGAATGAATAAGTGTATGTTGTTCAGCCACCTAGTTTTGAAATAAAAAATCAAGAATATAAGGTGTACAGGTTGAAGAAAGCATTGCATGGCTTGAAGAAATCTCCAAGAGCTTGTTACAGCTAAATAGAACATTACTTGTTGAATAATGGTTTCAGAAGGAGCGACCATGAGCCCAATTTGTATATCAAGAATGATCATCAAGGTAATCTCTTGATACTGTGTCTTTATGTTGATGATATAATCTATACAGGTAACATGCAGTTAGATGAATTTAAAGTTGCAATGAAAAATGAATTTTAAATGACAGATCTTGGATTAATGAGATACTTCTTAGGTATCGAAGTGAAACAAACATATGATGGTATGTTTATGAGTCAACATAAGTATGCTACTGACATTTTGAAAAAATTTAAGATGGACAGGTGTAAACTGGTGGATAGTCCTATTGAATTTGGTACAAAGTTAAGTAAATATGATGTGCGTACTATTGTTAATGCTACTTTGTATAAGAAAATTGCTGGTAGTATTATGTATATTACTTCTACTAGACCTGATATAGCATTTGGAGCTAGTTATATTTCCAGGTTTATGGAATATCCTAAAGAATTTCATTGGAAAGCTGGAAAAAGGGTGTTAAGATACATTGTAGGTACATCTACATATGGTTTATCGTATACTGCCTCTACATATAGTAAGCTTGTTGGTTATACAGATAGTGATTATGCAGGTTGTATTGATGATTGAAAAACATTTCTAGCTATGCTTTTCTATTTGGAAAAAATTTGGTCTCGTGGTCATCCAAAAAGCAACCCATAGTTGCGCTATCTTCAACAGAGGCCGAGTACGTTGCAGTGAATTCAACATCATGTCAAGAAGTGTGGCTAAAGAGACTTCTCTTTGAATTTGGATATACATCAAAAGAACTTATTTCAATCCTTTGTGACAACACTTCCACTATTTCCTTGTCGAAGAACAATGTCTTTCATAAAAAGAGCAAACATATGGAAACTTGTTTTCATTTTATTCTTGAACTCGTCAAGAATGGTGATATTTTTCTCAAATTTTGTGATTCCAAGGAACAATTAGTGAATATCTTCAACAAACCACTAGGAAAATTTAATTTTAAATTTCAATGTCAAAAGTTAGGCATAAAACATTGTAACCCTCAATATTAAGGGGGAATGTTAGAGAATCAATCTTTAGTTAAGAATCTGTTGCTATAGGATTAGTTAGTAGAATAGTTTCTTGATTTTAATTGTTTCTTAGTTGTATATATATCTCTCTCCTTCAATAAAACATAGTGGGTGTGCTCTCAGCAATTCACCCTTTCTTTCTTCTTGCTTCTTCCTCTTTGTTAGTAAGTGACTCTGTCATAGAATACAATGTATCTTCAGCCTAACCAGAACACGCAAAGAAATCTAGAATTTGCACACTCTATCGCTTCATGGGTGACTGTTATGATACCAATTCTTTAATAGAGTCAACAATTTTCATGACCGATATTATAGTGAGATCTTTCATAGTTAGGCTGCAATTTTCTTGAAGGAAATTCATATGATGAGAAGAAGCAGAAGGCTAGTGGAAGATCTTTAATTGCACAATTTGACACTGGAAGGGATGTCATACCCATTACTTTCCATGTACATTGATAGAAAACAATAAATGAAATTTTCTGGAAAGATTCCATTCACACCAATAACCTAAAAATAGATCAACAGAACTAGCGTTCAATGGAATTGCAATTTATTTACACACACTATAGTGGGAATTTAGAAAAATTTCACTTGTTTTATATAGTTTTAATGAATCCTACTTGTTGAGTCTCAATTTGGCCTATTTTTTGACACCTTTTCCAAGCCTTGCCTCCCCTATTTTTGAACTCCTTTCACCCCTAATTATGCTTAGTTCGGCTATATTGTTTATTTTTGGCTAAAAGGGTGCTATAATATTAAGGTATTTCATGTTGGGTGTGGGCCTGATTTTCATCCTGATTCAGAGATCCTTGTTTTAGTTGGATGTATACCCCAGGAAAATTGTACACCTCTGCAGCGGGGGTGACTTGTCCCCCCCGCGGGGTCTGAGGGAGCTGACCCCCCGACTGGGGGGTCTGGAGTCTAGTGGTCCCCCAGCGGGGGTTTTAGGGGCAACGCCCCCAAAGCTAAAAACAGATGTAAAATTGCCTTGTAAAATATTGGAATTTCTAGTCAATATGGGCCATTCATTAGGAAAATGATCTGACGGTAGAAGTTATGTTTAGTTTAGGTTTTTTTTCCCTAGAAGGAAACCCCTCACTTTTTATGAGGGTATTGTATTGCGGTTGTGTATTGTATGTGTATTCTCAAAGAGAGAAACAGATAGGGAGATTTTGAGAGAGAAAAAAGGATATTACATCAGATCTGTTGTAGGTTGCGTCTCTTCATTTTGCTGGATAATAGAAAGGAAGGACTCGTTGTTCAGGGTAGCCTAAAATGGGTGAACCATGTATATCTGTGTCTCTCTAGTTTTATGTGTTTTGTGTGCTTGTGTTTTCCGCATATTTTACGTGTTGCATTTGATTTGTAATATATAATTTTATAACAACTAGTATCAGAGTTGAAGGTCTATTTGGCTGATAAACTAGCAGGAAAGAAAGGTTCCTGGTTCGAGTGGGAGAAATGGCGAAAGATCGTAACTTTAGGGTCAAGAAATTTAATGGCCAAAACTTCCCGCTGTGGAAGATGCAGATGGAATATTATCTGTATCAGAAATATTTGTACCTACCATTGAGCGGAAAAAAAAAAGAAGCTGACGGCTATGAAAAACGCAGAATGGGATATTCATGATAGAAAGGATAGTACGGTTGTGCCTCATGGCATCGGTATCCTTCAATATTTTGAAGGAAACAACAACAAAATTTTTGATTAAGGCATTGGTGAAATTATATGAAAAACCCTCGACCTCAAACAAGGTATTTCTTATGAAAATTTTATTTAATATGAAGATGTCAGAAGGTGGATCTATTGTAGACCATTTAAATGATTTTAATACAATTACCAGTGAGTTAAGTTCTGTAGGGGTAAAATTTGATGATGAATTTAGGGCTCTTTTATTTCTGTGCTCATTGCCAGAAATCTGGAATGGTTTAGTTATGGCCATTAGTAAATTTGTCTTTGGATCTAGTACTTTAAATGTTGATGATGTTTTCAGTGCTATCCTTAGTGAGAAAATGCGACGAAAAAGCTCTAGTGAGACATCGGGTAATTCTTTGAGTGCAGAGTCTAGGGGAAGAAAAATGGAAAGAGGAAAGAGCCCATGATATCGTAGTAAATCAAGGAAAGGCAGACCCAAGTCTATATCGGGAATAGTGTGCTGTAAATGTAGAAGGAAAGGACACCTGAAGAAATATTGTAGATCTCGAAAGGGAAAAGAAGGAGACACACAACAAGAAAACAATCATGAAGCAGATGTGACACGTGATGTGTTGCAAGATGATTTAATTCTTTCTTTTGAAAGTGTTATTGATTCCTGGGTGCTAGATTCAGGGGCCTCATTCCATGCCACACCTAATAAGAAATATTCTCATGACTATGTTCAAGGATATTTTGGACAAGTCCATTTGGGTGATGATAAACCCTGTAAAATTGTTGGAATGGGTAAATTTCTTGTAAAAAAATAGAATGGAAACCAATGGCTATTAAATGAGGTAAGGCATGTTCCAGATTTGAAGAAAAATATGATTTCAACAGGACAATTAGGCGGTGAAGGTTGTGTGACAACTTTCATAGATAAAACTTGGAAGGTCACCAAAGGAGCCCTGGAAATAGAAAAAGGCGAAAAGGTCGGTACATTGTATTTATGAAATGGTATTTATAACTCTGTTAATGGTTTAAATTCCAAAGGAGAAGATGCAGCATTATGGCATCATAGGCTTGGACACATGAGTGAGAAGGGGATGAAGATTCTTCACTCAAGAAATTTGTTTCCAAGTTTGAAGAATGTTGATTTGGATTTATGTGAGAATTGTATTTATGGAAAACGGAAGAGAGCCAGATTTCTCAGAGTTGAGAAAGAAAAGAAGAGCGAAAAATTAGAGCTTGTGCATAAAGATGTATGAGGACCTGCCTAGGTATCATCTCTTGGTGGCTCTCGTTATTATGTTACTTTTATTGATGATGCAACTAGAAAAAAATGGATTTATTGTATTCAGAATAAATATGATGTATTTGATAATTTCAAGAAATGGTAAGCTTTGGTTGAGATTGAGACAGGAAAGAAGTTGAAGTGTCTCAGATCAGATAATGGAGGTGAATATTACAGCAAAGAGTTTGATAGATATTGTTCAGAGCATGGAATTCACAGAGAGAAGACAGTTCCAAGAACACCACAAGAAAATGGTGTGTTAAAAATAATGAGCAAAAAAATCATGGAGCATGCAAGGTGCATGAGATTGCATGCAATATTTCATTTACAATTTTGGATAGATGCTATACATACTGTTGTTTATCTAATAAATATAGGGCCTTCAAGTTCCTTCGATAGTGGTATTCCAGAGGAAGCATGGATAGGTAAAAAGGTAAACTACTCTCTTTTAAAGCCTTTTGGTTGTGAGGCCTTTTTCCATATTAATAAAGAAAACAGAACAAATCTTGAGGAAAAATCAAAGAAATGTACCTTTATTAGATATGGTGTTAATGATTTTTGGGTGAAATCCCGAATTTGGGAAACACTTTTTTTCGAAGGGCTAGAATTTGGGTGAAATTTTTAATTTTTCATCCGAGAAAATAGTCAACTCTATTTCCCGACAAAGAGTTTTAAAAACTCTTGTCCGAGATATTTTTTAATGTTTTGGCCGAAAGTTTGATTCGGCTTGACTGGAGTTAAAATTCTCTCAGATGAGAGTTAAGTATTTTCTCATCCAAGAGTTGTGTTGACATAAACTCTCGGGAAGACTCCTGGACGAGAGTTAAAAAAACTCTCAGGCGAGAGTTTTTTAACTCTCGTCTGAAAGTTTTTTTAACTCTTTTCTGAGAGTTTTTTTAACTCTTGTCTGAGAGTTTTTTTAACTCTCCTCTGAGAGTTTTATTCTTATAATAAAACCCCAAATTTCTTAACTCGCCCATCATTCTGCACTGTCTTTTACATTTTCACGCTATCGTTTTCGCATTTTCTTGGACTAGAGCTGTCGCTGCTGAGCCATCGTTATCATCAAGCGAGGTAAGCTTCTTCATCTAGCCATTGAATATTTATTTTTCAGCAGAAAAAATGTGGTATTAGATATATAAAATAGTACTTGGCACCTTCACCCCATGAGCGGATTAATCGTTTTCACAATTTTCCTCTGTAATCATTAAACATAATTTGTTAACACCACATGCAGCAGTAGCTCGATATAGTTAAGCATGATTAAAAATGTGTTGACTTTCATATAAACCCCATCCGGTGGAGTCTTTTATATTTATATTAGAGAATTTGGGGAGGGCGAGATCAATTATATTAGGGGATCAAATCTATCCTTATCTTAGGGCGAGAGCATCATTTATTTGCAAGCCAAACGTCATCTTCAGGGTCTGAACCAAGAATTATAAAAGGGTCCGAGCTTGATTGCATAGCTAGAGTAATAAGGTTAAATTCATCCTTTCTCATTTGAAGGTCAAGGTTCATTTCTTCATGGAGGTTTTAATTGCAGAGACCGAAACTATCCTTGGTAGGATGAGTTTTTTACTGTAGGAGACGAATTCTAGGAATTTCATCATTCAAGGGTCAAATTCCAGATCCATTTTGGAGTGAGTTACTCAATATATAAATAGGCCAAATCCACCTTTATATTATTTCTGGAGCTGAGTTTCATCTACAAATTAGAGAAACTGAGGATTTCAGGCTTATCACTGTAGGGAGCATTATTATAATTAGAGATAAAATTGAATTCATGAAGTTGTTCTAGGTTCTCCAATCTCATTTAAATATTGTAATCCTCTCAAAGAAGCTAATACAATCATTATTTTCCTCTCATATTCAGTGTACATGGCACCTTCACCCCATGAGCAATTTAATCAATTTCACAATTTGCCTCTGTAATCATTAAACATAATTTGTTGACACCACATGCAGCAGTAGCTCGATATGGATATAAACATGATAAAAAATGTGTTGCCTTGCATATAAAACCCATAGTCACAACATCATAATATACCAGTTTCAAAACTGTTGAAAGGTCTCCTGAGCCAAAAAAGGAAAACCCCGTCTGGTGTGACCCTTTTGAAGATTGTAATAAAAAATTAAACCCCAGAAGATATAGTGAATGGAGAATATTTTGTGATTATCGATCATTATTAGTCTGAAATATTTGCAAGGGTCTTTCACATGGATCAGGGCGATCTTGTTTATCTAGCATGGGGTAAATACAGGAGTCTTTTATATTTAGATTAGGTCCTCTCACTCACTATGGAAGGTTACTCAATGGATCTTTATATTTATCTACAATGAAATTTGATGACTCTGTTTTGAGGCTCGATGATTTTGGTTGAATGGATTTTTTTTAGGCTTGACAACCAGCCCCTTTTGTGCAATACTTTGTCCACTTAATTTTATCAATACTTTGTCCACTTATTTGTATCAAGTTTTCCATAGTTCACAGTACTAGGGAATACTAAGAAACCTCTAACAAGCCTCCAAATTCACTATAATTAGGTCACTTAACATTATTGTTTAAACATATACAAGGTCAGGCCATATCTTCTAACAAATAATTGAAATAGAATACAATTACTTACCCTTGAGGATGTTAACTTTTGCTCATGAAAGCTTGGCCCTTTGCACACTTTTAATCTCTAAATATTCAGCCTCGGTTAGGTCTTCTTGTAGCTAATGCTACAACTCCAATTCTAGCTTACAAACCACTTGCAAACAGACCTTATCTTCCACGTTGTTTTACTAGAAAATTTGGCCCTTAGACATAGGTTTGTTCCAGCATTGAATGACCTCAGATCTGATCCAATTTAGGGCTATACCCTCTGGCAACCAACTCAGAATATGTAGCCCTATTCCCAAGAAAAATTAGCCCTCGTGCATGCACAGAATCATCCACCAACTCAACTTGTTGCCTGCCTTGATTTGGTGCTCCAATACATGCCTTACAGCCCTCCAAATAGGTTACCATAGGGGCTCAACCTTACCTCCAAGACATAGAAAGTATGCATCCTATTCATAGAGATTATGTTGCCAAATATGCCCAGAAATACTCCAAACAATATTGGCTAGCCTCCTTCCCTACTCGGCCAATCAGATCATACACCATAGACACCGATACTCTCCTTTTTCCACTTCGGTTAGGGCTCTCAATCCTGCGGCTAACTGAGAAGCCAATTTTAACTTTTTTCTGATGCAATTAATATGATTTAAATGAGCTCCAAGGAATTATATTCATATAAATAGATGGAGGAATCAAGGGGTTCCCTTTGGTGTCAATGTGACCCTTCATTTGTGAGGTTGACTTTGACGAAAAGCCTCTTTTAATTTTCCCTTGAGAATATTTAAATATATTCACCTTGATGATTGCTCACCCAAATAGATTTTATTCCACATTAAATGATAGGAGGAATACGAAGTCTATTTGAACACATTAATAATAATAATTTTCCTTTATCCAAATAAATTCTCTTTAGGTCAAGATGGTTTCTCCTTAGGGTAGTTTGGCTTCTCTTGGGGGAGTTCATCCTAAAGCTACTCCAAATTTCAACACTCCCTCTCAAAATTGATTGGGATTAAAGAAAATTTCCCAGAAATGGCTATCCAACACCCCTTAAACAATAACAATATTTACCAAATCCTTCAAAACCTATAGTATGTGAAAGTATAATGGCTCAAGGTTTGGGATAAACATAAAACAACATTGGGTGGTGGACCACCATGGCCCTTGGGGGTTAGGCCTTAATCATCCAGAACAATTTTAGGGATAACAATAATTGGTTCCCATTTATGATTGGTAGCTCCAATATGCTTATTGGCTTTTGGTATGGTGAGACCAATTTTTTGAAAACCACAACCAAAATCAACTAGTTAAGGGTCCTACCAAACCAAAACAAGAAAGTGGTCCATATAGACTAGTATTTGAACAAATTTACTAAAAACAACATAAAATATTAAAAAAATAATTAAAAAATACATATTCATGGACTTCAATGTAAATCCAAATAATTAGACACCAAATATGCAAAGTTTAGGTAGTTGGAATGCATGGAGTTTGTAGTGTGGTTGGGTTTTTCTCCACCCAAATTCTTACCAACAACAACATAGTTAAAGGCATTATCAGTGATAACCTAAAAAATATTCTCCATGCCCAGTTTCAGGACAATCACATTTCATAGCTGAAATAACAAGTTTTCATATTAATCCCAGTTAGATGCATTTATTGATCTAAAAAACAAGGATCCTTGTGTGAAAAGAAAAAAGGAAATTAATCACGGTAAGAGACTTTCCATCATTCCATCCATTTGAGAAAAAATCTCCCTTTTTTCCCCATGATTTTTCAATCTCTATAAACTAGTCATTTATGGATTAAACATTACTTTTTTTTTTAATATATAAAAATGGCCTTTGAAGCTCTTACTAACAACAACTATGAACTCTAGAGTAGATTGATAATAAGTTGAGTAGGAACTATTGAAGGGGATATCTTCAACATACCACAATTTGGCCATGTACTCATAAGCATATTCTTTATACTTATTCCAATGGTTTCAATGGTGGGCTGAGTGCAACTAGTAGTGGTGGAGGAAGGTGGAATAAAACCAAAAATACTCTCTCGTTTGTGGAATTGAAAGTGAAATTGTGGGATGATTTTCATGAATGGGAGAAAAATGTCTAAAGTGTTCCCTAACAATTATAGAGTTAGAGGAGGAACCTTGAAAAATTATGGCTACATTTCTATATAATCTCTCTCCTTTTCTCTATCTTAGCTTGCATCTCTTTCTGGTTGACCTTTTTCTGATTTATATTTCTCAATAAGGGTTTTCATTTCCTTTATAATTTCTAGATTCTCCATAGTAAACCTCATCATGGTTTAATTTTCCCTCGAATACTAACTAAGTGTTATTCCATACTAAAAATCCTAGCATTGGGTGGTCGGTCATCCTATTCCTTTGGGGTTAGGCCCCAACCATCCATGCCAAGTTTAAGACTAACAAATATAGGATTTCATCCATTATTAGTAGGTTCAAGAGTATTTTTGACACTTGGTATATTGATACCCTGTTTTGAAAATTAGAACCCGAATCAACCAGGTGAGGGTCTAATGAAACTAGAATAAAAAAACAGGAGTTCCTGCCATGCTTAGATCAAGATGCTACATTGTTTCCAACAGAAATTAATTCTTTATTCATAATTTTGCGCAATTTTTTCTTTAATCTTCTTTTCTTACTCCTATTGAGATTGTCCCTTTAGGACCATCTTTCTTATAATTTCTTCAACTTCCCTTTTTCCTTCTACAAATGTTTGAGTCTTTTATCCTTCAACGTTTTTTCCCTTGATTTGTCTTTTTCCACCTAGTATAGAGACCACTAGTTGAATGAGGTAATTTTTCTTGTCTATTTGTTACATTTTCCATCTTATCATATTTTCCATATCTCACAGTTAAGATCTTATGAAGATATCCCTTCATTCTTTGATACCTAAATTTTGTATAAATCTGGTCTAAGTGACATTTAACCTTACTTTCTTCGAGGACTGTGACTATTCTCCTCATGCAAGGAATCTTGGTAACCCAACCAGCTTATAGATGTCCCGCAAAAAAAAAGGTATTTAAAAAAAATTGATTATAGAATGAAAGATACTTACTTGATAAGTGAAGATAAAGTCTTCATCTTGATTTCTTCGATGGTGGAGAAAAGATGTGTTAGTGATTTCTCTTTGAATGATATTATTCATGGGTAAGGATTAGATCTTTGTTGTAATGATGATAAAGCCTTCTTTTCTGCACTGTTCTATACCAATCCTTAGAAAGCTCGGTTCCTAGTACTTAGATAATATCCTTCCTTGACCAAGTCTGAGATCTTGTATAATGATGCTGCTCTTTTATCCACCTTATGATGATCTTCTCTTTTCTGCACTACTTTGCATCAGGACATGACGTGGCAGATTGAACCCAAAACTTCCTTGATTGCAGCATGCTGCATTTTGACACCAGAACATGTTCATGTACAAGGATATCATTTTAGCAACATCAAGACCACAGTGATACATCATTATACTGTGACCTCTATATAACACCAAAACATAGTCCCTTGACCTTCATCTGATCTTCCATTTTACATTGATGATTATGGAGAATGGCACCATACATTTAAATCGAGACATCATCTCCTAAAACATCGAAACACTGAACTGTGGCATCATCCGAATTGCATCTACTATAATTGGTACTTGAACTGAGCCATTGTATTGTTGTAAACTTATTATTGAGTAGAACTATAAACTAGCACCGAACCACTGTCCCTGAGATTTTCTCCGAACCTGTAATATGATCCTTTCTCGACCTCCTAAAATTTTGACCTTAACCCAGAAGATAATCCGAAAATATCAGAGGAAGAAGATAATCCGAAAATCTCAAAAGAATATTTGAACTTGATTCACTGTAATTCAGTTCGAAAATCTCAAACCAAGATGAACTATGTCCATGTATTTTTTGCACAGTCCAGTGGGCTATTTCTGTTGAGAATTTGTATCACTGAATTTGTGTCGAACTTTTTCTTTGTGAAAGAACAAAATTTCTTCTCACTGAATTTGATCCCAGATAGTAACTTTTCTCTAATCTCAATATATTCTTTCCTATAAGGTGATCATTTTTTGCCATAGCTCTGAAACCATGTTGAGAATCTGGAGGGGTTATAAATTATCTTCTTCATAATTACTTGTAAGCTTGTTTGCTTATGTATTATTCTTAATTAATCCTTCATCAAGTCAATTACCAAAGTGTCCAGGACACAAATGATTTAAGCAGAAGTAATACTTTTATTATAGGAAGGTAAATCACAAATTTACCTTCCTTTCATTAGACTTCATAATTCATCACAACCCTTGTGATATCTGCATTGTAACCTTGTATGTATCCGCATTGTATTCTTCTCAAACTAGCTTCATCAATCCATAGTCTATACCTTCAGCATATGCCTTCAGTTACTTCTATTTCAGGTGAATCCACATCCCTTTTAGCTGCTTTTCCATCTCAGATAAATCTGCAAACTCTATCTTGGTTGACCGAAAAATTTCCTCCTCAAATGAGCCGCAGAGAGGTTATTTATATAGACAATATAATTGTATTTTAGGCCGACCAGTCGGCACAATAGGGAGCTGAATTTATGGTTAATTATAGGCCAACATGAAGAATAGATATTTCAGTGTTTATAAGATTATCTTTGTGCATCTTTTGGGAGTCTCCTCTTCACAATATTTTTCCAAGATCTTGGAGTATATTTGTTGACCAGATCCTTCATGATCATGACTCTTAAATACATCTTATTATTTTGACTTCTTCTTTACATAAGAATATAATTACATAGTCAACATGAAGACTAAACTAGTTATACTTTTCAATATGCCATTGCATTCACACATACATATTATAACACAGAAAACATAAAATGATAAGATCAATATCAATAAAAACATATGAGCGAGCATTTTTATCAATGAACATACACGAAAATCTGGTTTAATCATCCATAGTTAGAGAGAAGCCATGTTGAGCAGAGGAACATTGGTTACATCCTTATATGGCATGTAACCTCGGTCCCATAACTTGGTGAGTTACTGTAGCCTTGACCTGTTTCCATGTATGTTTTTGTAAACTTGGCTAGCGTTCATATGCTAATGTCCATAGCTTGCTCCACTGTCGATTGATAAGTTTTCTAATTTGTTTATGAGGGGCAGAAATTTGATTTGATACTATAGTAACAATGGCATCAGGTGAGCCCTATAGAGACCCCTCCATGAGAGGAGGATTATCAGGTACATTGGTTGTTTAGTTATGTCATGTTTTCAAGTAGGTTATATTCATTGTTCATTGTGAAAATTTGATTAATGTGAAATTTGTTTGTCCTGCATAGGTGGACACACTCATATGAATCATGCGCTCCGACAGGAAATCGATCAAGAGGAGCCCCATAGACCTATTCCCATTCACCCCCAATTTCATAGAGCCCATTTTGAGGATTATATTATACATGGTATAGGTACACATTAGATCAATTGCTAGTTAAAATGTTCAATTTTATGTTATATTCAATGTTGAAAGGTGAATTTGTTTTTTCAAATGACATGTGTTTAATGTGAAAACATTATGCTCCATAGGTGCAAATGTAGGAGTTGGGGTTGGCCCTATTGCTGGTGAGGGGCAAAGGAGAACAATGTATCAACCTGTGGCATTCATCCCACACTTGGATACTTATCCTCCAAGTAAAATCTAAAGGAAAATTTATTGTTTGATGTATGTTTAATGTGAAACTTATTGTGTGTCTCATGTACTTGTGTTATAAAAAAATTTAATTTTTTGTATAGTGGGTGTTAGAGATGTTCATTCCTCGGAAGGGAACCATCCTAGTATGAGAGAAGAGGAAGAGATAGTTTTTCCACCAGGTATTTTCAAATGACCAGACAAGTTTTTTAAATACAAATTTTTCTTATAAATTATTTAATTTTTAATATTTGCAATAATTTAACATGTTACAAGTGGTGGTGGTCGCCCTCCTAGTGGTAGAGGTCGTAGGGTTCATAAGTTTGCTCGAAATCCAAGCTATGATCCCCATTACACCCATCCTGGTGATATTCCTGAGCAGATGCCTTGGGAAGATACCATATCCTTACTTACTATTGATGGGATGATGGAGCATTCCAGGAGATTGCGCAATGAATTCTAAAGTTGCAATCTCTTTGCCCTTAGTTGAAATTATCTCCAAATTGTTTTGCACAATTTGGAGAGTTTTATAGAGACTTATCGTGTGGTTGGACCATCGACCCATTTTTCTTTTGACATGATGCATAGGAGGAGAGCATCAGTGATTGGTATCCACTCCTACAATGAAGTTAAAAGTAGGGTCACTAAAGAAATGGCCTTGTCACTATTTGAATTGTGACCTGAAGACAAAAAACGTCTGAAGATTGCAAGATTCAATGATCCCAATATTGCACCTTATATTTATGAGAAGTTCCTATATGCATACAGAAAGTTCCCAAATAATGATGAGGTGTCGCAATATTTTCTTAAGATGTTGTTTGCTCAATTCCGAGAGCACATGGACCCTAACTATACCGATACTGGGTCCAAATTCTATGAAGCTGGAAAAGGTCGTACATATGAATGACCTGATACTATGCGAGATGTTGGGTTTAGGCCTCCAGCACCTCGTTTAGCACTTCGACCACCTAGGGTAGTGTTAAAACTGGAAAATAGTACAACAGAAGATGACATCAATTAATGTCGAGCCCAAGGATTTACACGATAGGAATACATTATGGAATCAAGAAGTATTTAAAATCTATAAGGTTTTGAGAAAATCAGATTTGAACTAGTCATAAATGCTCAAATGCGCGCTTTTTCCTTCAAGAAGAGCACCTTTTGTGTGCCTTTTTTCCCGATAAGCGCGCATTCCAGGAAATGGAAAAAAATCACTTTCCGAGACCACAACAAGCAAAGCAAAGTTACTCCTTTTGTGAAAGCCACCTAAGGATAGCCACCAGCGCCTCCTTAGGCATTATGTGAGCACACAAAAGAATATTTGAGCACACAATGGAATCACACCTCTCCCTTGGGTCACCATCCATCACGTACCAAGGGAACATTGTTACCGATGAAATAGGTAACCACACTGTTACCTACTTTTTTTTGGTAGCATAAAAAGCACCCGATTTTGAAAAGTGGTGATGCAGAATCGCCTTTTTTTTTTTAGCACATTTTTGACACTCTAATATTTTTATTTATGAAGTATGAATATTTGTTTTAAAATGTTAGTGATTTTCATGCTAATTTTGAAACGTATTGATGTAGCATCAACCTTTTTTCTTAAAGCGGTGATTTTCATGCTAATTTTGAAATGTATTGATGCAGCATCAACCTTTTTTTTTTAGAGTGGTGATTTTCATGTTGGTAATAAAACACAAAACTTAGATAAAAAAATATAGATAAAAACAATAAAAAAAAACAAAAAAAAATGTAAAAAAAACAAAATTAACTAGTAAAAATAAAAATTTAAACAAAAAAAATAATAATAATTCAAAAATTATATCAAAAGAAATGACAAAATTTGAAAGAAAAACACATAATTTAAAGAAAAAACAAAAATTAACCAAAAAAAAAAAAAAAAAAAAACATCAAAAACAATTTTTTCTAAGTTATTAAAAAAATCCATATATTTAAAAAAAAAAATTAAATAGAAAATTTAAAAACAATTTAAATTACAAAATTAAAATTTAGATAAAAAAAATAAAATACAAAAAAGAAAAAATTAAATTTAAAAAATAAATTAAAAAAATAATAATAATAAGAAAACAAAAATTCAAATTTTAAAATTAAAAAAAAAAACAAATTAAAAAATAAAAAATAAAATTAAAATTGAAAAATAAAATTAAAATAAAATAATTATAATAAAAAAAACTATCATTAAAAAACAAAAAAAATGAAAAAAACCACGTGCAAATAATTAAAAAACAAATATCCATAAATTTACTGGTTTTTTTTAAATGAAACAATTTATAAATTTTAAAAATGAAAAACCAAATAAACTAAAAAATTAAAAAAAAAAAAAAAATTTAATTAAAATTTAATAAATTTAATGAATAAATTTTAAATTTTAAAAAATAATTAATCTAAAATATTAAATTTAAAAACAAAATTAAAAAAAAAAAAACAAAAAAAATTAAAACAAATTAAATTTAAAATAAAAAAGTTGAATTAAAAAAATAAATAAATAAATAAATTTTTTGAATTTAAAAAAAAAAAAAAAATTAAAAAGAATTTTTGATCGTGGTGGCGCCACCAGTCGGCCTCCCGCCCAGGTGACGACGGAGGCCGCCCGTTGGGTGGGCGGGGAGGCCGCATGCAACCCCCCACTCGCCCAGCGGCCGGCCTCCGTTGCCACCTGGGCGGGAGGCCGATTCCGGTAATCGCCCTCCCGTTGCGGGAGGCCGATTCTGGGAATCGCCTTGAGGCCGATTCTTGGAATCGCCTTGAGGCCGATTCTTGGAATCGGCTTCCCGCGGCGGGAGGGTGATTCCCGGAATCGGCCTCTCGCCGCGGGAGGGCAATTCCTAGAATCGGCCTCAGGCGATTCCCGCAATCGGCCTCCCGCCTAGTGGCCGGCCTCCACTGTCACCTGGGCGGGAGGCCGATTGGCGACGCCACCACGATCAAAAAATTCTTTTTTTTTAATTTTTTTAATTTTTAATATATATATATATATATATATATATATATATATATATATATATATAATTTGATTTTTTTTTTAATTTTTTTTTTTAATTCAAAAAATTTAAAATTATTTTTTTCAATTTAATTTTTATATTTGAAATTTAATTTGTTTTAATTTATTTTAATTTTTCTTTTCTTTTTTTTGTTTTTAATTTTTTTTTTTTTTTTTTGTAAATTTTGTTAATAATTTTTATTAAAATTTGTATTTTTTTTTGTATTTAATTGATTTTTTTTTTTTTTTTATTAAATTTTATGTTTAGTTTTTTCATTTAATTTTTTAAAATTTAGTAAATTTTGTATATTTTTTTAATTATTTGAATTTAATATTGTATTTTTTATTTTTTATTATTATTTTTTTAATTACATAAAACTTTTATATTTTTTTAATTTCAATTAAAATTGTGTATTTAAAATTAGATTTTTTTTGGTTAAACTTAATATTTTCAAATTAATTTGTTTTTTATTTTATTTCTTATTTAATATATTTTTTTCAATTTTTCAATTTTAATTGATTTTTAAAGTTTTTTAACTTTTTATTTTAACATAGTTTTTTTTTCTTTATATTTAAAATTTAATTTTTATTTCAAAATTTATTTGTTTATTCATTTATTTATTAAAATTTAATCTATATATTTTCTTAATTTAATTTGTTATTTTAATATTAACCATTTTTTTTTAATTTAATAAAATCTTTAAAATCTTTTTTTTTTAATATATATTTTTTAGAATTTAATATTTTTATTGTATTTTTTTTCATTTTTTTTTAATTAATATTTCATTTTTTTACTTTTTATTTCAATAATGTTTTTTGCTTTTTGCTTTTTTTGTTTTTTTGTTTGTTTTTTTTTTTTTTTAATAATTTTTATTTTAAAGTTTTAAATTTATTAAAATTTAATATGTTTCTTTAAATTTATTTTTTTATTTTAAAATTAATTAATTTCTTTTTTTTTTAATAAACATTTCCTTTTTCTTTTTTAAATTTAATTTCTATATTTAATTTTTTATAATTTCTTTCTTTTTTTAACTTGTTTTTCTTTTTAATTTAATATTTTTATTTTGTTTTTATTTTTATTTTTTTATTTCTATATATTTTGAAATTTTATTCTTTAAATTTTTATTTTTTATTTTTTATTCTTTATTTTTTTCTTAAATTTTAGGTTTTTTAATGTTTGAATTAAAATTTTTATTTTGTTTTTATTTTTATTTTTTTATTCCTATATATTTTTAAATTTTAAGCTTTAAAATGTTTTTATTTTTTAAATTTATTTTTTTTCTTAAATTTTAGGTTTTTTTTAATGTTTGAATTTTAAAAATTAAAAAATATTTTTTTATGTTTTTAAAAATTTCAAAAATATGATAATTTTTTTTTTTTTGTTATTCCAGCGTCAACTGGTTTTGTTTTGAGGGTGTTTTTTCAATCCTTTTTTCAAGAAACAATTTTGTTTTTAGCATAATTTTATAAAATGTTGAAATTTGACCTTTAAAAAAAACCAAGTGCGTTCTAGAATACACTTTTTTTTGTTTTTGGGGTGTTTTTTCATGTTTTTTGAGTCTTTTTGGGCTAGAGTTCCCGTTTTGAGGTCAGGTTACCTATTTAATTAGTAACAGTGTTAGGGAGGGAAGGAGGATTTGAAGCTCACATATATAAACCCACCAAGAGATGAACAAATGGTGATCACAAGGTTATGCTGGCCAAAGTTGCCCAAGCAACACCATCATTGTGTGTGACCCGGAGATGGAGCTATAGAGGACTCGGTAGTTGGCCACCCAAAATCTTATTCCATCACATCAGAGAGAGAGAGTGAGATTTCATTAGAGGCAGAGCTTGGAAGGCAACATCCTTGCATTAGGACCTAGAGCCATTGCCTAGGTGCCCTCTGGCAAGTGGGTAAAATTTCTTCTCCATTTCAAACGTTTAATAAGAAGAGACCATCGAGCCATCGTTTGCATTATTATCGTTGGAACTCTCTATATAGCTTCTATATATTTGTGTTTTTAGTTTTAGTTTAATCAGAGCATACTTCAGGATATTATTTCCATTAAGTTTTATGCTTTTGAGCTCCCCCCACTTTCTGCCTGTTACCAATAGTTTAGAGAGTAGACCACACTTCATAAGCTCATGCGATTTCGGACACCCGTGCGACTAATCCACAACAACAAGATTGGCAACTCCACTAACATGCTCCAAGTTTATGTGGTTGTGCCATATTTTGCAGGAGACCCTTTGTATATGCTGGAGTGGAGCTGACACTCCTCTGACCAATCTTGTATTCCCTAGACTCACTGAGGTGACATACTGAAGAAGGAAACTTATAATCTTTTTACTTGCAGGATTTTTGCATCCAGTTTTTCCTCACAGAGGCGCATTGTGCACATTCAGGAGTGACCTGTGCGCAGGAAGGTGCACCTGTTAAGGGATTTTGCGCACAAATTGCAGAGAGATTTTTTCTCCCTATTTTCTGCATTTTTCCTGCTTGTAAGTGTGTTGGGCAGCCCCTAATGTATCTACCAACACCTGTGTTGATACCCCACAGCTTCTGAGAACTCATTTTTTGCTCCTTTCTGTAGGCATTTAGTTAGTTTTCATTTAAGTTGGTTTTTGCAAAAAGTGGTCACATAGTTTAAGTAGGGGGCGAATTAACCATTGCTTTTTGAACAATTTATGTTTTTTGCACATTCTGGTATGCACACTTAGTTTAACTAGTCCAAATAAGTGGCTCATGACCACACATGCATAAGCTAGCGTAGAAATTGTTTAGTTTAAATTCAATTTTTGCATCTAGGAAATTGCAGGACTAGGATTTAATCGCCAATTAGAGCAAGTAATATCTATTGTCTTTACACCATTTGGTGACCCTAGACAAGAATATGAACGTTCCACATTTTTTATTTGAAATCTCCCTTTAGTCACTCACATAGACTAATGAGGGATATTTTGAAGTGGCCCATTATCCGCAAATGCTTTACATTTGAGCAAGGAACAACGTCACATAGTTTAACTAGGGGAATTTTATAAAGGATCACCAATATCCATATGTTCAAATTATGAGATTGTTCACCATACGATCACACACATTCACCCACTAAGAAAAGAAAGCCATCTAAAAATAACTTAAACCAACTCACTAAATTATCCCCATAGGGGCCACAAGAGAATTTATAGATTAAGATAGGATCAACGGGGTAGGCATCCAATAAGCCGCCTTGATCACACTTCACATTGAAACATAGAAGTTGTGTATTTAGGGAGCTTTAAAAATCCACCTATCAGCCCACGGAAAAGAAGACTTGAGTGTGGAAAAGACCCGATTCAGAGGGGGTTAGGCTTAGGCGTAGTGCATGCGGTATCAGTTGGGGCTACCTGACCCGATTAATACTCGGTACTGTTAGCTGACTACCAAGAAGCCCAAGACTCAAACGCTCACGTGGGATGGTGGTTCTTAGTGGCCAAAACTAGGGCATCCTTTACCCTATAGGTGACGGTGCAGGCAAGCGCTAGACCCTCTACCCTTACCTTGGTTGATTCTCTTTGGTTGACTGGGGGCATCACCAGATCTTACGGTACTTTGTGCCAGCACTCGCAAGAATTCCTCTCAAATCCCATTTACTTTTGAGTGTGAAAGGACGTATTAGGTCTTCTAGTATTTTGAGTATCACGTGCAAAAAAAACAAAACCATTTTTTTCTTGATTGATCACATAGATTAAGTTAAAGGAAAATTCATTTCATTTTCGCTTTGTTTTATCTATGTGGCCATAAATTTGTTGTGATCACAGACTCGATCCCCTCAAAATTTTTCCAAAACCTAGCCTGGTCGACATTCAAATGGTTCCAATGAAACCTCATCAGTCCATATGTCTTTTGGACCTCCCCCCATTACCGGGAGGAGTTCCAGGTCTTTCGTCGTTTAGGCGTCAAAGATGAAACATTACCACAGTGGTTGGTTCCTCCTTTCTTGGAGAAACGTTAGTTGGGAACCCTAGTCGGTCTCCCAACACCACACCGCACACCACTCCCCCCTCATCCCCTAGGGGGTAGAGGAGCACATCCCATATGGGAAGCTAGTTGAATTCACAATAGGGTACGTCACAGCCTAACCCTCGTTCTAACCAGAACTTTGTGTCTTCACATGTTGCCATGGCGTCAACCTCCCAGTCACCTTTCTTAGCAGTGTTGAATCTACCAATTTGACCAAGCTCACCAATCACCCCATCGCACACGACTTCAATTGGCCTCCCATGCCCACGAAGCTCCCTTCATACATACCAAAGTTTGAAGGCAAGCAAGTGGAAGGCCCGGGAAATCATATAATGACCTTTCACCTGTGGTGCTCGCTGAATAACATCATTGACGATACCATTCGGTTGAGACTATTTCAACGCACTCTTATGGTAGTGGCTGTGAAATGGTATGTGGAGAAACCTCTTGCTTCACATGGAACCTTTAGCGCCCTCTCTACCACGTTCCTCACATATTTTCAGTTTCCCATTCACCACGATTCGGGAACAGAGTTACTGACTCTTCCCAGACAATCCCCCTCTACCCATATTTCAGAGCATCTCCATGAGTGGAAGTGGCGTCGCAGTTTATGCAAAGCACAACTCGATGACTAAGTCATTTTAGATTTATTCTTGAAAACTCTGACAATAGAGATTTTAAAGGATGTGGAAAAACATAACCCCACATTCAAAGAGGATGCAATCAGTAAATCCCAGCAGCTTGAACTGATCTATACGCAATCAGGATACATATACAATATCCTGCCCAACACCTCGCACCTGCAATCTTATCAAGAAGTGCCAGGTGCGTCTAACTCTCCAGATGGACTTATTGGGTCAATGACCCAAGGGTACCTAGGCAGCAGTAGTCAGAATCCCAGTTACACACATGGGTCTACCCAGAACATGTCTCAACCCAGATTTCAAAGTCATCATATGCAACAACAAAATTTGACTAATAGGGCACCAGCGTATCACCAGGGAGGACTTTATCCTCCAGATGAGGGGACCGGGTACGCAGGAATAAAAAATGATGGAAGAACTCCCCCCCAATGGCCAGGTGTAAACATGGGACAACAATATGCACAGTCCCAAGCACATAACCCACCTAAGAAAAAAAATGAACAGGTAAAATTTGTGCATTTGTCCCAAAATAAACCACTCTAGTATGATTAGGAGAATGATCCTCCTAAAATGGTTAAAAGAAAGGAAAAAAACAAGCCCAAAGGGAACCCTGGACAGGGGGGCATCAACCAACAATGCCCACCGCGATCCCATGTTGCAGGTAACTCCAACCAGAATTAGAACTAGGAGCCAAGAAATTTCCAAAGACAAGGAAAAAGGCCACCTCTATGAACAAACCATTCTTGTTCAATATGTGGTGAGTACGAGCACTATACTCACCACTGTCCCGAACTCCCTGTAATATTCCAAATTTGGAATAGCTAGCAAGGCATGACTCGAAAACGCATTTTCCAGGAATGGATGCTATAGGATTTGAAACCAATACCTATATCCCTTATATTAATGCATCTAAGAGTCAAATCCAAGAGGTAGCTCAAAATAAATCCCTCTAGATGGGTTAAACAGGCCTCCCACACCTAGTTGTCCACAGAAAGTGCCTGATGGGGGACTGCAAAAATCTATGAGCATACAGTGGAATAACAACGTTATTTTATAGCCATGAACACATGATGATACAAATAGCCAACCAATGTATAATATAGCATCAAAAGAATACAATGCTTTGAGGAATCAATCACTCAAGCTAGGCAATGAGAGCCTCAATGGAACATGTACATGATAAATGGAAAACACTGCTACATGAAGGAAGCCATGGCTATATCAGCACAGTTTATATGAGACACTGCAACACAATAAATGATAACATAATTATATGACAATAATAGCTTAAGAAAAGTGGGGGAGCAAGCTCTCAACCCCTGAAAACAATGGTAAAACAATCCTTAGAAGGATTGGCTGCAATACATCTACAAATGGAAAATCTGCAGAAATGTCGGAGTTGCTGGGTAGCAGCTGCAACTCAGAAAAAAACTTGATATGGTTGAATATGATTCTCAATCTGAAATAGACCTCTTCTAATAGATCTCTCAAGTGATAGGCTGATCCTAACACTGAAAATATTACCCTCCAAAATAGTGGTGCAAACCCCCACTGCAAATACTCACTGAAATAATGCATTCTAGAGAAGGGATTTCGCTATCTATGATGGGAGATGCTTGGCCTGATGCCAAGATATGAAAATCAGCTCAAAAAAATTCCTCACTAACCTTCCCAAGGAATCGAAGCCCCCCCCTCTGAAAGATGAGCCAAGGAATGGTGTTGTGGAATCTTCCACTGCAACACCCTGCAATATTGTGTTATACTTCAGTAGAAATAACGCAATGACTGAAAGAGTGGCTTTGGCCTTGAGCCTAGGTGTGGAGAAATGAAGTGAAATCCTTCAAGAGGCCTCTCAAAAAGGAGAGGAAATCCTAAACAATAATCCCTTGTGCTAAACGGCACTGCAACTCAGCTAAACAACTGAACACTACAAATAGTCTACTAGATTAATAATCCAATACTCAAAACATATCTCACTATGGTTGCCTCTTCCTCCTTTTATGCAAGTGAATGTCTCTTTGCCCTAAACCCCACACATTATGGTTTCTTCCACAAGGAATATTTCTCCCTCTCAAACTGCGTTGTCTTCCCAAGCAAGCCACACCCTCTTAGGCAGCGCTGTTGACTTAGTCAAACTTGACCTTGTCCTCATGCATTTGCCCCTTTTCACAATGGAAGGTGTAAAATAAAGCTGCTCCATTGATCCATTTCACACTATGAGGGATTTTATTTCTACTCATGGGTCTCCTCACCCATTTTATTCATCTCCTAGATGGCATGAGAAAAATTAATGTTCAAATTAGCTTTATGCTAATTTTGGAACATTACAGTCCTCCCCTCTCAAAGATTGCTTGTCCTCAAGCAAGTGCAAGGATAGACTGAGTTATTTTCTCCTCCTCCCTGTAGCATCCATTTATGATGATCTCCTCCAAGGAAAGAGATGTTATCTCATCAATCAAGTCCCCACATTGCTCCTCCTCAGCATGCAAGTAAGCTATCAAACCATCATCATGTAAAGGTGAAATACTCAAGAGGATAGAAAAGTGATGTCTAGAGGTCCCTTTGAGAAATGGGATCTGAAATCTAATGGGAACTAGCTCTCCCATATGGATCGTCCATCCCCAGGCTATTAGCCATGAAAAATGAGTCACCTCCCAACTAGGCAACTCCTGAAAACTGTCCTCCACTTTTGGCTCTGGCAAAGTAGGTGGGATGAAAATCTGCACATGGTAGACAAAATAGTCTACCCCATGCTATCCTCCTCTCCACTTAAGATAAGTGTAGAGTGTCTTCTGAACCTGGGCTGCAATAAGGTTGCCCACAAGTGGCAAGATGAGGACTATATCTCCAAATAGCTCTCCTCCAACGTTGCAAATCATGCTAGCCAAACATCCCCATATATGATGAGTTGGAGGTCATCATCATATGGCATCATATCAATCATATGGCTCACCTCATATAGAAACAAATGTGTTGCTCTAGTGGCCATACCATCTCCCATGCTCCCCTTATAACATGTAGAGCAAAAAGTGTGGGGGATTCCTCCCTCAAAGGACACATCCATCCCATGCGTCTCTCTCCCAAACATGCTCCTCATAAAGGCAGAAACAATAGAACCATAGGGAGCAGAAATGAGAACCATGCTTGCTACCATGTGTAACAAGTGAGAAGGAAAATGGTCCCTCAAATGCAACCAACGCAGATTGACCCTCAACTGCAATAGAGACTGATAAAATGTGTGGCTTTTCAACCACTTGTCTGCTGCTCCAATATCCTCATAAGTATGGAGGAAGTGAATGATACAAGGTGTACCATGAGTATTTCCTCCATAATATGCCTCTCCCCCAAGTCCTCCTAGGGAGTGGCCATCAAGCATGCTTACGTTTTCAAGAAAACCATGAAGCCTAAAATAAAGAATGCTCCTCCTTGGAGCAACATCCTGCACATATATGGTTAATGGATATATACATACATCATATAAATAAACATGTAAACAATCATCACCCTTACCATATGTTCTTCTCATATAAATGGAGTGGCTCATAGATCAATCACCTCTCATCCTCAAAGAGAAAAGAGGTGGATGTGCTAACTCCACCAAAGAGTTATGTATCTCCTCCATCTCCATCTGGTCCATGCATCTCCTCATATGCTGATATATCTCCTCCTCAAAACCCTCCCAAAAGTACCCCTCCATGATGGTGTGGTATGCTCTCATAGAAAAAGTGGGGTTGAAACGTAAATCTTCATGAGGTGCTTGTAGCAACTTCTCCTTGAGCTTGGAAGCTCCAAATAAGAAGATCCTACCATGATAGAATATGACCCCATCTTTGAATGAATACTCCTCCAAATGAAACTGGCCATCCAATATCCTATAAGCATGAAGATCCTTTGAATACTCCACCAATAGCTAGGAGTTCCAATATGGATCTATCCTCCATAGTGACAGTGTTGATGATCTCTCATGAAGAACATCTGTCATATGGCTTCCCTATTCTTTGACATCTCCCATGTCAAAGATGGAAGTTGGAAGGCTGCTATCCTTCCCCTGCTACTCCTGCCACAATGCAAAATCTGAAATGGAAGTGGGTAATGATGATGTTGAGAGAATTCTCCCTCTCTCCTTGATTCTACCCAAGACTCCCAGCACTGTATCAAGCTCTCCCTAGGTCCCCACTCTTCTGAAATCAATGAGTGGTGACTCAACTGGTGAAGCATCCATCCTCCTCTGCTGATCTAGTGGTCTCCTTGAAAAAATGTCTCCACTCAATGAGACATGATCATCAAAAGGTGACTACATATATGAATGGAAAAATCTTCCCATGCTCTCACTGTGCAATTCGGTCTCCCTCCTAGGTGTAACAACCTCAAAAAATGAATAGGGATGTGTACTCCTCATCTCATGATGCTGGGTCTTCTCCCTACCTCCTTCTTGTGTCTCCATGGTTCCACACCTCCTCAACAATGGCACATGAGTTATGCCTTGATCTCCACATATGAGATCCTGGGGACTTCCTTGCAAAGATGCAAGAATCCCTCTTCTTGGGGCAACAGATCCTCCTTCCTCTGCATGACGCACTAGATAATCTCTAGATGAGACAACGTTGTTGTCGTCAATCTCTGCAACATGAATGGGAAACCTCACAATGATTGGATCCCTTTTTGAAAAAGAGATCTCCATACTTCCTTTCTCAAAGGTGTGAGATGAAAGACTTTCTTCCGGCAAGGTATGGTGCAAGTTTTCAACCTCCTCCATGGTTTTCTGAAGTGGAATTTCATTTTCATGCAAGGGTTTTCTTTGAGTTCCCTTGTTTAGCCCCTCCATGTGTGTCTCATGAATCCTTGTACCAAATCTTCTCACTAAGGCCCTAGTGAAACTTGCATAAGATGCAGTGTTTACATTTTTTAAAGAAAAGGATTCAAAGATCCACTAAGCATAGGCCTTACCTCTCAAATGCAGTGCTGCAACTCTGATGGCTTCATCCTCAATAATTTGGTGTTGCTGCAAGAAGGTATCTAACTCCTCCACCCAGACTTTGGCTGAACATGTAGGTGAACCTTCAAAGGTAGATAGAAGGAATCTATCTTGCTGCTCTCTTCCCTTCACCTTGTTCTTACAAAGCTCTAAAAAACTGAGATGATCTTTGAATTCCTTAGTTTGAGACTCATACTCCTTCAGAAAATTACTAAGAGTTTTCCTCCTAGCATCCTCTTCTCCTCCTTCCATCTCTTGTCTACCAATCCTGGGCATGTGACTGCGTTGTGTACTATAGGGTGTGGTTGCATGCTCACACTCCTCATATATCAATCTAAAGTTTTATTTAGACTCAAAATCTTTTGGAGATTATTCATACATATCCCTCCTTATCTTCTCAAAATATTCATGAATATCATGTACATATTTAGGAAGAAGATTTGTGAGCTTATCCCCTTTTTCTCTTCCAAAATATGGAGTCTTTTTCTTGCTTATCTCTCTGTCTCCTTCTCGATAAGAATAGGAAGTGAAGGGTCCTTCCTCTTATTTTTGCTTATCCTCCTTGGGGAGGTTCTTCATGGATCTTAAATATGATGAGATAAAACCCATCCTCTTCAATATTCTGATCTTATTCTGTCTTCTTGGGCTGAAACTCACAAGTTGAGCCAAGAAATATTCTTTGATACCACTGTAATATTCCAAATTTGGAATAGCTAGCAAGGCATGACTAGAAAAAGAATTTTACAGGAATGGATACTACAGGATTTGAAACCAAGACCTAGATCCCTTAGATCAATGCATCTAAGACTAATATCCAAGAGGTGGCTCAAAATAAATCCCTCTAGGTGGGTTAAACAGGCCTCCCACACCTAGTTGTCCACAGAAAGTGCTCGATGGGGGACTGCAACAATGTATGAGCATACAATGGAATAACAACGTTATTTTATAGCCATGAACACATGAAGATAAAAATAGCCAACCAATGTATATTATAGCATCAAAATAATACAATGCTTTGAGGAATCAATCACTCAAGCTAGGCAATGAGAGCCTCAATGGAACATGTACATGATAAATGGAAAACACTGCTACATGAAGGAAGCCATGGCTATATCAGCGCAATTTACATGAGACACTGCAGCATAATAAATGATAACAGAATTATATGACAATAATATCTCAAGAAAAGTGGGGGAGCAAGCTCTAAACCCCTGAAAACAATGGTACAACAATCCTTAGAAGGATTGGCTACAATACATGTACAAATGGAAAATCTGCAGAAATGCCGGAGTTGTTGGGTAGCAGCTGCAACTCAGAAAATAACCAGAGATGGCTAAAGATGATGCTTAATCTGAAATATACCTCCTCCAGTAGATCTCTCAAGTGATAGGCTGATCCTAACACTGAATATCTTACCCTCCAAAATAGTGGTGCAAACCCCCACTGCAGATACTCACTGACATAACGCATTCTAGAGAAGGGATTGCGCTGTCTATGATGGGAAATTCTTGGCCTGATGCCAAGATATGAAAATCAGCTCAGAAACCTTCCTCACTAACCTTCCCAAGGAATAGAAGCTCCCCCCTCTGAAATATTATCCAAGGAATGGTGTTGTGGAACCCTCCACTGCAACACCCTGCAATACTGCGTTATACTTCAACAGAAATAATGCAGTGACTGAGAGAGTGGCTTTGGCCTTGAGCCTAAGTGTGGAGAAATGAATTTCAATCCTTCAAGAGGCCTCTCAAGAGGGAGAGGAAATCCTAAATAGGAATCCCTCATCCTAAAAATCACTACAACTCAGCTAAACAACCAGAAACTGCAAATAGTCTACAAGACCAATAATCCGATACTCAAAACATATCTCACTATGACTGCCTCTTCCTCATTTTATGCAAGTGAATGTATCTTTGCCTTGGACCCCACATGTTAGGGCTTCTTCTGCAAGGAATCTTTCTCCCTCTCAAATTGTGTTGTCTTCCTAAGCAAGCCACACCCTCTTAGGCAGTGTTGTTGACTTGGTCAAAATTGACCTTGTCCTCATGCATTTGCCCCTTTTCTCACTGGAAGATGGAAAATAAAGTTGCACCATTGATCCCTTTCACACTATGAGGGAGTGTATTCCTACTCATGGGTCTCCTCACCCATTTTATTCATCTCCTAGATGGCATGAGAAAAATTAATTTTCAAATTAGCTTTATGCTAATTTTGGAACATTACACTCCCTGAGCTTAAAAAGCTTCAGAGTAACTGAGGACAGGGAGAATATTCCCAGAAAACTGTAGTTATGCAAGAACCCTTCCCCCATCAAGGAACGGTCAGCACTCAAAAGCAAAACCCCGATGATTTCGGGAAAAACAGCCATGAAATTTACATGGTTGGGGAAGAAATGTTTTTCCAAACTAGGAATCGCAGCTATGACACTCCTCTAGACACCAGTACGTCAGGGGCTAGTATGAGTGTGCCAACTACACCTTTGACCATTCCAAATATTCCTTTGGAAATCTTGCCAAAAATGTTAAAAGGGCCTAATAGGCGAGCAAGTAATTACTCCAAAGCGGCCCACAATTATAGCATCGTAGACGACTTAGCTCAATCACCTACTGCTATGTCCGCATTGGGAGTATTGCAGTCATGGCCAAAGCAATGGAAAGCTCTACTTTCTGCATTAGGTGCTGTTGACCCAGCCGACACGCGCATGATGGATTTTGACTTAGATAAAGCCAACCCTAGGCTTCCCTCCATGGTCGCCTTCCAAATACCAGTATTGGTATAGAATATCACTATTCACCGATGTGTCATTGATGAGTTTGCATCCACATGCATCATGTCAAAGAATGTATGGCATAAGTTAGGAACCCCCGAACTCAAACCTTCCGTCATCACACTTAGAGCATACGATGGTCATCCCTCGACCCCCGTTGGCCTTTTCCAAAATGTACCAGTCTGCTTAGCCGGCAAGACAGTCCACATAGATGTCGAAGTCTTGGAAGCTCACTTGAATTACAATATACTCCTTGGGCGGAGTTACATGTATGCCATGTCTGCCATAACATCCTCTATCTTTCGCAACATGATGTTCCCCCACGAGGATCGAATCATCACAGTAGACTAGCTGACACACAGTGAAAAGTGTCCCTTGACCAACATGGATGTAATTCTACCCTATGTAGATACATCCACAAATAGTCTTTCATGGTATCAAGAATATGGCCCTGGCTAATTCAAACCGTCATCCGTCCTAGGGTCATTCCTAGGAGGTCCTCCCATCATCCCTAAGGTATCACCCATTGCCACAGGGGCCCCAGTATGCATGATGTCCACATCAAGAACTGAGGTTAGTCAGGGCATGGACTTGAGTAGTAACAACATCGAGGCATCAGCTACTGAGCCTCCCTAGTCTACGCCGCCTCCTAAACTCCTTTCCTTTAACCACCTGCTAGCTTCACCTCCCAGCAGGTCTTGTAAAAATTGGTATTACCCAATATATCATTGGCATTCCCAGTGTGGTATCTCGTTCCCCCTCCAGGATTAGTAGTTACCAATGTTACTAC
Organism: Pinus albicaulis; assembly: GCA_034641835.2. NCBI lineage: Eukaryota > Viridiplantae > Streptophyta > Pinopsida > Pinales > Pinaceae > Pinus > Pinus albicaulis. The sequence continues at coordinate 183,158,916 of CM076583.1, read as the reverse complement.
ATTTGAGCTAAATTCCCCTGATTCTGAGGAGCTCGAGCCTACCCAAGTAGCAGTCGAAACCACCCCCGCAAGGGAAATTCCCATTGCGAAACCGGTGACCACAACCAATAAAATCGACAAGAAAGGAAATAAAGTGGTGACTCCCACCATGCAAAGGGAGTCATCAGCCTGCACTATAGGTGATGTCACAGGACACCCTACCCACATATGCCCAGAGTTGCACAAATTAAAACCACTCCTTGGCTATGAGGTAGGCACCTCGAAACAATGTTCCCATAAAAAGGAACTTTCCACCAAAAGTACAAGCAAACTGCTACGTACCAATCATGCATGCACTATCTGTGACACCTATGGGCACTATATCCACCATTTTATAGAATTACCATGATATAGGGACGCCTTACACGTGATTGAGTGATCTTATCAAGAAGATCCCTCGATCCGTCTATCAACAATGAACCTCGTACCATCCAGTGCCTACAGGAGGAACGAATGTCACCAGAAAGGAAGCCATTTGTCCCTCCTCCTCCCAAGCTACCATACACCAACCGAGGACAGGGGAACTTGGTTGCCTCATCCTCTTGAGTTATCATGCATGTCGATTACTGTAGACGGTTTAATCAAGTCTTTGACCCAAGGTCACCTAGGAAGAAGTAATCTATATTCGGGGAGTTACCAGGCACGTCGTCTACTGCAGAAGGTTTGATACGAGTCTTTGACCCAAGGTCACCTAGGTAACAGTAATCTGTATTTGGGGAGTGACCATGCAGGTAGATTCTGCAAACGACTTGATCGGGTCTTTGACCCAAGATCTCCTAGGCAGTAGTAACACCCATGATTCTCAGGGAGTTACCAAGTAGGTAGATTCTGCAGACGGCTTGATCGGGTCTTTGACCCAATATCTCCTAGGTAGCAGTAACACCCATGGTAGTCAGGGAGTTACCAAGTAGGTAGATTTTGTAGATGGCTTGATTGGGTCTTTGACCCAAGATCACCTAGGCAGCAGTAGTACCATGCGCATTGATTCTGCAGATGGCTTGATCAGGTCTTTCGCCCAAGGAAACCTAGGAAAAAATAATCAACACCCTGGATGCTCATACGATTCTACTTAGAATGCATCACAACCTAACTATCATGAAATTCACCCCGACACTCATATAACAACTAGGGACAAGGGAACTGATATTCCCCATTCCCTACACAGAATGGACAAATGGCACAATGTAATGCGCTATTCAATCTAGTGCAACCCTTCCTAGGCTCATCAACAACCATACAACCAGGTGAATTATGACAATCCTCCAAATTCTGCAAAAAGAAGATGAGGAACAAACAAAAGGGAGATCCTGGACAGGGGGCAGTAACTAGCAACACCCCCCCTGATCTCAATCTGGGGGAAACCCCAAATAAAATCAAAACTAGGATCCAAGTAACAACTCCCAAGAAAAAATTGGAGCTTAGAGTATGTGATGACTAATCTGAAAGTAGCATAGTGATCAGCACTCGATAACAAACTGAGGCGATGCCACACATTCGCACCCCTGAAAAAATATTTTCAGCACCGGCAGGTATGCAACCTCCCATTTTCCTTTCTAAAGTTCATATTTTTCAATAATATTGGATGAAAATAAGATTCTTTCACTTAAGGTAGTTGTTTTTGCAAGAAGAACCCGTAGCCCGTTTACAACACCATCCGCTGAAAATCTCGGAGCAGGTATTGTTCTACCCCCAGCATGATAGAGTCCCAGAAAAATCTACATATCCTGACATCATTTCTCCACTAGAAATAAACCATAGGGTCCTCATACTAGACCACGTTTATCGTCACCCCACCCTGCATATGATAAACGTCTGCGTTGGTCGGTAGAGCCTCCCCTACATAGTGATCGTCATCCAAAGTAGACCATATATCACCCCAAAAGTGATGCCATGGCCATACCAATTTAGTCTGGGAAGCACCTCATACCCATCCATATATCATGCATAAGGTCAAGTTCACCATTCAAACTCAACCCCCATCCCGGACAATCAGGTTGTACAAGCAAACTGAAAGCGCACCTCTGCGCACCGCATTTGGCCTGCCATACCTCCATCAGCATAATCCCATATATGACATCTTCCACTTCATCAACCCCGCATAGGAGACCAACCAATGGGACCCATACCCATAGCAAAACACCATCTTCACACCTTCAGTGAGCGACCCTCTTTCATTTTTTTGGGTACCCGTCTCTGTGCTTTGTAAGAACCAAACCCCATTATTTTATTCTTTTGGTAAGTGTACAAACACCGCAAACGATGCCCTTCACCATTGCGCCCTCATATTTGACCTTTTCTCCCATGGAAGTAGTCCCCCATCTCCCTTGGTCGAAGTATTTCACCCCCCATACACGCACCATTACGACAATCATAGCTGGTTCACACCCGCCTTGGAAGTCCTACCGACTCCAGGGATTTTTTCTTCAGAAATAACTATGACTTCCACCAAGCTACTCAAGTATACTTCGACCTCAGGCCACTGAATCCCCATTATCCATTTTCAATCACCTCTCACCAACATTCCTTGTTAAACTCATCACATCTCGGTCCCCGACCCCTTAGGTCAGTGACCCATGGTTCGGTTAAGGCTTCCTTTTTGTCAACCTCAACCCCTCTTTTCCAAAAAGGAAGCAGTACCTTGTATAACCCCTCCCCATGAAATGGGGTATCCTCGGGTGAAACTATGGGAAAAATCATTGTCCACAAATGTCATCGATCCTATTGACATTCGACTACAGCAAAAGCTTTCGTGTCACGATGGTATCGTACCTTACAACCATTGCACTTTGATCAAGATCTGTCAAAGACCCATGCCTTCATAAGCATCTCCAAAAACAATGCTTACACGAGAAGGTCCCAGCCAGCACATATGCATACATGGCACAGTGATATGCCATACCAGGATTATGCATATGGGTACTAGATTCCACCTATCATCAAAGAAAAAACTCAAAGAAAAAATGCCCCTAAGGGCATCAGTAGTCATCGTCAACAACCACCAGCATCACTACCACAGTAGTGGCATAGACAACACATGTACCTGTCAATTTTGTTTAAATAGCCATAGCATCATGAGCATGGGACATGCCTGCCTCATTGAAATTTTGTAAATATGTTGTATATTTTGTCTACTTGTAGGGGGTCCCTTAGGCCATGGTTATCTTGGAACCGGTGTAAGGTGTTGTCAATTCCAAAATACCCGCAAACATCTCTCTCTCTCTCTGTCTCTTCATACGATACAAAAAAGAAACTATAATGTATTTCGGCTATACAGTTCTTCCTAGACCTCACACATTAGGGGGCAACTGTTAACATTGGAAAATCGTACAGCAGAAGATGACATCAATTAATATCGAGCACAAGGATTTATAGGACAGGAATACATTATGGAATCAAGAAGTATTTAAAATCTCTAAGGTTTTGAGAAATTTAGATTTGAACTAGTCATAAATGCTCAAATGCACGCTTTTTCCTTCGAGAAGAGTGCCTTCTGCGCGCCTTTTTTCTCAACAGGCACACATTCCTGGAAATGGGAAAAAGTCACTTTTCGGGACCACAACAAGCAAAGGATAGTTACTCCTTTTGTAAAAGCCGCCTAAGGACAGCCACCAGCGCCTCCTCAGGCATTATGTGAGCACACAAAATAATATTTGAGCACACAATGGAATCACACCTCTCCCTTGGGTCACCATCCATCATGTACCAAGGGAAGGAAAGAGGATTCGAAGCTCACCTATATAAACCCACCAAGAGATGAAAAAAATCACAAGGTTATGCTGGCCAAAGTTGCCCAAGAAACACCAGCATTGTGTGTGACCCGGAGCTGGAGCTAAAGAGGACTCAATAGTTGGCCACCCAACATCTTAGTCCACCACAACATAGAAAGAGATAGTGAGACTTCATCAGAGGCAGAGCTTGGAAGGCAACAGCCTTGCATCGGGACCTAGAGCCATTGCCTAGGTGCCCTTTGTAAAGTGGGTAAAATTTCTTCTCCATTTCAAACGTTTAATAAGAAGAGGCCATCGAGCCATCGTTTGCATTATTATCGTTTGGAACTCTCTATATAGCTTCTATATATTTTTGTTTTTAGTTTTAGTTTAATCAGAGCATACTTCAGCATATTATTTCCATTAAGTTTTATGCTTTTGAGCTCTCCCCACTTTCTTCCTGTTACCAATATTTTAGAGAGTAGACCACACTCTCTAAGCTTGTGCGATTTCGTACACCCATGCGACTAATCCACAACAACAGGTAGTAACACTTCTAGAGGAGTTAGCCCTTATCTCCAGTGCTGCGTCACAAATGAGGTAGAAGATACAAGAACATATTGTAGCTGCTTTAGGAGGGGTGGAAGTCAGCTTAGGGACAAGACAACCTTCATCTAGTGCAAGAGTTCGTTCATTTGTGAGTATTCCATATGACGTGTTGAGGGAGATGGAGCGAGATGAGGTTATGGAGTATGCATCCTCATGTAGAGACCTCTATGAGCGATCGATTACACAAAAAATGCACACCATGGGCGAGGTATGTACAAGCATGTTTTGATCTATTTAAAATACACATTTATAAGATGAGCTAGAGTGCATGTAACATGTTTTTTTGGTGTATATACATTTAGTCTCCAAAAAATTATGCCAATATATTTATTTAACTTATGTAGTTTACAACATTCTTAGAACAACATTGCCTTGCCCCTGGTCCTCATTCTGTAGATCATGGACATGGTCATGTACAGGTGCCACATTCATTTCTATCAATATATATTTTTGTACATCAAATTGAAATTGAATTTATGTCACATAATTTTATATGGTATTAGTATTAACATTATGGAATTTTCAGGTTAGCACTACACATCAAGGGCTTCCTGAAGAGATTATTCCTTCTCAGGTTCCAGTCAAGACACAGGTATCGATACTTTTCGTTAAGCATATTTATAATGTTTACTATATTTATTTTCGCAAACTTTTCTATTAACTTTGGTTTCTACTTTTCACGCTACACCCCATATTGACATGATGCAAACTGAGCCTCAAGGAGATCGTGTAGGCTCTGGGTCAGAGAGTCTACATTAAACCATGGTAACCTCTTACCATTTCTTTGTTGGTATCATCGTGACATTATAAACAGGCTATCTAGTGAAGTTATAGACAGTTGAGAGCTTCCTTTATGTATCTAGTGAATGCTCAAACTAATATTTAATTTTTAGTAAAAACTTTGATCCATAGTGAATTCACTAGGTTACTAACAGTATAGGTGTTTCATTTGGCTTAGAGGAAAATGAACATTTTTTTCCTTGACCATCTCAGACACTGTGACAACATCAATATGTTGTACTTCCTACTCAAGTCCCTGCAAAATAAGGAAGCCCATGCACAAAAGTCAAACATACCAAGATATTTCATCTCTCACCATGACCTTATCAGGTTACTCATGGTACAAGCTCTAAACAAAGCAAGAAAATCCTGGGAAGGAGTCATTGCAACTCCAATGGTTGCAACTTCACTAAATGAGCCCAATGTTGTGTGACTCCACCCATTGCAATTGCGAAGGACGAAGAATATATTGTCATGAATCCCTTGGCTACAAAGTACCTACTAATTCATATTAAGGAAGAAGAGACAAATTATATTACACCATAGAAGTATAGTGATATTGACATTGAGATAGTTAGTAGCAAACCAACCACCGAGAGAATGAGAGGGCATCAAAATAGGCCCCCCTGTGTTCTAGGAAAGAAGAGGACATGATAAATTCCTACCACCACCCAAACCCCTGCTACTCCAAAAAAACAAGTAAGGACAGAAGAAATCCTAGAAAACCAGGAAGACACTACCCCTACTGAAACATAATAACTAGTAGAGTCAGTGACCTAGGGTTGGAATAATTTGGTCTGGTGGCCTTGATAATCCATAATAACTAGCAAGGAGTGCTCTACAATACATATTACTGCTTCAGAATTGTTTTCTTGTAATAATGTGGATGTCATCTCTTAGGGGAAACTCTGTAGCTATGACAGTGGACTGTATTCCCCAACTATTTATAGGCCTATCACTTATAGCCTTAGGTGCAGAACTTCCAGATGGGTTGCATTAATAGAACTTGTGGTGGCCTAATAATGGTTATGGAAGACTATGGAATCAATATCCTTAAAGGACAGAATTGCAGATCATGCTTCCCTTGTGACAAGTTTTCATCTATCCAATACAGACCTTTAACAACAATTATTTGGACAATATTATGTGCTCACATGTGATGGAAAAATGGGAGTTTCAAGAAAAGGGGGCATTATGTGGTTTGACAGAGTTCACAAAAATCCTCTTCAGGACAACTACACATATCTCGTAGCATATCATGTCCACTTTTGCATCAAAATTGATGACATTTTTCATTTGCAAGTACCCAGGTTCTATTGTAGCCCAACAATGACAATATTCCATCCTGCAAACATTTTGGCTTCGAGGTTTCGTATTTTTGCATGATGACTAAGCACAGAGGAAAGGACCATTGTATCCATGAGGTGGCTACATTAATTCACTAATTTCAACTAGCAGCCTTATTTTGGCACATGCTACATCAGGATAGGAAATGAATAAGCTCTACTGAGCCGTAGTTTACAGTAGAATAAGCTCTTTTGAGCAGTAGTCGTCAATTCTTAGATTCATAGGCTTTAATGTCTTGTGCTATGGTTTGAAGGTTTATTCATAATGGCAAAGATGTGATCTCATAAAGGAATTAATCCTTCATGCGAATACTTAAACACTGTATGGTCAATCTGGGCACAAGTTTTCACAACAAGTTCTTAGTTTCATTGTCCATGGCATGAACAGTGGTAGCCCATTCTATTACCATGCAACCCCCTGGAATATTGATATTTAGTTCTCGGCTTTGTTCTCCATCCCATATATTGAATTTGAAGGGCCAACTTGGTAGAGATGTCACAGTGTTGCAAACTGGGATCCTTGTGCTCCATTTTCCATTCATCAATATGTAATAATATCTCCCAGCAAGCTTCATTATGCTCTAATAAAATACTTATTGGGGAGCGATTTCATGTTCTAGTATAGCTCAATTATACATAGATATTAGTTTTTGTGCCCTAAAGTATGGCCTAAATCAATCACCCACTCAACCATAGAGGTGAATACCTCCTCAACAACTTGCTCATCGTGTTGAACACGAAATTCAGTATCAACATAGTTTATTTCCTGTTGTATAGGATCAAGGGTTTGGGAATGATATCTCTATGCTTCCTTATGAGCTTGAAGTGTGCCTTGAGCACTCCCTTCTACTTGAGAAGAGGACCCTCAACAGGATTTGGCTCTTTGTCATGGCATTGGAGTTGTCAATCAAGGGAGTAATCGAGTATGGGTATGCACAAAGGTGAAGACTTCAAATGGATATAGCCATGTCCAACAGGAAGGAGCTTCAAGGGTGTAAACATCAGGTAAGGCTGAGCGTAAATGAATTTAATGTTGGAGAGGAGAAGGTGTAGGGTTGTGGGCACCACCAAAGGAGGTAGGAATAATACTATAGCTCATAGAGGTTTCCCAAAGTGCAAGGTGGACCTGAGTATCTGACTGTGTAATAAAAATCCTGTAACAACTATACAAAATCCTAATAACATATCTACTTGTATTTACTTACAATGGTTTTTTTAGTTTGAAATAAGTTGTTACCCTTTATATTAGTTATTTCTTCAAGGAATCTCACTTTCTATTATTCTCATTCTCATTAACATGTGGAGGGTTCTAAGCATACTTTTATATTCTTTAGGCTCATTAAAAGCTCATGAATAAAACACCTCATACCAAGCATACCATTATCTCTTTGTTCACATCATTAAACAAAGAAAAAGACACTCAAATCAAGTATCCTTTTTTTGTGGGGGTTCATTAATGTAAACAAAAAATTTACTGTAAATCTTACTTTTATTCTCTTTTGTGTTTTATAAACCATGAAGGAGATACCCAAAACTAAAAAGGGAGGGGAGGGTAATTTCTTTGATCACTCTATCAATAAAAATGGAAATATCGATCACATCACCCTTAATGTTTCGCATATTGGCATCAATACCTTAAAATTGGGTTTTATTTTTCATAGGATTTGTATGATACATATAAGTCATTCGATTCCTCCATATGGATATTCTTATAGTCACTATGTAGTGTACACCAATGTCTTTATCATTGTTGATTTATATCACGCGGTGCTCATTAGTCAATGTTTCCAACTCGTGTTTCTGTGATGTCAAACATTGTTGAAGGAATGTTTAAACATCATTTGGTGATCTATAGTTTTTATTAACCTTTTATGTTAACCATCCCTATGTCAATTATACTTGGTTATTATACCAAGAGGTATTTTTCAGCTAACTATAATTGGTGTTATTAAAGATCTTTCTCTTGGGAATGAAGTTTGTGGTTGGACTAGGTGATAAAGTCTCCCATACTGATATTTAAGAAGGCATGCGTGTCGGGCCAGTTATTAAAAAAAACCCCTTGCAAAAACAACCTTTTATGTTCACTTTGTCTTCTATGGAGTTTGTTTCCTTTAGAGTTGAGTGTGATATTATCCATCAATTCTAAGTGTCGCTGACACGTGAGATATCACGTTACTTCTTAGTGAAGAATTATTATGTTTTCATAACTAATGTTTTATCTGGTATGCATTAATGTCAAGGAATGATTGTATTCCAGCATTTGGTGCACAATAGCTTAGTTGAGCTAAGATCATTGACCATGCTAGTTACTCTTCTAGGCTACTATCTCACTTTAATTTTCAAATCAAAACATGAGAATGTGGTCAAGAAGGATGACCTAATTTTTTTAAAATTTTGGAAGGTGATGATGTTTACAACTCTATGATGTACTGTCTATAGGAACAACACAGTAGGCAAGTTTGAAATAGTAGAGAGATAGACTTTGAGAGGTATTATCGTGTCTTATTTCTCTAGTTATTTTTATTGTATCATTACTTGAAACATAAAAGAGATCAAATTTTAAATTTCTTAGTTATTTTATTGTATCATTACTTATTGCTTATGCATGAATTTTCTTATTTCAAGTTTTATCACTTGTGTACTATATGTAATTTATATTTATATATGGCTTATAAAAGAACTAAAATATGTGGTCAAATTGAGTTTAAATGATTTTTTTTTTGGGTGCAGACGAAAGCAAATTTTGACAAAGAGTGTAAAATTTGCACCAGACCATTTATAGTTTTCAGGTGGAGACCAGGGCGTGATGCAAGGTACAAGAAAACAGAGGTTTTCCAAACATGTTGTAAACTCAAAAACCTTTGTCAGGTGTGTCTGCTTGATCTTGAATATGGATTTCCAGTCCAAGTTCGAGATACAACCTTGGCCATTAACTCCAATGAGGTCATTCCAAGGAGTGATGTTAATAGAGTGTATTTTTCCGAGGAATAGGATTGCAAGGTGCATTTTTCTACTTTTTTCAATCTCTGAATTCTATTTTATGTATGAAAATCAATGGTACATTCCAAGTGTAATGTCAGTCTTTAACTGCATTTTATTTAATTTTTTATCATAATATATATAACTTCATGTTTTATGTTGTTTTATAGAAGTATTCTCTATACTTCTACCTGTAGTTTTTTGGCTCTCAGTTTTTATGATTATGTAATGATTCTCAAATAATAAATATACACCCATTTCGCCACCTTTTGTTGAATACAATGTCTTTAGAATCTAGCCAACTTGGCAGTCCCACTGAAATAGATAGATTTAGGAGCCATTTTAGGCATTGTACTTCTTTTTTCCAAGGAAAACCTTGTGGGAAACCCAAGGGAAGCTTCTTCACAATCATGGATGACATCCCTAATAAACCTATCAGTATAGACTAGTGTGCCTCACTTTAGAGGATTCAAAGCAGGCACCTGCTAGCACTGAACTAGACAAATGCCCAACAACATCAATGACAAAAGTTTGAGCTAACCCCTTGGGCTTTGGGAAGCATTTGTACATTTGTCTGGTATATAAGTACAATAATAGGTGGCATCTCCTCATTTTTCTTGGAATTTTTTTAGATTTGTGGAGTGTAGATCTAAATATGGTACTTTTATTCACGATAATGCATATTTTGGGGAAACTAAAATGGAATTTCCCCTCATCTTGGTACATAAGGTAAATTGGATTCTTCAGGGCTCAAGTCCACGTAACATCTCAACAACATTCAGCTCATGAAGAGAAAAAATGTCACAAAGTGGGATTTGAACCTGGTCGGGGAAGGAAACAAATTTTCTTATCAGCTACTTGAGCTACAGTCAATTGATAATCTAAGTGTATTACTACAGAGGTGGTCATTTATTTCTCTCAAAGGAAATTTATCAACTAACTTGTTGGGGTTCCCATGTTTTGGCCAGATTGGCAAGACCAAAAGATGAGACAACATCATAACCACTTTGGGATCCTAGGATCTAGCCCTCCTGAGCCCGGAGAGGGATATCTCCATAAAGACAAAGAATGATATATCTTTAAAGCTCAAAATGAGATGTTAGGCTAGGTATGAAGCACAAAGGAGGGTTTGAAATGGTTTGGTTGGTCGGTTGTTGGGTTGAGTCATGAGATCATAAAATGAGAAAGTAATGGGAGAAAAGGAGCAGAGCAGCAGGAGGTTTTGAAAAAAGAGAATAGGTCAAGAAAGTGTCATCCATTGGGATATGGAGTCATGAAAGGGGATTACTTGCACAGAACTAAGCAAGGCTTCCAGAGGGCAAGTCATCTATACTCAAGGATCTTCTTAGATAGATGGTGGAATGGGACATTAAGGATTGAAAGTGAAATAATGAGAGCAACCCAATTTCTGTCTGGAGATCAGGTCAGAGGTCATTTAACTCCAGGCCTACTTTGACATAGTCAAAGGAAACTCTCAAAGGAGGGACAAAGGGGCAGCTTATAGATCAGACTAGAGATCATTTAACTTCAGGCTTGCTTTAGCATGCTCTGATGGAAAATAGGGATAAGATTTGACACAAGGCTAGAGTCTATAGATCGGAGAAGGAATTTAAACCTCCCCTGCTTTGACACCAGCTAGGACATCCAAGTAACAAACCCGAATTCACAGATCAGCTAGAAGCGAATAACAGCTACTACACTGGTTAAATCACAAACATTTTCTCTTAGATTCACAATCAGCAGAAAACATTGAAGGTAGGGAGAGCAGAGACATAGGGTACCATGCAGGGGTAAATCCTATGCCAAATTTCTGATGCGTACAAGAATAAAATGAACAGCATGAATGATCTAAATAAATGATGCAAAGAGAGAAACATCATTCGTAGTAATAGACCAGGATCCTGTGAAATTTTCTTGATTACTTGATGCAAAACTAGTCACATACAATGAGCTCAGTGGCTGATTACATTCCTAACTTTCTCCTCCCAGCCTACTACATTACAAACTACTCTGATTCCGATTCCGATTCACAGTGACTGTGATGGAGTGAATTTACCACCCTGTATTTCCCTGCACAATTAAAAAAAAAATTATAAAGCCCAGGGGTGGCGGAAGAGGTGCTGTGAGGCCTGGAAGAAGGGTGGCGTAGCTGTGAAGACAGTGGTTGTAGGGAAAACAGGTGAAAATGTGGTGAAATGGAGGTGTGGTGGAAGGAAGTATGCAGGCCGTCGATCAAGTTGAGACGAACGGCTGAGATTGAATCGGAGGAGGAGCGGTGGGGGGAAGACCTAAGTCCAAAAGGCGATGGAGTGATAGGCTTTGGACCGCTGGATCTAAGAGATATCGATGGTGGAGATTGTGTCGGAGGATCGCAATTGCATAGGGCGGAGGGTGGCACCATTTGGAAATTGTGATTGCGATCAGGCAAAGATGTGAGAGCCATCAGATTAGACGTGAATCAACAGTGGGGATACTAATCGGGGGAGTGAAAAAAGGGAGATGTGCACGCGATAGGGCTTGTGATGACCGTTGGAGCAAAGGGGAATCGACGATGGATATTATAGTCGGGAGGTCACAATCCGGGGGTGCAATGGGCGGCATAGTTTAAGGTTTGTGATTGCGATTACCACCCAGGCCTTTGCGCTTGGTTTTGGAAGTAGGGGAATATGGGGAAGTGGGTAAGGGGCTGGCTGAAAAGGGGCTAAACCAGCATAAGGAAAAATGGGTTTTTTAGCCAAAAAGAGGGTTTTAGGGCTAAAGAGAGAATCGGTGGATAGAATAAGGGGATATCAAACTGAACAAAGGATATTTGAAAATTTTAAGGGGAAATAGAAAGGGGAAAAGGTGATGATAACAGAGGTTTAATAGGGCTGAGATGAAAGGAGAAATGGAGGCCTTTTGGGCATTCTTCTTCACAGTAGAGAGGTTTTTAAACTGGGAGCAGCGGTGAGGATATATCAAAGGGCCAAGGCATGGGGGGCTTCAACGATCATGTGTTTTAAGAGGAAATGCATTCCTTGGAGGCTCAAAAACATTTTAGCCCCATGTTTTCTTGTCAAAAATTTCATAGGGGTTAACAATGGCTCCACATGGGGATGGCTTCTTCTTGAAGGGGTCAAGAATTCAAAGGATGATCTTTGGTGTAGGCCAGGTGCCTGATACTTGACACATCCCTTCTCTTCCTTGGATCAGATGCCACAAATCATGAGGATATTACATCAGTAGCAAACATTATCCCAAACAACTACCTACCTAGGCTATAGTACTAACATTTTCTTCTGGGTGCATTTGGAATTGCAGACCCTTTACATCATCAATTTTTACAAACAGGAAAAATAAACCTATTCTACTTCTACCCTTATTGCTCCCTGAGACCAGATTATACTGTTGGCCTCATAGTTTCTACGTAAACTAGTATCTGCTAGGATTAAAATATCTAGCATATTTCTTCTCTACATTCTAAGACAGAAATAGAACAATAGTTAAGCCAGGATTAGACTGTCTAGCTTGCTGGACTTTTACTGAAATTAAAACAACTAACTCCATGCTCACAGTGTGAGCTTTATTGAGCTTTCCTACCTACCCTACTCTAACTGGACTATTTACAAGTCTAGCTTACAATCATTGTCTTCCAATGCAACCAGTCCATCAAGTGTTCCCATGACTGGTCTTTTCTGCTCAGCTCCTTAAGCAGGCTGGATAGGCAGGGTTGCTCCCACTTTTTTTGTTCCAAAAAAAGCAGCTTTAAAATTTTTTCCTTATGTCTGCAACATGCTGCTCAACAAGACCTTTGATGCTTCTTCAAATTTTTGCAGGAAATGAACATAAGGATCATGAAAAGATACCTAGTTATGAATATCTGGTAGGCCGGCTTCAACCAGGATCTCTTCTTCTTCCACTGGATGGAGAAGAAGACTCTCTTGGAGTAGAGTGTCTCCTTCATCTTCTGAACTGGAGGAATCATCGTATGTTGCAGCTGAGTCCTTTCGGGGCTCTGGTATATTCTGCTCTGCTGGGCCGAGCTCCATGAAAAGATCAGTGTATTCTTGAGCAGGGGTATTTTCCATTGCTTCTTCTTTTTCAAGAGAAGGTGCCTTGTTTCCATCATGCTCAAGAATCTCTTCTTTGCTTTCCTCCTCATATTCTAAAAGGAAATACTGATGACCTCCAATCTCATGACACTCATCACTGATGCTTTCATAACTTTCCCCATCAGTGTCATAGATAGGCTGACTAGGTTCACTACTTCTCTGGAGTTGATGGCCTTGAATTTCCTCCCACGAGTCTACCGATGATGATCCTACAAGCTCGGCTTCCTTCTGTACACAATCATCATCGAATAGATCATAAGTAGGAAATTCATAATCGTAAGAAATGTCACCAATCAAACTTGTCAGATTTTCTACAGGTCCTTCTTTGTCCTGATCCTCAGAGGAGTTCTTTGGATCTGTACCAGTTCTGCAGAAGGTTGCAAAGGTGGACTGCGGGTTTTATGTTCGGGCCATCTCTTCTTCTGTCAATGCAGGAGTTTCTCTTTTGACACAGATAGAAGAGCCACGGTCCTCTTTTCCTTGTACAAACCGATCCTGAGGCAGGATATCTTCACGAGCCTCATCTTGAGAATTTTCTCAAGCAAGAGCAAACTCCAGACCAAGATCATCATATGTGTCTTTCTCCTTCTCCAGGTCTGGAGTTGGCTCTTTCTCGGGAAAATGCATGGGCTGCTCTGAATAATCTTCATTTTTATTCAGGTTAGCCATGTACAGTTCCAGCACTTTACCAAATATGACTTCTATTCCATTTACTTGGTTTTCCAAAGCATCAAGCTTTGCATCTCTGTCCATGTCTGGATCCATGTTTCTGCAAAGAAGGTCACTGCATCTCCTCAAGCAGTTCAGAGTTCTCCACTAGTGGATTCATTTGGTCTTTGGATTATAGGGAGTGTGGAGTCACCAGGTGGATGAATTTGGACATTAGAAACAGACTGTTGTCCACCATCAGCAATTAAAACCAATCTAAAAGAAAAGTGGTCTCTTCCCCAGTGAAGTTGCCATTATGTTGGGGTTCCCATGTTTTGGCCAGATTGGCAAGACCAAAAGATGAGACAACATCAGAACCACTTTGGGATCCTAGGATCTAGCCCTCCTGGACCCGGAGAGGGATCTCTCCATAAAGGAAAAGAATGATATATATTTAAAGCTCAAAATGATATGTTAGGCTAGGTATGAAGCACAAAGAGGGGTTTGAAATGGTTTGGTTGGTCAGTGCTTGGGTTGAGTCATGAGATCATAAACTGAGAAAGTAATGGGAGAAAAGGAGCAGAGCAGCAGGAGGTTCTGGAAAAAGAGAATAGGTTAAGTAAGTGTCATCCATTGGGCTATGGAGTCATGAAAGGGGATTACTTGCACACAACTAAGCAAGGTTTCCAGAGGGCAAGCCATCTATACTCAAGGATCTTCTTAGATAGATGGTGGAATGGGACATTAAGGATTGATAGTGAAAGAATGAGAGCAACCCAATTTCTGTTTGGAGATCAAGTCAGAGGTCATTTAACTCCAGGCCTGCTTTGACATACTCAAAGGAAACTCTCAAAGGAGGGACAAAGGGGTACCTTATAGATCAGACCAGAGATCATTTAACTCCAGGCTTGCTTTAGCATGCTCCGAGGGAAAACATGGATAAGATTTGACACAAGGCTAGAATCTATAGATCGGAGAAGGACTTTAAACCTTCCCTGCTTTGACACCAGCTAGGACATCCAAGTAACAAACATGAATTCACACATCAGCTAGCAGTGAATAACAGCTGCTACACTAGTTAAATCACAAGCATTTTCTCTTAGATTCACAATCAACGGAAAACATTGAAGGTAGGGAGAGCAGAGACATAGGGTACCATGCAAGGGTAAATCCTATGCAAGATTTATGATGCGTACCAGAAGAAAATGAACAACATGAATGATCTAAATAAATGATGTAAAGAGAGAAACATCACCTGTAGTAATAGACTAGGATCCTATGAAATTTGCTTGATTAATTGATGCAAAACTAGTCACATACAATGAGCTCAATGGCTGATTACAATCCTAACTTTCTCCTCCCAGCCTAATACATTACAAAATACTCTACTACTCTCTTCCAAAACTGTTTCTAACAGTAAAAAATGAATCCTTACAACTACAACAACAATAACGCAATTCAACCAACTCTTTACAATGTGTTCTCTGGGATTATTTATAGGAAAAATAGATAGCAAGAGTAGGTGAGACACATTAAATTGATTTATTAAGACAGAGTGGAGGAGGCATTTCACGCCACTCTGCTTAATAGCTCTGCGCTATACTTGGTGGGCTGGTCTAGAGTCTTTGTCAGGTTGGATTTGACCTCTGATATTTCTTTAAAGTTTCCTTCTGGCTGTAAAGCTCTCTGTTTTGTCTTCTGAAGCAAGTAAGGTGACTGAAGGTCTGCTGGGCTTCCATACCTCCATTATTGTTGTCCTGACGGTTGTTGGAAGCTTTCTGTCAGTGAGATGGCCTTTAGGATCTCGGGGAGGCATGGGGACCTTGTCGGAGGGCATACTATTCTGAGAAACTATCATGTTGATGCTGAGAGTAGATATGGCTCATTTCTTGTGCTCTTCAAATCTTCAGATTGTGCCTTAATCCCTTTAATCATAGGATTAGGTGTTGGATGTTCAGTTAATTGGCTTTCATCCGCATAATCCATCTCTGTTGCTTTACTGAGCCACTGCTGTAATGGCCTCTCTGTGATTCTGATTCAAAGTGACTGTGATGGAGTGAATTTACCACCCTATAATGCCCTGCACAATAAAAAAAACCAATTATAAAACCTAGGGGTGGCGGAAGAGGTGCTTTGAGGCCTGGAAGAAGGGTGGCGCAGCTGTAAAGACAGTGGCTATAGGGAAAATAGGTGAAAATGTGGTGAAATGGAGGTGTGGTGGAAGGACGTACGCGGGCCATCGATCAAGTTGAGACGAACGGCTGAGATTGAATCGGAGGAGGAGCGGTGGGGGGAAGACCTAAGTCTGATAGGCGACGAAGCGATTGGCTTTGGACTGCCGGATCTAAGAGAGATCAATGATGGAGATTGTGTCAGAGGATTGCAATCGCACAGGGCGGGGGGTGGCATCGTTGGGAAATTACGATTGCAAGTGACGAAAGGGAGGTGTGGGCGCGATAGGGCTTGCGATGACTGTTGGATCAAAGGGGAATCAACGGTGGAGATTATAGTCGGGAGGTCGCAATCGGGGGGTGCAGTGGGTGGCATAGTTTAAGGTTTGCAATTGCGATTAGCGCCCAGGCCTTTGCAGTTGGTTTTATCACTAGGGGCATATGGGGAAGTGGGTAAGGGGCTGGCCGAAAAGGGGCTAAACCAGCATAAGGAAAAATGGGTTTTTTAGCCAAAAAGAGGGTTTTAGGGCTAAAGAGAGAATCAGTGGATAGAATAAGGGGATATCAAACTGAAAAAAGGATATTTGAAAGGTTTAAGGGGAAATATAAAGGGGAAAAGGTGATGATAACAGAGTTTTAATAGGGTTGAGATGAAAGGAGAAATGGAGGCCTTTTGGGCATTATTCTTCACATCAAAGAGGTTTTTAAACTGGGAGCAACGGTGAGGATCTATCAAAGGGCCAAGGCACGAGGGGCTTCAAGGATGATGTGTTTTCAGAGGAAATTCATTCCTTGGAGGCTCAAAAACATTTTAGCCCTGTGTTTTCTTGTCAAAAATTTCATAGGGGGCTAACGTAACTGACAATCAAATATTACTTTTTTTATGGTTTCAAGAACAGTAAAAAAATGTAAAATGTAAAAAGGACATGTTACTGTCCTATAGTGTCGAGATAACATCCAATATTTGTTCCAGTTGTGACACTAGAAAATAAAATGTAAAAAGGAAAATATCCTAAGAGACCTCATAGCGGCTGAATTTTTTATTAAAGGACTTATTGCAATTTTCCTCAGAGATTGTCACCTGACGAAAAAAGGGAAAGAGGTAACAATTGTTGATCTCGCTATAAAAGAATACCTTATTCTCACATGTCAATTGTATGGATAATTTCACGTTCTATTGTAATCTATGCTCATATTCTATATTCAGTACATTATTTATCTGTACAAATTCTTTTATGTTATCCTATTTATTTTGGATACAAGCCTCCTGCACTTCATATAGCTTCCTCCAACATGCCTTTGCATAATCAAAGTACTAAAAAATTCTCTTTTCTTGTACATTAACCTCATTAGGCCACTAATTATGATGAGAACCCTTTGGTGTTCCTACATCATCGCCAAAAAAATGTAAATTAATGTGAGGAAAGAATATTTTTATAGGCTGGAGGGTAAAAATGGGCCTTCAAATCTACATATTGTTGTGACACATCATCACCGCCATACTAAATGTGTTGCTCATCCTCTAAGGAATTTAATCAGTAATGTGTAGTTCATGCATGGCCTTGGTGGCCTCTCTAACATGCTAACGAATATCAGATCATGTGCCCTCCTATGGATAAAATATTTAAATTTCCTATATGGCCACCCACTCCCTTTGTTCCTTTGTAGTTGATCTCTTCTTTCTTGTAGTCCTCTACTGCAGGGAATTCTTAAACCATTCAAGGGAGCGATGTTTTGTGATTTGCAGATTGTGGGGCAGAGCATGCCACCTCCTTTGGAAAGCCTGCAAGCTCTTATGAAGCAAATGTGGAAATGAGTACTAATTTTTCCTTCTATCCTATATATTTGACCTCAACAAAACGTGTATGGCTTTCCTCATATTAATTAAAATATGTTAGATTAGGATCCTATCCATTTGATATTATTATGATTAATTTATTTTTGTAATTTACTTTTGTATTAATATGATTAATTTACCTGTAAAAGGTATAAAAAATCCTAGATTATTTGCAAACCTACAAGAAATACTATAAGCTTCCTTATGTCCCTGTTATTCTCTATGGGTAAGGTCTATGCTTTATTCCTTTTAATAGTATTTGTTTTGGTTACAATTTCTAAAGTAGTAGTACCATGTAGGGATTGGAACATAACCAAATGGGGGCATGTTTACAAATTCCTGTGGTCTCAAGGTTTTGTTTCTTCCTATGATATTGCTCACCACTACACAAATAGTGATGCTGATACTCATAAAGTTTGTACCATTTACTTGTATGTTGATCAAAGGTTTGTAGGTTTTACAATACTTTTCGTTTTGGTATTGATTCTTGAAAATGGAACAAAAATGAAATTAACTTGTGGTGAACTGGAAATTTCTAATTAATGAGCTGTTGGTTTTCCAGTGGGTTAGCCATCACAATAGCCGTGGTAATATCTATGGAGTGGACTTTATTTGGCTTCTTAATCCCAAAAATCTGAGTAAGCCTTTGAAGGCTAGCTGGAATGGTACATAATAATCTGCCAAAGGTTTATCAATTCTCTTATAGTTTACATTTTTCATTAGATTCAGCTAAGGTGTTGAACATTGAAATATCAGACCTACTTCAAAGTAGCTTAGTCTAGGGGTCAAATATTGAACGTTAGACCCAGGATTGGATTTTCCCAAGCAATATATGTGGCAATCTTTGATGCATATCATGTTTTTGTTAATTGATTTTTATTTACCTAGAACAATGTTAAACAAATCATTTATCGTTATGTTTGATTAATCAGAATGTTTTTTCTGTAAAAATGGTCAAGCATGTATTATTCTCTATCACATATAATTGATCTGAATATGTTTTGTTTCTTCATCCAAGTAGTGAGGTGCACGAAGATCATTAATCCAAAAACTGATTATTCCAAGTATGTCATAAATGTTAAACAAATTGCCAAGGTATGCCTATTTCTCCAGGTTGTGTTGTGATCATACAGTAAATTCATTATTCTCTTATAGGTGCAGCAAGAATCAAAACTTCTACTTTACTCTTAGACTAAAAATATAGCTGCAATGATTAGTCTTTTTCTTGCAACAAAACTTATGAATTCAAAACCCAATGTTTCCCAAAAGCCACATTGACTTGCATGTAGTATTTAAAAAGTTGTCTCTTTGGAATGCAGTTTGTGGTTGGACTGGGTGATAAAGTATCCCCTACTGATATTGAAGAAGCCATGCGTGCCAGGTTAGTTAATAAGAAATCCCCCTTGCAAAACCATCCTTTTATGTTCACTTTGTCTTCTAGGGATTTTGTTTCCTTTAGAGTTGAGTGTGATATTATCTATCAATTCTAAGTGTCACTGACATGTGAGATATCACATTACTTCTTAGTGAAGCATTACTATGTTTTCAACTCTAATGTTTTATGTTATTTGCATTAATGTCATAAAAAAAATTAGAGATTGCTTTAGGTCACACCTTGTGGGTTTTGTCTGGAATGTAATGATTGATGGTATTCTTTTTGATAAATATAAATGTATGCATATTAGTCCTATTAGTCAGTGTATTATTTGTTGAAGTAAAGCTAGATGCTACTTACAATGATGTTAGAGGTTGCAAAGAAAAAATTGAATAGATGCGAGAGGTTTGTCAATTCTCTTATAAATCATCGTCTATTCACATTTCATATTTCCTCATTTGGCCAATAGTATGAACAGAGTATTATGTCAATAAATGGTCAATATAAAAATTCATTTATCATAAGAGTTACAGGGATAACATTGGGTAATCTCATCCTAGACAAACTACTAATTTGTGCTTTTAGTTGCAGATATATTGTGAATCAAGGATGCATTAAGCCTCTATGTGATCTTCTAGTCTTTCCAGACCCAAGAACTGTCACTGTTTGTCTGGAAGGGCTAGAGAATATTTTGAAAGTTGGGGAAGTAGAGAAGGGTCTAGGCAACACTGGAGGTGTAAATATATATGCACAATATATTGATGATGTTGAAGGACTTGAGAAGATTGAGAACCTGCAAAGTCATGAACATAATGAAATTTATGAGAAGGAAGTAAATATTCTTGAAAATTATTGGTTGGAAGATGATGAAGATGACCAAACAATCAATTTTTACCTCTCATATTTAACATTTTAAGCGACCCATGATATGTCGCTGATGGAGGGAACACTTCATAATCGAGACAGTCAGAGAGATTTACATATTCAAGTATTCTTGCGTGCATTGTGTATATTTTATGTCCACATGCTATAAAATATATTTTAAGTTAAACATGAGTACTTTATTTGACCTTGCAAGCAAACTTACTATTATCTACTATTTTTGTGGAAACTCGGATGGAGTCTAGTTTCCCAAGTTGAAAGAAATTTCAAAATATGAGTGTCATGTTTGTCATCAAGAGAATAATTTCAAGTGATATTCTATCACTAATGAAATGTAATTTTGTAATATTTCTCCACCAAGCTATATAGATTCCAATCAATGATCTAATATTTCATAAGATTCAAGTGATCTGTTTTGGAAAATGTTGGTTTAAATGTGTTGTTGCTTATCAATATCCTTGGTTGTTGATAATTTTCTTTAAATTTAATTTTAACTTTTAATTATTCTTGAGCATTAATTTATGTTTTGAAACATTTATTGAATTTTACCAAGTATTTAGTAACAATTACAACATGTTGCAGAGTATTGGCCCTTTCTGCTATCAACATGTATTTATGTGTCCCTTGCTATAGCTTAGGACAATGACAAAATAAATTCAGACTTCTTAGTTTCAGATAGTGTCATCAAAAATCTTACCTCAGACTGTGGTGGAATCCTTAAGATTGTGGTGAAATCCTTTCTCAAGCTGTGGTGGAATCCTAAGCTCAAATTGTGGAAGATTACAATGATTCCTACAACCGTATTGGACTGTGTATAGATTTTCTGCTCATTTCCTAGTTGGACAGTCTCAACACAATGATATTAACTCTCAGAACGGTGGAGACCTTGATTGTTGTAATTGACCTAAATGTGTATCATCATTCTTTGCTCAGACTTCCTTACTGGACAGTCACAACACAATAATACTACCTCTCAGAATGATGAAGACCTTGGTTGCTATAATTTCCTTTTCTCTGCATTATCATTCTTTGGTTGGATTTCCTTGCTAGATAGTCACAACACAATAATTCTTCCTCTCCGAATGGTGAAGACCTTGGTTGTTGTAATTACCTTGAATATGTATCATCACTCTTGGAACACAACAAATATTGTTGAAGTGTTGGAGTTGTCCAACATCAAGACCATTGTTGGAGACTTATTTTGGACAAGTGAGGCATTGGACAATAAAAAATCAACGAAATTTTTGGAAGCACCTATTAAGAAGTTTGTGGATATATATCTTACTTGGGAAAGGGTTTTTGAAGACACCCTTGAAGAATCCTCGAAGGGTTATCTTATGATTGATGCCTACAAATGAACCCTGAACATCAATTTTAGTAATGGTTGTTTAATCATATGAATGATAATCATCCTAGAGTCATTAATCATAATGATTGAATTCATTCATATTCCTTTCGTGATTTTAAACCCTTTTCAAAGTGCATATGCCTCTATTTTTTATGATTCCAATTTTATGCTCCTAACATTCCAATTTTATGCTCCATTAATAAAATATAAAATAATAAAGCTAATCATTCTTCCAGTTTTAAAAACTAGGAGTGTTTTTTTGAAGCTATCAATATATGCTCTATAAACTAGTTTGAGTAAATTTTGTCCTTAAATTTGAAATATACCAAACCATTTCTTTTCATCTATATTGAAACATTAATGAGAGTTGAGTTGTTTTCCTTTGGAAATACTAATTTCATCTAAAAAAATTTGGACTTATTGCTACAAGGGGTGGGATATCTATCTCTTAATATAAAAGTGTGAAATCCATTACTAGCGAAAATTTCTGACATACGAAATATTTCATAGCTAAACACACCTTTATGAATAGTTTTGAAATTATTAACAGAAAGAAAGAAGGGTAAATTTTTTTGAGGTTTACATGATTATTGATGATTATCTTGAAAATCCATTGTTATGAGTAGTAGCATGCTTGGTGTTAGATCCATAGGTTACGCTATTTTAAAATACAATATTGCATAGAGAAATTCATGACACTTGAAAAGGATCATAAAAAAATTATTTTTAATTGGTTGTTGTTTATATTTGCTAAAAAACCATTTATAAATGGTAATTATGAAGGCAAAAATTGTTATAAGGTCACAATCAAGATTTGAGAAATCCATTTGAAGTGCAAGAACCTACACATAGCTTAAAATTGTTATATAGAGGACCATGATCAACATAAAACAACCCACTAATGCAAATTTGGTTATATGGTGTGGTTATATCTCAATAAAAAGAGTTTTAAGGATGACAATGACAAGTTGTACAACACATGGAAGATAACACTTTCTATTTTAATGCACCCATGCCCATGAGGTTGGATTATAATAATAATAGAGAAAAAATATTTAAACTATATTTGATACTTCCATGATGATTGATGAGGAAACCATTATTACAAGTAATAACATACATTATTCATGTGTTAGATTTATGTATTCTACTATTTAGAAATACAATTATGAATAAGAAAATTCATGATACTTGAAAAGAGTCATAAAAATGTTTCCAAAAGAAATTAAAATAGAAACTTCCAAGTAAATGGAAATGGCTTGTACCAAATAACGTATAAGGATGTTTTCCATACAACATGTTGAAACTTGAAAAATATTGAAAAACAAAATATAGATTACAAGGGGATGTGTACAATATGTAAACGATTAAACACAAAATTTTGGAGAAATTTAACTAAATCTCGATTACAAGATGTTGAATATGCCTTTGTAGGATCTATTCCATGTTGTTAACAATATTTTCCAAGCACATGTAAAATAGAAACATGTCAAATGAACATAGAAACATTTGACATTTGACATTTTTAGGATACGTCTTTGAAGCTATAAATATGTGAGCTATAAGCTAGTTTGAATAAATTTTCTCGCTTAAATTTGAAATTTACCAAACCATTTCTCTTCATCTATATTGAAACATTGATGAGAGTTGAGTTGTTTTCCTTTGGAAATAATAATTTCATCTAAAAAATTTTGGATTTATTGCTACAAAGGGTGGACGTCGTGCCTTGGGAGGGCACCCGATGAAATGAGTTCGGGTTGGGTCGTTTCGTTTCAGGGCGCCCATATCATGTTTGCTAAATTGTGACCACATGGGTGCCTTGTGCATGTTCGTACGAGCCGTTTTCCGTTTTCTCCCTTGTGTGTTCGTTTGGTCGGGTGAAGGGCATCGCGCCTTGGGAGGGCACCCGATGAAACGAGTTAGGGTCAGGTCATTTTGTTAGAGGGCACATGTATCAGGTTTGCTAAGTTGTGACCACATAGGTGCCTTGTGCACGCTCGTGCGTGACGTTTTCCATTTGCTCCCTTGTGCGTTCATTTGGTCATATGGAGGGCGTCATGCCTTGGGAGAGCGACCGACGAAACGATTTCGGGTCAAGTCGTTTCGTTTGAGGGTGCCTATATCAGGTTTGTTAAGTTGTGACCACATGGGTGCCTTGTGCATGTTCGTGTGGGCCGTTTGCCGTTTTCTCCCTTGTGCGTTCATTCGGTCAGGCGGAGGGCGTCGCGCCTTGGGATGGCTCCCGATGAAATGAGTTCGGGTCGATTCGTTTCGTTTGAGGGCGCTCATATTAGGTTTGCTAAGTTGTGACCACACAGGTGCCTTGTGCACGTTTGTATAGGTCGTTTACCATTTTCTCCCTTGTGCGTTCGTTCGGTTGGATGGAGTGCGTTGCACATTGGGAGGGTACCCGATGAAACAAGTTCGGGTCGGGTTGTTTCGTTAGAGGGTGCCCGTATCAAGTTTTCTAAGTTGTGACCGCACAGGTGCCTTGTGTACGTTCATGTGGGTTGTTTGCTGTTTTCTCCCTTGTGCGTTCATTCGGTCGGGCGGAGGGCGTCCCGCCTTGGGAGGGCACTAGATGAAACGAGTTTGGGTCAGGTCATTTTGTTAGAGAGTGCCCGTATTAGGTTTTCTAAGTTGTGACCGCACGGGTGCCTTGTGCACGTTCGTGCGGGCCATTTGCCGTTTTCTCCCTTGTGCATTCATTCGATCAGGCGGAGGGCGTCACGCCTTGGGAGGGCGCCTGATGAAACAAGTTCGGGTCAGGTCGTTTTGTTTGAGGGCACCCATATCAGGTTTTCTAAGTTGTAACCACACGGGTGCCTTCTTCACGTTTGTGCAGGCCATTTTCCCTTTTCTCCCATGTGCGTTCATTCGGTCAAGCGGAGGGCATCACGCCTTGGGAGGGCGCCTGATGAATAGAGTTCGGGTCAGGTCGAGTTGTTTGATGGCGCCCATATTAGGTTTGCTAAGTTGTGATTGCACGAGTGCCTTGTGCATGTTTGTGCGAGCCGTTTTCCATTTTCTCCTTTATGCGTTTGTTCAGTCGGGCGGAGGGCGTCGCGCCTTGGGAGAGCACCCAATGAAATGAGTTCGAGTCAGGTCATTTCGTTTGAGGGTGCCCGTATCAGTTTTTCTAAGTTGTGACTACACAGGTGCCTTGTGCACGTTCATGCAAGATGTTTGCCATTTTCTCCCTTGTGCGTTCGCTCGGTCAGGCAGAGGGCATCGTGCCATGGGAGGGCACCCGATGAAACGAGTTCGGGTCGAGTCATTTTTTTTTAGGGCACCCGTATCATGTTTGCTAAGTTGTGACTGCATAGGTGCCTTGTGCACGTTCGTGTGGGCCATTTTCTGTTTTATCCCTTGTGCATTCATTTGGTCGGGTGGAGGGTGTCGCGCCTTTGGAGGGCACCTGATGAAACGAGTTCGGGTCGAGTCGTTTCATTTGAGGGCGCCTGTATTAGATTTTCTAAGGTGTGACCACATAGGTGCCTTGTGCATTATAGTGGGCCATTTTCCATTTTCTCCCTTCTGCGTTTGTTTGGTCGGGCGGAGGGCATCGCGCCTTGGAAGGGTGCCCGACAAAACGAGTTCGGGTCAAGTCGTTTCGTTTGAGGGCACCCATATCAAGTTTTCTAAGTTGTTACCACACAGGTGCCTTGTGCACATTTGTGTGGGCTGCTTTTTGTTTTCTCCCTTATGCGTTCGTTCGGTCAGGCAGAGGGCGTCGCACCTTGGGAGGGCGCCCGATGAAACGAGTTCGGGTCGGGTCATTTCATTTGAGGGCGCCCGTATCAGGTTTGCTAAGTTGTGACCACACGGGTGCCTTGTGCACGTTCATGCTGGCCGTTTTCCATTTTCTCCCTTGTGCATTCATTCGGTCGGGTGGAGGGCGCCCAATGAAACAAGTTCGGGATGGGTCATTTTGTTTGAGGGCACCCGTAGTAGGTTTTCTAAGTTGTGATCGCATGAGTGCCTTGTGCACATTCGTGTGGGCCATTTTCCATTTTCTCCCTTGTGTTCGTTCAGTCGAGCGGAGGGAGTCACGCCTTGGCAAGGCGCCCGATGAATTGAGTTCGGGTCGGGTCATTTCATTTGAGGGTGCCCATATCAGGTTTGCTAAGTTGTGACCACATGAGTTCCTTTTGCACATTCGTGCGAGCCGTTTGCTGTTTTCTCCCTTATGCGTTTGTTCGGTCGGGCATAGGGCGTCGTGCCTTCAGAGGGCGCTTGATAAAACAAGTTCAGGTCGAGTCATTTCATTTGAGGGCGCCCGTATGAGGTTTGCTAAGTTGTCACTTCACGGGTCCCTTGTGCACGTTCGTGTGGGCCATTTTCCATTTTCTCCCTTATGATTTCATTCAATTAGGTAGAGGAAGTCGTTTCTTGGTAGGGCGCTCGATGAAACGAGTGCGGGTTAGTTCATTTCATTTGAGGGTGACCATATCAGATTTGGTAAGTTTTGACCGCACGGTTGCCTTGGGCATTATTATATATATACATTTAACGAAATATTCATTCTTCACCATTATATCCATGCAAAAAAAGGGGCGAGTTAAGATCATCTAGGAGTAAACATGATGGACACATTAAATCACCATGGACACATTAAATCACCATTAAATCCAGTATTATATATATACATTTAACTAAGTATTCATTCATCACCATCATATCCATGAAAAAAAAGGGGCGAGTTAAGATCATCTAGGAGTAAACATGATGGACACATTAAATCACCATAACTTAATTATCTAGCAAACACCCTATTCCAGTAGATCATAATATATTGTTTGTAACAACACACATCTAACCATCCACATGTCCATTTATTTTAAAGCAATCGACAATATAGTCTTAAACTATATAAATTCCAATGCATTGTAGCAATTATATGTTCTAACCCTAGAATCAAATTTCATTGTTCATCTTGAACAATGTGTTCCACTCATAAGAAATGTGCTAGTGGCAAATTTTCCAGAATGGCATCATGATCATCTATCGATAACCTCCATTGTCATTATTTTTTTCCACTCTTCACTTGCTTCAACTGCAACCGAGTTGCTATGACCAAGTGACTATATTGGACATAAATAACCTCTGGCTGGTAATCTTGAAAATTAATATGATCTTTACATTTCTTTACTTCTTCAAAGAAATGTCCCATTAACACCATTGAACCATTTGGGTATGTATAATTTGATGGATCATTATACTCTTGCAGTAACGTGGATTTAGACATAGTGCATCGTAATAAATAATAATGCACTTTTTCTTGATTATTTTCTGGTGCAATGATAGTGAAGACATCACCTTCTCTAACCATATCAGAAACATGATCATAATCATTGTAAATCACAACCACTTCATTTTCCATTTCCTTGTCATTCACGTTTCCAAATGGGGGAAATGGTGTCAATTATTCATGTTTCCATGGTTTAACAAATTTCTTAATTTGGTTTTCACAGTCATCGATGGACTCTGTCTGATCAATACATGTAGAACAAAAGAAATAGCACTTTCATTTCTCAATGCAATGCATATTTGTCATGTTCTTACTCCTAATTGAGTGTAAACTTCTTGTTTGAGGGATTCCAAGGCAATTAAATGGAAACAATCTATCAACATCACCCATTGCAATATTCCAAAAGTAGTTGCTTGAAAAAAACACACACACGTGTATGAGTCAAATTTTGAACAATATTTAATATTTTTTTGATAACAAAATACACACATATATAAATCTAGATATGTATAATATATTGTTAGTTAAATGTGTACTCCTACCTATGCACATTAGCCATCCTTAGGTTCAATACATGACTTAAATTGTCTTTGCACCAATTAACAAAATCTAAATAATTTGCAAGTCGGGAAGCTGAGAGATTTAATTGACTCCTCCTAATTGCACGTTTTACGCATGCCCCAACACCATCGTGCTCTTCTTTTCCATGCCCTGTATCAAATAAATTCCATGTATGTCGAATGTTGGTTCTCTTATGAAGACGATACAACCAAAAGAATGATCTTACCGATTTAAATTGGCCAGCACAACCATCTGACCATACCCAATGTTCTTTAAAAGTGACCCTTCGTTTCAACAATTCATTATAAATAACATTAAAACAATGCTGAACAAAACATGTATGATGTGTTCAATCATCACTGATGTAGAAATGGTACTCCTTAATCACCTCACGATTATTTTCATCGCTATAAAAACCATCGATAGCAAGCTCTGCATGTCTATACAAAATATGCACAAATATAGATAGTTGGTCTGAATGATAATACTCACTTTGTATCTAATTTTGTGGACTAAACGTGTAATTCTCAGTGAAATCAACCACTGATAATATTTTTCCTTTTGGGAACACATCGTGCTATATGAAAATGCTTAATATATTTATATATTTGCACCCTGAACTTCTCCATAAAAGATGTCACTGGAATCTCGTCGT
Organism: Pinus albicaulis; assembly: GCA_034641835.2. Taxonomy (NCBI): domain Eukaryota; kingdom Viridiplantae; phylum Streptophyta; class Pinopsida; order Pinales; family Pinaceae; genus Pinus; species Pinus albicaulis. Next base: position 183,130,637 of record CM076583.1, on the reverse strand, counting down.
CAAGTAAAGTGATCTTTTTTGATGTTGTGCTTGAATCTGCAACAAGAGTGTAAGTAACAATTTCATATCGCTTCCAATTCAGACTGAGATTTGATAGTCTGGGATCATTAGGATAAATGGGATACTTTGCATCGCAGAGTGCCAAATGAGAACATTCTGCATATTTTCTTCCACCAACACATTCTTTTTATAAAATAATTCATTATTCTCTCGTGCACATAATATATTTGATAAAAATTCACAAACACTTGAAGGAGGGGGGTTATTTGACCAATATTTTATGCGAAAATTCACAAATTTCTCATTAAATAATTGGACTTCTACATGGTATCGACAACAACATGTGTCTCTAATAGTGATAGGCCCGACATACCATTGTTTAATCTTCACAAATGTGCTAAGGGAAACCTTCACATCAGTATTAATCTCCATAAAGTTTTGGAATAATTCTACTTGAATGACCTATGTTATATGTTTGGAATGAGATTCATAATCTCCCTTAGGTATACGGCGTCGCACATAATCCTTTTCATTTGGCGACACATGAGAATTCAAATCCCAAAAATCTTTTACCCTATCCCTCACACCATCAGGAAGTCTATCATGATATGGACGCCTACAGATATTAGCCCAACATGAAAGTTCATCATTCTCATCTAATTGAATTCTAAATTTTGTATGCCTCCATAAACTTTTTCTTGACGTTTTAAACAATTTTGAAGTTGCTGACATCAACCAACTTGATGAAGTTCGTTTCGCAACTACACATGTTAAAAGTGATCTAATAGCATTCTTTTAAACTTGATATCGCTTTTTGGCTAGTGTGGCAAGCGCCGACGTCACATTTTTTGATACCATTTCATTTGCTAAAACCTCTTTCTCACTTTTAATACCCAATAATTCCACAACATTTTTGAGAGATTTGTGCTTTAAAAATCCATGTAAATCTAAGCTTGTGCTATGATAGACTTACCTTCAAAAATATGTTTCAATCCAAAATTTACTTGATCTCAAACTGTCCTTTTAGCCATTAGCAGTCCCAATTCTTCAATTTTAGTTGGATCCATATTTTCTAGAAACTTGTAGTTGTATACAACATTCTTGGAACTTCCAATTAATTGTAGTGAAATTCGAGGTGTGGTAGTATCTTCTTGTGGTTCTGATGTTGTCCCTGCATAAAAAGCAATATTAAATTCTAATTTGAAATTGACATATACATATTTTTATTTTTAAAACTATCTTGAACTACAATGTTTTTTAAAAAAAATACAAAATTCAAATTGAAGAAACTATTGAGTCACCAGTGAGATTGATATCAATATTCTGTTGGACATTTGTGTTTTCAATATTCTTGTTGACAAGTTCCTCAACATTTCTCATTTCCTCGTCATTGTCATACACCTCTACATCTATTTCACGATGCTCTACCTCCACATTTATTTCATGGCTTAATCTTTCCCTTTCCTCTTTCCTTTTTCTTTGTAATTTCTCATTTTTATCTGTTGAATCAATTATTTTTCAATCGTGCCTTGATAGGCAATTCCTTTGGTTTCCCATGTTCACAAAATTGGAAACCTAAAATCCAATTCTATTTGGACCAAATACCCAAAAAAACATAAAGACTTCAGAATAAGTACTTCATGCTTTCAATAAGAGAGAAAATAAAAAATAAATAATTAAAATCATAAAGACATTTTGCAAAAATACTTCATGCCTTCATAGAGACATTTTGAAAATTACCCCATGTCTTCATAGAGACATTTTGTAAAAATACTTCATGCATCCATGTACCCAAAAAAACTTCAAAAAAAAAAATTGCACCCAGAAAAAATTTCAAAAAAAATTTCGCCAAAAAAATTTCGCACCCAAAAAAACTTAATTTATTTTTTTGCCAAAAAGAATTTTGCACATAGAAAATATTCACACCTTGATAGAAAAATAATTCAAACCCTCGCACCTTCGCAATTTTCGGCCCCTCGCAACTTCGCAATTTTCGCTGGTTCAGAATGGTGTGTGGAATTAATATTTTGAACGAGAGTATTTATATACAATTCTCACTCGAAAGATTGCGTCAGATTTGGATTAACATTTAGATATTAAAACATTCTCATCCAAGAGTATAATAAACTCTCGGACAAGATTTTATAAAACTCTAGGATGAGAGTTGGCCTTGGCTAAAGTCTCGGCCAAAAGTTTAATAAAATCTCATCTGAGAGTTTATTAAACTCTCGGCTGAGAGTTCGCTTGGGTAAACTCTCGGGCACAAACTCTCAGCCGAGATGTTTTTAAAATTTCAGCCGAGAGTTTAGCCGCGCGGTTAAATGTAACCTGTGGTGGTTTAAACTCTCGATTGAGAGTTTTAAATTTCTCGGTCGAGAGTTTAATAAATATCTCGTCCGAGAAATTATCTCGGCCAAGAATTTCTGGTCAACGAAAAGCCCAGAAAATTCTGCAGTTTTTCAGGAACCTGGAACTTTGGAGGGGCGAAAAACCTACAAAAAATAATGTTACATTTCGGACCAAGTATCATTAGATTCATCTTTGAATCTAGTTTCTAATGATGTAATATTTGTGGAGTTTCATTAAAATTTTCAATTTGTTATTAAATTTATACTATACTGTGTTACTGTGGAATTTCATTGTTCGGAAAATTGCACTGAATGAAAATTCAATAACTTTAAAATGGAAACACCAAAAAATTTAGAAAAATCATATTGCAATTCCTCTCCCCGTCTGCTTCAAAAGGGTACTCTCAATTTTCTTGTTGACAATCACATTGAAAAGAAAATCTAGGGCTCATAAAATGTACTGAAACATCACCTTTTTTTTGTCTTCGTCCATTTCAAAAAATAATAAAATATAGTGATTTAATCTGAAAATTACCAAACAATAGACAGTGCACTAGTGAAATATATTTAGATTATGATGATATGGTTTATTTCCAAAAAATGAATAACCTTCCCTCAAAAAAGTTAGGGTTCAAAAAGTGACTATTTATGTTTGCCTGAAAATTTCAAATATATGCAGTTAGTAAATAACAAATTTACCCCTCTATATGTCAATATATATATATATGAGTATGTAGGTAAGACAATTCTCTACAAATCTTGTTTTTATGTCAAAGCATAATTTGCATTAAAAATATGAGTTTAATGGAATTGAAGTTGAAAAAATATAGAAAATTACAATTTTCAACGTCAAAAAAGAGAAAAAAGTGTTTCCCAACTTTACATTTTCACGTTAACGCTTATATGATTATGAAAATCACAAAATGATTAGGAGTAGAGATGTAATATTCAATGAAAAGGTATTGTATAAGAATCAGTTGTAGGAAAAGAAATAAGAAAAGGAAAATAAAGAATACACAGTTCTTGATGAGATCACAGAAAAATTAAAGGTGCCTGGAAATAATAATAATCAACAGCCACAACAACAACAATGACCACAATAGCAACAGGCACCCTAGACACCTGAAAGTGGTGTTAGAATATCTACCAGGATAAGTTGACCCCCTGAACGATACTCTCCTTCATTATATTATTTATTGTTGACTGATTTTGGTGAACTTGAATGTTATAAAGAATCAATGCAGGTTGAAAGAAGGAAGAAGTAGGAGCTAGCCATGGAAGAAGATATGGAATCCTTAATGCATAACCAGACTTGGGACTTGGTCAGGTTGCCTGTAGGTAAAACTACATTACAGAATAAATGGGTTTACAGGCTGAAGTAAAAAGATGGATGTGTTAGCCCCCCTATGAAATTCTTGGCAAGCAAGCTGGGGGCTAGATTGTTTGGGAGCCTTCAAGGAATGTCTTTCCCCTGAAAATCCATCCTCCTTGAAGTCTCTGTGTACTGTGCCTAAAATATAGCCCCTCTGCTGATCCATTTCTCAAAGGGCCCACTATTGCCCCTTTATACCCCTGCAAATACCCTCATTTTACCCTCCCCTTTCCTTGTCAAAATCCCTTTTCTTCCTTTTATCCCCACCATCACCCTCTTAAATTCTCCAAAATCCCCTTAAACCCCCCCATCACCCTTTATTTCCCTAATTCTCCACCTCGCCTCCCTATCGTTCCTTTCCTTGGGCCTAAAAATGCTTTAAAATGTGCAAAAATCATATTTCGGGCCCTAGCCCCTTTAGCCATAGCCCCGCGCTCCTTTTCTTTCCATAAGATCTGGCGCCGTGACCAAGTCTTTCTCCTTGCGGGGGTTTTTCTCTGTCCGTAGAGTCAAACCATGGAACCCCCGCAGTTGACTACTCGGGATGTGGGAAAACCCGATCAAACGGCTGTTATTCACTACGAGGGGTCGCTCCAAAATTCCCGTGCCCGTACACCTTGGCCCCCCGCAGTTATTCTCCGCCGTCCCTTAAGCACTAGATCCAACGGTGCGGAGATCGGCCGAAACAGTGGTCCCCACCCCGCCTTCGCGTTTCAAAACCCGCCGGTAAATTCCGCACCACCCATCTGCAACAGGCGGTTTTCCCCGGAGACCCAACGATTCCACTAGCCGATCGCCGCGTGTCCTCTGTACGAACCTGAAACTGCTTTCATTTCGCGCGCTATTTTTTGGGTGATAGACGGGTAGTGGAATAAATGACGGCCGTCAGATCTTGGAGCCCTCGTCCAACGGCGCTCATTCATCGACCCTGCGCACTGTTTAACGCCCGACCATCGTGCCTGCTGGTCCACCATCTGTCGCCCTCGCCGTTGATCTCCGCCCGATCGACAGTCTGGATCTATCCACGCATTGTTGACCATTCCATGGTCTCCCACCTTGCCTCGTCACCCCGTCTCACCACGTCATCGCCACAAGTACCCTCCGTACATATTCCTAGTCCATTACATAAACTAGTTTATTTACGTGTTTTTCATTCATTTTTCGCGTTTATTCTCTTCGTGCTCCGCCAACCATATACCAGAGTGATTTTCACCATTTCTTCCATAATTTTCTCCTCCAGCTCGTCAGCATAGCCATGATCGTAGTCCTCGTCACCTTCACCGTTCCTGCCCATGTTTTCTCTTCACAGTTCGTTGCTTTGCAGGGTTTCCAAAGGTAAAAGACCGCCATGATTCTACATGGCAAAGCTGTGCAGATAGTATTAAATCCAAGAGTTGGTACTGCCATGGGATAGTCAAAGAAAGCGGCTGATAGGATTTGCTTTAAAGAAAAGGATCCAAAACTCTATGGAAAACCTTTCAGGGCTATTAAAAGTCTGAGCTACCCTGTCAGAAGCAAAATGAAAAGGCAGAGTCATTCAGTACAAGCAAGAAGATCAAGACAAGCTAATGAAGATCTAGAGCCCTAAGTTAATGTTTTCAGAGAGAAAGCAACAGATTACAGACCCCGAGGATCGATCAAAGGATCCCGAGCATAAGCAAAAGGTAATATCAGGGTTTTTCATCAGCAGAATGTTTGTTATTCATCAAGTACATGGCGTCCATACAACTTTTATTATACACCATGTCCCTGAAGTGTTTTCTACTAGAAAACAGACCTGAAAATGCCAGAACATTTATGAGACAGACCTTCCTAGCAGTTTATTTTATTTTTTATTCAAATCACCTGGAGTACAACAAGCCAAAAGGTCAAGATCATATCCAAAGCAGATCATTCTTTCACAAGGAAGGTGACAGAGATTAAATACATAGCAGGTCAAGCAGAATGGGTTTCGGCCCTGCATTCATTGTTATGTTTAATGATACATTTAATTTTCACCTACTCCTTCAGTCGATCTTAGGTTCACCCTTTGCTATAAAGCACATAAGGAAACTTTGTAATGGTTGTTGATGAGATATCAGTGAAATGCAAGTATTCTCCTCTTGAGACAAGTTCTCTGTGTATATTGTAAGATAGGCTGAGATTGGATGTATTCAGACTGAATGTTCAAGCTATGGGCTATGATGTACCTGATTGGTGTTGTTTTTAATATGACAAGCATGTTTCTTTGGATCCTGATCTATAGCAGCTGGTGATGTTTTCCTTTCTCTGTATTTGTGATTGACTTGCTTTCATTTCATCATGTTTCTTCAGGCTCGCATCAGAAGTTTGGCATAAGATTTACACTTGATAGGTACCTTATGTTGCTGCTCTCCCAGCCTTTTATGTTTTCTTCTTATATGTGTATCTGAATGTTGATTTCAATTGGTTTAACCAGTGTAGTCGATGTTATTTCCTGCTCTCTGATGTATGAATTAATGAAATCTACGTTTAGATGTTCTTGTTGGGATTAGTTGAATGCGTTGAGAACACTGGAAGTCTAGAACCTGGTCTCTGCCCCTCTAGGATATGTCCATCTCAATTAACCCTTTCCAAGATCCCTTGTATTGCCTCTGATTTTGTCCAAGTAGGCCTGGAGTTAAATGACCTCTGGTCTGATCTATAGACAGAGTTGGTTGGTTCTCCTCCTTTCATTTTCAATCCTTAATGTCCCATTCCAAATATCTCCTTCAAGATCCAAATGCTCTATATGACTAGCCCAATTGAAAGCTTGAACATTGACTACAAGTAAATCCTTTCTTGACTCCATATCCCAATGGCTTCGATGTTCTCTGAGTTATCCACCTTTGCCTAAGCTTCCTCTTTTCTCATCCTTGTGTTATATTGGTATTTCTTTTCCTGATTCCCTACAACCAAACTCCTAATCAAACAAACAAACCCTGTACTTCATACCTAGCCTAATACCTTCAAACTGAACTCCAAAGTTATACCTTTGACATATCATAGAGAGATCCCTCTCTAAACCCAGGAGGGCTAGATCCTGAGGTTGCAAAGTGGTTCTATGTTTTCTCATCTTTTGGTCTTGCCAGCCTAGCCAAAACATGGGAACCCCAACATAATGGCGACTCCACCGGGGACTTCTGAGTAAATTTCACCTTAAACATTCGTAAAAACCTCAGAAACTTAGAACTCCAGTTAGGTTGACAGTAAGTCACCCCTTTCTTGAATCAACCTCCATTATTGAATATCCACCATACTCTTAGACAGAGCTTGGAAAGGGCCAGGTAGCCTCCAGATCTCATCCTCTTTTCAGAGGTGACATATCTGGTAAATGCCCTCCCAGTCAATCTCTGGTTGGAGCTTGTTGTTTTAGAGGAGATTCCTGAAAGGTGATAGTGCTTGAGCACTTTGGTGGACAGTGTACCCCTCAGGAACATCCTAAACCCTCCACCTGGCGACTCCATTGTTCCTAAGCGTTAAAATACTCCACTGGTGATCAGTAGGCCTGCTGATCATCTTGGTTTCGTATCAGACTCCACTGGAATACCAGACCCGAAACATAATGAAGACTCCACTGGGAGGCCAGTCCCTGAGACAACATTAACCACAGTAGAAGTGACAAATAGGGTTAAGCTTCTTGGCTTATAAACAGCATTCTGGCTTTCAGAACCATCCACACAAGATCTTATCCCAACCCTGACCCACCGGAAATAGTTGAAAATCCAGAGAGTATCCTCAAAGGAGCTCCTACACCTAAAAGACCAACCATATCCAGCCACATTCTTAGAGCTAATTCCGCACCAGAAAACCTAACAGCTCTAGCACATTTCCTCCCTGACCTAGACATACCTAATAGACTACCGAGAACTAGGTCATCCAATCATCTAGACCAGCAAGACCTCGAAGTTTACAATACACCATCTAACAGTGGTCAAAACACTAAGGACAGTGAAACCCATCCTTCTACACCACCTGATTTTCACTTCCTTCAAAACTTGGGGCTCTCTCACCCTAGATCTGCTCAACAGACTTCTGCTGGTCCAAACATCCCTATCATGCAAATACCAGCTGCTCAAGCTAACCCTATACCCCATCAGAACATCGTTATGGCAGCTTGGTATGCACCTTTGCTTTTACCTCAACCCCTGTTACCCTTGCCCAATGATTATCAGTCAAAAATCCCACACTTCACTGCTAAAGAGTCCATAACAGCTCAGCAACATGTAGATAAGATGGAGGACTCTTTTGATTATATGGAAATTGATGATGAAACAATCAAAATGAGGATCTTTGCCCAAAGCTTAGGGGGCGAGGTCAAGAAATGGTTTAAAGGGTTGCCTCCTGGCAGTATTCAAGATCTCCCTGCATTATACCAGACCTTTATAAACAAATGGGAGGTTAGAGCAAACCCTTGCCAGCTCCTAGCAGAATACATGTCCCTTAAGAGGAACGTAGGAGAGAGTGTTCACGATTACACCACTAGATTCAACAGCATTTACAATGCTCTCCCTCCACAAGGAATGGCCCTAGATAAATACCCTAATGGATTTGATGCTGACATGGCCTACGAGCTTAGAGATAAAGAGTATACCACACTGGAAGACATGCAGAAAGGAGCTATAACCATAGAAGCAAACTTAATGAAAAAAAGGGCAAGACTAAAAGCTGAAAAGAGGGTAACATATAGGGATGACAACGTAGCTTCCACGTCTGATCCCAAATATGACAGACTTTCAAAAAATTTGGAAGAACTTCAACAAATGATAAAGAGGATGGTTTTCCAAAACAACAACCAAAATAGAAACCAGAACCAAAACATTAGAAGAAACAATGCTACTCCCAACAGACAAAGAGAGTAAGACCAACAAATTATTCCCCCATTTCAAGAAAACTTTTTAGATGAAGACAAGGGAATCATTGAAGAGTCTGAAGGGAATACCATAAATATGTTTGAAGCAGAGGACTCAGTCCTTAACTGTGATTCATAAAAAGATCTGCCCTCATCTGCATATGGGGATGAGGAATGGTTAGAAACTGAGGATTACAGATTAGGATTTGAAAATTCCATGATGCAGGTCAGAGAACAATATGAACTTAGGAGCAAAAAGAACCCAAGCAGATCCCAAAACTAAAAATCCTGAGGTAACCATCAAGAAAAGACCTGATAAATCCTCTAAAGCATCTGCTGCAAACAACAAAACAACAGCTGAAAGTTCTGGTAAACATAAGGAGAAGGACAACCAAAACAATGAAAAACGAAGTCAACCAACCAGCAGTACTAGCACTTCAGTTAGCACTCCTGATACAACTGTTCCAAACTTTGTACATAGTGAGAAATCAGAATATGATTCGGCTACTAAGGCAGTAGCTAATAAAACGGAATTGAGCATTACAAAGGTCCAGTCCACTTTCAATCTAGGGAGTGAGATTGCAAAAATCAAAATCTCTGTACCATTATCTGAGCTGGCCACTCAAGATGTATATAAAGGCCAAATTTTGAAAGCATTAAATCTGGGAGAAATAAACGATTCTGTAAATCTGAATGATGATCAACCTGCCCTCCTATTTGGTCCAAAGATTGAGGGAAAATTTCAAGAAGGGGTAGTTCCACCTTTTTATATCAGTCTCAATAGTCATGACAAGATCCTCCATAATTCCATGCATGACTCTGGTGCATCGTACAATCTAATGCCTAAGGTAGTGATGGAGAGGCTAGGCCTAGAGGTTACCAGACCTTACAAAGACTTATACTCATTCGACTCTAGTAGAGTAAAATGCCTAGGCCTAATCAAAGACTTGTGTGTAAGCCTGACCCAGATTCCTGCCAAATGTATGGTCATGGATGTTGTAGTGGCAGATGTGCCACCAAAGTATGGCATGCTATTGTCAAGATCATGGGGAGCCAAACTGCAAGGAACAATGCAGATGGATGGCTCATATGCCACTATCCCTATGTTTGGCCAACTTAGAAGACTGTATAGAGAGTCTCAGATGAAATTTTTAGTCAGTAGCCCTGAGAAACCTAAAAACTCACCATTATACTCTGTACATACAGATCTAGACTCTTTCATTCTCTACAATGACCAATCCTCAGAAGAGCCGAGATCAGATAATGGAAATACAAACATACAGCCCATGGATTTCAACATAATGGCTACTCTGGAAGAATACGAAGAAGAAGACCATGGGAAAACTGCTAAAAATATAACTCTGAATGAAACAGAAACAGAACAAAAACATCAATCTAGCCACATCCCTGACCTCCATGCCCATAATGAACCACAAAATGACCCCCCTCCTAGCACAAACCTCACAACTCCACATAATGGCGAATCCAGCTGTAGGTGAGGGGATGAAGACGAAGTAAACAACGAACCCCTGTGGGAAATGAAATTTGATGGGTCCTGTACTAGGCAAAGTGCCGGAGCAGGGGTGTGGCTACATAACACAGGAGCTGATCATGCAGAGAGCCACGCTGTGAACCTGCGTTTTAAGTGCACGAATAACATTGCAGAATATGAGGCTCTGATCTTGGGTTTAAATCTGTTGAAAAAATTAGGAGCCCGTAGGATAGCTATGAGAGGAGACTCAGAGTTAGTGATCAAACAGGTGAATGGTGAGTATTCAGCAAAACACCCCAGGCTTAGGGCATACAGGAATGATACTCTAGATTTGCTGAAAAAAATTGTTGAATATGAGTTAGTATTCATTCCTAGGGGGGGAAACGGAGTTACAAATGGATTATCTTATCTAGCTAGCTCATATCCTAAGGCCCCAGTTGACCAAAAAATTATCATTCAGACCAAATTCAGGCCTGCAGTGCCAGAAAATGAAAAATATTGGCAGGTCTTTGAAGGAGACAAACAGATCGAAGATTTCCTGGTGGGCAGGAATGAGTTTGAATTTTTGGATTTCGACTCAACTTCTGATGATAGCTGCCCAAGAGAGGATCCCTTAGATGAACAAGAAACACCCTGTAACATAGAAATAAATTCTTTTTCTGAGAAAACTAGAAATTTTAACGAAAATAGTGAAAACGCAGAAAATGAAGAGGTCGAAGTGTTGCAGGCCAAAGACAAGAATATACCCAGAGGCCTGGCACCCTCAGAGGACCTCTTTGATTTCGATGATGTAGCAAATAAGCCCACCATAGAACATGTAGAATCAGATATCGAAGAATGCAACATAGGCACTAAAGACATACCCAAAATGATAAAACTGGCTAAGTCTATACCTGCAAACATGAAGAAAAAATACATTGACTTGTTTAAGGAATTCATTGACGTGTTTACATGGAGCTATGAAGAATTAAAGGCCTATGACACCAACATCATACAACACAGGATACCAATAAAGGAAAATCAGAAGCCTTTCAGACAAAAACTTCGAAGAATCAATCCAAAACAATTGCCTGCAGTAGAGAAAGAGATCAGGAAGATGTATGATGCAGGCATAATAGTCCTTGTAAGGTTTCATGATTGGGTGTCAAACTTAGTGGCTGTAAGGAAGAAAACAGGGGAGATCAGACTATGCATAGACTTCAGAAACCTCAACAGAGCCTCCTTGAAAGATAACTACCCTTTGCCTAGAATGGAACATATCGTACAAAAGGTAGTGGGCTCTAAGAGAATCTCCCTACTTGATGGTTTTTCAGGATATAATCAAGTTCTGGTACTCCCAGAAGATCAACTCAAAACAGCTTTTACCACTCCATGGGGCACCTTCATGTACTTGAAAATGCCTTTTGGATTGATGAATGCTGGAGCTACCTTCCAGAGAGCGATGGACATACCTTTCTCAGAGGAGACAGGACACTTCATAGTTATCTACTTGGATGACTTGACTGTCTTTTCTAAAACTGAAGAAGAAAACTTGAAACATCTGAGGAAAGTCTTTGAAAAATGTAGAAGGTACGGCCTGTCCTTAAATCCTAAGAAAACTTTTTTTGGGCTGCAAGAAGGTAAACTTCTTGGCCACATTATATCTGAGAAAGGGATCAGGATAGACCCACACAGAGTTGAGGGAATACTTCAAATTACACATCCAAGGAACATCAAGGAGTTGCAGTCCTTTATAGGGAAGATCAATTTCCTCAGGAGATTCATTCCTAATCTGGCAGAGCATCTTAGAAAAATGACTGAAATGCTAAAGAAAGATGCAGGAATTAAGTGGACTATTGAAGCCAAGAAATATTTTGAGTCAGTAAAACTTGCACTCACTCAGGCCCTTGTCCTTATCAGCCTTGAATTCTCAAAATATTTTCTGATCTTTTCATTTGCTTCCCAACACACAATAGCTACAGTTTTGCTGGAGAAAAATTCAGATGGTAATGAACAACCTATAGCCTTCTTCAGTAAAGCCTTAAGAGATGCACCCTTGAAGTACAACATCATGGAAAAGCAGGCCTATGCCTTGATTAAGGCCTTAAAAGACTTTAGGGTGTACATTTTGCATTCTCACACCATTGCTTTCGTGCCAAATATAGTGGTCAAAGATATCTTGTCCCAAGACCCAGATGGGAAAAGGGGCAAATGGATTGCTACAATTTTAGAATATGACATTGAAATAAAACCCACCAAACTAATCAAAGGTCAAGGCCTGGCTGAATTAATGGAGGAATGTAATCTACAGGCCCTTGACATTAACATGATGAATGCCTTAGATGAGCAGGAAGGATTGCCCCATCCAACTGTGGAGGAGCAGTTTCAGAACTCTCCTTGGTATACTGATATCCTTTATGTGCTCACTAGTCTCAATGCCCCTCCAGAACTATCCAAAACAAAGGCCAGATTCATAAAACTCAAAGCTAGAAATTACTGCATTATGAATGAGAGTCTATATTGGAAAAATCCAAATGGCCTTCTACTGAAATGTTTGTCTGAAACTGAAGCTGAAAGAATCAAACAGGAATTCCATGCTGGAGAATGTGGAGGCCACCTGAGTTGGAAAGCCACTGCAAATAAGATACTCAGGGCTGGTTACTATTGGCCTACACTCTTTAGTGATGTCCATAAAATGATTCTTGCCTGCCACAAATGCCAAATCTTTGAGGGCAAAAGAAAGCTCCTTCCCCTCCCTCTGCAACCGATTACCATAGAAGGCCCTTTCATGCAATGGGGCCTAGAATTTATAGGAGAAATTCATCCTGCCTCCTGTGGACAACATAAATGGATCCTAACTACTACAAATTACTTCACTAAATGGATAGAAGCTATACCCACTAGGAATTCCACTGAGTCTGTCATCATTAGGTTCCTAGAAGACTTCATCTTATCACTTTTTGGTTGTCCAAGGAAAATAATCACTGATAATGCTACTGCTTTCGGATCCAAAAGAATGGTTGATTTCTGTCACAGGTACGAAATAACGCTTGGACATTCAACTGCCTATTACCCCCAGGGTAATGGCCTAGCTGAATCATCAAATAAAATCCTGGTTACAATCATCAAGAAGCTGCTGGAAGAGAACAAAAGGTCATGGCATAAAAATTTGATACATGCCTTGTGGGCAGACAGGCTCACTACAAAGAAATCCATTGGCATGTCACCCTTTCAGCTGGTTTATGGGACTGAAGTAGTGTTTCCTACTAGTCTTGGAGTTCCAGTAATCAAGCTTGTCCAGGAGATCCAATCAGAGGAAGACAGTATGGTAAGGAGAATCAATGAAACTATTCATCTGCAGCAAACAAGAGAGCAGGTTTATAGCAGAGCTGTTAGAGTACACGAAGGCATAAAGAGACAGTTTGAAAAAAGAACCAAAGCTTTAGATTTCAAGGTTGGAGATAAGGTCCTGAGATGGGATTCAAGAAGAGAGGACAAGGGAAAACATGGCAAATTTGACAGCTTGTGGCAAGGTCCATTTTTCATCCAGGTCACCGTGGGTCCTAATGCGTTTTCCTTACAAGAACTTGATGGTACAGAGTTGTTTGGGGGTCCTGTCAATGGCAGGATGCTCAAACACTATTTCTGCTAATTTTTCATTTCCAGTTTCATTTCCATTGTACATACCATTGCAGTTTTACTTTCAGGAAAATAGAAAAAATATTCCAAAAACAGAGCGAAAGAACAGATCCAGATAAGCCCATGCATTTTCCAGAGTAAGTGCATACTCTAGACCAAGTGAATAAGCAAGGCATGTTTGACAGTCCTGGTCTGGAGTTTGCTCTTGCTCAGAAAAATTCTCAAAATGAGGCTCACGAAGACATCCTGCCTCAAGATTACTCCATACAAGAAGCAAAGAGTAGCTGGTCCTAATATGCTCAAAATCTGGACCAATAGTGAAAAGAAGAATCAGCTCTAATCTACCCAAAGCCAGAGCTGAAATAAAAGAAAGAGGTGACTCCAACATGCTCAAAACCTGAGTCACGGAAAAACAAGGATGTTTCAAAGTTGCAGACTTCAATCCTTCAAAGTTTTGTTTCAATTTTTGGCACTTTCCATTCACAGCGAGTTAGACAGCTTAATCCTGGCTTGGCTATTTTCAATTTCTTGTCTTAGAATGTAGGTGAAGAAACCTGTTGGACAGTTTAATCCCAAAAGGTAGTATATTAGGTAGAGAATTGTATGAGGCCACCAGTCTAATCTGGCCTCATGGAGAAATAAGGGTAGATCTAGAGTAGGTTTGTTTTTGCTTTCATAATAAAATAATGTAAAGGGTCTGCTAGTTCAAATGCACCCAAGGGAAAATTGTAGAGCTGTAGTTTGGGTAGGTAGATCGGTTGGGAAATATTTTTGCTGATGTTTCTATCATACTGTGGCAGCTAAAATTGAAGAAGAAATATGGCTTATGACAGCAGGCATCTGGCCTACTCCAAAGATCATCTCTGGTTTCTTGACTCCTCCAAGGAGCAGCCATCCCCATGTGGAGCCACTGTTAGCCCCCCTATGAAATTCTTGGCAAGCAAGCTGGGGGCTAGATTGTTTGGGAGCCTTCAAGGAATGAATTTCCCTTGAAAACCCATCCTCCTCGAAGTCTCTGTGTACTGTGCCTAAAATATAGCCCCTCTGCTAATCCATTTCTCAAAGGGCCCACTATTGCCCCTTTATACCCCTGCAAATACCCTCATTTTACACTCCCCTTTCCTTTGTCAAAATCCCTTTTCTTCCTTTTATCCCCACCATCACCCTCTTAAATTCTCCAAAATCCCCTTAAAACCCCCCATCACCCTTTATTTCACTAATTCTCCACCTCGCCTCCATATCGTTCCTTTCCTTGGGCCTAAAAATGCTTTAAAATGTGCAAAAATCATATTTCGGTCCCTGGCCCCTTTGGCCATAGCCCCACGCTCCTTTTATTTCCATAAGACCCGGCGCCGTGACCAAGGCTTTTTCCTTGCGGGGGTTTTTCTCTGTCCGTAGAGTCAAACCATGGAACCCCCGCAGTTGACTCCTTGGGATGTGGGAGAACCCGATCGAATGACTGTTATTCACTACGGGGGGTCACTCCAAAATTCCCGTGCCCGTACACCTTGGCCCCCCGCAGTTAATCTCTGTCGTCCGTTAAGCACCGGATCTGACGGTGCGGAGATTGTCCGAAATGGTGGTCCCCACCCCACCTTCGCGTTTCAAAACCCGCCGGTAAATTCCGCACCACCCATCTACAATAGGCGGTTTTCCCCGGAGACCCAGCGATTCCACTAGCCGATCGCCGCTTGTCCTCTACACGAACCTGAAACCTCTTTCATTTCATGCGCTATTGTTTGGGTGATAGACGAGTAGCGGAATAAATGACGGCCGTCAGATCTTGGAGCCCTCTTCCAACGACGCTCATTCATCGAACCTGCGCACTGCTTAATGCCCGACCATCGTGCCTGCTGGTCCACCATCTGTCGCCCTCGCCGTTGATCTCCGCCCAATCGACGGTCCGGATCTGTCCACACATTGTTGACCATTCCACGGTCTCCCACCTCGCCCCATCATCCCGTCTCGCCACGTCATTTCCACAAGTACCCTTCGTACATATTCCTAGTCCATTACATAAACTGGTTTATTTACGTGTTTTTCATTCATTTTTCGCGTTTATTCTCTTCGTGCTCCACCAACCATATACCAGATTGATTTTCACCATTTCTTCCGCAATTTTCTCCTCCAGCGCGTCAGCATAGTCATGATCATAGTCCTCGTCACCTTCACCGTTCCTGCCCATGTTTTCTCTTCACAGTTCGTTGCTTTGTAGGGTTTCCAAAGGTAAAAGACCGCCATGATTCTACATGGAAAAGCTGTGCAGACAGTATTAAATCCAAGAGTTGGTACTGCCATGGGATAGTCAAAGAAAGCGGCTGACAGGATTTGCTTTAAAGAAGAGGATCCAAAACTCTATGGAAAACCTTTCAGCGCTATTAAAAGTCCGAGCTACCCTGTCAGAAGCAAAATGAAAAGGTAGAGTCATTTAGTACAAGCAAGAAGATCAAGGCAAGCTAATGAAGATCTCGAGCCCTAAGTCAATGTTTTCAGAGACAAAGCAGCAGATTACAGACCCTGAGGATCGATAAAAGGATCCCGAGCACAGGCAAAAGGTAATATCAGGGTTTTTCATCAGCAGAATGTTTGTTATTCATCAAGTACATGACGTCCATACAACTTTTATTATACACCATGTCCCTGAAGTGTTTTCCACCAAACAACAGACCTGAAAACGCCAGAACATTTATGAGACAGACCTTCCTAGCAGTTTATTTTATTTTTTATTCAAATCACCTGGAGTACAACAAGCCAAAAGGTCAATATCATATCCAAAGCAGATCATTCTTTCACAAGGAAGGTGACAGAGATTAAATACATAGCAGGTCAAGCAGAATGGGTTTCGGCCCTGCATTCATTGTTATGTTTAATGATACATTTAATTTTCACCTACTCCTTCAGTCGATCTTAGGTTCATCCTTTGCTATAAAGCACAGAAGAAAACTTTGTAATGGTTGTTGATGAGATATCAGTGAAACGCAAGTATTGCTTCCTCTTGAGACAAGTTCTCTGTGTAAATTGTAAGATAGACTGAGATTAGATGTATTCAGATTGAATTTTCAAGCTATGGGCTATGATGTACCTGATTGGTGTTGTTTTTAATATGACAAGCATGTTTCTTTGGATCCTGATCTAAAGCAGCTGGTGATGTTTCCTCTTTCTCATAGCCCGCTTGAATTGACTTGCTTTCATTTCATCATGTTTCTTCAGGCTCGCATCAGAAGTTTGGCATAAGATTTACCCTTGATAGGTACCTTATGTTGCTGCTCTCCCAGCGTTTTATGTTTTCTGCTTATATGTGTATCTGAATGTTGATTTCAATTGGTTTAACTAGTGTAGTGGATGTTATTTCCTGCTCTCTAATGTATGAATTAATGAAATCTGTGTTTAGATGTTCTTGTTGGGATTAGTTGAATGCGTTGAGAACACTGGAGGTCTAGAACCTGGTCTCTGCCCCTCTAGGATCTGTCCATCTCAATTAACCCTTTCCAAGATCCCTTTTATTGCCTCTGATTTTGTCCAAGCATGCCTGGAGTTAAATGACCTCTGGTCTGATCTATAGAAAGAGTTTTTTCGTTCTCCTCCTTTCATTTTTAGTCCTTAATGTCCCATTCCAAATATCTCCTTCAAGATCCAAATGCTCTAGATGACTAGACCAATTGAAAGCTTGCACATTGAATACAAGTAAATCCTTTCTTGACTAAATAGCCCAATGGCTTCGAAGTTCTCTGAGTTATCCACCTTTGCCTAAGCTTCCTCTTTTCTCATCCTTGTCTTATATTGGTCCTTCTTTTCCTGATTCCCTACAACCAAACTCTTAATCAAACAAACAAACCCTGTACTTCATACCTAGCCTAATACCTTCAAACTGAACTCCAAAGTTATACCTTTGACATATCATAGAGAGATCCCTCTCTGAACCCAGGAGGGCTAGATCCTAAGGTTCCAAAGTGGTTCTATGCTGTCTCATCTTTTGGTCTTGCCAACTTGGCCAAAACATGGGAACCCCAACAGGATGAAAACAAAGGTACAAAGCTAGACTTGTGGTGAAGGGGTTTGCACAAAAGAAAGGTATTGATTTTGATGAAATATTTTCTCCTACTATTAAGATGACTTCAATCAGAAATATTTTAAGTCTTGTAGTAGCAGAAGATTTACATCTTGAAAAGTTAGATGTAAAGACAACATTTCTCCATGGAGACTTGGAGTAAGAGATCTATATGGAGCAACCAGAAGGATATGAGGTCAAAGGGAAAGAAAAAATAGTGTGTAGGTTAAAGAAGAGCTTGTATGGCTTAAAACAGGCTCCAAGGTAGAGGTATCTAAAATTTGACAGGTTTATGTCTGAACAAGGTTATAGTAGATGTCATGCTGATCATTGTGTTTATCTGAAAAATAAAAATAATGACAGCTATATTATATTGTTATTGTATGTAGATGACATGCTTGTTGCAGGTTCTAAGATGTAGGAAATAAATGTGCTCAAAAGAAAAGTGGAAAATTCATTTGCAATGAAGGATTTGGGAGCTGCAAAACAAATCCTTGGTATGAGAATAACTAGAGATAGGGAAAATTGCAAAGTAACATTGTCTCAGAATGAGTACATACAAAAGGTGTTGAAAATATTTAATATGTATAATGCAAAACAAATTAGTACACCTTTTGCTAGCCATTTCAAACTTAGTAAGGAGATGTGCAAGGATAATTTTAAGGATTGAAAATTATCTTGAAGTTTAAAAAAATGGCGAATCTCACTAGTCCCTAATATGCAAACTATAAAATGTTTATTGATGTATTTGTAAAATTATTCAAATTTATAATGATATTATATATATTTCCTATATAATGGTGGTGATTTTTAAGGTAAAATAATTTTATATTGTAAAATTTGGGCGAATTATTTTTATAAAAAAATGGAAATTGGCGAATCTTTTTTTTTGGAAAAACCATGGAAAATTAGCCCACCTGCAAATATTAGCCCCCAAAATTTTCCATGGAGATGTGCCCCAAGACCCAAGAAGAAATGGACTATATGTCTAAAGCTCCATATGCATCAGCAGTTGGAAGCTTGATGTATGCAATGGTCTGCACAAGGCCTGATATTGCACATGAAATGGGAGTTGTAAGCAGGTACATGAACAATCAAGGAAAAGAACATTGGATGGCACTGAAATGGATTCTCAGATATTTGAGAGGTACCACAAATCAAGAATTATGCTTTGGCGTTCAAACATTTTTCTACAGGGATATGTTGATGTAGATATGGAAGGTGACAGAGATAACAGGAGGAGCACTATAGGATATGTATTTACTATAGGTGCAACAAATGTTAGTTGGGTTTCAAAAATCCAAAGTGTTGCTGCACTTTCAACAACATAAGCAGAGTATGTTGCTGCTACAGAGGCTAGTAAAAAAATGATTTGGTTACAAACTTTTATGGATGAATTGGGTAAGAAGCATGATATGGGCACGCTATACAGTGATAGCCAAAGTGCCATTCATATTGCAAAGAACTCAACATTTAATTCTAGGACTAAACACATACAGCTCAAGTACCATTTCATATGGTCAATATTAGAAGATGGACAACTGAAGCTGAAAAAGATACACAATAGCCAAAATCCTGCAGATATGCTAACAAAAGTTGTAACAAGGGAGAAACTGAGAATATGGTCAGTTTCAATTAGTCTTCAAGGATGACGATAAAGATGAGAAATAACCATGTCCAAAGAGGAGTCATTATCTAGCAAATGAAGCAGTGGTGGAGTTTCTACAATCAGTCTTCAAGTGGGAGCTTGTTGGGTGTGGAGCCTGATTTTCATCCTAATTCAGAGATCTTTGTTTTAGCTGGATGTATACCCCAGGAAAACTGTACATCCCTGCAGTGAGGGGGGGGGGGGGGGGGGTGTGTAGGGGGTTACAGGGGGGACTTGTCCCCCCCCCCCGCAGGGTCCAGGGGGGTCGACTGCCCAGCTGGGAGGTCCGAGGGCCATTGGTCCCCTGGCAGGGGTTTCGGGGGTAGCGCCCTTGAAGCTAAAAATAGATGTAAAATTGCTTTCTAAAAGTATAGTAATTTCTAGTCAATCTAGGCCATTCATTAGGCAGATGATCTGACGGTAGAAGTTATGTTTAGTTTAGGGTTTTTTTCCGTAGAAGGCAACCCATTGCTTTGTATGAGGGTATTGTATTGTGGCTATGTATTGTATGTTTATTCTCAGAGTGAGAAATATATAGGGATACTGTGAGAGAGAATAGAGGATATTACAGTGGATCTATTGTAGGTTGTTTCTCTTCATTTTGCTAGATAATAGAAAGGAAGGACTGGCTATTCGGGGTGGACGTAGCCCATAATAAGTGAACCATGTATCTGTGTCTCTCTGGTTTTATGTGTTTTTTGTGCTTGTGCTTTCTGCATATTTTACGTGTTGCATTGCTCTGTAATACATAATTTTCTAACATGTTAAATTAATATAATAAGTGTCATTTTTCCTTAAACTTGAAGTATTTTTTGATCTAGTTGTATCTTTATTGAATTACCACTCCAACAGATCTAGAACTCATGTGCAGATTTACTTTGATTTGAAACAGCTCCGCAAATTCCTAAAGACAACTTTTACGACCACATTTCCTGCAGGTGTTCCAAATTTCTTGCAGGAGATCCATATTTTCTACAGCAGTTCCACATTTCCTGTAGAAGCTCCAGAATTCCTGCAAACATTGATTTTCTACAACCATCCTGATTTGATTAATATTTTCTTTGATTTGAAGCAGCTCTGTAAAATCTTAAAGACAACTCGTGAAACTGGATCTCCTACAGTCGTTCCGGATTTCCTGCAGCCGCTAATTTCCTGTAGCGACATCAGTGTTTGGCTGTATTCTACTTATTTCCAGATCCAACGAAGACATGGATTTTGTGGGGAATTCATTGCACATAAAGGCTATCCTATTGGCTGCTTCGAAGCTCTTTTTGAAACAACCCGAACTTACAGATTTCTTCTCATAACCAGATTTCTTGTAGCTTCATCTATGTATCATAAATCATCTAATCCATGCTTTCAATCATAGATTAGACTCAACATTAGCTAAATTTTATAGCCTAAACCTGTATTGTTGGCTGATAGCTTATATTAGTCATTCGAGCCAAATATGGGCTTTAGAGATTGTATAAAAGGATATGTAGTTCATATTTTAAGAGGGTTGGGTTGGGATTGTTGTTGAGCAGGATATCAGAATGTACTTGACTATAATTTCCAGATTAATAAAATATTCTATGTTCTATTTACCTTTCTGAGAAGCTTCTTCGAATTTTGAAGGCGTTGTGAGTGAGGGAGGGCCCCCTTCGCTCACAACTCCTGCAACATATTGTGTGTTTATTTTTGTTTCATTTATGCATTAATAATTCCTGTACACAACTAGTGCTTTGTTTCTGCATTTCATGTAGTAGACTGTTAATTGGTTAAGTGATTTAATTATTTATGTTAATAATTTATTTTCATTTGATCAATGTTTAGATTCATGCTCTTTAAGTCGGATTCTTGATTGTGGTTGATATTTTATCTTTTCCTGTATCAATATCAGCAAACCCAAGTGCTGTAGAGGGATGTTATATGCCACTCCATAGCCATTGCTGCTAAAGTATTGATACATGAAAGAAGCATGAGTTGTTGATTGTTGTTTGATATTTATATTTTCTTGGTCAATATCAGCAATCCTAAGTGTTGTAGAGGGATGATATATGCCACTCCATAGCCATTTCAACCAAGTATTAACATAGGAAAGAAGCAATAGTTGGTGTGTGTATGACTAGTTAATTTATGAACACTTCTAGTAATAAGCCTGTATATATTTTTCATAGCATCTCACAAGATTACCTACCCTGGGTTGACAATTTATGATTGGAAAATTATACGTCTATAATTTGATTCAATTTTTTTTCCCTACAGGAAATTTCTGTTCCTGTGCTGCGGGAATTCCCTTTGTTGCTGTAGGAAAGTTTTGTTCCTGTGTTGCAGGAATTCCCTGTGCCACTGCAAGAAATTAAACTTAGATCGGGTTCACAATTTATGATTGGAAAATTATAATGTATAATCTGACTCAACATTTTGGCATCTTTTCCGGCAAGGTGCTAAGGGATGTTACTAAAAAAATTTTAGTTTGATTTTGTTGATTTTTTTTTGTAGGATTGGGGGAGTGGAAGTGATAAGACGAAGGGAAAAGCCCATGCACCCACAGAGGTCATAAATTCGCCAAAGCCATGTCCTAATTGTTTGGAAAGTAGAGTTTTTGAATTTGTTTCTTCCTTCATTCTTTTTAAGTTTATTTTCATTTCTTGGGTGTTGTAAGAACCCCCATTATCTATTCAACCATGTGCTAACAAGATATACCAACTAGCTTGTTGAAAACAAATAAATGGCATTTCAAGGCATTTTTCAATGAGGAGTTTTGAGGCTAATATCAATCATCCAATGCACATATTTCATTGATAAATTGGAAAGAAAATTCGAAGAAGGAGTCTCAAAGTAGTACATGGGAAACCTCTTTTATTTTGGTAAGAAATGGAAAACATTGTTACTTTTTAATTCCATATCAAAGATCCAGGAGTGGCACAAATTCATAGTATTTCCCCATCTGCACTACCGAAATTTCATGGTTTGGAAAATGAAGACCCAGATACATTTATTATTTGAATTTGAAGTACTTTTTAGAGGATATGGTTATTGTATTAATGCTCAAAGGTTGCAAGTGTTTCCTCTTACTCTAAAAGAAACAGCTCTTCGATGGTTCATGAGGCTTGGGGGGAACTACATTCAAACATGGGAAGACATGAAGAATGTATTCTTGGATAAATACCAATATTACTGCAAGGCCAGTGAAGATATTTTTGGGATAACACAGGGGGAAAATGAAAGTTTGGAGGATTATGTGGAGCGATTTAGGTACAACCTCCAAAAATCAAAACATAAGAATTTGGTAAAAGAGGCCTTGAAAACACTCATACTCAAAGGAATCAAAGATGAATTTTTAGAATCTTTAAATCTTGTAGGAGCAAGTGATGTTTCTCACTTACCATATGATGATGTTTGTAAATTGTGCATTAGTTATTCAAGAGGAATCTCCAAGCTTGGTAATAATTCTCAAGAACCTTCTTCTCAATTTTTGAAATCTATTACAAAAATAGAAGCCACAAAATACTATCTAAATTTACAATTGGATGATTTACAGGAAGATCATTCAGTATATTACTTGCCATCCCTATCGGGGTTTCAACCTGTGTTTAAGGAATCAAGTAAGGAGATAAATCAACTTCCAGGTATAACTCAAAACTCATCATCATCTAATACTTGGAATAGTATTTATTATCCCCAACAGATTCCTCAATACATCCACAACCCTACAGTTCCATTGAAAAGTTATAATCCTCCTCTAATTCAATACCCCACCTTATGGAAACATTGGACCTCTCCCTCGAGCCATATATTCCCACAACCTCAAGGATGGTTTGGAGCCTGTTCTCTAGGAAAATTCCCCATGAAAAATCCATTACTCAAGCCACAACAACATAATTCCTATTAAATTCAAAACCATGTTATCCTTCTCTATGGTCCCAATAATTTGTGCAACCAAATCCTAATTCTGATTATCAAGTTCACATCAATTTAAAACACCTATTTTTCCTACTCACTCCCCTACTGAATGTAATCCATACCTTTCAAAGAGGGAGGAGAAGCGAATTTAATTAATATAATAAGTGTGATTTTTCCTTAAAATTGAAGTATTCTTTGATCTAGTTGTATATTTATTGAATTACCACTGCAACTGATCTAGAACTCATGTGAATATTTAATTTTATTTGAAACGGCTCCATAAATTCCTGAAGACAGCTCGTGTCGCCACATTTCCTGCAGTCATTCCGGATTTCCTGTAGCAGATCCGTATTTTCGGTAGCAGTTCCACATTTCCTACAGAAGCTCCAGAATTCCTGCAAACGCTGATTTTATATAACCGTCCTGATTTGATTAATATTTTATTTGATTCAAAACAGCTCTGCAAAATCTTGTAGACATCTCGTGCAACCAGATTTCCCACAACCGTTCCAGATTTCCTGCAGCGACATCAGTGGTTGGTTTTATTATACTTATTTCCAGATCCAGAGAAGAAATGGGTTTTGTGGGTAATTCATTACACATGAAGGCTATATTCTTCGCTGCTTCGAACCTCTTTTTGAAACAACCCGAACTTACAGATTTCTTCTCATAACCAGATTTTCTGTAGCTTCAACTCTGTATCAGAAATCATCTAATCCATGCTTTTAGTCATGGATTAGACTCAACAGAAGCTAAATTTGATAGCCTAGACCTGTATTTTTGGCTGATAGCTTATATTATTTATTTGAGCCAAATATGGGCTTTAGATATTGTATAAAAGGAGATGTAGTTCATATTTTAAGGGGGTTGGCTTGGGATTGTTGTTGAGCAAGATATCAAAATTTACTTGACTGTAATTTCTAGATTAATAAAATAGTATATTCTATGTTTACCTTTCTAAGAAGCTTCTTCGAATTTTGAAGGAGTTGTGACTGAGGGAGGGCCCCCTTCGCTCACAACTCCTGCAACATAGGGTGTGGTTTATTTTTTTTCATTTATGCATTAATAATTCCTGTACAAAGCTAGTGCTTTGTTTCTGCATTTCCTGCAACAGATTGTTAATTGATTAAGTGATTTAATTCTTTATGTTAATAAGTTCTTTTTATTTGATCAATATTTGGATTCATGCTCTTTAAGTTGTATTCTTGATTGTGGTTGATATTTTATCTTTTACTGTATCAATATCAGTAAACCCAAGCGCTATAGAGGGATGGTATATGCCACTCCATAGCCATTGCTGCTAAAGTATTGATACAGGAAAGAAGCTTGACTTGTTTATTGTTGTTTGATCTTTACCTTTTCATGGTCAATATTAGAAATCCTAAGTGTTGTAGAGGGATGATATATGCCACTCCATAGCCATTGCTACTAAGTATTGACATAGAAAAGAAGCATTAGTTGGTGTGTGTATGAATAGTTAATTTATGAACACTTCCAGTAATAAGCCTACATATATTTTGCATAGAATCTCACAAGCTTACCTACCCTGGCTTGAAAATTTATGATAGGAAAATTATATGTCTATAATTTGATTCAAAATTTTGTCGCTACAGGAAATTTATGTTCCTGTGCTGCAGGAATTCCTTGTGTTGCTACAGAAAATTTTTGTTCATGTGTTGCTGGAATTCCTTGTGCTGCTGCGAGAAATTAAACTTAGATTGGGTCGAAAATTTATGATTATCAAATTTAAGTGTATAATTTGAATCAAAACTGGTCTCCAGAAGATTTCAATAAAGGGTTCCCCAAATATGCCCAAGTATTTGAATGAATATTGAAGCTTTACCATTGTAACTCCAATTTTTTAAATTTTTTGTCCAATTTTCTCAAAATCATATGTGAAATTCTATTTTTTTTCATGTAACAACCGTCTTGAAAATTCCATATAATAAAAGTTAATAAAGGAAAAATAATAACCAAGGTAATGGGACACATATTACAAGATAAATTTTGGGCTAGTGTAGGTGTTCATGTGGTTTATTATGGCTATGGAAACTCGCAAAGGCAATGCCTAAGGCATTAAAGAAGAAAAACGTATTTTTGGCATATTTATTTATGAAAATAATGGAAATTAGGAGAAAAGGGAGGTGAAAGGTCATGAATTTCATGTGAGGAGTAAAATGAAGAAAAATAATGGAAAATGAAGAAAATATAGGCCTCATTAATAAAATTCTTCTAAGGATCAGTTGGTACCTTTTGTCAGTTCAGTTTTGGAGCTCTCTCATACTCTTGGATACTTAGATTTTTCTTGGAGAACTCTTGAATGGTGTGGAATACTTGGATATTTGATGCAAGAAGTCAAAGGAAGAGAAATAAAGCACAAGGACATTGGGATCAACACCTACAACGGGTTTTGATTGTAGGTAAAAAGTTGCATGTATGTTTCCTCATTTTTTTTGGAATGCATGCTATATGCATGTGGTTTCTTGGTCATGATATGTCATTGGCATGGAGGATTTTCTCGATTCACAGTGGATTTTCCTAGCCTTGTCATTTCCTGGATAGCCATGGTGTTTTGGGTTCATTTTCATTTTTTATTTTTTTTCCTAGCTAGTTATCACAATTCCTTTAGCCGTGGGTTGAGTTATTAGTTCTTGGAAGCCTTGGTTGGACAAATTCTCTGGAGTCCCGATGGAAAACTATGGTTGAGTTACTAGTCCTAGAACCCTTTTTTGGAAAAACGCTCTGGAATCCCTAGGTGGGTTGAGTTACTAGTCCTTGAATCCCTTGTTGGAAAAATTCTCTGGAAGCCCTGTAACAGTTGGGGTTGAGTTACTAGTCCTAGAAACCCTTTTTGGAAGAAACATTCTATAGACCTAGAACATCTTGGGTAGAGACCAATCCATGATGGTTGTGATGTCCGACCCTACGGTGGAATCATTGGCTGAGGGTTGAGGTTGTAGGACCTCTGGAAGCCCTGGTTTGGTTTTGATGTATTCATTTTATGAGATCCCACATTCCCGCTTGGAATATGGCACGAGGGTGGCTAGCTGAGTAGAGATTTAGCTAAACCATGTCTATGATTAGGTGCAAATTGGAAGTGCCAAACTTGGTTTTATTTTTCTTATGGAAATAAGAGCTATTTTCCCCTTGTATTTATGGGTAAATATGCTTTTTATTTTATGGATTATATGGTTTTTATGTGTTGGTTATTTATGTTTATTTTATGCTGGTTATGAATAATTTTTATGGTGGTGATTAAGTATGGCTCTCATCATCTTTTGATTCGTAACTGAATGAAAAATGTATATATGCCTAAATATACTATAATTCAGTTAATGTGATGTAGCAATAATGGTTATTAGTGATTCTCATATAAGTATGAGATCCGTATACTCATATATGTTGTTTACACATGTAGATTACATTTTTGTGACATGTTTGACGAAATTCCTATCATAACTAGTAGGGGTCCAATCAAGTCCTTGTTCGAATAATTCCTTTAGCTTAATTTTTTCACTATGTTATTTCATTCCTAAAATTGTCATAGAGTTCTGGGAAGTGGTGTGGGATTTGGGCTTGAAAAATTTAAATCCCATGGAAGTAGGCACATCTGTGGGGAATTTAGTCCCTATATTCAAGAATGTAGGCTTATGCATGTGTCGAGAGCTTCCTAGACGCATGGATGCAGGCCACTGCATACATCCAGGGGATTTTCTTCATGAAATATCAGTGGGACCCAAAGGTTAGAGGCCTAAATGGTTGGGTTATCTCTTTGGAATTATGTTGGTGATGTGGAAGGTTTGCTTCATATGTTTCTATTGGTTCCACTCCCTTAAGCTCATATAGGAGGTTGAATATGATCATAGTAAGTCTTCATCACATGTTTACCTCAGTTAGCCAATTATTTGGGTATATGTTGGGTGAGGGTGTTACAAAGTGGTATCAGAGCATGGTTCACCCCTTGGAATAGATGGGAAGTGTGTTTATCATGCCTTCCTATTAATTTCATATGTATTTTGTATGTTTTTTTTGCATCCGCTCATTTTTGTTCATGGTTGTAGTTGTTAGCCTCCACAATGTCCAAAGGCTAAAATGATATCGACAGAGATAACCTCAAACCACGCTTTTAGTTTGGAAGCAAGCTCTACCAAAGCAAAGAGGGATCTCTCTATGGAAAACAAAACCAAGGATTTTATTGGTGTATGAATGAATTTTAGGCTAGATATCTCAGTTCTAGGGTTTTGAAAGATTTAGGGTTTTTATGTTAGATCAAGAGTGAAAATCAAGGAACTAGGTCAAAGTATCGAAGGTTTCAATTGCAAGGGATATGAAGGAGAAAGGTAGCTATTATTTTGTGATGGCTTAGGATTTTTCGGTGTAGTATAATGTTTGAAATAGCAATAGGTCATAATGAGCATGTGCATCATGAACTCATTAATCAAGAAAGAAAATTACACATAATGAGTTTCCTAACAAAAAAAAGTTTTAATGAAAGAATTATGCTTAAAATATCCTAGGAAAATAATTGAAGCTGAAAGATATGGTAAGGAGAAAATTATAAGATTCATATCAAAATATAAAATAGAGAAAACATTATCACAAACTCGCAACACGATAATTTCAGAATAATAGCTGCAATTGTCCTTTGATTTCCTGTAAAAATTGACGAAGTACAAGGTACAAGATTTCCACTCCCTAATGTCAAACCATAAAAATAAATGAGAAATACATACATATAGACTCAAAAATAACTTCCCCTCTCTCAGGGGTCGAATCCCTCAGTGTAGGAAAAACTTACAAATATCTCTCGACAAAACCCTAATGTCTAGAGAGGTTTGAAAAAACCCTCCAAATAGAGTTGACTAAGCTCCTCCTCATAAATGATGTCAAAAATTACATCAAAGAGACCATAACAAGCCCATTTAACCTTAATTACATCACTTAAACAATAAAATAGAGTAATTACATCATCAAACCAAGATTCATTGAGAAAAATTTGAAAAAGTACACAAGGAAAAGCGCAACGCCTGACTGATAAAGTGCAATGCACTTCTGATTAAGTGTGGTGCCTAGATTTTGAGAAGCTTTTCGAGGGCTTCCATTGCTCCAAGTCCACTTATGAAAGATTGTATGGAAATATTAGGATGCCTAGTTGTCATTAGACACCTCAAGCATGCAAAATGGACACTTCATGAGGGAGGAAAATGGATTTTCCCACATCTACTCCAAAAAGCGCAGTGCCCGTTCCAAAATAGTGGCAGAAAGTGTGTTTTTACCCCTTTTTTTGGAATTTGATCTGAGCCAGAGTGCCAACAAGGCATCCCACATGGATAGCTCAGATGTATGGGTCAATATATATCTAGGATTATAAATTTTTTGGAATTTTGATGACTCAGGAAAAAGTAGTTTAATTTCCAAATTGGCCAAAAGTCTCAGAAAACCAAAAAATTCCAAAACCTCTTCAAAAATTCACCAAAATTGTTCCACAAAGGCCAATGATGATATGTCATGCTATGAGAGAGACCTCAGCAAGCAAATCCAACTTATCCTTCTCTTTTTTCCTCATTAGAGTTTCCTTGAGCTTTTTCTTCAACTGCTTGATTCTTACCTTGGAGACATGATTTCTTGTATAGTAATGCATGGCCATTTGCCTTTGCATTTTTTTGTTCCTATTTTCCTTCTTGAGAAGCATTTACATGTGGAAATTCACTCTATCAAGCCATCCTACCTTGTCTTTTTCAATGTCTACCAAGATGAGCTCATCAACTGTCATTTGAATTTTTGGTGAAGAGAGGTTTCTTGAAGATGAAATGAGAAAATGAGAGGCTCATTTCATCTTTTGTAGCTTCATAAATTAATTTTCACCTTTGGTGGTGAAGTGGCCCCACCAAGTCTTTTTTACCTTTTGATCTGAAATTTTCATATTTAGAACCTTTGAGAAACATATTACACTCATTATTGAAATGAAATTACATTTTTATAAACCTTATTGAGAATTTTTCAAAATTACTACTACTTCAATGCTGAATTCAATGGTGAAATGAATGAATTTTATGATTTTAAACCTAAAACCTTATGGTGACATTGCATAAAATGATGAGTGGAATGATGACCATGGTGATGTGACTCATATGGTTATGGAGACATTTCAGTGGTAACTCATCAAAATGAATGATGGAAAGACCAAAACATGAATTAGAAGGAGTAGTAACACCCATAGATACACTAGCCAGTGACCAAATTTTTTTTTAAAGAGCTATTGAAACCATAAAAATTTGACTTAAGACACTAAAAAAACCTTTTAAGAGCATATTTGATCACTGGTGACTAGCAGAACTAGAAGACACTAACAACAATGAGGTCACCATGTGTAGGTTGATGGTGTTGTTGTACACTGTATCATAATGAGTGGATGACTAGTTACATGTTATGTATGCATGTCGTTATATGTTGTTACATGTTAGGTCCCTATATTACTAGTTTAGTCCCTAATGTTATTAGTGTATTCCCCTTATTGTTATTGTTGTACCACTGTAACCCAAATATTATTATTATTGTGCCACTACATTATTATTGTTAGGTCAGTTAGGATTATATTGTGGCCCCAGGGACTCCTATATATAGAAGGAGGTTTTGGCCATTTGTATCATCCAAGAATTGTTCATTTACATAATGTATTGGAGGGTTTCCCCTCGAAGTGGTTTATTTCTAAGGCGTTGATCTCTCTTTTCTTCTATTTTTGGAGTTGGTTTCATAATATTCGGTATCACAGGTTTGGATTCTACATTTTTGCTACTCCAAATAGTTCATTGTGGCATTTTCGCTATAAATTGTTTTCTACAAAGGTTCATGTTGTGAAACCAACTCCAAAAATATAAGAAAAGAGATATCAACGCCTTATAAATAAGCCACTTTGAGGGAGCAACCTCCAATACATTACATGAATGAACAATTCCTGGATGATACAAATTATCAAACCTCCTTTCTATATATAGGAGTCCATGGGGCCACAATGTAATCCTAGCCGACCTAACAATAATAATTTAAGGGCACAATAACAACAATATGGGGTTATAGGGGTACAATAATAACAATAAGGGGGTTACACTAACAATAATAAGGGACTATAGCAGTAATATAGGGACCTAACACGCCCCTCTCCTTCAAAAAAGTGTTTTCCTCAACACTTGAGTAGCTCTGGGTGCTTCTATATAAAATTATCATCCTCCCATGTAGAATCTTCAGTGGGTAAGTTCTTCCACTTGATGAGGTACTCTGAAATTGATCGATTTCGTAGTTGTTGAGTTCTTGTTTTCGTGACCGCTTCAGGTTCCAATATGATTTTTCCTTCCTCATCAAGTTCTAACAATATTTTTTGAACTGGAATATTTTTTCCTATAACCTTCTTTAAGCATGAAACATGGAAAACTGGATGCACTCTTGAAGAAGTAGGAAGCTCCAATTTGTATGCCATAGTACCAATCTTTTGCAACACCTTGTAAGGACCATAGTACTTTGGCGATAATTTATTTTCCTTCTTAGCTTGATTGAGGGACATTTTTTTGTATGGTTGTAGCTATAAAAATACCCAATCTCCTACATCAAAACGTCTTTCGTTGCGATGTTGATCTGCCTATTGTTTCATTCGGTTTTGTGCCAAATTCAGGTTATCCTTTAAGAGTTGGAGAACTTCTTGCTAATGCATGATGTGATATTCCACTGCTTGAACCTTTGAATTTTCCCTTAAATTTGATGTGATGAATGGTGGATGATATCCATAAAGTGCCATAAATGGGGTCATTTTTGCTGCAGTATGGAAGGAAGTTTTATACCACCATTCAGTGACAGGTAACCACTTGACCCATTATGTTTGTTTATCCGATACAAAAAAACGAATATATCCTTCCAAAAAATTATTTACTATCTTAGTTTGACCATCATATTGAGGATGACAAGATGAGCTATGAGCTAATTGAGTACCCAAACAAGAAAATAACTTCGTCCAAAAATTTCCAGTAAAAATGGGATCTATGTCGCTCACAATAACCCTTGGGCTTCCATGTAGCTTTTGAATTGTGTCCATAAATGTAGTAGCAACTGTACTTGCTTTAAATGGATGAGATAATGCACAAAAGTGTGAATAATTAGTAAGTCTATCAACTACCACCATGATGACACTCTTTCCTTCAGACCTAGGTAAACCTGTGATAAAATCCATTGAAATCTCCTCCCAATGTTGACTTGGAAAGGATAAGGGTTGTAGAAGTCCTCGGGTCTTAATTGTCTCAAATTTATTCTGCTGGCAAACCAAAAATTCTGCCACAAAATTTTGAATATCAGATTTAAGGCCATCCCAAAAAAATTATTTCTTCACCCTGTGGTAAGTTTTTAAAAATCCTGAGTGTCCTCCTAAAGGAGAAGTGTGCAGTTCCAAAAGAATCTTTTTTTTTAGTTGGGAATTATTACAAAGATATACGCGATCTTTGTACCATAAGGAATCATTTTTCTAACTAAATGTATTAGATGTACTAGGATCTTGCTGCAACTTTTGAATGAGTTTCCATACATCTTTTTCCTTCTTCCATTCATATCTTGCTTCGGTTATCCAATCTGGTTGGATAATAGAAATGGCACAAAGCAATGCTTCCACCTCTTCATTCTTTCTTAAGAGTGCATCTGCAACAACATTAAGCTTTCTTTTTTTGTAGAGTATTTCAAAGTCATAACCCAACATCTTTGTGGCCCATTTTTGCTACTCTTCTGAAGATAGTCTTTGTTGCAAAAAGTGTTTAAGACTATCATGATCAGTTTGTACCTTGAAGTGTCTTCCCATTAGGTAAGTTCACCATTTATTTAGTGAATGTAGTATTGCTAACATTTCCTTCTAACATTTCCATTCTTCAAACACTTGAGTAGCTCTGGGTGCTACTGTATAAAATTCTCATCCTCCCATGTAGAATCTTCAGTGGGTAAGTTCTTCCACTTGATGAGATACTCTGAAATTGATCGATTTTGTAGCTATCAAGTTCTTGTTTTCGTGACCGTTTCAAGTTCCAATATGATCTTTTTTGACCATTTTATTCTTTTTACCCTTTGATCTTTCTTTTAGGGTATACCCTCTTTACATTTTTTAAATTTTTTGATTTTTTGGTTTTCAAGAATATGGAACACCTTTGCTCAAGTAAGAAGGTTTGAACATATTCCATAGTTCAATCAAGACAATAATGAAAGATGAAACCTATTCATGTTGATATAGGAGAAATTTAACACCATCATCTCAAGCTTTTTGTGTCATTCTTCAAACCATCCTTTGAATATGGTGGTCCTTCCATCCAACATTAGAGTTTATGAAATCACGACTAAAATTTATTTTATTCTCATCATGAGTTTCCTCTAATATCTTTTCACCATTAGGAAATATTTCTTGTATCAACTTTGTCAAACCTTCCATGTCTACTTGTAGATCATTCTTCATGTTTTCCATCTTAGCTTCCATGTCATCCATCTTAGATTCCATGCCAGCTTCCATGCCATCCATCTTAGCTTCCGTGTCATTCTTAAAACCATCCATCTTAGATTCCACGCCTTTCTTAAAACCATCCATATTAGTTTCCATGCCTTTCTTCAAAACTTCCATGTCATTTTTTGTTGCTCTTTGCGAGAGAGAAATTTGTTGCACTTGCTCTTGTAATTTTGATATGTCATGTTGCCATTCTTCTTCTTCATGAGTCATAGTAGAGCCTTCTAAAGTCTTATGGGTGTTGAATTCTTTTTAGGGGCCATTTGAGAATCCAATAATGATATCTATTCTATAATATTCCCTTGGAATCAATTCAACTTGATTCTTCAAACAAGACTTATGCAATTCGGAAAAAAAAATACACACCTTTTACTTTCTTTTGAGGAGCTCGATATTGAAATTGACTTATCTCTATACTTTCCGATCCTCAATATCTAAAATTTAGCCCTTTAGTCGTCCTCTGAAGCTTCTTTCAAATGCCACAGTTATGACTTGATTTGGATTCTTCAAGATAAAGCTATGTCCAATCTCCCACAATGACCTAATTATGGACTGGTTCAATAGAGCGAAATTGTATGACTTACCACATGTCATTGTTTGCTCCTTTGGCTCTGAAATTTATAGACAAGAAACTATAGTCCATTTTATTCCAGTCACTTTTTACAGAATTCCAATCCGATGCTCAGAGAGAGAGTTATGTAGATTTTCTCACAATCACCTCTTTGATATGAAATTAGGGATCCTGAAAAATACCTAAATTCCACAGATCATATCTCTGCAAATTTTGCGAAACAAGGTCTGAAATTTTTCAACAATGTTCCTTAGGATTTCGACTTCACTCTCTCACAATTTTAGTTTCTTAACCTTTGTAGAAAAAATTTTATAGTGAAAATTATGAGATGACCATGTTAAGTGAAATTTAGGAGCCTTCAAAAATCCCTAACTTCCACAGATCATATCTCCGAAAATATTGTGAACCAAACTCTAAACTTTTGCGAAGATGTTCCTCAGGATTTCAGCTTCGCACTCTACAAATTTCAACTTCTGAAATTTCATAGGAAACAAGTTATAAAGAAAATTCAACGATGACCTATTTGGAGCAGCGAAACCCTAGAATCCAAAGCTCTGATACCAAATGTTGTAAAACCAGCTCCAAAAATAGAAGAAAAGAGATATCAACACCCTAGAAATAAGCCACTTCAAGGGGGTAGCCTCCAGTACATTACATGAATGAACAATTCTTAGATGATACAATTTATAAAACCTCATTTCTATATATAGGAGTCCAAGGGGCCACAATGTAATCCTTGTGGGGCCACAATGTAATCCTAGCCGACCTAACAATAATAATTTAAGGGCACAATAATAACAATATGGGGTTACAGGGGTACAATAATAACAATAAGGGGGTTACACTAACAACAATAAGGAACTATACTAGTAATATAGGAACCTAACAGTTCAGAAGATGAAATTTTTAAATAGTGAAGCCAAAATATTGAGGAACGTCGTGAAAAAATTTGAGATCTTGGTTCACAATATTTTCGGAGATATTATCTGTGCAATTTAGGGATTTTTGTCGGCTCCTGAATTTAACCTAAA
This sequence comes from Pinus albicaulis, assembly GCA_034641835.2. Lineage (NCBI taxonomy): Eukaryota > Viridiplantae > Streptophyta > Pinopsida > Pinales > Pinaceae > Pinus > Pinus albicaulis. The sequence goes on along the minus strand of CM076583.1, from coordinate 183,096,252 downwards.
AAGGTCATCATGAAATTTTCTCTCTAACTTTGTTTCTAGAAGGGTGAAGAAGTTGAAATTTTTACAAAGCGAAGCTGCAATCTTGAGGAACGTTGTAGACAAATTTTGGAACTTGGCTCGCAACATTTTAGAGATAGGGTCTATGGAAGTTAGGGATTTTTCAGGCTCCCGAATTTCATCTCAAATAGGTGATCGTGGGAAAAACGTCATAACTTTCTCTCTGAGCATTGGATTAGAATTCTGTAAAAAGTGGTCACAAGTACATGGAATTTAGTTTTCTCTATATCAATTTCAGAGTCGAAGGAGGAAAAAATGACATTTGGCATGACGTACAAGGTCGCTCTACTGAACCAGTCCATAATTAGGTCATTGTGGGAGATTTGGCATAACTTTACCTTGAAGAATCCAAATCAGGTTAGACCTCTGGAATTTGAAAGAAGATTTAGAGGGATACTACAGGGCCTAATTTCAGATATTGAAGATCTGAAATCATAGAGCTAATTCAGTTTCAATATCAAGATCCTCAAAAGAAAGAAATATGTGTGTATTTTTTCGAATTACATAAGTTTCATTTGAAAAAATTAGTTTGAATTTATTCTAAGGGAATATTGAAGAATGGATATCAGTATTGAATTCTAAAATTCCCCCTAAAAATAATTCAACACCCATTAAGCCTTAAGAAGGCTCTACTATGCCTCATGAAGACGAAGAAATGCAACATGAGATATCAAAATTACTAGGAAAAGTGCACCAAATTTCGCTATCGCAAAGAGAAACAAAAAATGAAATGGAAGTTTTGAAGAAAGGCATGGGAACTAATATGGATGGTTTGAAGAAATGCATGGAAGATAATATGAATGGTTTGGAATCTAATATGGATTGCATGGAAGTTGGCATGGAATCTAAGATCGATGAAAAAATGAAATACAACATGGAAAACATGAAGAATTATCAAAAGTGGACATTGAAGGTTTGGCAAAGTTGATACAAGAAATGTTTCATAATGGAAAAAATATAGTAGAGGAAACTCATGATGAGAAAAAAATAAATGTTAATCATGATTTCATAAACTCTAATGTTGGATGGAAGCACTACCTTATTCCAAATATGGATATGAGGAAGTTTGATGGAAAGGATCTCGTAACATGGATACTACAGACGGAGCAATATTTTGATCTCAATAATGTGAAAAACACATAAAAGGTACGCGTTGCAACTTTACATTTAGACAAAAATACATTTGTATGGTATCGATGGCTTTGCTCCCATAAAAAAATTGTCACTTGGTCAAATTTTACAGAGGAAATGATAGCACATTATGAGGATACAAAAAGAAACACCTCCTTTATCCAATTGATAAATCTCAAACAAAAGGGTTCAGTGGTGGAGCACATTGAGGACTTCCAAAAATTGAATATAAGGGTAGCTAATATTCCATAGGAACACAGGATTGATGTCTTCATAGGGAATTTAAAGGATAACATCCATTAGAAAAGGCATTCAGGTTGGCAAGAAAAATTGAATGTAAAATTATGGCGGCAAGGAAGCCTACCACTCACATATATAAATATGGAAGTGTTTCTACTCCTAGAATTCCACAACCTACAAGGTTGACACCACAACAATTGGAAGAAAAAATAGAAAAAGGGCTTTTCTATAGTTGTGATAGAAAATACACTAAAGGTCATAAGTGTGATGAGAAGAAATTATTTTACATGTATTATGAAGAGGAAGAAGAAAATGAATAAGAATCTTTAAAAGAAGAGGATATACACCAGGAACTAACCGTAGAAGAGGAAGAAATGAGTCTGACCATATCATGTAATGCATTGGCAGGAATTACCACTCCTAAAACTCTCAATATAGAAGGACATATCAAGAAGAAAAAGGTAATAGCGTTGATTGATTCAGGTAGTACCCATAATTTTATTCATTGTAAGGTAGCCAAGGAATTGAATTGTTTCTTATACCTAGCATCAGAATATCAAGTGATTGTTGCAAATGGAGGAACTATAAATTTCTCTGGAAAATTCCATAATATCAAGCTAACCATGGGGGAATATGTATTGAATACTCCAATTCTTTCCATTCCAATGGGAGGTGCTAATGTTGTACTAGAAGTACAATGGTTACAATCTTTGGGGACGCCAACTTTTAATTTTCAAGAACTTTTGTTGAAATGTTTTTTAGAAGGAAAGGAAGTCTAATTATGGGGTCTTGTAGGGAATCCAAGAAATATAATAAGGTCTAGTGTCATGATAAAGCTTCTAAAGAAAGAACAATGAGGCGTAATTTCACAATTATGCTCACTAGAAGTTCCAATATCAAAATCATTTATTTATGCAGATCTCCAAAAAGTCTTGGACAATCATTCCAAGGTGTTTGAAACTCCAAAAGGACTCGCACCTATTCGTGGTCATCATGCTATTCATTTGATTCCAGGAAGTGTTCCTCCAAACATCAGGCATTATTGATATCCTTATGTCCAAAAGAGAGAAATTGAACGTATGATTGCAGAAATGTTAGAGGCTGGTATAATTCAACCTAGTCAAAGTTCTTTCTATGCTCCAGTAGTATTGTTGCACAATGAGGATGGATCATGGTGCATGTGTCCGGATTATAGGGAGCTCAATAAGCTCACCATTAAAGATAAATTTCCCATTCCTGTGATTGATGAATTATTGGATGAATTACATGGAGCAATTTATTTTACCAAATTGAATCTTCATTCAGGGTATCATCAAATTAGAATGAAGACTGAAGATATTTTGAAAAAACAACCTTCAAACTCATGAGGGTCACAGAATTTTAATATGCCTTTTGGCCTTACCAATGCACCTTCTACATTTCAAGGGTTGATGAATTCCATTTTCAAACCCATCCTTAGAAAATTTGTGCTAGTATTTTTTGAAGATATACTAATCTACAGCAGGTTTTGGAAGGATCATGTTCAACATGTTGATAGGGTGCTCAAACTATTGCAGGAGAAACAATTATATGAAAAAACATCCGAATGTTTATTTGGAGTACTAGAGGGGGAATATCGAGTCATATTGTATCTCACGAGGGTGTTAAGGTAGACCCTAACAAAATTAAATTCATTAAGGAATGGAAAGTCCCCACAACCATAAAGCAGTTGCGAGGATTTCTCGGGTTAACAAGGTATTTTCAAAAGTTTGTTAAGAATTATGGGAGAATAGTAGCACCTCTAACAAAATTATTGAAGAAAGATGCATTTTCATGGACTCCAGAAGCAATTAAGGCCTTTGAACATCTTAAAGAGGCAATGTGCCTAGCACCGGTCTTAGCTGTGCCAAACTTCACAAAAACCTTTATCGTGGAATGTGATGTCTCAGGAAATGGAATTGGTGTTGTTTTAATGCAAGAAGGAAGACCCATTGATTTTTAAAGTCATCCAATAAAAGGAAACTATTTACATAAAGCTATTTATGAGAAGGAAATGTTAGCAATACTACATGCACTAAAGAAATGGCGACCTTACCTAATGGGAAGAAACTTCAAAGTAAAAAATTATCATGATAGTCTTAAACACTTTTTGGAACAAAGAATATCTTCAGAAGAGTAGCAAAAATGGGTCACAAAGATGTTGGGTTATGACTTTGAAATAATATACAAAAAAGGGAAGCTAAATGTTGTTGCAGATACACTCTCAAGAAATAATGAAGAGGTGGAAGCATTTCTTTGTGCCGTTTCTATTATCCAACTAGATTGGATAACCGAAGCAAGGGATGAATGGAGGAAGGACGAAGAAGTGTGGACACTCATTCAAAAGTTGCAGCAAGATCCTAGTACATTTAATACATTTAGTTGGAAAAATGATTCCTTATGGTACAAAGATCGCTTATATATTTGTAATAATTCCCAACTAAAAAAAAATATTCTTTTGGAATTGCAAAATTATCCTTTAGGAGGACACTCAGGATTTTTAAAAACTTACCACAGGGTGAAGAAATATTTTTTTTGGGATTGCCTTAAATCTGATATTCAAAATTTTGTGGCAGAATGTTTTGTGTGCCAGCAAAATAAATTTGAGACAATTAAAACCTCGGGTCTTCTAAAAAATCTATCCATTCCAAGTCAACATTGGGAGGAGATTTCAATGGATTTTATCATAGGTTTAGCTAAGTCCAAAGGAAAGAGTGTCATCATGGTGGTAGTTGATAGACTTACCAAGTATGCACTCTTTTGGGCATTATCTCATCCATTTAAAGCAAGTACAATTGTTACTACATTTATGGACACAATTCAAAAGCTACATGGAAACCCAAAGATTATTGTGAGTGACAGAGATCTCATTTTTACTATAAATTTTTGGATGGAGTTATTTTCTTGTTTGGGTACTCAATTAGCTCATAGCTCATCTTATAATCCTCAATATGATGGTCAAACTGAGATAGTGAATAAATTTTTGGAAGGATATATTCATTGTTTTGTATCTACTAAACAAACACAATGGGTCAAGTGGTTACCTCTCGTTGAATGGTGGTATAACACTTCCTTCGATACTGTAGCAAAAATGACCCCATTTATGGAAATTTATGGATATCATCTACCATCCATCACATCATCTTTAAGACAAAATTCTAAGGTTCAAGCAGGGGAAGATCACATTGAGCATCAACAAGAAGTTCTCCAACTCTTAAAGGATAACCTAAATTTGGCACAAAATCGAATGAGACAATAGGCAGATCAACATCGCAACGAGAGAAGTTTTGATGTAGGAAACTGGGTATTTTTACGGCTACAACCATACAAACAAATTTCCTTCAAGCAAGCTACTAAGGATAATAAATTATCGCCAAAGTACTATGATCCTTACAAGGTGTTGCAAAATATTGGTACTATGGCATACAAATTGGAGATTCTTGTGTCTTCATGAGTGCATCCAGTTCTCCATGTTTATTTCTTAAAGACGTTTATAGGTGAAAATCTTCCAGTTCAAACAATATTACCAGATCTTGATGAGGAAGGAACAATCATATTGGAACCTGAAGCGGTCACGAAAACAAGAACTTGACAGCTACAAAATCGATCAATTTTAGAGTATCTCATCAAGTGGAAGAAATTACCCACTGAAGATTCTACATGGGAGGATGTGAATTTTATACAGAAGCACCCAGAGCTACTCAAGCATTGAGGACAACACTTTTTTGAATGAGAGGTGCATGATAGGTCCCTATATTACTACTTTAGTCCCTTATTTTTATTAGTGTATCCCCCTTATTCTTATTGTTGTACCCTTGTAACCCAAATATTGTTATTATTGTGGCCTTACATTATTATTGTTAGGTCGGCTAGGATTATATTGTGGCCCCATGGACTCCTATATATAGAAGGATGTTTTGGTCATTTGTATCATCCAAGAATTGTTCATTTATGTAATGTATTGGATGTTTCCCCCTCGAAGTGGTTGATTTCTAAGGCATTGATCTCTCTTTTCTTCTATTTTTGGAGCTGGTTTCATAAGTATTTCCCGTGTGTTTTTGGTTACATGTGGTTATATGTTGTCACATGTATTTTTTGTTTATGCTTGATTGCATGTTGTTTATTCTTATGTATTGTCTGTGTTTATGCTTGTGAGTTTTCCATTTCTATGCTTGGGTATTGTCCATGTGCATTGGTATGGTGGATGTTGTCATGCATGCAGTCATGGTATGTGTAGTTATATGGTCATGCATAGATGGTTGGAATATAACTAGAATGACATTTAAATGTTGGTATGCTTATGTTTTATATCTCTATATGATGATATGATTATATCTATACATGTATTACATTTAATTTTTGATAATGCAGATGACATATCCTCCCCGAATTATGCTAAGGTACTATTATCACAAAATTGCACTTGATTGGTTGCTCATCAGACACCTTCATGTAACTATTTCAAACCAACTTGTAATTGAAGCTTAGCCTCTTCAGTTTGAGAGGGCTCTATCAAAATGGGTTAATGATATTTGATTATGATGAAGCCTGATGGCTAACTCTACTTGGAAAATAACTTTCTTGTGATGTGTGCAGGTTGAAAAGAGTATAAGTGTGAAATCATTGGGCTTATGGAGTCAAAAAATTCAGTTGTTCACTGGTAAGTTCTCTTGACATGGAAGCTAAGGTAGGTAATATTTTTTAGCAGAGGTAAATCACACATGAAACATGAAATAACACAACCTTTTAATCAATAAAGGAAGTCAGAGAATATACCTATGAATTCTGAGTATTAAAGATGAAAACCACTGCAAATGGTACACATAGAAAAATATAAATCAAATAAGCACTAAAAACTCCATGAGAATCTCAGGTTGGTCAAGAAAAAGTCCTTTGTATTACTGAAAATAGTCACATTACATAAAGTTGCATTATTTCCAAAAAAATTCCAACCCTTTACCGATTCGAATATATGCCCTTTAATAGACCTTGTTACATGAGAATTGATCTGCCTCTTTGCTAGATTCATCGAAATTTTCCTAATGAGACTTTGCATAATAAGAAAACATCTACTTTAATGAGAAAATGACAATTATTCTATTAAACAGTCATTTTCCTAATAGGACTCAAACAAATAGTTATTACATCAACTACCTTATCTCTTGAAACAATTATACATCTGAGAAATAATGATTCACATGTTCGAATGAGCTATTATAAAACTCATCACCAAATTTGGAAACAAACTCTATTTTTAGGAAAATAGGTCCTTATCTTCAACGAATGGCTTCGATGATGAGTTGTCTTCATCTCGTGGTATTCAAGTCTTGGATGACTCTGGAAAAGTCCCATGACCCTTTTAAAGTGCCCACCTATCCAAAACTACCCAAAAACCAGCTCATAAACCTTCAAAACAGCACACTATGAAAGTATGACAGTTTCATAGCGTACTTTCATAGCGCACAAAAAATGACCTTTTCCATCTAAATTTCTGCCTCTTTCCTTTTGCGTTGTGTTCATCATGACCTGACACATCTACATATCATTTCCTCCCCTTGGAAGATCCCCAAAGTGGTTCTAAATGAAAAAATAAAGGTACAGGTTGTTTCGTGGCATTTTCCTGGATTCAAGCCTAGGAAACACTACGAAACTATGGAAAACTGTGTTAATTCCATATTTTTTTCTTAGTTTCAAAAATGAACTTTCTAACTATATAAAATTTGTTTCCAACATGTCATTTACCTTTCAAAACATAAACCATCTCTAACTAGGAGCCTTGAGGTGTTTCTTCCTCATTGATGATGAGTTGAGCTATTGGCTCGTCAACTACTGTAATGTTTAGACCTTCCTTCTCCAGCTCCTCATGGATCAACTCTAGCCATTATTGGAGGTATTTAACTTGATCCTTTAGCTTTATGTTGGTAGATTTTAAGTGCATATTCATTTTTCCAACATGTTTTAGCTCTTTCCTCAATGGCATAGTCCATTTGATCAATTGTGATGTGTTGTCTATAGTCTTTGATAGAGTGTCCACCTGCTCTTCCCAAACCTCTTTTATCTTTTCAAACTGAAAATTTTCAAAATTATGTTTCCTTGAATTCTTCTTCATAACTGCAATTTCATGATTAGCTAACCTCAATTGTTCTTCAAAGAGTTCAAAGTCTATTTTTTCAATGACTTTCTCCTTTCCTTTCTTTGGCTTGCTGACTGGATCTTTTTCTACAGGTGATGAAATATCAATAATGTCTTGTGGTGGCTGGACTGTGTTAGTGACTGGATGAACCTCTTTAATACTCTCCAACAGTTTTCTTGCATGTCTTTTCATGGGCTTACTTGCCTGGAACATAAAACCTGCATGCTCACCTTCAAATTCCAATGTATTTGCAGATTTAGCTTTCTTGAGTTTCTATCCACATTTATCTATATCCTAAACCTAAGCTATAGGAGTCTCTTCAATATCAATGGCATGTATTATGTCTTATAAATTTCCTTTAGACACTGTTTGGCTCCTTGTAATCCTTTTTCTTCCTTGTTTACTCATAGCTTTCTCTTATTTTGTAGGTTTGATCATTATTGACTTTTGTTTTGTAGGTGGAACAATGGGTGTATCAAATATGTTCAACTACTTTGTTTCCATCATGACTGGTTCACTTTGCTCTGCCCCTACTGGTTCACTCTATTCTGCCACTAAAGGTGATGGTATCCCTCTAGGTTTAGGAGTTTTCTTAGGGGAAATGGTATCCATTTCAAAACCACTAACAAATAGAAATGAAGACCAATATCTACCTAGTCTTTGTAACTCATCTAAAACCAATAATTTTATTAAGCCATGATGAAAACGTGAGGTTTCACTTCCCTCAGACTTTTCTTAAACTTTATCTGCCATTTTTTCTAGGCTTATGTGTAAATAGAAAGGAAGGTTAAGAGATATCTTACGAAAAAAGTGTAGGAGAAGCTTGAAATGGTAAGAATAGACTTTATGATATCTTCCTTCACATGTGAAATATTTCTGGATAATGAGTAGTAGCTTTGAGAAATTGTCCTTCATGCTGCTTCTTAGAATGAATTTTGTAAGGTCAACTTCACTGTTTTCTTTTTTGATAAACTCTTTTCACTCCTCCATGTTGAACTTGAACCCTTTGAACCATTTTTATTGTCCTCTTGGAATCATTGTTGTTGCTGCAATGATCTCTAGTGTAATAGTGAGATTCAACATCCCCACTTTAGTTGTTGTTCCATTGAAGTTTAGGGAAAATATTTGGAAACTTGTACATGGCAGCCTTGTAGTCTTTCAAAAAACTGTAAACATGTTGTCCTTCTGAAGACTTCTATAATCATTGGGTCTTCATTTATCAGGTTCATATCTGAGACAGTGGCCAACTTTATTTGTCTTTGTTTTTTCAGCCATGGTTCTTTGAAGTCTTCTTTGCCTCGCTTGATAATATCTTCTCTTCCTCGCTTGATAATGATATCTGCAATCCTCTGAAAGAAACCAACAACGGCTTGGGTTCAATGAAATAGCTCTCCAGAGCTCAATAACACGGAAAGAAGGAATAGAGAATGAAAAATGACTCAATTTGGAAATATTTTGAAGTTTGATGACCAACCATAACATTATGATGACTCATACATGCTTGAAATGGTGATGAAGACTTCAGCCCTGACTATTTACCTTGATCATTACCCTAACTGACTCGAATGGCATCTAACTTATCCTTTTCAAATCATTTTCTGACACCGAACAACTAATTTGATATGACAGACAGGAAACCTTACTTTCCTAGTTTTCCTAATGTATTTCTGGGATTTTTCGATACGAAAGTATTAGCAGTTTCGTAGTGGAAAGTGAAATTTCTCTGTGTATTTCAACGAAAGTGTGGTTTCTTGGCTAAAATGACACTTTCGGTGTTATAACATTGGGAAGTGAAAAATTTCAGAAAATTATGATTGATGTGACATGAGAGGATTTGAATGAGGGTGGGTTTAGACCTTAGGATAGGCTAAACAAGAAAATTTGAAAATCATTCCTTGACCGAGTAATGAAAAATGAACCCTATAACCCTAAATTTGACATATGAATCTATTTGTCAAATGATGCCTCATTTTTTCTGAGTGATAACAGGTACGTTGGTTTACTGTGATTTTGTTTAGCTAACATAGTATGCATTGCAACAGAAAGAGCACAATGAATATAAATATGGTAGACTGAAAAGAATCTCCCTATGAGTCAGATGAGAAGCATGCTGTTGGGCACTCTTCTGGCTTGGAAAATAAACTGAGAAGTTTAAAGGAAGAAATAAGAAGTTGCAAGGAATATAATGACAGACTCATAAAAGCATAGGAAAAGCAAGCAGAGGTTAATGCAGTCATCCTTCAAATTTTTTCAGAATTGTAGAAAGAGGGCCCACTTCAGATCAGTTATGGATAGGATGATGGGAATAATGGACCAGATTGTATTAGGTCTCTCGGTGGTCACGGGTTCCATAGGGATGACACGATTAACGATGGTAGGTTATTGGACACGCCAGATAGGAGAGGCAAAAGACACATGTATCATTCTAGTTCTGGGTATAACATGCATCATGATCATCATCATTGTCATCCTTATAGTAAGAGTGATAGGGGATATTTGTCACATGAGTTTAGGAAGAAAATAACATACATTTCAGGAAGAGATTAAGAAACCATAGGATCCAGAGGCATGGTTTCTTGGTAGGAAGAAGTTTTATAGGTTGCGTGATTACTCAGAAAACATGAAGGCTGTAATAGCTACATTCAACCTCAGAGGTAGAGAAGATATTTGGTGGGAAGATGTGAATAATTTCAGAGATATCTATGACGAGGAACTGACTTGTAGTGAGTTGGAGAGATTACTCCGGAAGAAGTATCTATCATAGAGATATTACAATGACAAGGAAAATGAGTTTTATGAGCTAAATATGGGTTCCATGACATATGACGAGTATACTAGTAGGTCCTTTGAGTTATTGAGATATGTGCCTTATGAAGGAGGAGAAGGCCAAGATTAATAGATTTATTAGTGGGCTGTGATAACATTCATAGATAGGATTAAGTTTGATGAGCCTATACCATTAGAGGAGGCTATTCGGAAACTCAAGCATTGTTATGAGAAATTGAAGCACGAATCTGAGGCAAATTGATACTATAAAGGTAATGATAAGAATAAGGGAAAATGGAACAAGAAGTGAGAAAGGCATCATGATACAGGTAAAAATGAGAATGTTGCACCACCTAAGAAGCTTAATGCATCTAGTAGAGGACAAGGATTTCTATCTGACGAGAAGAATAAGGATGAAGGATGGAAGCCCATGTAGTGTTGAACTTGTGGCAAAGGTCATCGTAGGAGAGACTCTACACAACGTCAGGGTGGTAGGACATAGATATACAGTGTGCAGGAGGCAAAAGCAATGGGATATGTTGGAAATACTATTCCCGGGATTTGTGTCGAACTAGATAATATGCAGGCATACAATTAGACATCTATCATTGAGATGGACGGTAACCTTTGTGATCAAGTTATTTATATTTTTATTCATAATTGATCTAATTATAGCTATGTTAGTCCTAGTTTGGTGGATAAGTGTGGCTTGAATAAATAAATGCATTCATAATATTGGTCAGTGCAGTTGGCGACATGTACTAAGAAGAGAATTCATCACTGGGTAAGAGCTTGTGCATTTTAGTTGAATGGTATGTCTACAATAGTGCACTTGAACATATTAGCATTGGGATCATATAGTATTCTATTGGGCATGGATTGGCTATATCTTCATAGGACCAAGGTAAATTTTTATGAAGTGCTTGGATGATAACGGGGAACAAAGTGTCCTACAAGGTAAGAAGAAACAAACATCATTCAGGATGGTTACATCTACGCCGGCCAAGTGCAGTCACATGAAAGGGTGTGTTTTTTGTAGTGCATATTTCTAGTACTAAAGGTAAGGAATTTGAGGATTCATATGTTTTGAGCAGGTGCCCAGTTCTACGATAGTTTCAGGATGTATTTCCCGCATATATTTCAGAGCTTCCACATCACATGGAAGTAAACATTCTATTGATTTTGTACCTGGGGTAGCTTCAACATAAAAATCACCTTATAGTTTGAGCACACTTGAGTTGGTAGAGTTAAATTTGCAGCTGAAATAGATGCTTGACAAAGGATACATCAGGCCAAGTGTATCACCATGGGGCACACCGATATTGTTTGTGAAGAGGAATGATGGTACTCTCAAATTGTGTATTGACTATGGTAAGTTGAAAAAAGTGAAAATCAATAATAGGTATCAATTACCAAGGAATGATGGTTTATATCATTAGTTGAAGGGATAAAAATCGTTCTCTAAGATCGACTTGAGGTTGTGATATCATCAGGTATACATCAAAGAGGAGTACATCTACATGACTGCATTCAGGACACGGTATGGGCATTACGAGTTTGTTTTAGTTCCATTTGGTTTGACTAATGCTCCAGCAACATTTATGTGTTTGATGAATAGTGTGTTGAATTCTTATCTGAACAAGCTCTTTATTGTGTTCATTGATGATATATTGGTATATTTTAAAAATTAGGAAGATCATGTCAAACATTTAGCAACAGTATTGATATTTCTAAGAGAGCATCAATTGTATGCTAAGATTAGAAAATGAAATTTATTTTAGACTAAGGTACATTCAGGGAAAATTTTAGGGGCTAATATTCGCAAGTGGGCTAATTTTCCATGTTTTTTTCAAAAACAATATTCGCCAATTTCCATTTTTTTCAAAAATTATTCACCCAAATTTTATAGTATAAAATTATTTTACCTTTAAAATCACCAAAACGTTATACAAAGAAATATAAAATGATTATAAACCTAAATATTTTTATAGAAATATGTCCAAACGCTTTATAATTTTCATATTAAATGATAGTAAGATTCGCCATTATTTCTAAACCTGAAGGTGAATTTCCATCCTTCAAATTTTCCCTGGGTACATTACTTGGGACATGTTATTTCCAAGGAGGGCATCACAGTAGATCTATAAAAGATAAGGGCCATCATGTAGTGGGTAGCTCATAGGAATGTGGATGAGGTGAGATCCTTCACGGGATTGGAAGGTTATTACAGGAGTTTCAACGAGAACTTGTCACATATTCGTTATCCTATTAAATCATTGCAGCATAAAGGTAATAAATTCGAATGGATAAAGGAGTGTGAGGCCAATTTTTAGCAGCTTAAGCAGTTTTTGACACATGATCCAAGTTAAAGATCACAAATATAGGCAAGGAGTTTGCAGCATGTATTGATTCTTGCAAGAGAGGACTTGGTGGATTCATTATGTAGGATGGACACTTAGTATGATATGAGTAAAAAAAATGAATAAGAATGAGCAAAACAACCTAACACTTGATCCTAAGTTGGAAGTGATTATACATGTATTGAATATGTAGAAGCACTATCTTTGGGGCAGACAATTTGTATTGATGAGTCACTACAACAGATTGAGGTATCTATTTGATCAATTGAATCTGAATGTTAGAAAAGCTATATGGTTGGCCACAGTTAGTAAGTTTTATTTTGAGATATGTTACATTAAAGGTAAAGAGAACAGGGTTTCATATGCTCTTAGTAGGCAAGTACAAGTAAATCATATAGCAGTTATGAGCTCCTATGGGACATATCTAAAGGAGAGAATCTTGCAGGCAAGTCATCATGATGACAGGTATATGGATATTGTCCACAGATTGCAGCAGAGTACAGGTACATATACATGTATAGGTAGTGGTATAGGTATAGGTACATGTACAGGTGAAGGTGCAGGAGTATAGGATATGGATTATCAGCTCACAGCAGATGGCTTGGCTAGGTTTAAAGATAAAATATATTGGCTAGATAGCAGTGAGCTCAATAAGGTGATATGGAGAGATATTCATGAAAAACCATATTCTAGTCACCCAGGCTATCAAAATAAGCTGACGGGAGTGAAGAATTTTTATTATTGGCTGAATATGAAGAGATACGTCGCAAATTTTATGGCTAGCTTTTGGATTGTCAATAGGTTAAGGCAGAGTGTAAGCACACAGTTGGGAATCTACAATCAATTGTGATACTTGAATGGAAATGAGAGGTCATTTCTATGTATTTTATCATAGGTTTTCTCAGAAAATTGAGACAACACGATTCCATCATGGTTGTTATGGAAGGGTTAAGAAAGGTAGCGCACTTCATTCCTGTGAATTCTAGATTCTTAGTTAGCGATGTAGCATGTGTTCATAAGATATGTGGTCATATTGCAAGGTGTTCCAAAGTACAGGGATGTGAAGCTCACTTCCAAGTTTTGAAAGGCTTTGTTTTCAGTTTTGGGCACAGAGTTGGCCTTCACCAGAGCTTATCATCCACACAGAGATGGAAATACAAAGAGGGTCAACATGATACTCGAGGACATGTTGAGGATGTATGTGATGCATCAACAACGAAAATGGGAAGAGTATCTTCCACTGGCATATTTCACTTACAACAATGGGTATCAAGAATAATTAATGATGACTCCATTTGAGGCATTATATGGTCGAAGTTTCAATACTCCCATGAGTTGGAGTGATACGGTTAACAGGGTGTTGATTTTGGCCAAACATGTTGGTAGAAAGGTTAGGAAGAAGAGTTATGCAGATTGGAACATGTTTTTCAAGGAGTTTCAGATTGGGGAACCAATGTACTTGCACATCAAGCACAATAAGAGATCCTTTTGGATTCGATCATGTGCCAAGATAGCACCATGGTTTTATGGAACTTTCAGGATCATTGATAGGATTGGGCCATTAACCTATCGACTTGCACTAATTCCAAAGTGAAATTCCATGATTTTTTCCATGCTTCGTCACTTAAGAAATATGTTAAAGATGTTGATCATGTGACTGACTGGTCTGTATTGGAGGTGGAGCCATAAGGAGAATTCCATTCGTAACCTTAGTGCATTTTACAGAAAAAGAATCTCATGCTCCCAAATCGAGAAATTGATCAAGTTAAAGTGCAATGGAAGCACTTTGGGCCCATGAAGCTACATGGGATATGGCAGATCAGATGTAGGCTATGTATCTTTCCTTGTTTTCGGTTGAGGAAAAGTATTTTTAGTGTGATGTTGGTATATGGTTGGCATATGTTTTGGTGATGATTTGATATATGTTTTGATGTGATATTCGGGTATATTTACATATGTGTATGGATGTAAATGCTACCATGAGCTATGTTATAAAGCTCCAATAAGCAGTGTTGGTGTCATGTCATTATATTTGTCATGTTGTTACGTTGTCATGTTGGTTTACTTTTTAGTAGGGTGATCATTGTAAATACTGGATTTAGCTATGTTATAAAGTGCCATGATAAGTATGTTGTATTCCAAGGGTTTTGGTGAGTTTTATGTGTGATTGAACACCGAGGAAGGTATCCCTCTAGGGAGAGGGTTCTGTAACATCCCTATTGAAAATTCTATGTAATAAAAGTTAATAAAGGAAAAATAATAACTAAGGTCATCAGAAATGTATTCCAAAATGAATGTTGGGAAAAACATCCTAGTGATGCTGTTCACATGGTTTATTATGGCTATGGAGATTGGAAAAGGAAATGGCTAAGGAATTAAAGAGGAAAACAATATTTTTGGAACATTTATCTACGAAAATAATATAAATTAGAACAAAAGGGAGGTGAAAGGTCACAGGTTTCATGTGAGAAGGAAAATGAAGGAAAATAATGGAAAATGAAGAAAATAGAGGCCTCATTAATAAAAAGGATTCTGAGGATCAGTTGGTACCTTTTGTCAGTTAGATTTTTGAGCTCTCTCATTATTCTCTCTCTCTCTCTCTCATACTCTTGGATCCTTAGAGTTTTCTTGGAGCACTCTTTGAGGGTGTGGCATACATGAAAATTTTGAGAAAGAAGGAAAAGGAAGAGCAAGAATTCGCAAGAGGACATTAGGATTAGAACCTACAACAAGTTTTGATTGTAGGTACCAAGTTGCATGTGTGTTTCCTCACTATTTTTGGCATGCATGGTGTATGCATGTCATTCTTGGTCATGATCTATCCTTGATATAAAGGAGTTCCTGGATTGAAAATGGATTTTCCTAGCCTTTCCATTTCTTGGACAACCATTATGTTGTGCGTTCATTTTCATTTTTTGTTTTCTATTTGGTTCTCATGGTTCCTTTAGCTATGGGTTGAGTTATTAGTTCTTGGAAGCCTTGGTTGGAAAAATTATCTAGAAGCCCGACAAAAATCTATGAGTTGAGTTACTAGTCCTAGAAGCCTTGGTAGGAAAAATTCTTTGAAAGCCCTATGTGGGTTGAGTTATGAGTCTTGGAAGCCCTTGTTGGACGAACACACCAGAAGCCCCATAAGAGCTAGGGTTGAGTTACTAGTCCTAGAATACATGGTTGGAAAAAACACTCTCGAGCCCTTGAACATCTTGGGTAGACACCAATCCATGATAGTTGTGATGTGTGACTGTAAGGTGGAATCATTGGTTGATGTTTGAGGTGATATGACCTCTGGAAGCCCTGATTTGGTTTTGATGAATTTGATTTATGAAATACCACATTCATGCTTGGAATATGGAACGTGGGTGACTGGATGAAGATATATTTGACTTAGCCATGTCTATGGTCGGGTGGAACGTGGAAGTCTGAGACTTGGTTGAATTTTTCTTATGGAAATATGATTTCTTTTCTCCTTGTATTGATGCGTAAATATGATTTGTATTTTATGGATAATATGTTTTTCATGTGATGGTTTTTTATATTGCTTATATGCTGGCTATGACTTATTTTTATGATGGTAATGAATTATGGCTCTCATCATGTTTTGATTCGTAATTGAGTGAACAATGTATCTATGCCTAAATAAACTATAATGCAGTTAATGTGATATAGAAATAATGGTTCTTAGCAATTCCTAGATAAGTATGAGATCCCTATACTTAGATATGTTGTTTACACATATAGATTACATATTTGTGACATGTTTTACTAAATTCCTATCATGGCTAGTAGGGGTCCAGTCAAGTCGTTGTTCGAATAATTGATTTAGCATCATTGTTTCGATATGTTATTTCATTCCTAAATTTTTAATTGAGTTCTAGGTAGTGGCTTAGGCTCTGGGCCTAAAAAATTTCCTTAAATCCCATGGACGCAAGCACAAATTTGGGAAATTTAGTCCTTGGATGTAGGCATGCAGGATTATGCATGCATCCAGAGCTTTTGAGATGCATGGATGCAAGCTTCTGCATGCCTCTTGTTGTATCTTAAGAGACAATCCCTTGTTTGTGAAAGGAATCAGTGCTTAAGAACATTTTAAATGTGTGTCACAGGAATGATTTTATCATGAGGTATTTGTTCTATCCCTTTGGGAACTAGTTTTCTAAAACCCTTAATGATCTGGAATAATAAAATATTTCACAATGCCCTTCACTGCTGATATCTGAATGGAAAGAAGAACTGCAGGGGGGACTCAAAATGATATGATGAGGAGCATGATCTACCATTTTAAAGTTTCAAAGGAAATTCATGAAGAGAGAAAAGTTGGGGTGAAGGAGCACAAATTAAGGTTATTTAACTCTTACACACAAATGTAATTAAGAGACCAGATGCTACATTAATTCACTTCATTCAAAGAAGCAGGGACACAAAATGGAACAAGAAATACGAATCACCATCAATAGTTGCAGGAAACTTGCTGCTACTTTCATTTACCAATCAGAAAAAGAAGTACAAAATGTAATCCCTAAGAGGTCCAGAACTTGGAACCTTGTTTCTGTCTTTCTCTGTTGCTTAAATACAAACAAAATTAGTTTGTAACTTCTCAAGATTATTCAAACTCCTAAAATTCCTAAATTGTTAAACTAATTATTACATTGAAATCGAGGACACCATTGTAGCTTCAATCTTAACAAAGAAAACAAAATACAGTTGGAATAATCCTTTTTCTGGGTCTGATTTGTTACTAATGTGTCCCTCCAAAGTGCTGAGGTGTTATTTATCATTATGATGTGATAGCTTCACAATTCTGCAAGAATTCTCCTATGCCTGACATGCCTCAGATGTCGTGCTTCCAACAGTGCCACTATATGCTCTTTTGCCTCACTCTGCCTATGCCTCTGTGTTCTTCGGCTGTGATGTCCCGATAGTCTGTATAAACGCATCTCCACACGACTCTGCCAATTATTTTACGTTTCAAATGCTATCATCATGTCACCTGCTACCCGGCTCTGCCTCTTCTGCTCGTGCTTGCTGCATTATGACTTTTCCTCTCCTTTTCCCTGGGTCGGGCCACATACCCGAGTCTCTATAACCACGTTCAATTTTTCTTTCATTACCAAGGCATTTCACTGGCTTTACGTTATAATCCTCTTTTCACCCTCTGATGTGATTTAGCACAAGAACTGCCTTACTTCTGGATTTCAAAACCTTTTGCGTTCACCTTTGAAACCACATCGCATCCGAATATTGGATTTTTATTAAACATATATACGGAAGAAATAAACATCGGTCACTTTAAAACACATTGCACATAAACTCAAACCATTTACATACACGTAGAATTATGGTTGTAGGCTCCCACAACATGGTGACCAATCAGAAGCAATCAAACTTCACAAATTATTTGATATCGTATGTCGGCAATTACAACAAACAACTTAAATGGTAAACAATGGAATCGCCAATGCGAAGTTGTGATGGAGATGTCACATGGCAACATCGCAACTTTTACAACTTATCGCAAATCGCCACCCGTAATTTTAAGGCTATATCAAGAAGAGTTAAACCATAATTTATGCGTTGTGCGCTATGCACTAGTGCAGTATGCTGACATGTGGCCCTTCTCCTCATCGCATCACAATCCAAACAACATACTATGTGATTCCTTAGTGCTAAACACTAAAATCTATGATTTACGAAATTGCTCTAGTTCTGATTTAATCTCTGTCATTGATCTATGCCCAGATCCAACGGTTTTCACTATATCTCTACTCCAGTTTTCCAACTTTTCTTCTTTGGTTGTGCCTGTTCATTTCTTCCTTGTTGTTCATAGAACACTCGAATCGTTCATGGCTTTGCCCACATTCATGACTTGACCTACTTACCATTCACGACTCTATCCAGCATGTTCATGACTCTACCTTTGCTGATTGGCTACCTTTGCTCATTTTCTACATTAACTTCCTTTACTGCCTTTGTTTCTTTTCTGCCTTTGCTTCTTTTGCTACCTTTGCATTTTTTTCTAAAGTTGCTCCTCTCTGCTCCTTTTCCTTTGCTGATGGTATAATGTTGTTGCTACTTCCCTGAATTTGGTTCCAGTGCACATGTGATAATGAATCCTCGTTGCGCTTGTGGTTATCATTTTGAGCATATTGCAGGTCTTCTTGACATTCTAACATCTGTTCCTCAACAACCTTGAATTTTTCAGAACCTATTTTGATTTTTGGCTCTGTCAAATTAGGCTACAACATCTAGCTCCAATTGGGGACAACACTTTGGTATCAAAGTGTTGAGAACTTGTAGATCTGTAGCCTTTATTGGGCATGGAGTCAAAGAGAACTTGTAGATCAGTAACCTTTATTGGGTGTGGACTCAAAGAAAACTTGTATATCAGTAGCCATTATTGGGCATGGAGTCAAGGAGTACTTGCAGATCAATAGCCTTTATTGGGCATGGAGTCAAAAAGCACTTGTAGATCAGTAGCCTTTATTGGGCATGGAGTCAAAGAACACTTGTATATTAGTAGCCTTTATTGGGCATGGAGTCAAGGAGCACTTGTAGATCAGTAGCCTTTACTTGGCACAGAGTCAATCCTGAATGGGAGTTGATCCAGTATGAAATCTCCCCGAAACCTATTACACTTGGACTTCTTCCTTTATTATTAAACTGAAAATACTGAACTAGAAATACTACAACTAAAAATTCTAAACTTATGTTCTTATTTATGCACAACTCCCATCTGTGCATTTATGCCTAAACTTAATTAGGTGAATTCAGTCTTCCAATGGCACCAACCGAACATCTGCATGTTAGACCTAATGCCTTCATACTATTGAAATTTGAAGATCACAATAGGGAGGTACGATGAAAGTTTTCTAGATACAAAGCTTTGCACATAACTTTTTATAAATGCTTGTCGCTGACAAAAGAAATTTCTCATATGGTCAGCCACTGGGTCATAGAACCAATGAGACAAAATTCTGGTTGCTTCCTTTTCTTTAAAATCTTGCTGATGTAGACTTTTTTAAATAGGGATACTTCCTTCACTGTTTGACTCCTCAATTTGAGGTTGTATGTGAGAAGTTTGATTTCTTTTTTCTACTGAAAACCATTTATGCCGGTAAGAGAAATATAAGGTTTGTTCCTCATAACACTGATGTTATTTGTATAATTCAAACTCTTGAAAAAAATCTTCAAGAATTGTAATACAACATTCATCTATCCTCTCATATAAGGTTTCATCAAGATCAATAATACAATCGGAGGAAAAATATTCTTTATCCACTAAAGAATGTACATTTTTGGCCTTATAATATTCTCAGGATATAAAGCAAGAAAAAATCTTCTTGATATGTAAGGGAAAATAGACCATCAAACAAATATTCAACAATAAAATTTCCTTTAAAATATTCAAAGTCTGATACATGTATTTTCCACAGTGCTTTCTCATTTCCTTGCCAGAAAAATTCCTCATCTATTGAAACCTTCATCAGTGGAGTTGCCAGATGAATAATGAAAAACCAAATTTGTATCTAAATATTATTCACCATCAAGAAATATATTTCAATACCTAGGGAAAAATAACTTCGTGCCTTCGTCCCTGGCAACAGCGCTAAAAAATGTTGTATCTTAAGAGACATTCCCTCGGTTGTGAAAGGAATCAGTGCTTAAGAACATTTTAAAAGTGTGTCACAGGAATGATTTTATCATGAGGTCTTTGTTCTATCCCTCTGGGAACTATTTTTCTAAAACCCTTAATGATCTGTAATAATAAAAGATTTGACAATGCCATTCACTTCTCATATCTGAATAGAAAGAAGAGTTATAGGGGGAACTCTAAATGATATTCTGAGGAGCATAATCTACCACTTTAAAGTTTAAGAGGAAATTCATGAAGAGAGAAAAGTTGGGGTGAAGGAGCACAAATTAAAGTTATTTAACTCTTACACACATATGTAATTAAGAGACTGACTGCTACATTACTTCACTTCATTCAAAGAAGAAGCGAAATAAAATGGCACAAGAAATATGAATCACCATCAACAGTTGCAGGAAACTTGCTGTGACTTTCATTTACCAATCAGAAAATGAAGTACAAAATGTAATCCTCAAGAGGTCCAGAACTCGGAACCCTCTTTCTGTATTTCATTCTTGCTTAAATACAAACAAAAGCAGTTTGTAACTACTTGAACTTATTGGAACTCTTAAACTGCCTAAACTGTTAAAATAATTATTATATTACAATCGATGACACCATTGTAGCTTTGATCTTAACAAAGAAAACAAAATACACTTGAAATAATCCTTTTGCTGAGTCTGATTTGTTGTTGATGTGTCCCTCCGAAGTGTTGAGGTGTCCTTTCTTGTTATGATACAATAGCTTCACAATTCTACAACAACGCCCATGTGCCTGACTTGCCCCAGATGTCGTGCTTCCAACAGTGCCACTATATGCTCTTCTACTTGAATCTGCCTATTCCTCTGTGCATTTCGATTGTGATGTCTCAATAGCCTGTATAAACACATTTCCACCCGACTCTGCCTATGCTTATATGTTTTGAATGCTATCATCATGTCACCTGCTACTCGACTCTGCCTCTTCTACTCGTGCCTATTACGTTATGTATTTTCTTCTCCTTTTCCCCAGTGTTGGACCACATACTCAAGTCTCTCTACCTACCTTCAGAATTTCTTTCATTACCAAGGCATTTCACTGGCCTTACTTTATAATCCTGTTTTCTCCCTCTGATGCAATTTAACACAAGAATTACCTTACCTCTGGATTTGAAAAACTTTGGCATTCACCTTTGAAACCACATCGCATCCAAATATTGGAGTTTTTTTAACATACATATGGAATTAATCAACAACGGTCGCTTTAAAATAGATTGCACATCAACTCAAACCACTTACATACATGTGGGATTTTGGTTGTAGGGTCCCACAACATGGTGACCAATCGAAAGCAATCGCACTTTGAAAATTATTTGATATCGAATGTCAGAAATTATAACAAACATATTAAATGGTAAACAATGAAATTTCCGATGCGAAGTTGTGATGGTGATGTCGCATCGCAACATCGCAGCTTTTACAACTTATCGCAAATCGCTGCCCACAAGTTTAAGGCTATTCTGATAAGAGTTAAACCATAATTTATGCGATGTGAGATATGCACTGGTGTGCTATGTTGTGTAACTAGCTCCAAAAAGAGAAGAAAAGAGATATCAACACCTTATAAATGAGCCACTTCAAGGGGGCAACCTCCAATACATTACATAAATGAAAAATTCTTGGATGATACAATTTACAAAACCACCTTTCTATATATAGGAGTCCATGGGGCCATAATGTAATCCTAGAGGGCCACAATGTAATTCTAGCTGACCTAACAATAATAATTTAAGGGCACAATAATAACAAAATGGGGGTTACAAGGGTACAATAATAACAATAAGGGGGTTACACTAACAACAATAAGGGACTATACTAGTAATATAGGGACCTAACATGCCCCTCTCCTTCAAAAAGTGTTGTCCTCAATGCTTGAGTAGCTTTGGGTGCTTCTGTATAAAATTCTCATCCTCCCATGTAGAATCTTCAATGGGTAAGTTCTTCCACTTGATGAGATACTCTGAAATTGATCGATTTCGTAGCTGTCGAGTTCTTGTTTCCATGACCGCTTCAGGTTCCAATATGATTTTCCTTCCTCATCAAGTTCTGGCAATATTGTTTGAACTGGAAGATTTTCACCTATAACCTTCTTTAAGCATGAAACATGGAAAACTGGATGTACTCACAAAGAAGCAGGAAGCTCCAATTTGTATGCCATAGTACCAATCTTTTGCAACACCTTGTAAGTACCATAGTACTTTGGCGATAATTTATTATCCTTCTTAGCTTGCTTGAGGGAAATTTGTTTGTATGGTTGTAGCCGTAAAAATACCCAATCTCCTACATCAAAACTTCTCTCGCTGCGATGTTGATCTGCCTGTTGTTTCATTCGATTTTGTGCCAAATTCAGGTTATCCTTTAAGAGTTGGAGAACTTCTTCTTGATGCTCGATGTGATCTTCCACTGCTTGAACCTTCGAATTTTCTCTTAAATATGATGTGATGGATGGTGGATGATATCCATAAAGTGCCATAAATGGGTCATTTTTGCTGCAGTATGGAAGGAAGTGTTATACCACCATTCAGCAAGAGGTAACCACTTGACCCATTGTGTTTGTTTATCAGATACAAAACAACGAAGATATCCTTCCAAACATTTATTTACTATCTCGGTTTGACCATCGGATTGAGGATGATAAGATGAGCTATGAGCTAATTGAGTACCCAAACAAGAAAATAACTCCGTCCAAAAATTTCCAGTAAAAATGGGATCTCTGTCGCTCACAATAACCCTTGAGCTTCCATGTAGCTTTTGAATTCTGTCCATAAATGTAGTAGCAACTGTACTTGCTTTAAATGGATGAGATAATGCACAAAAGTGTGCATACTTGGTAAGTCTATCAACTACCACCATGATGACACTCTTTCCTTCGGACTTAGGTAAACCTGTTATAAAATCCATTGAAATCTCCTCCCAACGTTGACTTGGAATGGATAAAGGTTGTAGAAGTCCTGGGGTCTTAATTGTTTCCACTTTATTCTGCTGGCAAACCAAACATTACGCCACAAACTTTCGAATATCAGATTTAAGGCCATCCCAAAAAAATTCTTTCTTCACCCTGTGGTAAGTTTTTAAAAATCCTGAGTGTCCTCCTAAAGGAGAAGTGTGCAATTCCAGAAGAATCTTTTGTTTTAGTTCGGAATTATTACAAAGATATAAGCGATCTTTGTACCATAAGGAATCATTTTTCCAACTAAATGTATCAGATGTACTAGGATCTTGCTGCAACTTTTGAATGAGTGTCCATACATCTTTGTCCTTCTTCCATTCATCTCTTGCTTCAGTTATCCAATCTGGTTGGATAATAGAAATGGCACAAAGCAATGCTTCCACCTCTTCATTCTTTCCTGAGAGTGCATCTGCAACAACATTAAGCTTTCCTTTTTTGTAGATTATTTCAAAGTCATAACCCAACATCTTTGTGACCCATTTTTGCTGCTCTTCTGAAGATAGTCTTTGTTCCAAAAAGTTTTTAAGACTATCATGATCAGTTTTTATCTTGAAGTGTCTTCCCATTAGGTAAGTTCGCCATTTCTTTAGTGCATGCAATATTGCTAACATTTCCTTCTCATAAATAGGTTTTTGTAAATACTTTCCTTTGATTGGACGACTTTCAAAAGCAATGGGTCTTCCTTCCTGCATTAAAACAACACCAATTCCATTTTCTGAGGCATCACATTCCACAATAAAGGTTTTTGTGAAGTCTGGCGTAGCTAAGACCGGTGCTAGGCACATTGCCTTTTTAAGATGTTCAAAGGCCTTAGTTGCTTTAGGAGTCCATGAAAAATGCATCTTTCTTCAATAATGTTGTTAGAGGTGCTGCTATTCTCCCATAATTCTTAACAAACTTGCGATAATACCTTGTTAACCCGAGAAATCCTCGCAACTACTTTATGGTCGTGGGGACTTTCCATTCCTTAATGGCTTTAATTTTGTTAGGGTCTACTTTAACACCCTCGTGAGATATAATATGACCCAGATATTCCACCTCTTGTACTCCAAAGAAACATTTGGATGTTTTGGCATATAATTGTTTCTCCTGTGATAGTTTGAGAACCCTGTCAACATGTTCAACATGATCCTTCCAAGACCTGCTGTAGATTAGTATATCATCAAAAAATACTAGCACAAATTTTCTAAGGAAGGGTTTGAAAATGGAATTCATCAACCCTTGAAATGTAGAAGGTGCATTGGTAAGGCCAAAGGCATGACCAAAAATTCATAATGACCCTCATGAATTCGAAATGTTGTTTTTGGAATATCTTCAGTCTACATTCTAATTTGATGATATCCTAAATGAAGATCCAACTTGGTAAAATAAATTGCTCCATGTAATTCATCCAATAATTCATCAATCACAAGAATGGGAAATTTATCTTTAATGGTGAGCTTATTGAGCTCCCTATAATCCAGACACATTCACCATGATCCATCCTTCTTGTGTACCAATACTACGGGAGCAGAGAAAGAACTTTGACTAGGTTGAATTATACCCGCCTCTAACATTTCTGCAATCATACGTTCAATTTCGCTCTTTTGGAAGTAAGGATATCTATAAGGCCTGATGTTTGGAAGAACACTTCCTGGAATCAAATGAATAGCATGATCATGATCATGAATAGGTGGGAGTCCTTTGGGAGTTTCAAACACCTTGGAATGATTGTCCAAGACTTGTTGGAGATCTGCAGAAATAGATGATTTTGATGTCGGAACTTCTAGTGAGCATAATTGTGAAATTACGCCTCGTTGTTCTTTATTTAGAATATTTTTAATGACATTAGAGCTTATTATCCTTCCCGGATTCCCTTCAATACCCCGTAATTCGACTTCCTTTCCTTCTGAAAAAAATTTCAAAAAAAGTTCTTGAAAATTAAAAGCTACCGTCCCCAAAGATTGTAACCATTGTACTCCTAGTACAACATCAAAACCTCCCATAGGAATGGAAAGAATTGGACTAGTCAATACATAATCCCCCATGGTTAGCTTGATATTATGGCATTTTCCAGAGCAATTTATAGTTCCTCCATTTGCAACCATCACTTGACATTCTGGTGCCGGGTATAGGAAACAATTTAATTCCTTGGCTACCTTACAATGAATAAAATTATGGGTGCTACCTGAATCAATCAACACTATTACCTTTTCTTCTTGATTTGTCCTGCTATCTTGAGAGTTTGAGGAGTGGTAATTCCTGCCAGTGCATTACACGATATGGTCGGATTCATTTCTTCCTCTTCTAGGGCTGGTTCCTGGTGTATATCCTCTTCTTGTTCATTTTCTTCTTCCTCTTCACAATCTATGTAAAATAATTTCTTCTCGACACACTTATGACCTTTAGTGTATTTGCTATCACAACTGTAGCAAAGAATTTTTGCTCTTTTTTCTTCCAATTGTTGTGGTGTCAACCTTGTAGGTTGTGGAAATCTAGGCGTAGCAACACTTCCTTCTTTATAGAATTGAGTGGTAGGCTTCCTTGTCGCCATAGTTTTACATTCAACTTTTCTTGCCAACCTGAATGCCTTCTCCAATGAATCAGGTTCCAGAACGCGAACTTCATGTTGAATGTTATCCTTTAAAGTGCCTATGAAGAGATCAATCTTGTGTTCCTCTGGAATATCAATTACCCTTATATTCAATTTTTGGAAGTCCTCGATGTGCTGCCCCACTAAACCCTTTTGTTTGAGATTTATCAATTGGCTAAAGAAGGTGTTGCTCTTTGTATCCTCATAATGTGCTATCATTTCCTCCGTAAAAATTGACCAAGTGACAATTTTTTTACGGGAGCAAAGCCATCGATACCATACTAATGTATTTTGTTCTAAATGTAAAGTTGCAATGCGTACCTTTTGTGTGTTTTGCACATTATGGAGATCAAAATATTGCTCCATCTGTAGTATCCATGTTACAGGATCCTTTCCATCAAACTTCCTCATATCCATTTTTTGAATATGGTGGTTCTTCCCGCCAACATTAGAGTTTATCAAATCACAATTAACATTGATTTTGTTCTCATCATGAGGTTCTTCTATTATCTTTTCACCATTAGGAAACATTTCTTGTATCAACTTTGTCAAACCTTCGATGTCTGTTTTTAGATCATTCTTCATGTTTTCCATCTTAGCTTCCACGCCTTTCTTCAAAAGTTCCATTTCATTTTTTGTTGCTCTTTGCGAGAGTGAAATTTGTTGCACTTGCACTTGTAATTTTGATAGATCATGTTGCAATTCTTCATCATCATGAGTCATAGTAGAGCCTTCTGAAGGCTTAATGGGTGTTGAATTATTTTTATGGGGCATCTTTTAGAACCCAATACTAATATCTATTCTACAATATGCCCTTGGCATCAATTCAAATTGATTCTTCTAACAAGACTTATGCAATTCGTAAAAAAAAATACACACCTTTTTCTTGCTTTTGAGGAGCTCGTATTGAAATTGAATTAGATTTGTTATTGCAGAACTTCAATATTTGATTTTTGGTACCAACGTAGCGCTCTAAATTATCTTTCGAATGCCACAGGTCTGACCTGATTTGGATTCTCCAAGACAAATTTGTGTCCAGTCTCCCACAATGACCTAATTATGGACTGGTTCAGTAGAGCGAACTTGTACGACTTGCCACGTGTCACTTTTTCATCATTCGTCTCTGAAATTGATAGCCACGAAACTAAAATCCATGTGCTTGCGACCAATTTTTACGGAACTCCAATACGATGCCCAGAGAGAGAGTTATTGAACTTTTCCCACGATCACCTGTTTGAGATGAAATTCAGGAGCTTGAAAAAGCACTACCTTCCACAGATCATATCTCCAAAAATGTTGCGAAACAAGCTCTGAATTTTTTTTATGAATTTCTTCAGGATTTAAAATTCGTACCATAGGAATTTCAGATTCTGAACCTTCGTAGAAAAAAAGTTATAGCGAAAATTCCACGATGACCTGTTTAGGAACCTGAAAAAAGACCTAACTTCCACAGATCATATCTTCGAAAATACTGCGAAACAAGCTCTGAATTTTTTAGAAAATCTTCCTTAGGATTTCGGCTTCGCACCATAAAAATTTCAGCTTCTGAAACGTCGTATAAAACAAGTTATAGCAAAAATTCCACGATGACCTGTTTGGAGCAGAGAAACCCTAGAATCGAAAGCTCTGATACCAAATGTTGTGTAACTAGCTCCAGAAAGAGAAGAAAAGAGATATCAACGCCTTAGAAATGAGCCACTTCGAGGGGGAAACCTCCAATACATTACATAAATGAACAATTCTTGGATGATACAATTTACAAAACCTCCTTTCTATATATAGGAGTCCATGGGGCCATAATGTAATCCTAGTGGGCCACAATGTAATGCTAGCCGACCTAACAATAATAATTTAAGGGCACAATAGTAACAAAATGGGGGTTACAAGGGTACAATAATAACAATAAGGGGGTTAAACTAACAATAATAAGGGACTATACTAGTAATATAGGGACCTAACATGCTATTCCAACACGTGGCCCTTCTCCTCATTGGATGACAATCCAAATAATATAATTCGTGATTTCTTAGCGCTAAACACTAAAATCTGTGATTTTCAAAATCACTCTAATTGTGATTTAATCTCCACCATTGATCTATGCCCAGATCCAACAGTCCTCGTTGTATCTTCACTCTGGTTTCCCAAATTTTCTTCTTTGGTTGTGCCCATTCGTTTCTTCCTTGTTGTTCGTAAAAAAATTGACTCGTTCATTACTTTTCCCACATTCACGTCTTGACCCACTTACCGTTCACGACTATGCCTTTGATGATTGGCTTCCTTTGCTCCTTTTCTACCTTAACTTCCTTTGATGCCTTTGTTTCCTTTGCTTCCTTTTCCTTTTCTTCTAAAGTTTCTCTTCTCTGCTCCCTTTCCTTTGTTGATAGTCTAATGCAGTTGTTGCTTCCCTAGCTTTGGTTCCAATGCACATGTGATAATGAATCCTCATTGCCCTTGTGGTTATCTTTTTGAGAATATTGTAGGTCTTCTTGACATTCTAACAACTATTCCTCAAAAACCTTGAATTACTCAAAACCTCTATTGATTTTTAGCTGAGTCAAATTAGTCTACAACATGTACGAGGGGGTTTCATCATGAAATCTCAGTGGGACCCAAGTGTTAGAGGCTTGAGTGGTCGGGTTAGATCTTAGGAGGTATGTTTCTAATGTGGAAGGTGTGTTTGGTATGTTTCTGTCAGTTCCTTATGGAATAATTGTAACTTGGTATATATGATTTGCTGGCTCAAGTTAGTTGTGGACGAATCTTCCATAATCAACCCAACAGTTGGGGAAATAAAAAATTCTATTTTCATAATATTATCTTACAAAATTTATAAATTTTAACCATACGTACATTTGGTGATTTTTTTTTGGGTCCATTTCCTTTTGGCCAACTCAACACAAAATCATTTGAAAAATAATAATCCAATTTTGCTACTGTTATATCCCACAAAAGTAATAATATTTACTTCTACCATGTAAAATCAAGAATTAGTTGCAAAATTAATTGTAATTTACTTGAACCAATTATGAATTAGGAAATTAGATCTGAAAACTAAATTTAAAACATTCATGCAACTGAAAAACAACGAGTAAAATATTAGGGAACAAAGGAAATGAAATCACTAGTACGATTATCATAAATGGAGAACCAAAGATCATAGTTTTAAAGGGATTTTGGAGATTTGCACATTATTTTTTTAGAGAAGTTTCTTTTGGAAAGGTTGCAATTATGAGTGAAATTTGCAATCCTGATTCAAGATTTTAAATGTTCAAATAGTGAACCTCTTTGGGGGTTACAGAAATAGGTTTTTTTGTGTTCTAATATAATTTACAATATAGAGGCTAGTGTGTGATTCTCTCCTGCCTTGAGACAAGGAAGAAGGGAAAATTTTAGGGGCTAATATTCGCATGTGGGCTAATTTTCTATACTTTTTCTAAAAAATGTTCGCCAATTTACATTTTTTCTAAAAATAATTCGCCCAATTTTTATAGTATGAAATTATTTTACCTTAAAAATCAACAAGGTATTATATAGACTAATATAATATAATGAAAATTTGAGATTTTTTTACAAAAATATCATTAAACATTTTACATTTTTTCTATTATAGATTACTAATATTTTCCAATGTTTCTAAACTTTCAAATGGATATCCATTCTTAAAATTTTCCCTGCAAGGAAGCGATATTAAAGGAAATATTTGGGAAGGAAGAAGAGGAATGATACACGTGTTCCATTGTTTCCATACCCATCACGTAGAGATCGTTGTTACAACCCCATGCCATGATGGCTATGCAATATTGAATGACTGTACACTGAATCCTTTTGGAAAAATGGTTGTGCTTCTCATGGTAACCTGCATAAAAAATAACTAGTACAAAAAGATTAATTGTTGCTTTTGGAAAGTGTTTCTCAAATTCCTAGTATGTAAAGACCACTTAACATCCCTTGTAAATATTTCATCATTACTGGTTGGTAGACACTAGTTAAAACTTTTTTTATGGGAATATATTATTTAATGATTGTAAAAAAGAATTCATGAAATTCTGATAATAAAGACTAGTTAATGTTTTGGGAAAAACTTTTACGAGTTATTGGGGATAGGGATATAGGTAAAATAAGTTTATCTTCTTGAAGGGATTCTTTTGAATTCTAGTTCCAACAATTCACATTTCTTGGAAAGTGGGTTTTTCTTTTGAAATATGTATTTTTGTATAAAAATAAATAGCTTATGTGTCTATAAGACATAGATATTTCTTGAAGAGAATATAAGTAACTATGACATTTTGTTTAATAGAATGGATAATTTTTTTGGTGTTCTTTGAGAAAGACCAAGTTGTTTGTGCTTAGTTATGGTTGTTCTTGCATACAAATATGGTAAAAGTAAAATTTCTTGTACTAATATTTGGGAAAACAATGCCCATCAATATCATTTACATGAAACATTAGCCATTTTATGTTGGAAACACTACATGGTAAAACATAAATTAGTTGTGCTAATCCTTTGGAAAGAAAAAAATATGAATTCTTGTGCATTGAATGTTAAGGGACATCCTTATTTTCTTGGAAAATTTCTTATGAATTGCGTTCATATAGAGACAAATGTCTTTGTTAATTTCAATGGAAAAGAGATTGAAAGTATTCTTGTGTGCATAAGGTAAGTTACTTGCATGCACAAAATTTGAGCTAGTTAGTTTCACATTTCGTGAGAGGAAACAAGTTATCTACATGCACAAAATAGAGATACCATGTTTGATATTTCTTCAAAATAAATATGTTATTTTCTTGCATGAAAAATAACGATATTGCATTTAATCTCTTGAAAGGAAAGAATCTAATTATTATTTTAGATATTTTAAATATAAAAATGAATATGAGTAGAGACAAGAATAATTATTATGTTAGACCTTGGAAAGGAAAATAAGTAATTGCATGCAATAAATGCATTTTATTTCCTTTGGAAAAATACGAATACTCGCATGCAAAAAACAAAAATTAAGTTGTTAACCTACATTTACATGTATGATAATAGTATTTATTACGTTAGCTTCCCTTATAAGGGGACATGCATTTTCATGCATAATAATAATAATAACAATATCTATTGTATTGGAAATTTTACTTAGTTACATGCACAAGGAAAAATCCTAGGGGATAAATTTATTTGAATAAGTTTTATCTAATTACATGCACAAAAATTAAAGCTAAGATGCTAGTGTCGTTTAAATGGAAATGTGTGGTTACAATGATTTTCCTTCAGAACAAAATGTATTCTTGTGCGACAGGATCATAGTAATGTTTTATTTATTTTGACATTCTTTGATAATTATTTTCTTATAATTAATGCATGAGAAGTGCTAGTAGAAGAAGCATGTTGTGATATTCTATATACATATCATGTATGCACATGAATAGATGTTGAAGAATCACTCTAAAATACTCATTATTATTTGATGAATACTTTATGTAATCATGACATCAAATTTTGTTGACAATAATAATGGAAGGAAAGGATGGTGCTCTATGCAAAGGATAGATTATGTTTAACATTGTGGAAGGTAAAGAACTAATGGTCCATGAAAATGAGTTTGAGCTATAGGATGGTACACTGATGGAACAACCAAGCCACAAAGATTTAAATATCGAAAATTTGTGGGTAAATAATATCATGATGATTGTAATAGATTTTTGCTAGATATATTGTATTTAAATGATATTTCCTTGTAATATTTTATGACAATGATCAAGGGATGGACTCCCTTATAACCATTGAGTGAGGGGTGAACACCCTCATGAGCTTTTAATAAAATAAAATGTTTTTTGTTTCTCACCCTATAGGGTTTATAGGGTATATCGGCATTCAATGATGTGATGGCTTATTGTGTCGATTTAATGATGATGATTCCTTGCATGGAATTATGTTTATAATATCAAATATATGATTAAATAATTTATTTAAAGGAATCATGAAAATGATGCAGTATCATGTCTGAAATTTTAAGTTAATATGTTACAATAATGGTTGTCAACGGTTATGTAACTCGCTATTCCTTACTAAAGTTACTCTATGTAATGATGAATATTATATCTAATGGTTAGTGAGGAATCTATAATAGTAACTTGGATAGTTACCCGTGGGTAAATCATGTAAAATAATTCTAAATCCATGCATTTTTATGCGACATTACTTGGAGATGTTACAAGTGGTATTAAAGCTGAAGGTTGTAGCTCTTGCACCTCTGGGAATTGTAAAGCGAATAAGAAATATAGGTATGCTACTAGTGGGCATTGACTTAGGTATGAGTCTAACAATCCACATATTGATAAATGTAGTAGAATACTTTTAACATTAGATGCATGACTCATGTTTATAATTTCATTGAAGAGTAATAAGAAATAAATTCTATTGCAAAATTGTGTTCATGACATGTGAATCCCAATGAGGATAAAAGACACTAAACCATTGCTACACCTATGAACAATCTTGAACACTCACTAAGGAAAGTAAGAATCAATTACCAACCTTTGCAAATATGAAAATATTAATGATACATTTGATAAACATGACTAAAGTTACGATGCACTAGTTATAATGAGTGAATGCATGAATGTAAAATATTTCCAACGTCCTTGAAGAGGACAATAAATTGTTTTAAAATAAAATTGGAATGACCCATTTAGATGTTAAAAATGAACAATTAGTTGAGTAGTGAGACTTGATTGTAAAAGCTAGTTATTGATTGAGTCTTATCATGGCTCTATCAAGATGGATGGTAACATTGATTAGTTAGTGTTGCATGACTAACTATGAAAAAATATATGCATGGACTATTTTAGATTTAAGCTTATTGCAATTTGTAAACAAGTACTTATGGTAGATACTTCATGTGTCGGTATGTTGGTAATAATACACTATGGGAATTAGAAATGTTTGGATTGTTACTGAAAATGTTATTGACATTTAGACATTGAAGAATATATGTATATACTTTTATACATGAAATTATTGTAGGAATGAAACTAAAATGAGTTTTAAAGTGAACATTTGTTTAAAAAATGCATATTTATGACTAACATTTCTAACGAGATTAAGTAGTGGTGGCTTAATGGCAGCAAGAAATACTATGAAGCTAAAATGTTCCAATGTGAATTGCAGCCGTAAATGAGAAGGTTTAATGTTATAATATGCACAATTGTGTTATTTGTAAAATCAGAATGTATACCACATGTATTTCATTATGTTTCCTATCAATCTAGATATTATGGTCTCATATTTAGGGTCAAGTATGAATGCATGATTTACATAAATGTTTCCTTTTTTTAATGATAATGTGCAAATGGTTCAATATGTAATTTTTTATGGGAAATAATGTTAAAATATCATTTTACATTCCATACAGTTGTGGAAAGATGTGAAAGGCCATGAGGGATTTAGTTAATTGAAATTTCCTACTCAGAGGAGTTGATGGCACTTGTGTGCCTAGATTTCCTCTCCCTAGAGACAAGATGATCTCAGTAAGGGATTAGAGTTGGACAAGATGGTAAGAGGGGAAAAATCGTGAGGAAACTCTCTTGATTTGGATCTTCTTGGAGGATGCCAAAAATTCCTCATAGACGAGACATTGTTAGAGGAATAGGCAGGATGTTTCTAAGAGGAATCTTGTATTGGACCTTGTGTGGTCATTGTCATTCTTGAGCTAGTTGGCCAATGAAACTCCAGACTGGACCTGGTATGGTCTCTATCAAAGAAATGTATGGATGTGAAAATTACTCCGTATGGTTGTGGAAACAAGTTCCATTGGTTGGGATGAGAATTATTTAGCTTATTGTAGTTCTCATAGCTTAAAAAATTAAATAATATGTCATGTTTTATGTTAAAAATGAAATTATATATATATATATATATATATATATATATATATATATATATATATATTTATATCTGTGTGTGTGTAAATATTATATGTACATATTGACAGGAAAGGAGCCTAGTGCTTGGAAAGAAATTACTAGAAGTGTAAGTTCTTTTATTGTATTACTAATGTTTTGAATCTCTTAGTAGGGGCTACGACAATATGCACTTGGTGCATTTACTGGTAATTTCGATGATCAGGGAGTGTTAGGTTCTTTATGAGTACTTTTAGAAGTACTGCGTGGATGTCTTTAGCAGGAGATAAGACAACGTGCATGTGGAACAATGATTATCATTTGGATGATTGGAGTGTTGGTGGCTCTCCAAGTAATTCTAGAATTATTGTGATTGAAATATTGCATGAAATTGCATAATGGATTTATAGTTAAAAATAATTTCATTTGATTGAAAATGTTGTGACTATTGTGATTGAATTTGTTAGTCATACATTACAGGGTACTTTCCATAGAGTGTTGATGTATTTTCCAACCATTCATAGACTGCTTGCATAAAAGTGATCATGACTTCCAAGAGTAATTGGTAAGTAATGGTAACTTGGCATAGAGACTATGTTTTTATTTTATGAATTTCGTAATGGCCAAGTGATGAAAAGTAGATATTGGATACTTTTGCACCTATAAATGGTTATGACTATTGATAAAACATTAATGTTTTGTTTAATTGTATTTCCTAGAAATAAAATCCTTCACCTTGAAGGGTAAGGATTCCCTTTTGGTTGTTTGTATTTTATATCATGAATAAAATTTAATGATAAACATTGAGGACATTGTTTACTTGAAAGGGGGTGAGTATGTAATACCCCACAAAAGTAATAATATTTACTTCTACCATGGAAAATCAAGAATTAGTTGCAAAATTATTTTTAATTTACTTGAATTGGTTATGAATTAGAAAATTAGTTCCAAAAACTTGTTTTAAGACATTCGTGCAACTAAAATAAAAGTGGAAAATATTAGGGAATGAAGGAAATGAAATTACTAGCATGATTATCATAAATGGAGTACTAGAGATCATAGTTTTAAAAGGATTTTGGAGAGATGCACATTATGTTTTTAGAGAATTCACTTTGGGAAAGGTTCTGATTATGAATGGAATTTTAATTTCTCATTTAAGAATTTAAATATTCAAACAACGAAGCTGTTTGGGGGTTTTAGAACTAGGTTTTTATGTGTTCTAATTATAATCGATAGTCTGGAGGCTAGTGTATAGTTCTCTCATGCGTTGAGATAAGGAAGAGACAAGAAAAAAAATATTGGTGAAATAATAAGGGGAATGATACACTTGTTCCATTTATTCCATACGAAGCACATAAAGATCATTGTTACAACCCCAAGCCATGATGGCTATGCAAGATCAAATGATGTCTTGTAACCTGCAAGAAAAATGGTTGTGCATCTAAGGGTAACCTGCTTCGAAAATGGATAGTACACGAATATTGATTGTTGATTTGGAAATTATTTCCTAAATTACTGCTACGTAAATACCACTTAAGATCCCTTGCAAATATTTCATCACTATTTGGTTGGTAGACACTAGTTGACAAGGTTTTGTTTGATGGGCAAACATTTTTTAATGGTTGTCAAAAAGAATTCATGATATTCTAATAGTAAAGACTAATTAATATTTTGGGAAACAATTTCATGAATTATTGGGAATACGAATGTAGGTAAAATAAGTTTACCGTCTTGAAGGGTTTCTTTTGAATTTTAGTACCAATAATTTACATTTCTTGGAAAGTGGGTCTTTCTTTTGGATTGTGTAGTTTTGTATAAAGATAAATACCTTATGTGTTTATAAGAAATAGATCTTTGTTGAAGAAAAGATAAGTAACTAAGAACTTTTTTTAAATAAGATGGATAAATTTTGTGGAGTTCTTTGAAAAATAACAAGTTTTTTGTGCTTAGTTATGGTTATTATTGCATAAACGAATGGTAAAAGTAAAAATTTTTGTTCTAATATTTGGGAAAATGATGCACATAAATATCATTTACATGAAACAATAGCCATTTTAGGATTGTTTTCTTGGAAAATTTCATATGAATCATGTACATATAGAGATAAGTGTCATTATTAATTTCATTGGAGAATATATTAAAAGTATTTTTGTGTGCATAAGATAAGCTATTTGCATGCACACAAATTGAGCTAGTTATTTTGACATTTCTTGAGAGGAAATAAGTTATCTACATCCACAAAATAGAGATACTTTGTTTGATATTTCTTGAGAAGAAATATGTTGTTTTCTTGCATGAAAAATAGAGATATTGTGTTTAATCTATTAAAAGGAAAGAATATAATTATTATGCTATATCTTTTAAAGAGAAACATTAATTTTCATATAGAAAAGAATAATTATTATGTTAGATCTTGGAAAGGAAAACAAGTAATTGCATGCAATAAATACATTATATTTCATTTGGAAAAATACATATATTCACATGCAAGAAATAATAACTAACATGTTAAGCTTCATTTGCATGTACGATAATAATATCTATTATGTTATCTTTCCCTTAGATGGGGACATGCATTTGCATACATAATAATAATAACAACAATATCCATTGTATTGGAAATGTTACTTAATTACATGCACAAAGAAAAAACTAAGGGGATAACTTTATTTGAATATGTTTTATCTAATTACATGCACAAAAATAAAATCTAATATGCTAGTATCGTTTAAATAGAAATGGATGGTTACATTGTTTTTCCTTCGGGACAAAACATATGCTTATGGGAGAAGGATCATATTAATGTGGTATTTATTTTGACATGCTTTGATAATTGTTTTCTTATAATTAATACATGAGAAATGTCATTAGAAGAATCATGTTGCAATATTTTATCTACATTTCATGTATGAATATGAATAGATATTGAAGAATCACTATTAAAGATTGATTCATGGTTGACGAATAATTTATGTAATCATGACATCAAAGTTTTTTGATGACAATAATGGCAGGAAAGGGTGGTGATATGTGAAAAGGATAGATTATGTTTAACATTATGCCAGGTAAAGAACTAATGGTCCATGCAGATGAGTACGAGCTACATGATGGTCTAATGATGGAACAAGCAAGCCACAAAGATTTAAAGATTGAAACTTTGTGGGTAAATGATATCATGATGATTGTAATAGCTTTTATCTAGATAAATAATATTTAAATGATATTTCCTTGCATGATTTTATGACAATTGTTAATGGATGGACTCCCTTATAACCATTGAGTGAGGGGTGAACACCCTCACAAGCGTTTAATAATAAAATTAAATGTTTGTTGGTTTTCACCCTAAGAGGTTTCTAGGGTATATCAGTGTTCAATGATGTGGTGATTTATGATGTCAGTTTTATGATGACGATTCCTTGTATGGTGTCATGTTTATAATATCAAATATTTGATTAGCTAAAATAGTTAAATGAATCTTTAAAATGGTGCAATATTATGTCAGAAAGTTTATGTTAATATGTTACAATAGTGGTTCTTAATGACTATGTAACTCACTACTCCTTACTAAAATTACTCTATGTAATGATGAAGATTATATCTAATGGTTAATGAGGAATCTATAATAATAATAACTTGGATAGTTATCCGTAAGTAAATTTTGTAAGAACTTTCCAACTCCATCCATTTTATGAGATATTACAGATGTACCAACTACAAAATTAAGCGAGCAAGTTAAGTAGAGCATTAAGTTCATTAAGTTTCATGAGTTTTAATTTTGATAAAAATTAACTTTCTTATATAGTATAAAGTTTATATTTTATTATAGTAAATATTTGTGAAAATAAAGATTATGTTAAATTATTATATATATGTGGATTTATCATATATGATATCAAATTTATACATTATAATGGTTGATATAAGATTAATATCAATCATAATTATTAATCATATATATATATATATATATATATATATATATATAAGGTTTATAATTATACTGAAGTTGAAATATATTTTTAAAATTAAATACGAAGTGTTATATATATATATATATATATATATATATAACACTTCCTATTTAAGTGTAAAAATACATTTCAACTTCAATATAATTATATATTTTTTCTATACTAGTAAACTTTATCATAAAATATCATTACTTTATTTTTTCAAAATGCTTAATTTATTATTTTTTACTTTAAATTTTATAAAATTTAATTTCAATTTTATAAAATATAAATTTTATATTATCTGAATTAATTATTGATAATATATTAATACCAAGTGTCAAGAAAAAATAGAAAATAGATGATGAATAATTATATTTATTATGACTAAATACACAAGTAATAAATATTTTTTGTTAGAGGGTAACTAAATAAAAAAAACAAGTTTTATTAATAGAATTTGTAAAGGAAAATTGAATCACTAAAATAAAAATAAAAAATTAAAGAGTAAATTCATATAAATAGTTATTAATTATAAATTAGTTATTATTATTATCTTTACAAAATATATTCATATCATTTCATATATATTAACTTTTTATTATTAAATAAGTGATAAAAAAATTAATAAATATATCTCATAATTGTATTAATAATATGTATATCAAATATTTCATATATATATGATATATAATATAAAGTATGCTGTTATTTTTTTTTCACAAGATTAGAAGTTTCAAGTAAAAAGAAACAATTGAAACATCTTTTAGCCTTTTCCATTAGCAATAAAATTCTTTTTGTTTTCTCAAAATGATTTTCCTTTTAATTTTGATTTCTCTTTTATTTTAGTTTTTATTTTTATTTTTTAATCCATTTTCAATTAAATTATATAATAGAGCTTCCATTTATTTCATCAATAAATTGATTAATAATTAATTTAAACATATCACAAAAAAATTATATATCTAATTGTTTACATTATCAAATACGTAAATATTTATAATCAAAGCATAGATATTGTAAAATAAACCATGTATTTCTATAAAAATAATAATAATAATAACAATAATAAACTAATTTTGTATTCATCAAATAAATTTTCTATTTTATTTAGTTATTTAATTTGAAAAGTTAAATTAATTTACCAATTAATTTCATAAATATATTATTTCTTAAATAAGTATGATTTATTTCTTTCATATATCCAAATCTATATGGTAAATGAAGGAAAGATCTAGGGCCTGATCACCTAGATCATATCTAAGCCATGGCAAGTGCCTTAGGTCCCTCCTTCAAATCCCTCCTTCAACAACGTGGTCATAGGGGTTTGGAGGTTTTGGTTCAAGTTATTATATGATAGAGCCCAAAAAAACAGCTTTAGGCCCATGCTATATAAATACAAAAAAATATGATCCTCCAATGGGGGTGAATTGGAAAAAATATGTGCATGTGATATGCCTCCTTGAGGCAATCAATGATATGAAGTATGAAGTAAAATGAGACAAAATTGAGAGCTACATCAAGAATATAAAGGATGGTAGATTAGTATGCAATTTCATCAACATTTTCTCAACAAACACAACATTGGTTGGATGGATATAACAAAAATTGTAGTTGAAGGGACACATTCATGTCGAGAAATGAGGAAATGGTTTTTTTATGGTTATTTTTGAAAATATGGAAGATAAAAAAAGGGTGTTAAAAAATGGTCCATGTTTTTTCAATAATGCAGGGTTATTCATAAAATTATTACAATAAAGGCATGGCCTATAAAAAAGAGAAATTCTTGGCATCCCAATCTTGGTTCAATTATTTTCTCTTCCAAAAGAATTTTGTAAGGAGGAAATCCCCTCTCTCCTCTTCCAATATGTTTCCCCCTCTCTAAAACTTCCTCTCTTTCTTCTGTGCACGTTGCTCCTTGAAATCGTTAACCCTCTATCATGTCAATCCCTCAACACTCATCTAACTCTTGGTGACACCATTAATGTCGGGTCCTGTTGGTTGACCACTTCCGCTTTTTGTTCCAATTATTACTCCTTGACCCTCCAAAATTATCCTTCCCTATTTGATGTTTCACCCAAGCCTAATATTCCCTCCTCATGGTCCCCTTTCAAATTCCCCCTCATCTCATATATTTGTCTTTAATAATAATTTCACCCATAATAACACCAATAATGATTATATTTTAATTAGTAATATCCATAATAATAATTTGACTAATAATGTTTCCAATAACAATAATAATAAGTTTGATAATAATAATACTATTTTCAATAAAAATTGATCCGTAAACTATTGTGAATATTCCACTAGATAGTTCATCACAACATATATGATAATAATATATTAAAATACTGAGATTTTACGCTATTACAGTTTTATTAAAATTATATATTTGTAGATTTAACTATAATTAGTGCAAGTGTGTGAATGCAAATTATGCAGAAAATTATAGAATGATAAAATAATATTACACACACATAGGACACAAGATATTCTCTCTGGGAAACCCTTTCGGAGAAAACCCAACTGGAAGGTGAGGTTGCTTCACTCTCTTTCTATGTATGGAAATATGGTTGCAAATACAAAGAAGTAGTGTCTATGGCCCGTGGGCTGCTACAATGAAAAAATACTCTGTGTGTGCTCTACCTCATATTTCTCCTGGAAATCTTTACTCGACAATGGAAGAAAATACTCTCGAAAGAATGGAATGCCTCTTCCTCCTAGTGGCTAGATTATAACACAACCTGATAGCCTACTAGTGGTTAA
Organism: Pinus albicaulis; assembly: GCA_034641835.2. NCBI lineage: Eukaryota > Viridiplantae > Streptophyta > Pinopsida > Pinales > Pinaceae > Pinus > Pinus albicaulis. Next base: position 183,055,754 of record CM076583.1, on the reverse strand, counting down.
TTTTGACTAAATAAATTCTTAAATAAGTTAAAATATAGATTCTTATAGAGTCTTTTACATCATAATCACATGCCTATCCACTTTTCCATGAATAGTGGGGGCTGACACAACATCCTCCCAAATTATAGGTGTGAAAAAAGGAAGGTCAACTTCTCAGTGGCATCACTTTTGCAAATGGAATTTGGTTGATTCACTTCTTATGCCGTTGAAAATATTTTTGTGTCTAGAATAACATGAAATGGTGAAACATTAGAGTAACTTTTACCCCCCAAAACTTCATTTGACGCCTCAAAATTCTCTCGAAAGGTTTCAAACCCCATTTTTCCAAACTGGGTCCCACTGGTAAAAAGGGTCCCGTGAGCTTATTACTCCACTTTTTCCACTCCAAATGCATTGAGATGGATGAAAAAAGATATAATGATCCAATCTATATCACACCTCCCCATTTTGGGAGCCTTTTGGTCCCCAAAATCTTTTATAGAATGAGGTGAAGAAATTTTTCCTCCACCTTCTCTTTGATGTACCATTTAGCTTTTCCTAGAAGTTGTCCCTTCAACCTGTTGATGGGAAAATCTGTCCAACCAATAGTAGGGGATCTCCCCGGTAAAAAGTCCCAATTATACCTTGAACCATTTGGAATAGGAATCTCGTCTGGGGTGTGGGTCCGGCTACCGCTTAAGTCACCTTCCCTTTGGTCTCAAAAGAATGCGATTGAACCTGCGAATACACACTTATTCAAATGATACAAGATACATTATTGATGCATTAAATACATATATGACACTATGCGTAACGAGACAAATAATGAAGCATAGACGCCGAAGGAGGTGTTGTTAACAACACATCATTTGGGTTATGCTTGTAGGCTGTTCTAACCACAAAAGAAACAATTATTTATGGCGAGATGCCCCCTTTACATTTGTGAAAGATAAAACAAATGCTAATAAGAAAAGTCATCAGCATCCATTTAGAAAGAAAAATGAACTAAACATCATTAACACAAGTACAGATGACCATAATGCGTAAATGATGCCACTAAAAGTGTAGCTTCATTAACCATAAGATTTTCGAAACTCTATAAGAAATACTCATAGTGTTCGCACAGAAAAACACATCAGATCCAAAAGGAGTTTAAACAAGTATCTGTATTCATATGCACAAGAGTGTTATCTTTCCATACAATTCTGTATAGTTCTTGAGTCCAAAAAAAAGATCCTTATATTTTCCCCGGACGGAGTTTTATGGATCAAAACTTGCCCTTAGGGCTTCCTGACTCTTTGCCTGCCTGACTATTGAGTTTCCTTGCGACCCGGAAGGGAACTGCGACCTGCAACCTGGCTGGGCAGTGCGACCTGCGACCTAGCTGGGAAACACGACCTGTGACCTGTTGAGCGGCGCGACCTGCGACCTGTTTCCAAATGCTACCAGCGATCTACTACCACCAGGTTATGAAGATGTGTGTGCCATTTTGAGGTTAGGGGCATCAATCTGTTGTCCTTTGAGGAATTATTTCCAAGTCTGATACTCTGCTGCTGTGGGAGAAACCAGAGGGACCTCTTCTTTCAACCGATGCATGCACTCCAAGGCATTCAGGACTAGAGTTTCCTTCTTCTGTGAGATCAGGTTGGAAAGAGAGGCTAGCTTGGTGTAGATCCAGACTAGCATGACAAGAAACTGGCCCAGGTTCTCTCGTGATGCCGCAAGGTCGGGAGTGGCAGCAGCTTGCTTAATAGGCTGAAAAAAATGATTGGATCTCTTGATCTACTTGTTCCCAGGTCTTCCCCTCATCCAATGCACCCAGCGAAGGAATGTGGTGAAGGATGTGCATCGAATCGATGCCGCTGATCAGGTGTTCGTATGTAGCCATTAATTTGTCTAAGTCCTTGGATAGCTTATCCTTGGACTGCATTTTCATACGGATTTGGACTTTGGCATCTTACGTGTGAATCCAGTCCTTCTTTGGCAAATGTTCAGGAGCTTGAGGGTACCGCACTGTCTAGTCCATCATTCTGTCCAAGGCAGCTGAGGCCTCCTTCAGCTGCTCGTGCTTTTGCGTAGTCTCTGTTTGGGCTCTCACCAATGGGGCGACTGTTTGATTTATGGTAAACGTTTCCCCATAAACTTGCCTCATGGTAGCCTCTAATATATCGAACTCCGTTTGAATGGTAAGCAGAACTTCATTGACAGGGGGAGTTTTTTTTCGAAGTTGCTGAACCTCCTCTGTGAATGCCGTCTTTTCCTGTTCTACCCTTTTCTCCCGCTGCTCTGCTTCTTGTAGCCTATTCTGTAGAGAAACGATCTCTCTACTCATTCTGGTCACGTTCTCTTTTATGGCTGTAGCAAAGGCTATGCCAGCTGATGCTATCATCATGGTATTAGTCCTAGTATCGAGGGCTATGTCTTTTCCAGTTCTGACTGTGGATGCAGCGGAAGGATTTTCCGCCAGGCATCTTCTCTTCTCCTATCGGATTTTGAAGGAGAATTGATCAAACGTGAGCCTGGTGAGGTCGAATACCTCCTCCTCTTGCCCCTGGGAGGAACTGACATTGGAGAGCGTGGCTCGTGTACTGACTAGAAGTACCTCAAGGGGAGATACCTCGATGTTCTATAGCATTTCATCCTCCTCTTCTTTATTTTTATTTTCTTCCTCTTCTCTCCGTAGGTGTTTGTCTTCTGCCTTTTCATGTTCTCTCTTCCGCCTGAGCTCGGCTTTTGCTGCCGCTTCTAATTCCGCTTTCCTTTTACTCTCAGCTGCTGCAGCTTGCTCTGCTTTCTTCTGGTGGTCATCTTCCACTTTATCTAACTCTTCCTTGAGTTCCCATTCTGCTGTAGCCTCTACCTCTTATTTTTCCTATTCCTTCTTGGCCTCCTCGGCCTGCTTTTTCTTCTGCTCTGACCTTAGGCTCTTCTTGCACTTATCCTCATCCTCTTTCATTTTCTTCTCTCTCTCTTGCTGGGCTTTGGCCTCTATTTCTTTCTATTGGGTAGACGTACTATGCCCTGTACTGGTTCGGGGCTTTTTAGCCAAAGAAGAAGAAGCGCCTCCTAATTCATGGCTCCTGTCTTCCAAGGTTTGGTCATTTGGGTCTTCTTGGCCAGAGTCCGCCACCAGAGCAAGTTGTTGGTCTGCATTTTACCAGTTTCTTCTTTCATCTTCTCCCGGGCGTTCCACATTCTGGTAGTTCCATTTGAATTTAGCCCTCTTGCAATGATCAAGAACTATCCTCTCCAGGTCTTATGTTCGATATTCTAATTCCCCAAGGCGGTAACCTTTCATCTGTTCTGCCTCTACCTCTACCTCTCTGAAGTCTTTGACTGTGTATGTGCCGATAGTGAGGTGTAGCGTAGGCCACGGCTTCTTCTTACCCTTGGACAGGACCCTGGAGAAACCTGAAGACATTTGGAAATAGACCTCTTGCATGAGCATTATGTCTATGACAAAACGAGGCATAACATGTGGGGCCCTGAATGAGCCAAATACTCATATGAACATATACTCGGCGAATGGGAACCAATGCACCACCTTGACTAGCATTTCCATGGCTCGCCAAGACATTCAAGGAGCATCTTGGCCAAACAATTTTCTGTAAAGAGCGGGGATGAACACTTGGGAAATCAGCTCTATGTCTTGTTTATACCTGGAATCCCAAAACACCTTGGTTTTTAAGAGGATTTCACGGGTCTGTTTTGGATCCCAGTTATGCACCCATCCTTCAAAGTGCAACCTTGAACAGACGACATCCAACAAATAAGAGGTCATATAGAATTCAGAAGGCATTCCTTCATCTGGTACCAACGCCGAGGATAATTTTGTATGCATGGAGGTCATCAATATGCTAGCCCAGTTGAAACGGGTGTCGTGCACTGTGACATTCCATGAGAGTTTCCCATGTGCCATTGAAGGTGGTGGCATCGGGGCACCCATACAATCTGCAAAGCATGGCAGCCACTAATTTATATACTTTCCTCAGGCTCGCCACTGGATATTCCTGGTCCTTCTTGACCTTAAATTTCTCAGGCTCCTCCCACCACTGCTTTATAGTGTCACCTACAGGAACTGCATGGGCGATAGCCCATTCTTCTGTGAAATCTTCTTCTCAATCAGGCAAAGAGTAATAAACATGAGCGTTTGAGCCTTTCAGTGTCGCGAAATCCTTGCCTTTGTTGTCTCTGATTATGAACTTCTTGGGGTCAGTTTTCTGTATAATCCAATCTATCATCTCTGGGCATGGGGACCTGCGAGATGTAGCTTAGACCTTTTGACCTTTAAGTATATCTCCCAATCAGGGAGGTCCTCTGGGAATTCTGTTCTAGTGAACTCTTGGTACACTTGGTACCAGCGCATGTTGTCCCCTTTGGCAAATGTGCATAGTGTATCTCTATAGATCGGATGTGGGGACATTGGCATGTCCATCTCTACGTCCTCCACTGTTAGGTGCTTGTCTTTTTTCCGTGATACTGGAGGTCCCATGTCACTGGAATATGAGGGGACAGGTATACACTCCAAGTCTGCTTCAAATTCACCTGCCATATTCATGAAAGAATCCCAGGATAAGAAAGATGCCATGATGATACAAGACCAGTTAAAACTTATCAATTATTTCAACTGGGGACACAGGCAGAGCTGAATGAGTGGCCTACTGGGTCACGGGCTCGCAAGTTGTGAGAAAATCGACAAAATGCAACCTTGCGACCTTGCGACTAGGTCGCAGGGTCGCGAGTTGTGATAAAATGACGGAGATGCGACCTTGCGACCTTGCGACTGGGTCGCGGGGTCGCGGGGTCGCAAATTGCGGAAAAGTAGCGGAAACGCGACCTTGCAACCTTGCGACTGGGTCGCGGGGTCGCGAGTTGTGATAAAATGGAGGGAATTCGACCTTGTGACCTTGCGACTAGGTCGCGGGGTCGTAGGGTCGCAATTCGCGCTAAGGCTTGCCGGGGTTTTGGCGCGCGCGGCGTGAAGTTGTTTTTTGCCTTTAACTTGCAAAACACGGGGTTAAAAGGGTTCAAACAGAGCTAGGGGATAGTTTCTGGAGCAGGATATAGGCCATGGGAGGCTGGATGAGGAATTGTGATGAGTTGGGCAAGTAGGTTGAATGCTGTAATCAAAAGGGAAGCCCTAAGTGACAAATGAAGACAATGGCTGAGGCAAGGGGCAATTTAAAGGCTGAGGGCTAAGAGATTAGGCAAGAATAATAAAAAAAAGGAAACAGCAGGAGGAAAACGGCAACTTACTCGAGAAAATCGCGCTCCAGTCGACCTGTCAGAGGCGTTTTTTTCTATCCACTGCATATACGAAATGCGACCTAGCGACCTCCTATATATAAAAAGGTCGCACGTGTGGGCCATAAATGAGGTCGCAAGGTCACATGGCAAGGTGATGTGAGATAAATGTGAACTCACGACCTTGCGACCTTGCGACCTCAGGGTCATGGGGTCGTAGTTTTCCATAAATTTGAAGTTTTGCGACTCAACGACTTAGCCCTACCGAATCTTTACTTAACTTTTCTTTGTGCTTAAGGGGCTCCAAAAAAATTTAAAGTGGGGTTTTTTGGAGGGTGTTGTAGGGGCTGCAACAAATGGCGATTCAGTGGTCGAATTCAGAGTCTCTGTCGATGGTTAGCCTTGGAGGGGGGAGGGAGGGGCCTTCACTAGCTGTTCTTTTTACCTTAAGGTCAGCACTACCTTGCTTTTGGCACCTTGCGAGGTTGCTTGGCCTGCTGGCTTGTTCGGGTGTTGGTTAACCGAATTTCATTTCTTCAGGTTTCCAGACTAAAAGGGTTAGAGAACTCCAGGTGGCATATAGGGTCTGGTATGATTATTTTTTCCTCATCGTGTTGCTCCGATGCCAGCGAACCTCTCGGTCCCAGTGGAGTCACTACCTAGGAGTCATGAACGTTTCTCCGCTGCCAGTGAGCCTGGTCAGTACCCCGATGGAGTCATTACATCACCTCTCTGCGCTGGAAGCCTTTCTCAATCCTTTACCCTTTATTACTATGCTATTGCACTTATTTTGAATGTGCCTGAGGCACTTATTTAGATGTGCTCATGGCACTTATTTGAGATGGGAAATTTTTGCCTGGGCAGATGAGGGATCCCGAATTATTTTACTTGCAGAGAGGTTGCTCCTGGTCTAATATGAGGACTTTTGTTTTCCCCAGATGTCCTGACATAACCCAGAGTAGCTCTGTTCCCTTCCGATCTAGTTGTCGTTGTATCGCACTTTCTTTTTGCAGACACCCTCTCAAACTTGCTAGGTGGGCTCCCCACGCTTGGTGGCTTGAGCTAGGTCATGTGCTACCTTTATGTGCCAATTAAAAGCAAGCTTTTACCACCTTTGTGTCTTTCAGGAAAGGACTCCCATCAGCATAGAACCTGTCGCAGTGTGCCAATTGCGTGGCTCCGACACTTCCTTCCGTTTTTATCATTTTAATTTTATTTTTTTTGTTGACAAAATGGAACAAAATCATAAACTATGATACAAGGATAAGATATCCCTCTAAGGGCTGCTAATTGAAGTAATGTTTAAGGTCATGCCCATTTACTGGGAGGACCTCGACTCTTTCCTCAAGATTTTGTAGTCTAAACGTGTGGGAACCTAATTTCTCCTTAACCTGGAAAGGACCTGTCCACAATGCTTGGAACTTGGAATGTTTTCCTTTTTCTTCGTGAGCTTTATCCCAGTTCAGGACGAGGTCTCCTACCTCAAAGTTTTTATTCCTTGCAGATTTTCTATCAAACCATCTCTTGATCTGGCTTTGGTGGATGGTGAACTTTTCCCAGGTTTTTTGTCTTTCTTCCTCCAACTTCAGTAGGGTGTCGATCTAAGTCTGCAAGGTGGGGCATGGGGTACCATGACATTCTTGGGACAACTGAAGGGCAGGGAGAGATAAATGGGGAGGAATAAATGCCTCTTTTCCATACACGATAAAATACGGGGAGGTGCCTAGGGAGGATTTGGGCGTGACACGGTCGGCCCAAAGAGCGTTGTGAAGGGCATTGTGCCAGTTGCACTGGTGGGACAAGAGGGTCTTCTTAATGATGTGGCTAAGATTTTTATTAGTTGACTTAGCTAACCCATTTCCTTGGGGATAATATTTTGTAGAATGTTTAAGAACAATACCGTTTTCCAGAGAAAAATCATACAATTTAAAATATGAAAAGTAAGTTGCATTATAAAAAACCAAGGAAGTTGGAATGCCAAACCTGGTGATGATGGAATGAGTGACGAATTATATTACCTCTTGATCATTGATTTGGCGTAAAGGTGCTGCTTCGACCCACCTGGTGAAATAATCGGTAGCAGTAAGAATATACCGATGTTGCTTGGAGGTGTGAGGTATGATTTCACCAATCACGTCCAAACCCCACTGTTGAAAGGGTTCCTCCACCGCTACTGATAGTAGGGGAGCGGTTGGTCGTGCTTCCTAGTTTGCGAATTTATGCCATTGAGTGCATTTCCAGACATACACATGCGCATCTCTAAAAAGAGTTGGCCAGTAGTATCCTGCGCGCATTATCTTGTGGGCAGTGGTATCACCTGCAAAATGACCTCTAGCTTGTCCATCGTGTAGCTCGGTCAAGATTTTATGTGCTTCATCATGTTCCAAGCAGCATAGCAGGACTCCATCGTAATTTTTCTTGAAAAGCTTACCCTGGATCAGCTGGTAAGATGCAGCTTTTAGTCTTATTATGCATTTTTGCCGGGCAGTTAGAGCAGGGTCCAGGATGCCATGGGATAAGTATCCCGAAATGTCAGAGTACCAAGAAGGGCTTCTCTGCTGAGGTGTGTGGTCACTCTGATACATGTCGATTTCCTGTTCCCAACACTCTTTTTCAACTCCATGTGAACTTGTAGCCTCTGCAGCCATTTGGCATAGTCCTTGGCCTTTAACGGTGTGTGTCAGTTTAAACTCTAAGTCATACTCTTGCAGGCACGCCACCCAGTTACCTCGCCTCTCACCTAGCTCCTGTTGTATGAACAGTGAGTAGACAGCTGGGTGGGGAACAAAAACCATGACATCTTTTTTCAAGATGTAAGGCCTGAAATGCTTGACTGCTTTGTAGACTGCATAGGCTTACTTTTCGATTTCAGGGTAGTTCAATTCAGCTCCTTGTAAACCAATACTCATGAAGGATATAGGTCGTTCATCATTGTTGCCGTCTTTCTGCGTGAGGATAGCTGCAAGTGATGAATCTGAAGTGAAAGTATACAGGATAAAGCTTCTGCTAAAATTTGGACTTTGGAGGGATGGTGCTTCAGCTATAACCTGCTTGATTTTGTTGAAGGCCTCCTTCTCCGGTAGATCCCATTTGAAAATCGCATTCTTCTTGATCATCCCCTGAAAAGGTCTGATTATCTAGGCGAAATCCGATATGAATTTACGCACAAAATTGATTTTCCCCAAGAAATACTGCATAGCTTTTTTACTGCTAGGGGGTGGAATCTGGGTAATGGCTTTCGCCCGCTCAAGATCTACAAAATCCCGTACTTCCTGCACCTTTTGAAAATTTGATTGAGGTGGCGTAAATGATTGCCCCTGTATTTCGAAAACACGGTGACATCATCCAAATAGACTACCAGGCTCTGCCCTATCAAACCACAGAAAGCTATATCCATGGCCCGTTGGAAGGTTGCCCCCGCATTTATTAATCCGAAGGGCATGCGTCTGAATGCTAAAGTTCCTCATTTGGTTCAAAAAGTAGTTTTCAATATGTCTGGCTCAGCTACCAGCACTTAGTTGTAGCCGGAGAATCCATCCAACAAGGAGAACATCTCGGATTCGGTCAAAGCTTGCAATATTTGTTCCATTGGAGGCACCAGATAATTATCTTTGTTTGAGGCCCGATTTAAATTCTAGAAATCCACGCAGAAGTGGATCTCACTAGACTTCTTCTGTACAGGGACCAAATTTGACACCCATGTGGAGTGGAGAACTTTGAATATGATGCGTGCGTCCGAAAGCTTCTTAAGTTCTTTCAAAATCGTCGGTTCCAAAGTAGGATGCACTTTTCTGAGCTTCTATTGGAAAGGCTTCACACCTTCCTTCATGGGTATCACGTGCTGAATAATCCGAGTATCGTACATACGTAAATCATCATACGTCCATGCAAATACGTCTTGATACTTTCGAAACAGCTGGGTGAAAGCCTATGTCTCCTGTTCGGTGCAGTCTTTCCCAAGGTTGATGAACTTCAGGTTATCATCTGATCCCAAGTTCACATGCCGATGTGCCAAGGTGGAACTTTGCAATTTGGTATTTCGGGGTCCACGGAATCGGCTTTGCAGATCAAAGAGCTTTCCAAGTGATGCTATCCCCTTGGGCATGGGGTTCTCCTTGCATTTATCATGCTCTTCCTGCAAATCTTGATCATGATCCGCCTCGTCTATTGCCGCGTCTTTGAATACTTTAGTGTTGAGCATAAATTCCAATATCTATTGATCATCATCAAAAACGCATAAATTAGTAATATTATCTAGCACAGAGGGTCTATACATAACTTCAATAGAAAAGCCATCCCTCAAGGGGGTAAATCTAGCAGCAGCATTAGCTAGAGTATCAGCTGCTGCATTATGCATTCTAAGAACAGCCTTGATTCCAAACTCATCAAAAGCAGAAATAAAATGCCATACCTCTTGTTGATAAGCTTTTAAGTGCAGAGACAAACAATGAATGGTGTTGCGTACCTTCTGAGTGATAATCTCGGAGTCTCTGATGACTCGTAAGCATCTTACCTTCAAATCCAGTGCCTTCTTGAGTCCGAGGATCAAAGCTTCATATTCAGCAGTATTGTTAGTACACTGGAACTCTAGCCAACACGAAATCAAGAAATTGTTCTTCTGAGGGTCTAGCAAGATGTAGCCCGCACTAGCCCCGTCATGGGTCTTGGAACCGTCATAGTACAGGGTCCACACATCATTTTCTGGCTCCTTCGGTGTTGTAGGTTGGGGAAGGATTTCGGTTTGGTGTGAGATGGGAGTGGCTTGGTCTTCTGTGACGAGTGTTAGTTCAGACTGGATCTCAGGGTCTATTAGAGACTAAGGAGGGTGGTAACATTCGAAAATGGCTTCCAAGAAGCACATACCAAGCTCCTCCTGGGCAAAGCTGATGGGTTCGTTAGTAGTGTCCAAATCAGTCACAGTATATTTCATATATGGTTCACTTTCAACCCTGATTTGGTTATTCCAGCCCTTGTAAGGCAGCCACATGTGGGACCAGTCGATGGCAAAATACCCTTGCAGCTTGTTGGACCAGTCTCTGCTAAGTAATAGGCCGCAGGCTTCAGGGATGTCAACAACCACAATTGTAATACATTGGTGGACTCTAGAGTCAGACGAAAGGAAGATGATGACATTATTTAGCTCTCCTACAACTGGCACCTGCGATCTGTCAAGTTGGATGATCCTCACGTTAGTTTTCTCCAGGCGGATGTTCAACTTCTTACAAACAGATAGGGGCATGACATTTGTGGACGCGCCAGAGTCAACTAGAAAGCTATGGACGTTGAAGTTAAAAATCTGAAAAGATAATAGGAATGGAGGAGTAGATCCCCTAGAATTTTCATTGATAGCATTCACAATAGACTGAACACTCGGATTGGCTTGCGCGGACGTATTTCTCACAGGCTTAGTAGTTGAGGTATTGGAAAAGGCTTTAAGAATGAGTTTTAGTTGATTTGTGATGCGGGAAAGCTCGTAGAGGGAGATGTTAGCTCTGGTTTTCTTCATGTCCTCTACAATGTTATAAGCGGAATCAGATTGAGGACAAGGCTCGGTAGTGGTTTTGGGGGACCCCACCAAGAGCTTTCTCTTTTGATTTGCTCAGGTGTTGTTATTTGCGAGCTTCTCAGGAACATCTTGTTGTTCATTTCCCAGGGGAAGAATTTTCCTTAATAAATCCCTTTTCTTCTCCTCAAAGGATTGTTCGGGGACTGGTCCTTTGCTCCTAAGGCTATAATTTCGTACAGGTTGAGCCTTAGGATTGTCTTCCATGTTGATATCAGTGATGGTAAGATTGTTTTCCCCGTGGATTATGTCAAATGCAAGAACAAAGGACCCCGGTTCTTCATCCAGGGTCAAATCTTCATCATGGTCAGAAACATCATCCTCCCCCGCATCCCCTGGGGTTTGATCATCCAGAAGCTAATTTACCACTTCCGTCATGCTACCAATCCATTGTGGGCATGTTTTTTCAGAGTGGGTAGCCTGGTGGAAAGAAAAAAAGTTATCTTTTCCTATTTCTTCCACGTTGAGAACAGTGTTCGAGTTAGACGGAGGTCGGCTAGTGTTGGGGTTGCTCTTTCTGAAAAAGGGCTTAGGTGCGTTGGTGCTAGTCATGGATTTTATACCCTTTATCTTCAGGTCAAAGACTTCATTTGTCAACAGCTTGAGGGTATTTTATATACTCTCAAGGTCAAAAGCATCCTTATCCTTATCCGCGGTTTTGTTTGTGGAGGACTGACCTTTCTTCGTGATTGGTCTGTGGTCATCTCTCCCCTCATGATCAATGGACCCTATAGAAAGCATGTCTCTTTCTATAGCGAGGGCGACTGTGTAGTTTGCTGCAAGGGTCGGCCGAGCTTTGAATTTTACGAAGACAACGATATCCCTGGGGAGAGCTTTTGTATAGTAGTTTATGGTAATAGAGTCTTCCAATGCCAGGTTGGGGGGGAAATTTTGTAGTATGGTGGAAAAGCGTTGATTGAAGTCTCTAACCTTCTCTTTCTTATGGCACTTAATGGTACTTAACTCCATGAGGAGCATGGAAGGGGTTTTGTCTTCTGAAAATTTCTGCAAGAATGCATGACGGAACTGGTCCCATGACGTAATGGAGGCACTTGGGAGGGAGCGGTACCAGGTGGCCGCTTTGTTTTCAAAAGTGTGTGGAAACAGGCGGCAAGCAATGTCATCTGTTTGAACCCTCATGATTTGCAGGGAAAGATAGAAGCTGCGTATATGATCCTCAGCCAAGGTGCCTTTCTGGAGATCAAACTTGGGGAGATGCTTCTCAAGGTGCCTAGGCAGGTCGTGGAGGGGGTCGAAAAGATCTAATGGGGACTGGGCCATCCAAGCAAGTGGTTTCACTCTCCTAGCATGGTGGTGGTGCCTGATATCAGACTCAGATTCACTCCCCATACCTGACGTCGATGCTTCTCCCCCATGGCGAGAGTGTTCATCTTGGTATCCCTCGCAGTTGGCCATATCTCTGAGATATCGCCAATTGTAAACAGGTGGCCTATTTTGGTTTGGGCAGTAGTGGGTGGCACGTTGTCCTTGGCCACGACCTCTATCTCCTCTACCTCCATTCCCACGGCCTCTGTTCCCCTTGCCTTCATTTCTACAGGCTCTATTTCCCTCACCTTCATTTCTACGGGCTCTATTTCCCTTGCCTTCATTTATACAGGCTCTATTTCCCTCGCCTTCGTTCCCTCGGCCTATATTTCCATCGCTTCCCCTAGGTGGGGGGGGGGGGGGTACTTGGTCATTTTTCTGTTGGGTTTGGTTAGGCTGAGGGTCAGGGAAGGGTTCAGTCATGCCAAATTCCTCCTCTTCGCCTACTTGGAGCTCAGGAATCGGTTCGTTACTCTGGACATCGATGGCAAGGTCTTCAACCATGAGATTCACCAACTGGGGTATGGAACTGACCAGAGCACCATTACGAGTGATTTTTTCAGCAGGGGTCCTAGTATGGGTCAATAAATTCATGGTTGGGGCATATTGAAAATCCCTGATGAGATTGCAGGCAGCTGGGTGCAAGGCTCTCAATTGTTCTCTGGTAATTTCATAATAAGGAACCTCCTCCCCTAGAATATCTTCCAAAGGAGGAGGGGTAGTATCATCGTTTATGACCTCCCCATGGGGAGTTTGTGATGGAATGTTGCTTGTATGCTAGGAGGATGCCATTCAGGGCCTCTTTCTAGTGCTAAATCTGTTGATAGGAAAATCTATCTGGCCAACAGTAGGGGATCTCCCCGATAAAAAGTCCCAATTAGACCTTGAACCATTTGGAATAGGGATCCTGTCCGGGGTGTGGGTCTGGCTACCGCTTAAGTCACCTTCCCTTTGGTTTCAAAAGAACGCGATTGAACCTGCAGATAGACATTTATTCAAATGATACAAGATACATGATTGATGCGTTAAAGACGTATATGACACTATGCGTAGCGAGACAAATAATGAAGCATAGACACCAAAGGAGGTGTTGTTAACAACACATCATTTGGGTTATGCTTGTAGGTTGTTCTAACGAAAAAAGAAACAATTATTTATGGTGAGATGCCCCCTTTACATTCGTGAAAGATAAAACAAATGCTAATAAGAAAAGTCATCAACATCTATTTAGAAATCAAAATGAACTAAACATCATTAATGTTAGAGTCGGCCGTTACAGCCCTCCGTCAGTGATCATTTCGTCTTTTGCATATTCATTTTTAGGTGTCTCGCTTGTTCCACTTCGTTGCATTTCACTAGGAGCATGCCATGGACTGACGAAGGGGTCTGTCGTCTTATGTTTCCTCATGTGTACACCTGCAGTGCTATTTTAAAAATTTTTCTCAAAAAATCACTCAAAGTCATTGTCATTTCATTTTGGTCATTAAAATGTCAATAAGTGTCTTTGGTCCTAGTGTCTAGGGTTTTTGAGTCATTTGTATACCAGTCATAAAGCCTGCAAGGTGAGGAAGGTTCCGCATATTTTGATTTTTTGTTTTATTATCATCAGCATTTAAAAAAAAAAACATTTCTAGTCCAAAACTCTGTTTTGGAACTAGAAATTGTTCATTATTATTTTTGTAATAAATTGTACTTATTCCACCAAGAAGAAAATGTCAAAAGTAGACCTCTGGTCTTTTCCTTAGCTAAATAGCCATACCCCTGCAAGAAGACAGCAAAATCATCAAAATCGAGCTCAGAAAAGCCAAAAGAAGATTGTATTTAAAAAGCCAAATGTGAAATTACAAAAACATTGTAATATGGGTTTTCAATTAGATTTGAATCAAATCTGATTGTGGAAGATATTTGCATCATATATAAAAGCCAAACCGATTTCATTTGCCCCAATCTACAGCACCCAAGTCGAGATTTGGAGTTGGAGGGCCGAATTCACGTTTTGAAACATCGTGGACAGGGTCTTGGAGCTCGAGCGACCCACCTGGGCGCGAGCGACCCATCTGGGCAGAGCGACCCACCTGGGTTATTTCCGCAGTGTGAACTTACAGGTTGAGCGAACCACCTGGGCCGAGCGACCCACGCAGAGGTGAGCGACCCACGCATCAACAGAGGTTCGAAAATTCGTTTTGAGCGCCCAGTCTTGTTTGGGATCGCCCCCATCGGCCTTCAAACAGGTTTTAAACAATTGCTCAATGTTTTTAAATGCGTTGGTGGCATCATTGATGATTTCAAACACTTCAAATGAAGGATTTAAACCCCACAGTCATGGCAATATCGTTTTCAGGGTTTTAAAATGAATATGGATGGTTGCATGAGTTTGTCTCCTATTTTATGTCAGTGATATATCCAGCCTTGCATATATTATCAAAACCATATTATTCTCATACCCATTATACCATTGTGACCATTGCTATTACTTTACCATGTTCAAGACTTTTGTTCCATGGTGACTATGGTTATATTGTGTCTCACTGCCCAATGATAAAAACATTTTCATAACTCTGTTTCACTGCCCATTGACACTTATAACTTTGTTGTTATTACTCATAGACAAACACATTCATATGATGCTATGCTCCCTTGGACAAGATTTGCTCAAAATTCTGAAGGTTGCCTGCTCCCTTTGGTCAAGTTTCGCTTGCATTTAAAACAGAGACTGTGCCTCTTTTCCAATCCACTTAAAATAGAGATATTATCATTGTTTGTTTCATTATGGTGTTTTGACGGTGGGGATATTTGTTGGGTGTTGAAACACACATCATAACTTTGTTTGCACTGCTTTCATATCAGTATACATAGTGCCAATAGCTTGGTCAGAGCCATGTCGGAGACAGAGTCAGAATATGAGCTAGGGTCAGGCAGTGATTCGGTCACTGAAGATAATGTGCCACGGGGGTCCCACAGAGATCACAGAAGTGGTAATCATCGCAGAGAGGAGCCTACTTCTTTGGCTCGGTTGCAGGCATGTCCATTAGCTATGGATTGTTTTCGATACTTGTCATGTTTCAGATTTTGTGAGATGGTTGCACAAACCTGGCCTCATCGTGAATTGGCCCGTCTGTTTGTTCTACATTTACGGGATGGCCGGGTAAGTCTTGCTGGGGTTGATTTCATTGTGTCACCCTTGACTATTGCTCAAGCCACTGGCATACCAAACATGGGCGAGGAATGGAACAAGCGTCAGCATTTAGAGAAATTCCACTATGAGCCATACATTAAAACTGGATATATGGGTTACTTGAGCAGAGTTTTTCCATTCAGATTCTTGAGAGATGAGTATGCACCGTTGATGAAGCTCATCATTCAGTATTTTAGTTGTGAGGGCAGGTATGCTCGTCTTTTCGCGTACCATATTCGTTTGTTGATGCACTTCACAAGGGTACGTATCATTAATATCCCGTGTTCCATTTCTGTAACGAGAGATGGTGATGTTTGTGCGAGAAGAAGACGAACTTGATGCGGCAATCTCGAGAGTGTATATTCATTTCGCTTTGATCGAAATCTTGAGATCATGGTGTCACATCGGTTGGCGACAGGAAGCATCACATGGGAGGATTTCATTTCTAGAGACTTTTCGGGAGTGCCTGGCACGCTTCTCGGAGCAGGTTCATGATGCGGAAGGCATGCACAGTAGGACATACTTGGACGAGCATATCGGCACTCCCTTTGGTTGAGACATATCGAGGCGAGAGCCCACGGGGCTGTGGCCCCGCGTGCAGCGAGTATTATCTCCACATGATGTGGAAGGGGTCTCGCCTTCTACTTCAGTACAGGTACAAGATAGGGGCAAGAGGCCCATGCATGATGAGGGCCCATCAGGAGGCCGAGATACAGATTTGACAGTCATTGATGTTGATGCGGGCTCCCCTAGCTCGAAGCTGAGGGAAGTCATCCAGGAGCAAAGGGTAGAGAATGACCAGCTGAAAGACCAATTGCAGAAGGCTCAGTGGGTGATTAACTATTTGGAGCAGTGCAACAAACAGCTTGAGGATGAGCTCACATTTTATGAGGTGCGCCAAATCCGTGAGGACAGACAGTGGAATCGAAAGAGACCCGGTGACATGACACCGACTGACAGAGATATTGTACTCACGCGTGTGAATATCCATCTGGAGAAGTTGTTGGCGAAGGCCAATCGAGACAAATACATGCTTCGCCACATGAAAGGCCATTATTGGGCTCGCATGCATGTGTGCAAAGCGAGAATGAAGATCATGAAGAGGAGGTTGCGCAAGGCACTTAGACGGCGGAAAAGGCCTAATCCACTTCGGATTTTGGCTGAGGCTTCATTGACTGGGCAGGACACATGATGGAGGACCTCCGCTCCAAATTTGGGCAAATTCGGAGAAAATTTTGTCATTTTCAAATTTTTGGGTAAAAAAAACAGGTTTTGCAGTTACGTGGGTCGCGCGCTCATGCGCTCACTTTTTTTTGGGACACTTGCTGGAGAAAATTTTTACATTTTTGGATTTTTCATGGTTAATTATGCATCCTCTGAAGTCAACTTAGCATTTCATTGAAATCTGGATGGTCAAAAAGCTCAAAAACACCATGAAAACCACCTTGCTGCCACCTTTTGCACCAGCAGGGAGTACCTCTGGGAGAATGAGGTTTTGGAGGGTCAAATGAGCTCCAAATTCAGAAATTACACTTGGGTTGGAAAGTAGACATCCAGGGATTTCCAACGAGCTATCATGAGCTTAATTTGGATGCCGGGAAGTACCTCAAAATCAGGCTGGAACATGAGTGACCCACTCGGCTCAGGAGCGACCCACTTGAAATTTTTCCTGAATTTTCAGCTGACAGCTCAGTTTTTCGCCTAGTATGGACCAGTTTTGCTTGTGGATAGAATTTTTGGGTTTTTATGATGTAAATTCATGTTTGACATGTAACTTTGGCTTATTTTTATCTCTTCTAGAAGATTCACTCTCAAAAGGGTAAAAAATCATGTAATGGATCAGTTTCCACTCTTTTAGAGGCAAGTTGTTAGCTACCTAGATTGTAGTTCCATGATTAGAATTGGTTGAAACTGATCCCTGAAGAGGGAATTCGACCCCTAGAGGTGGGGAAAGGGGTTAGAGTGATCTATATATTGTAATTTCTGAGGCATTCTACGGGTTGGACTCTTGGGATACTTTTGATACCATTGTACATATTTTTCATATTTTGGCTAAGGAAAGATCAGGGGTTTTGCGGCACTTGTTGGGATCCTTGTGGTGTTCTGTTCTTGATGGTGTTTCTTCTTTGTTTACTATAAGTTTCTTCATGTTTAATGTATGCCATCCTTTCATTATGCTTCTGAAAGTTGAATGAGTGAAATAAGGTTGAATCCATTGTTTTCAGTGCTTGGCCTTTGAATTCAGTTAGTTCTATATGTTTTCAGTTGTTTGGAGAGGATCCAAGTTTTTCTTTGCCCTCTTCAGCTCCTCGTCGATCTAATCTATCCATATATCCAATTTAAAGCATCAAGATCATCACCTACCTCGCCCCAGCTTGAACTCTGCAAAGGTCTGACCTTATCCCCGGACCCAAAATTTGTTTTCCCATTACTCCAGCGAAAACCCAAAAAACCAAAAAACAAACATTCTTATCTCTTTACTAGCCTAAAATCAGTTCTTATTGTAAGTCATCTCGCATCCTATTGTTCATTTTCTCGAGATTGACGGAGAGAGCCCTCTCCTGTCCTCGTAGGGCTAGCTACGAGGCTGAGCGTGGTTTGATGTAGCCTTGAGTTTACTTCATTTCAGCCTGAGGTAGATTTGAGCGCTAACATAGTGGCGACCATACTGGGGAAATCTCAATGGTTTGCTTGTTGATGTGTTTGTTCCACGAGTCTTAGACGGAGTCTGAAGTCACGCCAGGTAGCTTTCGAAATGCTTTTGTTATGCATAAGCGGAAGTAGATAAACGCTGCTTCAGTCGATCTCCGGTAAGCTTGTGTGTGCAGTACTTGATCTGTAAATCACCCCAGTATACTTATTCGTTCTAGACCCTTTGGATGATTGAGTCTAGAAATCGAAAGGCTGAAAATAATTGACTGTGTTCTTTGAAATTTATCCCGAGAAGATCAATACACTGGCTTCAAGAAGGAATACTAGGGCGAATCCTGACCCTGATCCACCAACAATATTCGAAAATCCAAATCTGATTCCGAGGACCCTTAGAAAACAAGGAAGTCAAGAAAGTTCTGAAAGAGAAAGCCAATTGAGTTTTGGGAGTTCCAGATTGCTTACCCGATCTGCATCCTGTCCTGTGAAAATCATATATGTTGATGAAATCCCTTTTAATGCACGGTTTGAAACATCCTTGTTTGTAAATTTTTCCGAAACTGAATTGTCAAGATTAGTTCCAGATCCATTGTTTACTGAAGATTTTCAATATAGATTTGTTTCACATTACCTGGATAAACAATTGCAAAGTTCCATTGTGGATACTAACACTCCTGAATTTACTGAATCTGCTTCACAAATTCTTGAGCCATCTGAAATTGCATCGAGTTCACGGATCCCTACTGAGCCTCCCTTTATCCCTACCATTCCGGTTCAGCCTGAGCTTTCCGATTAGCAATCAATAGTAATTTCTCCTCCGTCTCCATTGAATACATCTCGCAGACCTACTTCTCCTAGTCCTCCTGTGTCTCCTCGACAACAGATTGTCATCAATCCACCAAGAGCTATGGCTGCTCGTTTTGCACCTCTTGTATTACCACATCAGTTGAATGATATGCCCGCAGACTATCAGAGCAAGATCCCAACATTCGATGGCACTCCACAGAGTCTTCCTGCACAACAGCATGTAGACAATATGGCAGATTTCTTTGATCGTTTCGAGATTGATGAAGAGAATGTGAGTATGAGGATTTTTGTGCAAACTTTTGGAGGAGAGGTAAGAAAATGGTTTAGAGCCTTGCCGCAAAGAAGCATCACTACATTGGCAGAACTCCAGAGGCAGTTTTTAGATCGATGGGAGATGAAGAAGGATCCGCTGCAGATTACTTCAGAATATACGAACCTCAAACGTAATCCTGGTGAGTCTGTTCAGGATTATATCATTAGATTCAATACAGTGTATAATGCTATTCCAGATGACTTGAGACCATCTAAAAAGTCTTCTCTCCTTAAATTCCCGGATGGCTTTGATCCGGAGATGGCTTATTCCCTTCGTGATAGAGATCCACCTACTTTAGAAGATATGCAGAAGGTCGTTGTTAGTGTTGAGGCAAATCTGACTGATAAAAGAGCACGGTTGAAAGCGGAGAAAAGAGTGACAATAAAGGAAGAGCCGTCTACATCTATATCAGAACAGCATTTGGCTCGTGAGTTGGAAAAGGTTTTAAAGAGAATGAATCTCGACAAATCAGAAACACAGTTTCGAAATCCAAATTTCCGTGGCCAGCAGCAGCCACAATTCAGAATTAAGCAGCGTGAACAAAGAGCTCAAGAGTCAGCAGCCCAACAGCAGATTAAGACCCCTCTTTTGCAGAATTTTGTGAGTCATGATTCCGATGATGATGATGATGTGTCAGGTGAGCAAAATCATTTCTTCACTCCCGATGATTTGCCTATCTATATCACTGAGGATGAAGAATATGGAGAAAGTTCAGTTGTTCAGAAAGATGAGGATTTCATCCTAACAAATGATGCTGATTTAGAGGAAGAGTCAGATGAATACCAAAGAGGATATATGAATGCATTGACTGCCCAGCAGAAACAGTATTCATTGAGAAATCGAGATGTGCCCATAAATCCCATTCAGAAAAGAAAAGAAGCTTCAGCACCGAAGACAGATTCACCGATACCACAAAAGAGAGGAAAAGAGACAATTGATCCAGCAGCTAGTAAAGTATCATCAGCAGAGAAGGTAAATCAGTCAAACATAGTGAAAGACAAGGCTGAAAAGAAGGAAGTTCCGGTTAAAGAGGTTGAGAAAGTTTCAGCATTTAGTTTGGAAAATGAAATTTCCAAACTAAAAATATCTATTCCTTTGACTGAAATCATGAAGAACAGCAGTTACCGTGGTCAAGTCTCCAAAATTCTGAACTTTGATCCAATGATTGACACGGTAAATGTTGAGGATGATCAGCCGGAATTGATTTTTGGGCCTGCATTAAATGGTGAGTCCCCTGACAGTAATGTTCCTCCTTTTTACATCAGTTTGAGGTTGCACGAATATATATTGCACAATGCTATGCTCGATTCGGGAGCTTCGCACAATTTGATGCCAAAGGCGATCATGGAAAAGTTGGGATTAGACATTACAAGAGAGTATCATGATTTGTATTCATTTGATTCCAGCCGGGTAAAGTGTATAGGACTCATCAAAGATTTGGTGGTAAGCTTAGATCAAATCCCAACAAAGAATGTTTTGATGGATGTGGTGGTTGCCGACATTCCTCCACGGTTCGGGATGCTCCTTGCAAGATCTTGGGGGGCAAAGTTGAAAGGTACACTTCAGTTAGATTTCTCTTATGCTACAATTCCAGTCTTCGGTCAAATGAGAAAGTTATATCGAGAGCAGAAGATGAAATACATGATAACTAGCAAAGAGAAGCCAATCAATCATCCTGTGAATTATGTACATATTGATTTAGAGTCGTTTGTGTTGCTTGCTGATAGTTTTAATGATGTAGAAAGTCAATTAGTTCAGGCAGAAGACATACCAGAAATAAATGAGAATTTTAGAGAAGTTTTGCAAAAAGAAAGAAGAGAAAAACAGGTTGTTTTGGAGCAATCAGCTGAAGACAATGGGCAGCAAACAGGAAAAACAGAGCCGACACAGTTTCAGCATTTAGAGGACGATGAAGATGGTCTTTGGACCATGGATTTTGATGGTGCAGTGGGCAGCGATGGTGCTGGGATTGGTGTGTGGATTCGTAGTCCATTTTCCGCTCCTGATAGAGTTCCGAGTAATGTGAGAGTGTGTTCTTACAAGCTTGCATTTGATTGTTCTAATAATGAAGCGGAATACGAGGCTCTTATTGCTGGCCTTAAGATTCTTAAGAAGCTGAAAGCGAAGAGGATTGCAGTATATGGTGATTCAGAGTTAGTGATAAAGCAAGTTAAAGGTGAGTTTCAGGCTAAGCATCCTCGCATGAGGGCTTACCGAAATGCAGTTTTAGACATTCTGAAGTTATTTTCTGATCATACTTTGACATGTGTACCCCGCATACAAAATGGTGTTGCTGATGGACTTGCTAAGGCAGCAAGAAATCTTAAGATTCCAATGAATTCCAGCAACAAGTTTGAGATACATGTGAAACACCGGCCCACCGTTCTAGACAATCAGCGATGTTGGCAAGTCTTTGAGGATGATGAGGAGATTAGTGAATTTCTGCAGAATAAGGGTAAGTTTAAAGATACCTCCATAGATACAGAATTTGATGATGATAGTGATGACATACAGATAAACCAAATGGATGTGTTGCAACTTAAGGATAACATCATTCCTAAGGGATTGATTCCTTTGGAAGAGTTGTTTGATCAAGATGATGTAGTCCGCAAACCGACATTGAGGCCAACAGAAAAAGGTGTCGAAGAGGTAAATATTGGGACAGCTGAGAACCCCAAGATGGTAAAATTGTCAAAGTCATTGTCACCAAAGGTAAAGGCAGAATATGTGAAATTGTTGTCTTCATTTTCTGATGTGTTTGCGTGGGATTATTCAGATCTAAAAACATATGATACCAACATCATTCAGCATACTATTCCCATCAAACCAAATCAGAAGCCTTTTCGTCAAAAGTTGAGGAGGATCAATCCAAAGCTGCTACCATCAATCGAAAAAGATGTAAATAGGTTGTATAAGTCAAGAATCATTGTACCTATTCGATTTTCGGATTGGATATCAAACTTGGTGCCCGTGAGAAAGAAGACAGGTGAGATCCGTTTATGTATTGACTTCAAAAATTTGAATAAGGTATCATTAAAAGACAATTATCCGCTGCCAAAAATGGACCACATATTGCAGCGAGTAGTTGGAGCATCAAGGATGTCACTACTCGACGGATACTCAGGTTATAATCAGATTTTAGTGCAGGAAGATGATCGTGACAAGATTGCGTTCACCACTCCTTGGGGAACATTTCATTATGCAAAGATGCCGTTTGGTTTAAAGAATGCAGGCGCTACCTTTCAGCGTGCAATGGACATGGCTTTTGCCAATGAGAAAGATGTGTTTTTGGTTGTTTACCTTGATGATCTAACTGTGTTTTCCAATTCTGATGAGGAACATTTATATCATTTGAAATTTTTTTTCCAGAAGTGCAGAAAATATGGCATTTCGCTGAATCCGAAAAAGAGCCTTTTCGCCATGGATGAAGGAAAGCTCCTTGGCCACATCATATCGAAAGATGGCATTCGAGTTGATCCTGCACGTGTTGAAGCCATACAACAGATTGAACAACCCCGGAACAAGAAAGGAATACAGTCATTTAATGGTAAAATGAATTTTCTGCGTCGTTTCATTCCAAATCTTGCAGAACACCTTAGAGAAATCACGAACATGCTGAAAAAGGACAGTCAGGTAAGGTGGACAGAAGAGGCGGTAAAGTCATTCAATTTGGTAAAGATAGCTCTTTCCTCGGCCCCTATTTTAATCAGCCCAGATTACACACAGGACTTCATTTTATTTTCTTTTGCTTCTGAGCACACATTGGCAGCTGTTTTGATGCAAAAAAGGGATGGAGTTGAGAAGCCCATTGCTTTCTTCAGTCGGATCATAAGAGATGGAGCGTTGAAGTATAATATCATTGAGAAACAAGCACTTGCGCTTGTAAAGGCCTTGAAGGATTTCCGTGTGTACATATTGCATTCCCACATTACAGCATACGTTCCTAACGCAGCAGTTAAAGATGTTTTGGTACAAGCAGATCCAGAAGGAGGAAGAGGTAAGTGGATCGCTGCGTTGTTAGAATATGATGTGGAGATTAAACCAACCAAGTTGATCAAAGGACAAGGACTCGCCAAGCTCATGGCGGAAACAAATCTGCATGCTCTAGACATAAATTTGATTGCTGCCATGTCTGATGAAGATGAGGAAAGTACGTCAGTTCAGGTATCCGATATTTTTGTTTCTTCCCCTTGGTATGCTGACATTTTATATGTGCTTCAGAATTTGTCTACACCGCCCGAGATGCCTAGAAATAAGAGTAGAACATTGAAGTTAAGAGCTGCTAAATTCTGCATTTTGAATTATGCATTATATTGGAAAGACCCTGGAGGTATGTTGTTGAATTGTTTGGTAGAGGAGGAAGCTCAAAGAGTTTTGGAGGATTTTCACAAAGGTGACTGTGGAGGTCATTTGTTTTGGAAGACCACGGCGAATAAAATTCTAAGGGTAGGGTATTATTGGCCTTCTTTGTTTTCTGATGTGTTCAAGGCTGTTAAAAATTGTCATGAGTGTCAAATTTTCGAAGGAAAGCAGAAACTACAGCCTTTGCCTCTAAAACCAATCGAAGTTAGTGCACCATTCCAGCAGTGGGGATTGGATTTTATCGGGGAAATCCACCCAGCATCTTCCGGACATCATAGATGGATCTTGACAGCTACAGACTACTTCACGAAGTGGATTGAGGCGATTCCCACTCGACAGGCCACTGATGCGGTAATTATTTCTTTCCTTGAAAACAATATTCTGTCACGCTTTGGGTGTCCTAGTAAAATAGTCACAGATAATGCAGCAGCTTTTAAGTCTAAGAGGATGGTTGATTTTTGCTTTAAGTACAATATTACCTTGGGACATTCGACCGCCTACCACCCGCAAGGAAATGGCTTGACGGAATCTTCAAATAAATCCTTGGTGAATATCATTAAGAAATTGCTGGAAATCAACAAGAAGGCCTGGCACAAAAAGTTGGTGAATGCATTATGGGCTGATAGGGTAAGTCAGAAGAAGTCTATTGGCATGTCTCCTTTCGAGTTGGTGTATGGGACGGATACAGTTTTTCCTACTTCACTTGCTGTCCCGGTGGTCAAATTGCTTCAGGAGGCTGGGAGTGAGGAAGATCCTATGCAGCGGAGGATTAATCAGATGATTCATTTACAGCAGACACGAGAGGAGGTATTTCAAAATACTTTTAAGTTGCAGGAGCGCATAAAGAAGATCTACGACAGAAAGGCGAAAGCAGATAAGTTTCAGTTGGATGAGGTAGTTTTGAAATGGGATGCTCGGAATGAAGATAAGGGAAAGCACGGCAAATTTGAAAATTTGTGGAAGGGTCCTTTTAAGATTGCAGCGTATCGGGGTCAGAATGCATTTCTTCTCAAGGAAATGAATGGAGATGATTGTCTTGGAGGACCGATCAATGGTCGGTTGCTGAAGCGCTATTATTTCTGAATTCTTGCTGCTGATCTCATTGTCATTGTATATATCATTTTACTTTTGTTTCGTTGCAAGTGTGCACTGATCTCTCATTTTCAGTCTGGGGCCCGGAGCGAAGGCTATAATTCTAGAGATAGAGGTTGGTTGGTTTGAAATTGTCAAGTTAATTTTTATCAGTCTTCTAGTTTGAGTCATGTCAGTTTGAGTCTTGTCAGTTTTGGTCAAATTGCAGTCTGTCGTTAGTCAAATCTGCAGTCAATAAAATTGTCCAAAGTTTGTTTTATCAGTTGAAATAATGATTCCATCGCCCAATGGATGAGAGGCACTGTCTGACTCCCCCAGAGATCTGCCGTTCTTGACATCTCCATGGAGCCACCATCCCCATTGGAGCCAATGTTAGAGTCGGCCCTTACAGCCCTCCGTCAGTGATCATTTCGTCTTTTGCATATTCATTTTTAGGTGTCTCGCTTGTTCCACTTCGTTGCATTTCACTAGGAGCATGCCATGGACTAACGAAGGGGTCTGTCGTCTTATGTTTCCTCATGTGTACACCTGCAGTGCTATTTTAAAATTTTTCCTCAAAAAATCACTCAAAGTCATTGTCATTTCATTTTTGGTCATTAAAATGTCAATAAGTGTCTTTGGTCCTAGTGTCTAGGGTTTTTGAGTCATTTGTATACCAGTCATAAAGCCTGCAAGGTGAGGAAGGTTCCGCATATTGTGATTTTTTATTTTATTATCATCAGCATTTAAAAAAAAAAAAAAACATTTCTAGTCCAAAACTCTGTTTTGGAACTAGAAATTGTTCATTATTATTTTGTAATAAATTGTATTTATTTCACCAAGAAGAAAATGTCAAAAGCAGACCCCTGGTCTTTTCCTTAGCTGAATAGCCATATCCCTGCAAGAAGACAGCAAAATCATCAAAATCGAGCTCAGAAAAGCCAAAAGAAGATTGTATTTAAAAAGCCAAATGTGAAATTACAAAAACATTGTAATATGGGTTTTCAATTAGATTTGAAACAAATATGATTGTGGAAGATATTTGCAGCATATATAAAAGCCAAACCAATTTCATTTGCACCAATCTACAGCACCCAAGTCGAGATTTGGAGTTGGAGGGCCGAATTCACGTTTAAAACTGCGTTGACAGGGTCTTGGAGCTCGAGCGACCCACCTGGGCGCGAGCGACCCACCTGGGCAGAGCGACCCACTTGGGTTATTGCCGCAGTGTGAACTTACAAGGTGAGCGACCCACCTGGGCCGAGCGACCCACGCAGAGGTGAGCGACCCACGCATCAACAGAGGTTCGAAAATTCGTTTTGAGCGCCCAGTCTTGTTTGGGATCGCCCCCATCGGCCTTCAAACAGGTTTTAAACAATTGCTCAATGTTTTTAAATGCGTTGGTGGCATCATTGATGATTTCAAACATTTCAAATGGAGGATTTAAACCCCACAGTCATGGCAATATCGTTTTCAGGGTTTTAAAATGAATATGGATGGTTGCATGAGTTTGTCTCCTATTTTATGTCAGTGATATATCTAGCCTTGCATATATTATCAAAACCATATTATTCTCATACCCATTATACCATTGTGACCATTGCTATTACTTTACCATGTTTAAGACTTTCGTTCCATGGTGACTATGGTGTATTGTGTCTCACTGCCCAATGATAAAAACACTCTCATAGCTCTGTTTCATTGCCTATTGACACTTATAACTCTGTTGTAATTGCTCATAGACAAACACATTCATATGATGCCATGCTCCCTTTGACAAGATTTGTTCAAATTTTGAAGGTTGCCTGCTCCCTTTGGTCAAAGTTTCACTTGCATTTAAAACAGAGATTGTGCCTCTTTTCCAATCCATTTAAAACAGAGATATTATCATGGTTTGTTTCCTTATGGTGTTTTGACGGTGGGGATATTTTTTGGGTGTTGAAACACACATCATAACTTTGTTTGCACTGCTTTCATATCAGTATACATAGTGCCAATAGCTTGGTCAGAGCCATGTCAGAGACAGAGTCAGAGTATGAGCTAGGGTCAGGTAGTGATTCGGTGACTGAAGGCAATGTGCCACGGGGGTCTCACAGAGATAACATAAGTGGTAATCATCGCAGAGAGGAGCCTACTTCTTTGGCTCGGTTGCAGGCATGTCCATTAGCTATGGATTGTTTTCGATACTTGTCATGTTTCAGATTTTGTGAGATGGTTGCACAAACTCGGCCTCATCGTGAATTGGCCCGTCTGTTTGTTCTTCATTTACGGGATGGTCGGGTAAGCCTTGCTGGGGTTGATTTCATTGTGTCACCCTTGACTATCGCTCAAGCCACTGGTATACCAAACATGGGCGAGGAATAGAACAAGGGTCAGCATTTAGAGAAATTTCACTATGAGCCATATATTAAAACTGGATATATGGGTTACTTGAGCAGAGTTTTTCCATTCAGATTTTTGAGAGATGAGTATGCACCGCTGATGAAGCTCATCATTCAGTATTTTAGTTGTGAGGGCAGGTATGCTCGTCTTTTCGCGTACCATATTCGTTTGTTAATGCACTTCACAAGGGTACGTATGATGAATATCCCGTATTTCATATACCGCAACATAGAAAGGATGGTGATGTTTGTGCAGAAGAAGACGAGCCCAGTGCAGCAGTACAGGAGTGTATATCATTTCGCTTTGATCAAGATCATGGTGTCACATCAGTTGGCAGAGCAAGGCATCACATGGGAGGATTTCATTTCTAGAGACTTTTTCAGAGTGCCACAACCGCTTCTCGAGACATTTCATGATGCAGGAGAGCCTTCACACCACCCGGACATACTTGAGGACGAGCATATCAGCACTCCTTTGGTTCAGACATATCAGCGAGGCCACAGGGCCTTATTTGCAGCGACACGGCGAGTATTATCTCCACATGATGTGGAAGGGGTCTCGCCTTCTACTTCAGTACAGGTACAGGTACAAGACAGGGGCAAGAGGCCCATGCATGATGAGGGCCCATCAGGAGGTCGGGACACGGATTTGACAGTCATTGATGTTGATACGAGCTCCCCTAGCTCGAAGCTGAGGGAAGTCATCCAGGAGCAAAGGGCCGAGAATGACCAGCTGAAAGACCAGTTGCAGAAGGCTCAGTGGGTGATTAACTATTTGGAGCAGCGCAACAAACAGCTTGAGGATGAGCTCACATTTTATGAGGTGCGCCAAATCCGTGAGGACAGACAGTGGAATCGAAAGAGACCCGGTGACATGACACCGACTGACAGAGATACTGTACTCACGCGTGTGAATAACCATCTGGAGAAGTTGTTGGCGAAGGCCAATCGAGACAAAGACATGCTTCGCCACATGAAAGGCCATTATTGGGCTCGCATGCATGTGTGCAAAGCGAGAATGAAGATCATGAAGAGGAGGTTGCGCAAGGCACTTGGACGGCGGAAAAGGCCTAATCCACTTCGGATTTTGGCCGAGGCTTCATTGACTGGGCAGGACACATGATGGAGGACCTCCGCTCCGAATTTGGGCAAATTCGGAGAAAATTTTGTCATTTTCAAATTTTCGGTCTAAAAAACAGGTTTTGCAGTTACGTGGGTCGCGCGCTCATGCGCTCACTTTTTTTGGGACACTTGCTGGAGGAAATTTTTACATTTTTGGATTTTTCATGGTTAATTATGCATCCTCTGAAGTCAATTTAGCATTTCATCAAAATCTGGATGGTCAAAAAGCTCAAAAACACCATGAAAACCACCTTGCTGCCACCTTTTGCACCAGCAGGGAGTACCTCTGGGATAATGAGGTTTTGGAGGGTCAAAGGAGCTCCAAATTCAGAAATTCCACTAGGGTTGGAAAGTAGACATCCAGAGCTTTCCAACGAGCTATCATGAGCTCAATTTGGATGCCGGGAAGTACCTCAAATTCAGCCTGGAACATGAGCGACCCACACGGCTCAGGAGCGACCCACTTGAAATTTTTCCTGAATTTTCAGCTGCCAGCTCAGTTTTTCGCCTAGTATGGACCAGTTTTGCTTATGGATAGAATTTTTTGGTTTTTATGATGTAAATTCATGTTTGGCATGTAACTTTGGCTTATTTTTATCTCTTCTAGAAGATTCACTCTCAAATGAGTAAAAAATCATGTAATGGATCAGTTTCCACTCTTTTAGAGGCAAGTTGTTATGTGCCTCGATTGTAGTTCCATGATTAGAATTGGTTGAAACTGATCCCTGAAGAGGGAATTCGACCCCTAGAGGTGGGGAAAGGTGTTAGAGTGATCTATATATTGTAATTTCTGAGGCATTCTACACGTTGGACTCTTGGGATACTTTTGATATCATTGTACATATTTTTCATATTTTGGCTAAGGAAAGATCGGGGGTTTTGCGGCACTTGTTGGGATCCTTGTGGTGTTCTGTTCTTGATGGTGTTTCTTCTTTGTTTACTGTAAGTTTCTTCATGTTTAATGTATTCCATCCTTTCATTATGCTTCTGAACTAAGTTGAATGAGTGAAATAAGGTTGAATCCATTGTTTACAGTGCTTGGCCTTTGAATTCAGTTAGTTCTATATGTTTTCAGCTGTTTGGAGAGGATCCAAGTTCTTCTTTTCCCTCTTCAGCTCCTCGTCGGTCTAATCTATCCATATATCCAATTTAAAGCATCAAGATCATCACCTATCTCGCCCCAGCTTGAACTCTGCAAAGGTCTGACCTTATCCCCGGACCCAAAATTTGTTTTCCCATTACTCCAGCGAAAACACAAAAAACCAAAAAACAAACATTCTTATCTCTTTACTAGCCTAAAATCATTTCCTATTGTAAGTAATCTCGCATCCTACTTGCTTATTATCTCGAGATTGATGGAGAGAGCCCTCTCCTGTCCTCGTAGGGCTAGCTACGAGGCTGAGCGTGGTTTGATGTAGCCTTGAGTTTTACTTCATTTCAGCCTGAGGTAGATTTGAGTGCTAACATAGTGGCGACCATACTGGGGAATGATCTCAATGGTTTTCTTGTTGATGTGTTTGTTCCATGAGTCTTAGACGGAGTCTGAAGTCACGCCAGGTAGCTTTCGAAACGCTTTTGCTATGCATAAGCGGTAGTAGATAAACGTTGCTTCATTCGATCTCCGGTAAGCTTGTGAGTGCAGCACTTGATTTGTAAATCACCCCAGTATACTTATTCGTTCTAGACCCTTTGGATGATTGAGTCTAGAAGTCGAAAGGCTGAAAATAATTGATTGTGTTCCTTGAAATTTATCCCGAGAAGATCAATACACTGGCTTCAAGAAGGAATACTAGGGCGAATCCTGACCCTGATCCACCAACAATATTTGAAAATCCAAATTTGATTCCAAGGACCCTTAGAAAACAAGGAAGTCAAGAGAGTTCTGAAAGAGAAAGCCAATTGAGTTTTGGGAGTTCCAGAGTGCTTACCCGATCTGCATCCTGTCCTGTCAAAATCATATATGTTGATGAAATTCCTTTTGATGCACGGTTTGAAACATCCTTGTTTGTGAATTTTTCCGAAACTGAATTGTCAAGATTAGTTCCAGATCCATTGTTTACTGAAGATTTGCAATATAGATTTGTTTCACATTACCTGGATAGACAGCTGCAAAGTTCTATTGTGGATACTAATACTCCTCAGTTTACTGAATCTGCTTCACAAATTCTTGACCCATCTGAGATTGCATCGAGTTCACGGATCCCTACTGAGCCTCCCTTTATCCCTACCATTCCGGTTCAGCCTGAGCTTTCTGATCAGCAATCAATAGTAATTTCTCCTCCGTCTCCATTGAATACATCTCGCAGACCTACTGCTCCTAGTCCTCCTGTGTCTCCTCGACAACAGATTGTCATCAATCCACCAAGAGCTATGGCTGCTCGTTTTGCACCTCTTGTATTACCACAGCAGTTGAATGATATGCCCGCAGACTATCAGAGCAAGATCCCAACATTCGATGGCACTCCACAGAGTCTTCCTGCACAACAGCATGTAGACAATATGGCAGATTTCTTTGATCGTTTCGAGATTGATGAAGAGAATGTGAGTATGAGGCTTTTTGTGCAAACCTTTGGAGGAGAGGTAAGGAAATGGTTTAGAGCCTTGCCGCAAAGAAGCATCGATACATTGGCAGAACTTCAGAGGCAGTTTTTAGACCGATGGGAGATGAAAAAGGATCCGCTGCAGATTACTTCAGAATATACGAATCTCAAACGTAATCCTGGTGAGTCTGTTCAGGATTATATCATTAGATTCAATACAGTGTATAATGCTATTCCAGATGACTTGAGACCGTCTAAAAAGTCTGCTCTCCTTAAATTCCCGGATGGCTTTGATCCGGAGATGGCTTATTCCCTTCATGATAGAGATCCACCTACTTTAGAAGATATGCAGAAGGTCGCTGTTAGTGTTGAGGCAAATCTGAATGATAAAAGAGCACGGTTGAAAGCGGAGAAAAGAGTGACAATAAAGGAAGAGCCTTCCACATCTATATCAGAACAACACTTGGCTCGTGAGTTGGAAAAGGTTGGTATGCTTTTGATGACTATTTCAGTGGCTTTTTAATAGAATTTGTGAACCTTTTTGTATCATGAATTTGGAAAGTAATAAGGAACCATAACAAAACATGTGAGAATTGATATGCAAGACTTAGCCACTGATAATGGTTATTTTCTGTACAGGAAAAGGAGAAAACGAGGAATTTCCGTTCCAAAGGAAAGGACAAAGTCGAGATAACTGCTGTCCCTCTGAACGAGAACCGAATGCAAACAAGGCTAAATAGATTACAGCAAATCGGCTCGGAAAAGAAGGAGAAGACACCAGCTCGGCGCCAAAGAAAGGAAAGGATGAAGAATTAACAGTTTGGCGAATCCCTCAGGATCTTCGATCCTGAGGGATCGCTGCTTTATTTATCATGTTACTTGGACATCTCCGCCATCACCTTTATATAAAGGGACAACACTGTTAGCTTGATAGATAGGATACGCTTTTATGTAATTTTCTGTAAAACATCAACTTTGATTATTGAGTCTCGTTGAGAACTGGTTCAATGTATTTTTGACCGATGCATTAATAAAAGCTTGGTGATTATTTCATCTCTGCGTCTGGATTAACTTAAAGCGGTGTATCCTTGGAGGCTAAGGGCCCGGCCCCGAAGGACACTTGCTTCTGTACCATTACGACTTGACTTTTGTGTGGTTTGTTTATCATTGTTATTTGGTAATTTGATATGCTTTATAAGTTCATATTACATGCTTTGTTAAAGATTGAATCATTGAGGTTTTTTACAGATAGAATCGTGTGTTGACTCCGCATCAAGTTATTAATCCTTTCAAGAGTTAATTGCATGTTCTTACTGTTTTGTTACAGAGCTGTTATACTAAACGTTCGTGTTGTGCGCGTTTCTGATTTATCAGTACTGTTCCATAATTCATTAATAGTTATTGCTGTTCCATTAGTGTGATTTGTGTGAATTGCTTTTAGAGTGAAAGAATGTTATTTGATTGCAAAGAATGCATTTGAGTTAATAGATTAAGTTTGGTTACAACCTGCGGGACTTAGTTATTCAATTGCTGTTCCATTTTAGACTTGCTGTTCTATTTCAGAATTGTTGTTCAATCCTTTATTTGCTTTGCTATTCCAT